>OY282585.1:15861785-17061785 GCA_958298965.1 Chrysolina haemoptera | reverse complement strand
ATAAAACAAAATAAATTGAATATTTAAAAAAATTTATTGCTTTTGATTTTATTGTTTTGTTACAAATTTAATGTTTTGAATAAGGCCATATTATTCAATAGCAGCTATCAACATAACTGTTTCTAATGATATTAAATAAATCACTTACATGCTTCACTAATTTGAATTGCACTTGGAGGCGGTCTTATACAAGAGGTGATAAAATGACTTCTTGCTATGGAAACTAAAGAGGAATTCGAACAAAAAAGAAATAGTAATAAAAAAGTAAAAGACGAGATAACGGTGTTTTTACTGGTGATGGCGTAGAAAAGGCTGAAATATAAGTAGGTACAGCTTGGCAAATCTAGCAAGGAATATCGATGAACATAAAAAAAATGTTTTGGTAATCACTGATAAGAGGTCTACAGCCTGCGCAAACCGCGCTGAAACACAGATAAATAGTGAAATATTTTTATCCGTATCTCCAAATTAATTAGATTTTTCAGTATAAGATATAAAGTCAAAGTAACTGTTTTTTCATAAAATCTTGTTGCCACCTTTATACCTGTACTACCTTATTCCTAACTCTCATAAAATGACTGTGAGATGAGGGGTAGGTAAACGAGGTTGGTCAACATAATTACATAATTAAGTAATTACATTTCGTTCTTTTAGAAAAGCAACAATTCGGAGTTAAAATTGTTCGACTTCAAAACCCCCCAAATAACAAATTTAAATAGAAACGAACCATAATTACAATAATCGTCTTGAATTCACGAATTTTTACAAAAATCCATAATTTTCGATTCAGAGAACCCCACATACCCATTTCAAAACGGATGAGGCCATAGTCACAAAACTAGTTCGTCATCTTGGAGCTTCCATTTTGAATTCATTAATCATTCATAATCTCGGACCACGAGAGTCTCCATATACCAATTTTCAATCGGATCAGACCATAATCACAAAACTCGTACGCCACCTTGCAGCTACTACATACATTTTTACACAAAACTCGTACGCCACCTTGCAGCTACTACATACATTTTCACAAAATACTCATAATCTACGACCTGAAAAACTACATCAAACCAATTTTTAATGGAATCTGATCATTATCCCAAATCTCGTCCACCATCTTGAAAATGCATTTTTTTCTAACATAATTCCTTAAAGCGTTGTCACCGGTTATGAAAATCTGCCAAATTCAATTAGACAACTGAATAACATTATAAGTTAAA
The DNA here is from genome assembly GCA_958298965.1 of Chrysolina haemoptera. Lineage (NCBI taxonomy): Eukaryota > Metazoa > Arthropoda > Insecta > Coleoptera > Chrysomelidae > Chrysolina > Chrysolina haemoptera. Next base: position 17,060,565 of record OY282585.1, on the reverse strand, counting down.
TAAAAGCTTGTAAGTAATATTATCTTATTGGTTAAATATATATTTTGTCAGTGACTTTTTTCCTATTTTTTTGACTTCTATGCATTCATTCCGAAAGAAGATATTCACATAATTATTCATTTTCCTATTTTTTTGACTTCTATGCATTCATTCCGAAAGAAGATATTCACATAATTATTCATCGCTTATTGACATTCTCGCATGTTCTCCAGTTGGAAAGGTGTATGGCGAAATAGCAATAAAGAGAGTACATCAAATGTACTTCTCCAACCAAAGAAGTTATTGCAACTCTGTAAACCATGAAATAGCAAAATCCCTCAGCTAACGTATGTTCGTGAATTTTCATCTGCCCCGTGAAATCCTCCTGAGCGGTTTCAGCGATTTGCCGTTTTTCTGACGCTACAAATATTCAAAATTACCTTGTCACTTCCCGGCATTCACCCTTGGATGCATACTGCGCTTGAGGCTAGCTGTTATAGGCCAATCATTTCAGCATTAAAAATCAAAAACGAGGAAAAAGTTACAAAAGAAGCGAAACATTAAGAAAAGTTTTGTTTTAGTGCTCAATAACACTGTACGAAGGACCCCGCACATTTACTAGGTAAAATGGCTTTCGGCTAATTTTGTTCAAATTTTGATATATTGTTGATCTCGACATCCCCATTGTCCAATTTACAGATGGATGCTATTACCAGTTTTCGAGTTGCTATTTTGGGTATCATGCATCGATTTGATTTTTAAAAAAGAATTAGTAGCTCACAAAGGGTGTTGCATTACAGAGTGGCAAAACAATGTTCATAGAAATAGATAAAAATCAATACCATAATCGTTCTAATTTTCATTCAATCCGTTAAAACTCGAAAACAAACGGCTATAATTCGCCAATTTTTTAGAAAGCATGGGTCTGGATCAACTACATGAGGATTCATATAATTTCCTGTCCAATAGTATATATTTTTCCATGTACAGGGTGACAATTTAAATGCTGTCAAATGCTATATTTCATGAATGAAATTATATAATCATTACAAATTGTCCATAAATGTTAGTAGGATATGAAAGTTAAACTAAAATGATTCATGGAACAATCCTTTCCACCACTCCTCTTCATTTCCAGACACCCCCATCACACCCCTGATCTACAGCCATCCTCATTCGAATAATTTCAGCAGAAATCTCTACTTGTTATACCTCATTGAAAAGCTGATAAACATTGATCTATTGTCTCTCTTCATCAAACAAGAGTAATTAAATATTATTTTTGTGAATACACGCAGAAAAAAAATTGTTTGAATCAACAAAAATTGCATGGATTTAACAAAATCTGAGTGTCATATATCCACGACAAAATATTTTTTATTACAATTTTTTTTTGTTATTTTTCTATTGAATATTTTGTTTACGTAAAGAACTCTTATGTCAACCCTAACATAGTGATTGGTTGAAGGAATATAACATATTTTGTTACGAAAATACAATAAACTGTAAAATGACTTAGTTAAGAATTGAATAGACAAATAAAATGTAAAATTTAGTTGAAGTATTGGGATGACAAGATATATTTTCAAGATGATAAAATATATATTCAATGTAAATGAACATAGTATTTGATCAATGCAGTAGCATTTTAATTCGACAAAATTTTTAGATTCAATAACATATTAGAATTGTCGAATTGATAAAATTGTTATGTGGATTTAACAAAAAACTCGTTTGTATCAATATAACCTCATCATTCTGTTGACACGTTTTTTTTTCAGCTAACAAATTGTTTTATTGGAATTTCACTATTTTTAGTTGAAATTATAGAATCGATATCCTCAAATATGTCTTGTCACACACTCATTTCAGCCATTTCTAACAGGAACAAGGAGATGGTGGATCACTGAAGAGAGAATGACTGCCATTTGTTCCTATTCCGGATCATTAAAATTTACATCACTCAGACTGTCATAAACCCCCGAAACACTGGTTTTTGAAATTAGTGTTTCATCCATGTTTCCGTTCCCGGAATATTATTGAAAAATAATATTCCCCAAAAAAATATACTCTGAGAGTATATCCCGTGAACATTTTCCGATAGGCCCCGCCCACTGGTGGCGTGGTTGCCTATTGGCCGGACATAATGTGCCGGATCCCTATTTATGTGAGTGTGTTTGCCGTGTTAAGCATCACTCTCACCGCAGGCATAGCCGGGTGTGGAGCTATCTGGTAGTCTCCGGACTCAGATAAGTTTCCAGTTTCCGTTTTACTCTAATAGTAGTATTTCGGGAGTTTTTATCTATCTTTCTAAGTGTTTTGAAATCTACGGCCTGGCATTGTGATAGTAGTGGAAGCTCGGTGGGAACCACCACAAATTTCAGAAAGAATTCGTGTATTAACACACCTTCGGCTCTGAGTCGTTTCCACGACTCAATAGAGCACCAACGAGAAAAATTCCAAAAGTTCCAGACAAATAAATTTTGCGACTTTGGGACTAGCTGGGGGAAAACCAAGCTACCCGGTGGTATTTTCCAATAACCCAGCGACACCCATTTGTTGACAAGACTGGCTATTTACTTACTCTGGTCCGACGCGATGAAACGGCTTCTAGATAGCGCCACCTTGCGTGAGGTAGAAGAAGCACTCCGGGTATGAAATATCATACAGGTATTTCCTTTGTACATTCAACACAGAGCATAATGTTGAAACAACAAATTATGTGTTTCTGTTCAAATAAAAACTTTGATCATGCAAGTTAATGGAATTGTTGTATTAACAAAATATGGAATTTGTTTCCAATATGGAAGTGATTCAGTGGACAAAATAACTGGATTCATGTGACAAAATAAACATTATTGGAAATAAATAAACATTTTTGTTGATATTCATTGTTATTATTGTTAAATGAACGAAATGCATTTTATTGATCCAACACCAAAGATATTATTAAACAAAGATATTTTTTTTTTGTGTCAACTGTAAGTTTTGTTGGGCGAAACGAAATTTTGTTTATTTGTACTGAAACTACAATCGAAATAATTTGTTAATTTGAATAAGGTGCTATTTCGAAATAATCGCTTATCTTGTAATTTTTGCAAAAAATCATTGAAAACAACAAAACAAATTTGACAAATATTTATTGTTGGTACAAATTTTTTTTTTTACTGTGTACCTCTGCTTATAAAATAAAACCACTTTATTGTCCAAACAGGAGTACACCCAATTACAGGACAGCTTAAAACTATTGTTAGGTATGTGTGTTACAGTTTGAATATTTTGTTAAGGTATTGACTTTAACTGTGATTTAAATTGGTTTAGTGTGCTAAGGAATGGGTCAATTTTTTTACAAAGTGTGTTGAAATTAATACACATTGAATTTATTGGTGAGTTTGCCATGATATTTGTTCGCGGGACTGAGATGTAATATGTTTGTTCGGATCTGCTGTTAATTCTTGGTACATATAAGTTCAGTTGTGCAATTAGATCTGGAGAGTCTACGAGGTTATGGATGAGTTTGTACATGAAAATACAAGAATAGTTAATTCTGCGTTCTCTGAGGGAAAGCATTCCAAAACGTTTTAAAAGGATGTTATTATCTATGCCTTGGGGGGGATATTGTCCATCCATTTTCCATACCATGTACTTCATGAGGTTTCTTTGAACCGATTCAATTTGTTCAATATATATATTATAGCTTGGGGACCATATTAGTGAGCAATATTCGATTCTGGATCTGACATAGGCATTGAATAGGGTCTCATAACATTTTATATTTGAAAAATCTTTGCAATTCCGAAAGATGAATCCTAGCATTTTTTTGGCTGCTGAGATAGTTTTTGTTATGTGGCTTATGGGAATGAAGTTAAAAAGATATCGTATTTTATTTACCCGAATAAGTATTTTCAAATTTCAAGTACATACAGAAAATTTATTAGATGAGTCAAATTACAAAATCCATAAAACATTGTAATTTAGATTCTATATACAATTATGAGCATATTTAGTTTCAAGAATAAAATATTAATAAAAAAAAATTTAAAAACAAACTTTTATTCAAATGCGCTGAAAAGCAAGAATTAATTTCTGTAGATGTGTTGAGTACGTTATTCTGTCACAGTTTCAGATTTTCTAAAGCTTGCCGCTTTCGTATATCAACTGAAAACGTTGCGCGGTAAGCTTTTGAATCTGCAACTCACAAAATAACCTACATTACACATCTAAAGATATTATTTACTTTTCAGTGCATTTGAATGAAAGCTTGTCTTTAAAAAGTTTTTTTATTTAAATATTTTTTTTTAAACTATAGATGCTAATAATTGTATATGGAATGAAAAAACCAATGTTTTGAAGGTTTCGTTCATTTATCTCTTATATTTTCTGTAACTAACTAGCTAGATTTTGAAAATACCCATTCAGGAAAATAAAATATAAAGCGTTTTTGATTTCATTTCCATACGCAGAGGTGTTCATAGAAATAATATTCAATTACTTGTTTGCATTCAATGAGGTATCAGATGTGAAAATATTTGAATGTGGGTGGCTGTAAATCAGGAGGGTGATGGGGTGGGTGAAAATAAGAGGGGTGTTGGGGAGGATTGTTCAATGAATCATTTCAGTTTAACTTTCATATCGTAGTAACAGTTAAGGACAATTCGTAATGATTATATTATAATTTTGTTCATGAGATATAGCATTTGAAAACAATTGAATTGTCACCCTGTGCATGGAAAACTATATAATCTTGGACAGGCCAACATATGTAGTACTTATGTAGTTGATCAAGACCTATACTTTCTATACAAAAATTGGCAAATTCTAGCCGTTTGTTTTCTAGTTTTAACGGATTGAGTGAAAATTAAAACGATTATGATATTGATTTTTATCTATCAATTCATTGTTTTGCCATGCTGTAATGCAACACCCTTGGTGAGATATTATTTTTTACTCGAATGGAGGGACTCATGAGCCACAACTTAGATGCAATTAGTTCATATCTAGATAGTTCAATTTTGAATTTGCCACCTCGGATAAGGCCGGCAACTTTGTTCAATACGAATCATAAGCAATTCTGTTATTTTGTAGAAAAACTGCAGAGGAGTCGCAAAATGGTGGAAACAAAGAAAATATCATCCTTCATCATTCCCCAGTTTTCCAAGTAAGGCATTATAGTGAATTAATTAATTATTCATACTTTTGTTGAAAATTTGGAGGAGGAAATCTAAAATAGTAGCGATTGTAAAGAACAGTTTCTCTCGCAAACTTGGGTAACGATAAAGGATGATATTTTCTTCATTCCCACCATTTGGCGACTATTCTGCATTTTTTCTCTACAAATAAATAAACACAATAATTGTTCATAATAATTTTTCTTTATTCATTGTTGCCGGTCTTGCACGAGGAGGCAAATTTGTATAGTTTTATTTTGCATTGAAATGAAACGTTTGTGAAAGTTTCCATTTTTGCTAAAATGATTGGCCTAATAGCTGTTGCCAAGGACCTACCCCATCCCTGGACCCGTTGCGCACAGATCTCCCTCCGCGGATTGTGCGTGCTGCGTAGAATCGCATTCCCCTATCCCAATAAATACACACGGTCGGTATAATTCGTAATCCCAGAGCGTTGGGGTAAAAATAGCTCTCGACAGAAATGAGTGCACTCGTCTAGATAAAAATATTCATTAAAAGTCTTACCAAAGGGTGGAATGATTTAAATCCATGCTGGGTTAGGCATAATATATATGTCTTTTCATTGAACGTACTGACATTCATTTTGAGAACATACAAGGGACAAATAATTTCAGTTTCTATAATATTCCTTGATTTGAACAACCTCCTTGGCTAAATAACTTTCTTGATTTCTTCGAAATATCAAAATAAACGGTAAGAAGAAAGTCATCTGCTTGAATTAAATTTAGAAAAAAAAAGAAAAGAAATTTCTCAGAACCGTTACAACAGAATTTGTCAATTCTGAAATTTTATAAGAGAATGGTAACATTCTCGCTCATATTATTGAATAAATATTCTAGAACACTTGATGTCTTATACATTTTGCGTGTATTTCATTCAATCACTTGTATAAGAATAATATTCTGACATTGTTGTAGCAATAATTACAAGATTAGCAAGATAACATTTAGAGACAAAAAGAACGTTTTGAAAAAAAGACCTGTTTCATGTTAAAAATGTTTATTTTGCATTCATCCGAGAAAATTTAGTGGTTACAATATTTCAATTAGCAGCTATAAGATTTTTTTGACAAAATACTTGTATAAGTAGATTTTTCTGGGTGTGGCACATGGTGACAAGATGTGAAATAAAACAAAATAATTTTTCGTTGGCTTTCCATTTGATTATATGTAAAATTTGTGGATATGGAGAAAGCCCAGTCTATTGCTCGGTTAGAATGAAAATTCGTTATGCTCGCGCGTGGTTCCTTGCGCCCGCTTTCAGCTCGCGCACAGAATTTCAAACACGCATCGAATTTTTCATTCTAACCTTGTTACAGAATAGTATTCTAATGATAAATTCAACTATAAATAGGTAGCTATTCGTCTATTTTGTGAAATTTCTGATGATTTTGAATTATGAGATTGCCAAAAAATTCTCAAAATAATCTGAAACTTCATTCCAGATACCGAATGTAACGGGTGTTTTTTATATGGAATATTAGTTTATGATGGAATGTAGTGATTTTTTTCATGTGATTGATTGATCGCTTTTGCATTGCATAGCTTTGCAAAGAAAAAAAAATTATTAATTTTCAAGATGGATTAAGGTAGTTTCAGTTCCACGGACGAATGATTATGATATTCAGTATCAATATGTATGAAACATAACATTATAATTATATTTCTGAATGCACCGAGAGAAATATCTTTTAGCTGTAATATAAAATTGTATAACCGTTAAATGATTTCTGAATTGAATAGGCGCCAACATAGTTCACTTTCAGTATGAACAACGTCTTTTTTTCAAAACAATTGTATTACTGTTAAAAGTCTCTCACTTAATAACGTACTCAAATATTGTTTTTTCAGTACCATCTTTTAACTGCAATCGTGTTCTTTGTCAAAACTAAAAGATAACATTTAGCGACAAAAAGAACGTTTTGAAAAAAAGACCTGTTTCATGTTGAAAATGTTTACATTTTGCATTCATCCGAGAAAATTTAGTGGTTACTATATTTCAATTAGCAGCTATAAGATTTTTTTAAAAAAATACTTGTAAAACTAGATTTTTCTGGGTGTGTGAGTCGAAAGCACTAAGCATACCTCTGAAGGAGTAATGATTAGCAGAAATATTTGGTTTGTCATTTTCATTTAAAGTCTATTCGAAATATTTCACTGGCATTAATAATATCATCAATAGTTCCACCGGTAGCGGTTCCATCGAGACTGACACGTCTAGCTCAGTCCTCACGTCCATATCTCACTACATGCCGAACATCTATTTCCAAGGGCTCGTTCTTCCAACGAACGGCAAAGTTTTGGAACTGGCTACTTCGGGAGGTGTTCCCTGAGGCATACAGCCTTCAGAAATTCAGAAAGAAAATCGTTCTACTTTTCCTCGGCTCTCACGATGTTCTGTGAACAATACAGGATTTTCCTTTTCGTGGGAACCAAAATATATTTGATATACAAATTTTTTCAGTGCTATTTTGAATTTGCCATCGGACAATAACTTCAGTCATTCAGAAAGATTATTCTAGGTATAGTTTCACTGGCGTCCCGCCTCTTCTACTGATAAATTGATTAAATAAAAAATCGAAAATTGAATACAAGTTACGTGAGAATGCAATATTCCGAAATATATTTTTTCTACTAGCGTGCGGAAAAATCCACTTTTCCGCATTCATTTTAGTTTTGAAAGAGTCATTTTTCTGCACTCTTTTTAGTGGGGAAAAAAACATTTTAGTGCGGAAAAGTAGATTTGTTTAGTTTTTGCGGATTATAGTGACATTTAAATATTGCGTCGCAGAAGTTTAAAATAGAAAGCTTACCAAGTATGGTTGTATAGTTTAATATATATTTAATAATGAATGTTCTTTATGTTAACTTTTGGGTGTTTTTTCCGCTAGTAGAAAAAATAGTGTACCTAACACGAGCGTTAAGTGTCTTTTCCGCACGCGATTGCAGATGGCCAAACGACGCGACGCGAAAGTATCACTTTCTGCACTTGTTAGGTAAACTACTATTGTCTGAAAATTACTGGAAAGGCTAATTTTTTTTCAAAGTCGAAAAGTTCAATGGAATTTGGAAAGGACATCTGTCGGGTCAGTAAGTATTCAATAATTCTGACGGTACGTTCAATGTTTCATTGATTAAAAAAACAATTTGAGAACGATGCGTTCTTCAATTCTATTTCATTATCAATAAAGCTGTGATAATTTGTCCACTTATCAATCACTGAACTTTTCAGGAAAAGTATTAAGTATTATTAGCAGATTCATATTTCATATTTTTCTGAAATTGATGTCATTTTTGTCACCCACTGAACATTGTGAGACTATTCTTCTTTTGGAAATTAAGAAATGGATTCTAAAGGAATGAAGTATTGTTTTTCAATGTCAATTAAATGAAAATTTGTGCATTTTGGAACTGTCTCATAGAAAGGATTGTTGCAATATCTTTCGTATTTTTGTTTTAAGAATTCCAATCAAGATTCAACAAACCGTCTACCGATCCGCTGAATAACAAAAATGGCCTCCACTTAGCGCAAACTACTTATGGTATTAGCAGGAAGGACCGTTTAACGGTAAGATCTCCTGCCATCTGTAATTTCTTCAAAGAGACAGAAGACTGGGATCGGTCGGTCTGGCCTTATAAGAAGTGAAAATAGACATAACGAGACTGGACAATTTACGACCTCACCGTGGCATCGGCACGAGAACAGTTATCGCTCGCTACTGCAACTGGATTTCAGATCAGTTGTGCCAACAGCACCAGAATGTTGATTCCGCCTCATGAAGATACGAGGGGATTGCGACTAAAAGATAAGCAAGCGTTAGTCCGATTCAGTTTATAGAATAAAGGTACCAAGGCATTGAAGGACAAAGGGTTTTTTGTTGAATTCCGACTGCTGTCTTGAGATCTCGAGATAAAAAAATCATCGTTATATGTATAACGTTATACAGTATCAACATTATAACAAGCTATTCTTCACGCTATCATAAAACCACCATACCATGGATGAAAACTTTCCTATACTGTAATACTTTCCATGGGCATAGGTTTTTATAAAAATTACACTTGTTGTGTAAAGCAGAAATTGTTTCTATATATTCGGGAAACGACCTAGTTTAACTCAAAAAACTATTATTAATATAAAGTGTTCCGGTAGAACACCTTAGCAGTCAGGCGTGAACTGAGCCTTTAACCGCGTACCATTCGATTTTTTTTAAGAAAAACAAATTGTCGAATCGAAAACTTGATGCAAATAAATAATCGATCTATAAACATAAATTAAAAAGACTGGGAATTTTCACATTCAGAATTTGAGCGTTGTTAAAGTCAAGGATAATCGAATTGATCGGTGGTAGAATATTGTATTCATTTTCTTGGTCTATATCACATGAGATAAACATTTCTTTCATCACTTCCATTCCTTTCCCTTGACTACCATCTACCACTGTTCTGATATTATTCAATACAGACCCACTTAGTTCTGGCAATTCATTATATTTTCTCAGTTTCCCTTCAATAGCAGCCCAAATTATCTCAATGGGGTTGAAAATGCAGTAATATGGCGGCAGACGTAGAACAACATGACCATGATTTTCAAAAAGTTTATCAATCACATATTATTCCTGATTTTTTTTCTTAATCAATTGCAGTAATATTTTCTTCGTCTTCTTCTGGACCATTTCCATGTTTTTACTTTCCATGAATTTGATTATACCGCCTTTTTTCGTATTACTGTTGGGGATTTTTTGATATTGACGGGTATGATACGATGCATTGTCCATAACAATTACCGAATGTGATGGAATATTCGGCAAGAGTGCTCTGTTCATTTTTCAAACAATACGGCGGTCATATCCTCATGATAATCAGTAGATGATTGCTTAATATTTTTTGCAGACAACAACAACGCATTAGCAACAAATACTTTTTCATTTATGGTATGATGGTTCTATGAGAGCCTAAAGAAAACCTTGTTATACAGTATCGGAAAGTTTTCATCTGGGATATGGTGGTTTTATGAGAGCGTAAAGAAAACTTTGCTATATGTTGAGAGAGCATTACAATTTCTCCTCTACTCGCTCGAGGAAGGGATATCGACGTGAGTTGTTTATTCGTCGGACGAGGCAACAGGAGAGGCGCGCAGTAGTGCGTCTCTCTTATTTATGTGGTATTATCATATCATTGCGTTCCTTGTTGCTCGCGTAGATTTCTGTCTATACCACAGATGAAAAGTTTCCGATACTGTTTAAATAGGCCTCTGAGTCTAGTTGCACCAGACTGTCTAGTAAATAGATCTTCAAGCTAATTGGAATTCCTCAGCGGCAAGTCAAAAACGTCCGGTCTCTGACCAATCAGAAATCGACAGCGACCAAACAAAAGCGTTTGATTGTCATTTCGCCCTACCTTTTATCTGACAGGGTCTATGTGGACTCCCAGTTGGATGAGACGAAGGCGGTTAGAGAATAACGTGTTATGTATCCAATTTGTATATTAATATAACCTCGTATGAGCACTTGGTTCTGTGGTGTCTCGATTGAGTTCGTATAGACTATACCGAGATTCAATAGTGTTCTGAAATGGTTCAATTTCAATTTTCAGTAACGGATATAAATCCTCATTTCAAAAACAGAACTGAAAATAATTAGGTATACTTGAACCAAAAATCACATTAATTAAATTGGTAAGTATCCCAGTTTAATTGTTTGATCAACATTCCACCATGTAGAATAATTTTTGACAAACATATCGTTATATTTAAGAAATTCAGTTCACAAAATTTTGCCACTTTATTATTCAACTCTTATTTAATACAGAATCCAAATTTATATCTGAAAACAAACAGTTTAAATGCTTCGTTTACTCAATTGCTTTCCATAATATTTATCATTTCGTTTTCGAAAATAAGTCTAAAAATAGATCCAATTTAATATTTTTATTGCATTATGTGCTGTTTACACCGAGCAAACAATAAAGAAATAGGTTTCGTTGTGTTTATTACTCAACCATGGTATTTAAATCTTAATTAAATGTATTATACAACTAGACTACCTTGATCAAATACTATGCTTTTCAGACTTAGCAAAAAGTGAAAATAAACAGAGTAGTGGATAGGTCTGGTGTATAAATAAGTCTGGTCATATTTGAAGTTGGCAACCCTGACCACGGTCGGGTTTTGCTTGGACGACCTACCTAACATTTCATGAACAGTGTTCGAGATAACGAGCTAAAAGGTATGGCGCCATTTTCCTTGGCTTCTAAAAGTTTAATGTACAGTTTGAAGGGTGGCTCATGAATTTTTAAATATAACAACTGGCTTTGTCGAGCCCAGATAAATTAAAGACATTATTTATTGAGTAACTTTTCAATTGAAGAAACAAGACGTCTTGCCTTACCAGGACTGCTTCTTGCCATACTTCAAAATCGGTAAAAAAATAACTACTTTCCTGGCTAATCTACGACGAACGTTAGATTACATCCAATGAATTTCCGTGCAGAGTTCCTACAAGGCGTTTTCTGCAATTTCTAGTTGCATGGAAATGTTTATCGAAAAATTTGGACCACCTATAGATGGATGTTTACTAAACGCATCTTAATATTTGGGGAATATTTATTAATATCCAAAACATCAAAAGTTAGGAATCCGAGTGTGACAATCCCATGAGTGTGAAAAATCACTTTCACACAGTTATGTAAAATATTTTTTTACGACAACAAACACGATAATCTTACTAAATAATAATATCAATGTTATTGGAACAGTCTGAGAACCATTTGAACTGACTTTATTCATTTTCAATACATATTTTCAAATACAAAATATTTTCTGCATAACATAATACCTACGAGATCAAAATCATACACGTACTCTATTTCTAATTATTACTATTGATACGGAATATTCTTATGCTATATCCGATATGTTGGTTCGAACGGTAGAGCGCGTGGGTTATCGATATCCCGAGCCAAGCAACGCTATGCGAAGTTATGGTTTGGATGGACACTTACGGACGACCTCCTTACGAGATCTATTCTCCTCGGATCGTGCTAGGCATCGCACGTTAAAAGGTAGGACCTCGTTAATCCTTGGCTCGCACAAGTTATAACTTTTAAGGGCTGCCGTTCGTAAGAGGACGACAGCTGGTTAACAGAAAAAAAAATTTAACAGCAACAACGACATACTTACGAATAGCTGAGTTGGTGGGGCATGAGCCAAATTAAATAGTTAAATCTAAATAAAAATGATGTATGTGATTGCTTGACAACGTTCAATTTGAATAGATATTATGCATTTGCGACAGCTTATCAACACGCGCGCGAAATAGTAATTTACGTTAAGTCCGGAAAATACTGTCCTGGAAGTCTGCGAGTCCATAAAAACTGTTTTCGGACGTGTTACGTACGCTATTTTTTCGGTAACCATTAGAATAACAGATCAATCAGATACATTTCTTTATTATATTTCTTTGTAGAACACAATTTCGAACATTTTAATTTTATTTTATTAAATACTAGCGGCCCCGACACGTTGTCCTGTATATCGATATGCACAGAAAATTTTTGTTTCATGTTTCCCGTTTCCAGCTTCATTTTTTCCGTTTCTCGTCTCTCGTTTCATGCTTCATGTTTCACGTTTCACGTTTCACGTTTCACGTTTCACGTTTCACGTTTCACGTTTCACGTTTCACGTTTCACGTTTCACGTTTCACGTTTCACGTTTCACGTTTCACGTTTCACGTTTCACGTTTCACGTTTCACGTTTCACTTTTCACTTTTCACGTTTCACGTTTCACGTTTCACGTTTCACGTTTCACGTTTCACGTTTCACGTTTCACGTTTCACGTTTCACGTTTCACGTTTCACGTGTCACGTTTCACGTTGCAAGTTGCATGTTGCATGTTGCATGTAGCATGTTGCATGCTGCATGTTGCATGCTGCATGCTGCATGTTGCATGCTGCATGCTGCATGTTGCATGTTGCATGTTGCATGTTGCATGTTGCATGTTGCATGTTGCATGTTGCATGTTGCTTGTTGGGTGTTGCATGTTGCATGTTGCTTGTTGGGTGTTGCATGTTGCAAGTTTCATAATTCATGTTTCATATTTCATGTTTCAAGTTTCATGTTTCATGTTTCATGTTTCATGTTTCATGTTTCATGTTTCATGTTTCATGTTTCATGTTTCATGTTTCATGTTTCATGTTTCATGTTTCATGTTTCATGTTTCATGTTTCATGTTTCATGTTTCATGTTTCATGTTTCATGTTTCATGTTTCATGTTTCATGTTTCATGTTTCATGTTTCATGTTTCATGTTTCATGTTTCATGTTTCATGTTTCATGTTTCATGTTTCATGTTTCATGTTTCATGTTTCATGTTTCATGTTTCATGTTTCATGTTTCATGTTTCATGTTTCCTGTTTCATGTTTCATGTTTCATGTTTCATGTTTCATGTTTCATGTTTCATGTTTCATGTTTCATGTTTCATGTTTCATGTTTCATGTTTCATGTTTCATGTTTCATGTTTCATGTTTCATGTTTCATGTTTCATGTTTCATGTTTCATGTTTCATGTTTCATGTTTCATGTTTCATGTTTCATGTTTCATGTTTCATGTTTCATGTTTCATGTTTCATGTTTCATGTTTCATGTTTCATGTTTCATGTTTCATGTTTCATGTTTCATGTTTCATGTTTCATGTTTCATGTTTCATGTTTCATGTTTCATGTTTCATGTTTCATGTTTCATGTTTCATGTTTCATGTTTCATGTTTCATGTTTTATGTTTTATGTTTAGTGTTTAGTGTTCAATTTTAATTAGATATTAGTTCGTGAGGTGAATAAAAATTAACCAAATAAATATTTTGTAGTGGACCAAATTGTGAGTTCAAACCATTCTCGAATCCACTTGATCTAACACAAAAATTTCATCGAAATCGGTCCATTCGTTTAGGAGGATTTCACGGTCGTACGGATGTACAGAAGATTTTTTTATATAAACCTTTACCTATGAACAGAAGATAGGTACTAACAGAAATATTGTAATTCTTATTTATATTAGTAGGTATTCATATCAAAATTCCAGCAATTTTCCGGTCTAGTCCGGAAAGTGAGTACTTCCCGGGCGGTTTTCGTATAAGTTACTTTCTGCAATCGTGTGGGTATAATCCACTTTCCGTGTGACTGTACGGTGCCACATACGTTACTTTTCCATGTAGTCATAGGAAAAATATATCATTCGGTAAAATTAAGAGATTGCAACGATGCGATGGCATCAGCATTGTAGAAGTGCTATGTTGAATTTTTCATTTCTGCTGAACAGAGAACAAATAACAGAAGATAATAAGAGTGTTTCTCTACGACTATTGCATTCTAAATTGATTACATATTGATCATTATTAGTAGTAATGAAAATGATTCCAAGACATCGTGGATCCTAACTCATTGGCAACCGCGATTGTCACATTCCTTGACTGTTTCTTTCTTAGTTTCTACTTCAGCTCCTGATGAAATCTGGCAACAAAGGAATGTCGAACAATATTTTTATCTGAACGTTTTACACTATCTCAGTTCTTGGTCAGTCAGAGGTTCTTCGCAATGTCATTCTCAAATTTTGTAAGTGTCTATTTGTCTCAGCTGACAAAGGCGCGTGAAAAAAAGAGATGGTTATCAATCGTGAGTTTAAATCCCACTACTGGAAGTTTTTTAAATTTTTTTTCCTTCAAGCACTTAGTTATTATACAGTATCAGAAAGTTGTCATCGGGGTATCGAGAAATCTATGCGAGCAACAAGGAACGCAATGATATGATAATACCACATAAATAAGAGAGAAGCACTACTGTATGACTCCCCTACTACCTCGTCCGACAAATTAACAGCCAAGTCGATATCCCTTATCGAGCGAGTCGAGGAGAAATTGTAATGCTCTCTCAACATAATAGCAAGCTATTCTTTACGCTCGTATGAAACCAGCATACCCCGATGAAAACTTTCCGATACTGTATACTATCTCCCACCACATAAACTCTGAATACGAAACATTCTACAATTATATCTACGAAATTCCTGACCCTCGTATGGCAAACAGCTTTCGAATACAAGTAACTCGCGTTGCGTGACCATGTTCAATGATGGTTTTTCATTCCGTTATTCGATCAGCACATTGAATTAATATAAATCTGCACCGTTTTCACGCAATTAATATTTCTGCCGTATCAATAAGTTCTACAGGAATTGGAACAGCTGTATAGAATATAATGCGTTGGTACATATCAGTTTTTCTAAGTTTCTATTATTTTTTAACAATTATTACATACATGGTGAGTTTTCATAACATACTCGAGAGTCGGGGGTAACTGTTTATTGGATTATCCAATGATGATCACAGTTCATATTATTGTATAGAACATAATATGCTACATATCGGAAAATAAGTACTTATATACTTAATATACAAATTATATAAAAAAAACATGCAGTTTTTTAACAATGCTATTCCATTGACTCATCACGAAGTTCCCAATTTAATGTTATATTGAATATCTTCAAATGTTTCTGATCGAACTCAGTTAAAAACAGAAAGAAGTAAGGAAACGGCATGAAATTCATAAGAAAACAACATGTGGCCGATAAAGAAAATAGATGATTATTTTCTGGATTCCCTATGTTTTAGGATTACACATTTTCAAATCAAAACCTTTGAATGAAGAAGTGCTTTCGATTGCACTAAATGTGTTCGTTAACAATAATGGAAAAATCGAGACCAAATCCAGTTATTATTCTGCGCCACTTTGAGAAATGAAAATAATTCAGGAAGCGGACCCAGCTGTTGTCCTGCCCAGACATTGAAAAGAATTAAAATGTTAAAACATCGTCAATTATTCACTAATTGATGTTTTCTCTAGATGTGTTCATTTTTTGTCCGACGACTAACCTTACTATAGATCAAAACTGATAAATCAGTAAAAATTTATAAAATCCATCAATAAATGACAGAAATAAGTTATTGAGGTTAACGTATTTTATCGTGGAATATCTGTGGCCTCTCATTTGTTAATACTCTGAGAATACGAGTCGCCTCGTTAAATGTGCGATTTCACTAGATCATTCGTTCCGTATGAGCACCGAATGAGCACCGTACAAGCAAATTCTCGGACATTGTGGACGCTGATTTGAGCACGAACAGAATGCATGTTCACATTACGCAGCATGCCGCAGACTGAGTTTCAACCGAGCAGCACATGTGCTCATTCGGTGCTCATGCGGAATGAATGATCTAGTGAATACGAACCTTTAAGTCGCATGACGTCACACACAAGAGCATCGCTTGTAATGAAATTATTCTTTCAAGCGCAACTTCAAAGTCCTATAACTTGTTCACTTCTAGAGATATTTTAATGATTCTTGAACTTTTTTGTTTCATTTTACTTAAATTTTTATAACAAAAAAATAAAAACCTTTCCATTGTCACAGCTTGAACACGAGAAGTATATAAGAAATTAAAGTACGAGGAATAAACAAATGCAGCATTTTTATCAGAATGGAAAAACAATCAACACTATTTGTTTTACTGTCATAATTATGTAACCAAACCCGAAAATTTGAAATACTTTCATCACTTATGATAATAATTGTGAAATGTTTTCCTGAGAAAGTGGATAATAACATAGAAGTTCCCGTGACACTAATCTAAAAAGTGCTCTGGAAATTCTGTCGTTTAATATTTTTTATGAAGAAATGCAGTTTTGACTTGAATAAATCAATAATCTAGGTAGTTATGCAAATTCAAACATAAAAAATGGTAAAACATGTACCAGCTGAGATTATACCGTGTTATACAGACTCATGGACATTGGAAGAACTTACTGAGAGGCACTTTTTGGCAAATTGAACATCTTTTCACAACTTCTGTTTCTTCTAGAAATGACATCGAGATTCAATTATTAAATGGAACATTTAACAATTCTCTGAATCGCGGAAATGCCAATTCTGAGATAAGAATTAAGAGGTCATGAGCGCGATCACATTTGGGACGGCTTTTAGGTCGAAAATATTTGAACGAAATTATTTTTCATATAAGAATGCTATTGCGAAACGTTAAAATTTGTTTTCTCGCCAATATTGAATTTTACAATATAAGTGTGCCATTTGGGTAATGACTCCGAATTTGCTGATCGTTAGCAGCAATTGAATCACAAACTCAGCTTCATGGTTACGAATAGCATTCAGAAAATCACCAGAAACATTGCTCCCATATCAGTAATATTCGTCGTGATATCATCCAGAGAAGAACTTGTTTTCTCTCAGATCTTGTATCATACTCTACATCGACGAACTTTTTGGTGTGACAATGTTGAAATTATTCGTTTAATTTTGTTATAAAATAATAATAATAAAAATAATCCCTAAATGAACACTCATATAGTCTACCCAAATGGCATAGACAGTGTAGCCTGTAAGAGATTTATTCATTTCATTTTCGTTTTTAAATACAATTTTGGCCGTCTACCATGTCCTCTCATTTTTCACAAATCATGGAAACTAAAACTGTGCTAATGCCAGTAAGATACTCAATATTGTCAAGGTTGTCCATCCGTAATTGTAATTGCACCAAATGCAAACAAGTGCATCTCCAATTGAGTACAGTTGAGTGCTGCCTTGAAAAATATTAACCCAGACGAAATGTGCTCGACAAAAACAATGGGGCAATCAGACTGAACAGATATTAAAACCACCATTAGTCACAATTACGAGACAAAACGCATTCAAATGTCACGAGCCTCGTACAAACGAACCACTTGAATTGGCGACGGCTACAAATTAACAACTATTTGGAGAACCTCGAAAACTTATTCGAGCACATTCAAATTTTGCTAATTCATTTCTTGCCAGCTATGAAAACCGCAAGTTCAGGACCTGGAGTGTTTCTATTTAGTGGATTCGAAAAACGTAAAGATATAAGGAAACTGTGAAGTAACAAATGACTGAGCTATTAAAATGATAAGGTGTACTTTTTTCATTCGTATTCCACAAAATATTTACATAACAAATAACATATGGCATGGAGTTTTTATTATTCGCAACACTGATAATTTTAAATTGAATGCTTTCAATTGCATTAGTTGAGAAAATGGCAGCAAAATATAAAATTATGCGGTTATTACCTGCAAAATATTCCTGGTTGCCATACGGCGCCAATACGCCCCAATGGGTCTTTAACTGAAAACTAGTGCAAAAGTTATCACAGACACATCATATTTTAAAAAAATGTCTCTCGCAATTTATCGATGAGTGTCCGCATGTTATGGTATTCATCTAATTCTAATCTAATAAATGGATTTTTTTCAAAATTGTTAGAAACCAATGTCTGTTTATGGCACCTATAACAAACTGGTTGCTCAAATCTCCGTCAGTATTCCAAAAATATATTTTTTCGGAATTTTGTTATATTCATGAATCGTCAAAACAGGAAGAAAAGAGCCGCATTTCATCTTGAGTTATTATGGAAATGGAGTGATTTTTTAACTGGGCGTACCTGTACCTAGTCAACTTGACCAGAAATAAATTACCCTTGGGGATCATAAAATCAAACATACCTTTATCTATTATATTCAAGACTGAGGAGCTGAAAGTGTTTATTTTTAATGGGATTTTTGTATGAATTTAAGATCATAATCTATTATTCAAAAGACAGATACTTGTTTTGTTCATCATGGCCATGGAAAAGTTTTTAGAGAGAATCGAGATAGAAGAATCGAGATTCAAAGTGATATTGCTGATGAATTAATGACAAAAGACTGATCAGTCTTGGTCATGGTCTCGAAAATGAATGTAGTCTTGGTCTTGATAATTCAAGACCAAGACAAGACTGGCTCAGTCTTGGACTTGGTCTTCATAGTCTTGGTCTTGGTCTTGGGTCAAAGTGCGTCTGGAAATTTGAATTTTTCGATTCAATTGTCACAAAAACAGTTGAAGATAGGTATAGAATGTTAACACTGTAGAAAATAGGCAAAAACACACGACACACTCATGGAATTAATGGAATTTTTCCATTGGAGCATACTATGCTTTTTACAACACTTGCTACGTAACATACTCTAACTTTAAATTCAAATAGGTGTGCATAAATATACATTCAAAATGAAAAATCATTGCCAAGTTTAGCTGGAAGAGAGAACAACGCATTGCCAAGGATATTCACAGAAATTTCAAATTCAAACCAAATAACTTTTGTATTGATTTTTTTGTCTACCTTCAATAGTAGGAGGTATGAACCACTGCGACCTAACAACATACACTTATTTGCTGTAAACTGTAAAACTGCAATACTGAATTTGGAAAATGTATTTTCGATTTTGAGTGAAGAGAATTAAAAAGAAATATTGAAAATAAATAATTGAAATAAAATGCCACATTTTCCATACGATTTTTCTTAATATTGAGTAGATATTTTTTATCTCGATAAATTGATGGTATAAAAAATCGAACACTGGGTAAGAATTTCGTGAAAATGCAATATTTCGAAATGTATTTTTCCGAAAATGACTGGAAAGGCTCATTGTTAGATCAGAGTATAATCTGAGAATTATTGCAGTACCATTGGCCATCGATATCTATCTCAGGGGCTGTCTGGAATCAACGCAGCAAAAACACAGGAGACCTGACAAATTCACGTAGAAAATTCTATATCTCAGACTTCTAATTGAACAAATAGTAATAAATGGAAAGGTTATGCAATGATTGTGTTATCCACGATGTATAACGTTAAATCTTGACTTGGCCAACATATTCCTTACACGTAATTCAACATATTACTTGATTATTCATCCTCGAACGTCACATTTATGAAAACCGCAAATCACACTGATCTCATAAAGAGATAAAACGATAAATTCCGAATTTAATTACGCTCAAGTCCAAAACAAGCATTATGCTACTCCTGGTATGCTTCCCAATTTAGCCACGGTTTTTGCTAATCAAAAACAACGATCGAATGCGTGACTTACCATTCCGTCCAGCAATAAAAGCTGTTATTTTTTCTGCGGTATTGCATTTCGTAGCTTGCATCGCAAAAAGATCTTCGTTTTGGTTGACCGTGACCTAGCTATAAGTCGAACCGGTTTTATCGAAGAAGTTGTGGTGATTCTTCGCATCCTGTGGAAGACACTAAACATGATAGTGGTATCTGACCAGAGACGGTCTTGAATCGAGACAACACACAACACCTGTCTGTTTTTAGATTTGTAGTCGCCAATAAGTCTGTAACGAGGAAATATGAAAGAATGCGTTTACCACATATCAAGGAAATAAGCTTTTCTTTTTATTATGTACGATAGCATTCTTGAGTACCTAATTACCTCTTCGACTTAATAGTTATTTGAAATAAAAAAAATTACTAGGATGAGCAGTTGATTATCTGGTAACGCATAAGAATTTGCAAATGCATCTTCTCATTAACACTGATGATTATGAGACGAATGAGGTAACTTAACAGCTTATATCCTGTCAATTGACTCGCCTTCTCAGATTTTTTTAGTTTTTCACGATATTTTTTTTATTAATTTACTGCGGATAAAAAATCTTGGGATAATATACCTTTGTTAGGATTACGGGAAATTATTTTTAGGTGTCTCGAGGAACAGTTGTGAGACAGCTTCTTTTGTTGTGTATACATCGCAGTAGTAGAAGAAGAATACTTTATTTGAAATCGTGAAGAATGGTTTCCGGGCTTTGAGGCTGTGGTCGGTTCACCTCCCTGGAGGCGGTTTCTTTGGACGTTTCGCTCACAACTGCGGTGAGCATCTCCAGCATAGGTTAAGTAAAACTGAACATCAGTTTTACGTCGTTCTTCGAGAAGACTAAACCATCTTCAGACAGTTTCCATTCAAAAAAATCCCGAGTTTTTCAAAGAGAAGAAATCGAGAAATATTCATCAGATGCCCCAGATGAAGATGAACTGTATTTGTGTACGAAGGTAGGAATATATTGAAAATGATCTATTACGGATTAAAGAACTAATTTTCAATTTATATTTTAGGTTGTACTTATTGTTGGAGTCGCCTGGGCTTGTAGATGTGATGAGCTTTTGCAAATGAAAATAGATGATATAAATGATATGGGCGACAAATTGCTAATTATGCTACCAAATACTAAGACCAAAAGATCAAGATCTTTTGTAGTAACGGAATATTTAAGCGTTTACAGAAAATATGCAGCCTCCAGACCCTCGAATTTAAATAATCGGCGTGTCTTCTATAAGTATGCGAACGGTAAAGCACATCATCAATTCATTGACATTCACAAATTCGGTATATAAAATGCCAGAAGAAATTGCTACCTTTCTAGGACTATCCCATACCGGGCACTGCTTTCGCAGATCTTCGGCCACGTTGCTGGTGCATTCTGGTGGGGACATAACAATGTTGAAGCAACATGGAGGATGGAAGTCTTCCGCTGTCGCGGAGGGCTATATTGAGGACTCGCTAGCCAATAAGTCGAACATCGGCAATAAAATATTTTCTGGCGTTTCCGGAGTATCAAGTGTTAATACAATTGTATTAAATAATTGTTCACAATTCACCATAAATATATCTAATAAATAAAAATTTCGTGTTGTAGTTTGTAGTTTTAATGCAATAAAACCAGTTTATTATCATCAGCATCATTTTGAGTTTTCTTAATGTCATTGTCAATTTTAATAACCAGTTTGATTTAAATTATTACTTGGAAGGTTGCCTAGCAACGAACTTTTTCTGCCTAGGCAGTAAAAGTGGACTTTTTCTGCCTAGGCATTAAAAGTACAACTTCTAAGCCTGCCAAGTGTCATTAAAAGGCCACTTTGAATGTCATTTGGAGAAAAATGAATTGATTCAGTCTGAATGATTCTTGGGAACATATAAGAAACAGTTGACAACTATCAAAAATGTGTTATAATTTCTTGACATAATTTTTTTGGGTGATAAACACAAAAAAATTATGTCAAGAACTGGATTTCCTCCACAAAATCAAACTTTTAATCAGTGTTATAATTTGTTCTGAACCCGCATAGGAATGTAAATTGACTTAACTCATTCGGGTTCATGAGATATCATACACCTGAAGAAAATAAATAAATAGACTCACCTTTATTTGATAGGAATTCAATTTATTCCTGGGCAGGGCATTGAACGAGCTGAAGTCCAGTCGGCGGGTGAAAATTCCATTAGCACCGCCAGCAATTCTGAAATGAAAATATTTCATTAGATCAGGAAAATGTTTGGTAATAATCCACATATATTTCGGAGATAAAAGGGTTTACGGAGTTCGAATGTTTTCTGAAATGATTAGACCAGGATGTTCACATTATTGAGATCTTGGATAGCTTAGGAAATTATGGGATACGGTAACTAGCAGAAACTCAATTCCTAGATAATCTCTCATAATATTTCTGTTTGACTGTCATCGAGACTTTGAACCTATTGAACACTTGACATATTTAACGTAGTTCGTAATATCGAATATATTGCCCTGAGAAGTGTCGGATTTCGTGAGGGGCTATGGGACTATCAGCCCCGGCGGTGAATTTTAAGAGTCGGTAAGGTAAGCAGCAATATACTCGTAGCCGACGAGGCGACAAGTATATTATATTGCTTCTTGCCTTTTACATGCCGCCTCTTAACTCGTCGTCTTTTGAAGCAAACGCGCAATTAGCGTCACCGCATTAAAAGAACTAGGTTGGAATACTGCTTTTGTGAAAATCATAACATTCAATAATCAAGCGTCAGCGGTGCCTTGGACGCTACAACACAAGAGCGGCTGCGGTACTTTGAAACTGAAAATTGCAATTTTTTATTTGGCGCGGCAGCATCGTGGCATCGTAATAGTTAGCCCCCGGCGTGAGTATAAATCTGGCACTGGCCTGATCGAAGGAAATATAAATGTTTTGGTCAAATTATTGAAATAGACTAGCAAAACATGTTCGGAGTACGTACTCTCGGGGTCATCTATACTGCATTCCATGAATTTTTGATAAACCTTTTCAAATCTATTCTACAGTTTTTGCGGCAGAATATTAATAACAGTAGAAGAACAATTTCTGCACTCATTTCAATATATATTTCTAGACATAAAAAATACTAGTAAATCAAAGATTGGTTTATAATTTATAAAGTATCGATTTCAACTTCAAATTTCAAATTGAAAAGAGGAAAATTCTCATTAAAATGAGATTTTTTCTTGTTATATCTAACAGAAAACAACTACTTTTCCGGCTGAAGCCACGCTGGACATTGAACTACATCTGATAGAAAAATGAGATTTTTTCTTGTTATATCTAACAGAAAACAACTACTTTTCCGGCTGAAGCCACGCTGGACATTGAACTACATCTGATAGATATTGTTAAAAGACTAACTGAAAAAAAAAATCTGAAAGTGAAAATTCGCATTTTCATTCGTATAGATGATTTCACAGCTGATTATATGAACATCCTATGTTCATATTGTCAAATAAATTTTTAATTTCAAATTATGACAATGTCACCGTCAAATATTCAAAAAGCAATACAGATAAATGTCACGATTTGCCTGGTTCAAGGCTAACTTGATTGTTTACTAGGCATCATAACGCACAGTTGTGCTTAAGAATGAATTAATGTAGAAATTGAACTGTACATAAAACAATGTTTACTGGTAGAGGAGTAGAAAAAGTCAATTGTTCATGGAATGATAAATATGTTAGTTCAGAAGTTGTCAGAATTTTTTCAGTGTGATATTAGAAAATGAATATGTTTTGTGAAACGAATTTACCCTAAAATTAGTCGTTGAAACGCATGGGAATTGCAATTAACATTATTCTTGTCCACCATAGCCTGAAGGCCTATTCGACTATGGTGATCAAGAACTGATTTTTTTCAACGAGGCGTAGCCGAGTTAAATGAAATAGTCGAGATCACCAAAGTATTTAGCGCACGAGATAAAAACAAATTTTTTTTTCTACAAACGTCAAAAAATATTCTACAAAAGGTAATATGCATAGCTTGATAGGTATAAAAAATAGTTAAATGTGACATTTTATTTTGTGAGTGGGGAATATTGCGAACCGAGCGTTAGCGAGTGGAGCAATCCCACGAGCATAATTAAATCACTTTTAACAAATGTATCATACACATTTTTTTGTACAACAGTTACTGCTAGTAAGAAAAATCCAAAAAAAAAATATAAGATCCATAAGGATTCGAACACACGATCTTTGGATTACAGACGCTCCAACCATAATAAACCCCAACGCACTTTATTTATGAATGTCAGTATTTGTCAGTGATGAAGGAACTTCTACAGTTGGAATGAATACTACTTCGTTTGTAACTTCAAAAGGAATAAGAATTTCCAATTGCACAAACGGCCAGATACATGTGTGAACTTTTATAAATAATTCCTTTTGAGTAGGTGTTCTGATTTTAATATCTGATTAAAGTGTTTCTGCTAGAGATATATTACTGGGTATCCATCATCTCATTTGTCTTTTTACTTTTAACACTAGTGTTAAAAGTAATTTTGTGAAAACGTCAGTTTTTAGTTCATATGTCAATGAATTAAAAACGTTATTTTTAATGACAGTTGTACAAAAAAAATTAGGTAACAAAAAATTTTGTCACAATTTGAAAAGTGTTAAAAGTCCTAAACATTAAACACAAATAATTTCTTGGATTTTAGCTTGAATGAGGACAATAAAGGTTAAAATTTAAAAATCCCATATAGTTTACAGATTGTGTGTGAAACTTTATGCTAGTGTTAGGTACACTATTTTTTTTACTAGGGGAAAAAACACACAAAAGTTAACATAAAGAACATTTATTTTTAAATATATATTAAATTATACAACCATACTTGGTGAGCTTTCTATTTTAACCTTCTGCGACGCAATATTTAAATGTCAGTATAATCCACAAAAACTAAACGAACCTATTTTTCCGCACAAAAATGTTTTTTCCGCCCTAAAAAGAGTGCGGAAAAACTTTTCCGCACTAGTGCGGAAAAGTGACTCTTTCAAAACTAAAATGACTGCGGAAAAGTTGCTAGTAGAAAAAATATATTTATGAGAGTGGCTGACATCTGACTATTTCATGTGGTTATTCTGGATGTTAACTATACAAATTTCCCAGCTGTCGGTATTTTTTCGTAACGTAGTGTGTTACTGGTGGATTGCTTTTAAATCATCACCGGGTACTTTCAGTTCTTCTTAGGGATACAAATGAATCTATAGATAAGTACAGCATTCGTTCTAAGGGCGAAATCAAAGTTCAACACAATGGCGCTGTAAAGAACATCAATCACTCTCATGCATGACAGCTCTCCAGATCGAAAATGTATAAAGGAAAAAGGATATTGAAAACGCAATATTTCTCGTTTACCATTCTATAGTTGAACGCAAAATTTCCCGTAATACAGTGAAATCGCACAGATGGAATGCGAGGTTAAGTCGTATTCAAACAAAATGAAACGTAGCACTGGATGACATGTCACGACGAATTTTCCGACGTTGGGAAAATGATGAATTTCTAGCAAAGAAAAAACATAGACTCTCTTTAAACGAGGATCGAGAGACGATATTCCCCTGATGTGACTTACACGGAGATATTTTCTGAGGATGGAAAACGAACTTCGGGATTGAATTTACATTGATCGCTATCAAAATTCATATTTGTGCTGCTGCAATTGAAATTCGAAATTGTATGTATACCTAATGTTAAAATCTGATTTTGCGATTGAGATTTCGCAGCATCGTTCCGAATAGATGAACGTGTCTATATACGTGATCTTGAAATTGACAGGTCTGAATGGAAGGAAATTGGTTCGTTGACTCATTTGAAGATCGAATTGAAAATTGAAAGTTGCTAGTTGATGCAGATTTGAAGTAACGAAAGATTTACAGTGATGGAAAATGATCAGATGAAAATGATTTTTATATAGAGAGTATTGTGAATATGGATGCCTTCAATGATGCAAGGTGAAAGTCAGTTGAAACGTTTGTAGTTGATTATTACACCGTATGGTGTGTGACGAAAATTTCCAGTGATCCCTGGATATTTGTGTTTTTTCGTGATGAACCAAGAAACGAAAATCATTATTAAGAAAAGAGTACTCACTTTTTTCCCGGTACTTGGTGGAAAAGTAATTTCCTAAAAAGGTTTATTTTATTACCTGTCAAGGGATATAAAACGTCGAACTTTTTTCTCGTTTCATAGAAAAATATATTTTTCCTCCACCACACATTTTATTCATATATATTTCTATATACGTATTCTGATAACCAAGTTCATCAGTTGCCTTTTAAATATACTATTCGGTAAAAGGGGGTTTGACTAGGTTCACCGAAAAATTAACCAACTGAGAATGTGAACTGGGACCTGATCAAAATACTATGATAAGGCGGGTGCACACTGAAGAAACGAATTTCGTGAAACTCGTTTCAAAAAACAGGAAACTCGTTTCACTATCAAATAACCCAGGTATTCATATGAAAAAATGCTCACTGGTGTTTCGGAAACAGGAGACGAGAGAAAGTGTTTCGTCAACAAGTTGCACGAAACGCAGCGTGCTCTGTTTTAATATTATACATGAAACTAGTTTTTTCAATGTGCACTGAACGAGAAAATAGTTTATTGTGAACTTGTTTCACAAACAAGTTTCACGCAATTGATTTCTCTAGTGTGTCACCTGACTAAAGGCCAACCGATGTATTTTAAAAATGAATTTAAATTGTTGTCATTGATTAGATAAATAATATGAAGAATATTATCACAACCCTCTTTTAATTGATAACCACGTTATCATTTTCGCCTTCCAAAATAATACTTTTTTTGCCAAAATAAATGTTACTTTACTTCCTCTTAGCACCTTACAAACAATTTGGTCTGTCGGTGACATCTTATTTATAAATTCGTCGAATTTTTTGAACATTACATAAAAGTTAGCGAACCCATCTATCTTTTTTTATATGGTATACTAAATTGTCATAAATTATTCAACTCTCATCAGTTTCATTGATGGAATAACACGCCAAGTCATGGATTATGTACGCATTTCTTTCATCTCCTGAAGGTCATTTTTATTCTAAGATTATTTTAATTCCGAATTTTTATCGTAGGCCTGTAATTCCCGTAAACGTTTCTTTGATTATTGTTGACAAACTTTATCATATCAAGTTAACACAGA
This sequence comes from Chrysolina haemoptera, assembly GCA_958298965.1. NCBI lineage: Eukaryota > Metazoa > Arthropoda > Insecta > Coleoptera > Chrysomelidae > Chrysolina > Chrysolina haemoptera. The sequence goes on along the minus strand of OY282585.1, from coordinate 17,033,214 downwards.
CGTTACAATTATAAAATTTGTTTCACAAACAAGTTTCACGCAATTGATTTCTCTAGTGTGTCACCTGACTAAAGGCCAACCGATGTATTTTAAAAATGAATTTAAATTGTTGTCATTGATTAGATAAATAATATGAAGAATATTATCACAACCCTCTTTTAATTGATAACCACGTTATCATTTTCGCCTTCCAAAATAATACTTTTTTTGCCAAAATAAATGTTACTTTACTTCCTCTTAGCACCTTACAAACAATTTGGTCTGTCGGTGACATCTTATTTATAAATTCGTCGAATTTTTTGAACATTACATAAAAGTTAGCGAACCCATCTATCTTTTTTTATATGGTATACTAAATTGTCATAAATTATTCAACTCTCATCAGTTTCATTGATGGAATAACACGCCAAGTCATGGATTATGTACGCATTTCTTTCATCTCCTGAAGGTCATTTTTATTCTAAGATTATTTTAATTCCGAATTTTTATCGTAGGCCTGTAATTCCCGTAAACGTTTCTTTGATTATTGTTGACAAACTTTATCATATCAAGTTAACACAGACGTTACAATTATAAAATTTCTTCAGTTTTTTATCGTATTATAGCTATTAATGTAACGAGATTATTGTGCGATTTATAATAATCGAGGATGTCGCCTGTGCAACCTCCGAGATTCATTTAAATTGCATAATAATCTAGTTACATTCAAAGCTTTATCGTATCATTGACATCGACAACGATGATGTGAAAATGAAATCAACAACTTTGGTTATGTCACGTTATTGGCATTTGAGCGTGCCATTTGGTATCTATTATAAAGTAACTAAAGTATTATATTGTAACTAATGTACTATATGTTGTTATGATATTATGATGTTAATAATTTGTAATAAAGATTTAACTTGAAAGAAGCTTAATTTCCAATGATACGATAAATTCTATATTCCATAACAATAACTTATGTTTGTATCATATGAATACTCAATTTAAATAGATATGATAATAAAACATCATCATTATCGTCATCAATAAAATATACCTAGGCATATCAGTTTAATGTTTTTCATCCATTTCCATAGATAATTTCAGACGTAGATTTGAATGTTCTTCATTTGACAGATAGAATATAGAATAGAATAGAACACGGGTATTCAATTTGATCGAATTACACTTAATTTCTTGAATAGGATCCAGAAAGTATAAGAAATTGCAACGCTGGATCTTTGGGCGTTTATCATTATTTTCACTTTCAAATTGGAATTTCATATCTGAGGGTGAACCTGTCCAATGTCCAAGACAAAATATCAGTATGAAAGTCAGGTTTCGATAAGTAAGATCCATATTTGATGCGCTACTGAATTCATCCTATGAACTCGAGTGTCCAAGTTATTTTCAAATAATGGAAGTTCTCACAGCACAACACCGAAAACCTTTTAATAGCAATTTGGGGACTACATTCCCCGTTTATTTTGAAACAAGATACGTTTTTTCAGTGTGAATTCACCACTGAAGGACGATTTCAAAGTTTTTCAACTGACTTTATCAAAAACCCGTGATGTGATATCTACCACATATTTGCTTCAAGATTTTATTCATTCATATAATAGTGATGGCAGAAAAATCATATAACCTCAGCAATATTATTAGAGGTAAAATGATTTTTTTATATACCTATACAAAGTAGCCTACTAGCAGACTTTCTTCGATGTAAAAGTAAAAATCTGTAACCTATTGAAAATGCATAGTTTGAAAAAAAAAACTCATCCATTATTTTTATTGACTTTGGTAATTTTATTTGTATTTTTGTCACCATTTTTGTGTTCAGGAAAATTACTGAACCTTCACTATAAACTCCATTTGTACATATCTAGATGAGCATTTTCATGAAAAGCTGCCAAACAGCTTGAATAAATCAAAAATTGCATAATTACAGAAAAAGAAATATCCAAAAACTGAAAACCTGATGTTATTTATCAACTTGCAATGAGCTTGCAAATGAATTCGATAAAATCTTCGTCGACACTATAGAGTGAAAATAGTAGGTGCAGACTAACTTTAGTAGGTTGATGATGAGTTCAACCCCAGTATAGTCTGGAGCAATTCCTCAGCTATAAACAATAACCGAAAATAAAGTTGTGTAATAGTTTATCATGGGGAACGACACCTGTTAAATTTCAGACCAAACCGAGATCATTATAGAATTTTTAGTCGCCAACACTCGAACACGCGCTACTGAATTGAATACATCCCAAGTAGCATTTTGGCGACGACAACCACATAATACACCAAAATTAACGTTGTAGTTGGTGTAGAAATTAGTAATTTATGAAACAACGCTCTCTAAACCACCGGTCAACCTTGTTTTAACGTTGAGCATGACATCAGTCAAGCTACGACGTTGTCATAACGTTTACTCAACCGACTACAAGTAGTTAATATTCTGGGAAGGGGAATAACGTTTTAAAACTGTATAAGCGACACCTTTAGTTATTTTAAACGTTTACCCGACGGTAACGCGACCTTGTTAGATTCAGCTAAGCAGTGGGTAATTTTTCAGTGAAGTCGAAAACGTTTTCGCGAAGTCATCTTCACAACTAACCTTCCTTCAAATATTTACTGCAGAGGGCGTGTAGGCCAAATCAGATAAAAATAATTTACCCAATTCATTATATATTATTTTTTTATTTCAGTGATAGGACCATACTGTTTGCTCAATTGCTTGACAGAAAATCTATATATAGTAAAGGAAAAAGTACTAGAATGATTCTAACCTAACTTTCGAATCGGAAATGAAAAGTGCTTCCAAATACACTGCCTTCTCTTACAGACAGAAAAATAAGTCGTGAAGAAACTTCGCGGGCACAAGCTAACATGAAGACAGACAGTTTGGAGATCTTAAGTTTAATTTCTTTAGTGCCAACCTGAATAGAGAAATACTAAGGAAAGCAGCTACTTTTCCAGAGGAACAACTGTTTATAGCCAGGAGAAACAACTGATTATGACCATGTGCAACAGCTTAATAATATGGAAAAACTGAGGAGAAAACGCGGGAGAGGCGGGTTACAAAATGTGGAGCTGGATGTATTCGTTAGTTGAATTGGTTTAGTTTTTGGTCCGATAAGGAACTCCAGTCGCGCTTCTTATATAAAGTTGGTTGTCTGGCAGACTAACAGTCATCTGTTCAAACTGTTCATCTAAATAAATATTTTTTTATGCTTAACTTTGTAATATTCGCAACAGATTGAAAGCCTGTGCGTTTTTTAGCATGAAACAATGGTATATTTGACAGTAAAACGATATGCGTTGCCAATTGCTGTTTTGAAATCGTTATGGTGATATTGAGCATAAAATATTTCGATATTAACTTGCGGAAAGAGTTGCCAGAAAGTTTTTTCTTAGTGTCCATTTTGGCTATTAGTAATAATTTGGTTGAAAAATCAACTATTTTCTAAACAACATAGAAAATGAACTGTTATTGCCGCCCGAGAGGGCGCTGGTGTGCAGTTGGTCTTAAGTAAATTCAGCAACGTTTAGGAAACGAACAACTGCTACCTGCAGTTGCAGCAAAAACGTTGTAAAAACCAAATTGGTGCAAAACAGGGTTGTGATAACGTTGTGTTGGCGTCGGCAACGCAACTAATGTTTGGTTGCAAAACTTTTTCGAACACGTCGCCGCAACGTTGAATTGCTACTTGGGATTTGACTGGTCCTATATTAATGAAAGCATCATATTTATATTCAACCCTCTGTGACGAGGGACCCATACGGACCCATGGCATTTGAAATCCCTTCATTATTAGCAAGTTTCCCAGAAGCATCACTGCAATTCTGAACAAATGGTGGGCTCGTGAAAAATTATTACTCGGGTCCTTCTTTCACCCCTTTCCTCATTGCTGTCATCCAAGGTATGAAAGTCTTTTGAATGATCGAAAATCGAACAAAAATACGTCAAAATTATTGTCTGACAGACGACTGTGTGGAACCTCAGACATTGTAGGTCGAGAGTTGCTTCATTCAGTGGAGAGCTTGCGAAGGTCGGCTGATAAAATAATTATATAAATGATCTCGGATATCTCTGATATTTCGCAAGTGAGTTTTTGCATGAAATACTAGTACACCATTTCGTTAAGTGATGGTTTTCACCCTGTATATCAATCAATACAAGATATACTATCACTGATTCTCGATAAAATATTCAATGACCAATAAATTATGTTGATGCAACTCCGATAATTGAAAATCCATCACAAATCCAATATTTTCATCGCCTACGCGTCGGACAGTAGTAGTCGCATCAGTTTTGTACAAACGCTGTCGGTTTCATTGAATTTATAAAGCCCTTTATTGACCTTGGAAGGGACATCAAGGGTTTGTCTGTGCCCATATATTCCTGCCGGTCCCGGTTTAACAGCGACTGCATTGCGTAGGGTTGGTTGGCTGCTGTCTCTCTCCTATGCTCTTTTGTTATCGATTTTCGTCGAATGCACCCATCGAACAATGTGTAGGCCTATGTATAGGGAGAAGCAGCGATACGATTCATGCAATATCAGGCGTAGGATTAATTCCGGAGTTTTTTCTTTAATGTCCCATATCAGGACCGATTATTTTCCGAGTTTGGTCTCCAACTATTTTGTTGATGGCATAATAAAAAATCCCCTATGCTGTGGTCATCCGTTTTTAGAGACTCATACCGATATTTCTCTCCATCCTTCCATGTTCAACTCTACGTAATTTTCATGCTCAAAACCGTCACCTATAGTTCGGTTCACAAGTGCTACTTTGTCAAAAAGCTGACATAGACCACCGAAAATCTTGATTTCGGTCACATCGATTCGACATGGCATCTAGAAAAAAATTTAATTTAAAAAATTGGGGCCGGCAAAGACTGCAAAAGTTAGAAACATTTAATAAAAAAAGGAGCGGTTTGGTTATTTGCAACTATTTCAAAAACTATTTGAGACATCCAAAATTTAAAAAATCTCGGTACTGTTCCGATAAATAATAATTTAAATTAAGAGGTGAAAATCAGAAGCACGATGAAAAATATTTCATCCGATTAAATATGAATATTGAGGAATTAAACAATAATCCCTCAGCAAAAACTTTTTAGCCCAATTTCTTAATCAACAATGCTTTTGTTATTTTTTACCTGACGAAACTCAACATGAAAACCCTGATTATTTCTAAACTAAGAACCTAGAAGATTTGAAAATTTTTGATTATTCACTTTTTTATTGACAATCTAGGCACTGGAAAATGAAAAAAAAAAAGTAAATGATTCATCAGGTTCTCTTATAGGTATTATTTTTTAAATATATTTCATTTGTTTACTAAACAAACAATTTGTTATGAACAAATCATTTATAAAATATTGTACACTTGTTTTTTTTTTTCATCACTTTTCTTGAAATTTCGAGTTTAATGTTGAAATTTCGACTTTTAAGTATGTCGAAATTTAATCACTTCTACTCTATTGTCGAAATTTCAAGAAAAAGTCGAAATTTCGAGAAGATAGTCGAAATTTCGACTTTAATGTCGAAGTGATGAAAAAAAAAACTCTTGTGGCCCCTGCGCTTCCGTAGCCTCGGGCCCAATACCGGGAAAAAAATCATTACCTCACCGTTGATACTTCGTATAAAATTTATTAACTCACATCTCATTTTTTCAGAGTCGGTTAATTAAAATATAGAAAATTCAGTGGTAATATTGTCGGAGAAATTGTTTGTGGGTTTCTAGTTGTCCGACAGTCCCAAAAGTTTGCGGAGGCCCTAAAAAAAAACTCCCCGCTACTCGACATGAAGAACACATATGCGAAATATCAACGGTGAGGTAATCGATTTTTTCTTGGTATCGGGCCTGAGGACTATGAGTTTTAGAATTTTCCACTTTCTTTCTCTTGCTGTAACTTTGATACCTACTTCATCTTGCTCTGCTATCTTGTCCATATTTTCATTTGTCATTTATTAAATTCGAGTCGAAAAATTTCAGATTATTGTTTGGAATCGTTCGATGATAGCCACTTTTATTTTTAAATTTATTTAGTACCTATTACTCTAGAATACTTCCGAATAAAGACTAGTTCATGCGAAATTCGTAAAAATAATATCTCTTTCTCATTTCAATTCCATGAAATGAAATGGAAAAAACATATATTCCTTTGCGAATTTCGCATTTGTATGAACTAGTCTTAAGTTGTATAAATACAGAGTTTCGAAGATCCTTTCGATTAACTACCTATACTTAACCCAGCTCACATGAATAGAACACCTACTACCTACTAGGTACAATAAATTTGTTATCTTAGTATAAGCCGAAAATATTCTTCTCATCAACTCCACTTCGTAAATCATTACATAACAATGGCCCCTGGCCTTGAGGTAACAAAAACAAAGTGAATCATCTCCTTTCGCCAAAGCTTGTTCTTTTTGACCTTCACATTGTTTTAAATTCAGAATAGAAGACAGTGGAGCATCAAAACTCGATGGCCTTGTAATCAACCGACCAGTCTGAGCGGTGTTTCGTTCAAAAAAACACATTCTCGTGAAACGAGGCATACCTAGTTAAACTGAGTTAAACGATGTTTAAGAAAGGGCCATGTAGGGACTTGGTGCTTTTTACCTATTGGCGGTAAATTTTTTATATGTTCAATTATAGGCAACGAGCATTCCACCTAAATATGATAGATGAGTGGAAAAATGTTGGGTATCAATGAATCAAGGTAAAATTACAAACCAAAATATTTTTCTGCAGCTAGGTTACGTAAGGTTTTTGAAGGATGTGGCCATGTCGACATAAATTATTGGTAATATTTAAAATATTTGAGTCAAATTGTAGCATTTTGGAAGTAACATTTTCCTTCTCCTGTCAATTTTTGAACATTAATTTGGATTTAGACTTCTTGGTAATGCCAATGCAAAAGAAATGATATCATAAATTACGAGGAATACATTGAATCCATTTTTTATTGCTACAAGAACTTTTTGATAGTCAATTACACTGCAGGAAAAATTCACTAATTGAACAGCAGTGGAGGATATTGAAATATTATTGCAGGATAATTTATGTTTTGGGTATCTGTGTTAAATTTGAGTGGCATCCAATGTTTTACTTGAAGATTGTCCTGCATCTTTTAGATCTGGGATTGAAATTTTCCAATTGAGTATCTTCAATTTCGAAGTAGGTTGCTTCGTGGGTACATATGGATAGTTGAAATTCGAATCTGAACTTTCCCAGTCATCTTCCAAACAAAATTTTCAAAATTTTCCATTCCAAAATTTGGAACAAGGTCTATATTTATAGCTTTTGACGTTTTGATTGATGACAAGAGCTATTTTTGGTGTCAATAATTATTAAAAACCTGAATAGGATTAAACGAAGCAGGGAAAAACTGAACTGAAATTATGTTTGGAAAACTGCAGTGTTCAATGACTTACTTTGGCAGCCTTTCGATCTATAAATGGTAAATACTTGGAAACTTGATCAATTCTGGAGAGTATGATATGTCTACTTCAAAATGGTCTGTGTAACTTATATAACCAACTGATTGGTTGTGAACAGTCAGAAACCCTCAAACAACAATCTTTCTTTTTTCCTGTACATCTCGAGATGTATTCCCAGAAAGTCTGAATATACAAGAATATTAAATTTTAGTTTAATATCTCAAAGTGAATTGTCAGAATATTTTTCATGTTTTGAACAAGCATTGTATGATAAATTTTCGTAATAGATAGTCAGTTTTCCGTAAACAGGAAACTGTTATCGTAACGTCTCACTGTTGCTATTTATAGGAATAAAAAACAGTTCAGCTGCTCACATACTACCATGCATATTCGAGAACCTTGATAAACTGAATAAACTGAATAGCCTATACGGGTTACCAAAACCAACGACTTTGCTTTTTTTCAAGGTTATGTTTGTTTATATCGCTTGCGTAAATATTTATATGGACGAGGAAGTAAGCAAATTAGAATAAGAAACGAATAAACCGTGTCGGTACAGAAATTAAAAGCACGAAGTAAGTAGATCTTATCTGTTTCGGGTGACAGGTATGCAAATGTACCCATGACTTTTTCAAGGATGAAAGTGTTTTCCTTGAGGAAAATCAGTCTGTTATCGCTATTATGGATATTTTATATGATGACCCTCAGGATTGTTACTGGTAGTTTTCTGCTTATGTTTTTTTTTCAATTGGTGCCCCTTTCTCAGAGTGTGCAAATCGAACTTTCAAAAACGCGCATTTTTTAAAGTTATCGTGGCTACATCAACAACCAATTTTATGATTATTGATCTGACAGGAGTACCTTGTAACGTCAAATAAAATATTACAAACAAATGCGAAACCTTTATTGAAACATTAAAGAAAGGTATACTGATGTCACATCACAAATTCAACCATTTTATTTTGTTAGTTCTTATTTACCTTATTTGTAATATTTACGATTTCAAAGTGCACTGAAAAAAATAAAAAAGTATTCGTGGATAACTGATCTTTCAAACTTTAACATACTTTAATATACTATTTCCGTCGACCGTTCATTTATGATGCATTTTAACGCACTCAAAATCGTTGATTAATGACCCCTGTTAATGAATGATTTTCTATTAATCAACGATTTGTTTATATGCAACCCAACATACATTGCTCTTATACATTTTATATTGGTTAGTACTATCTGTCATTATTTATTTGTCAATTTTCAAATAAAATTTCAGAAAATGTTCATTACACCAGTTGTCACTCATAACCATATGTGGTCCCGTGGCGTAACGGTAAAGTTCACCTGTCATGCAACACTAAGGTTGAGAGTTCAAAACCCATCGAGGGTAAATTTTTTTTTTTTATTTCAATTTGAAAATAAATAATAAAAAATTATACAAAACTACCACTAAGAAAAATTAAACTATCTTTGAGTAGAGTTAATATAAATAGGAAATAGTGATCGTTTTTTATCGTAACGTTAGATAAATAAACATTGAAAGTGAGATATCTCTATTTTCGAAAACTACTGTCGACGGAAAAGTTTTGTAACAAACTCGTGAATTAAAATGGCGATTAACAATCTCAAACATTAACGCGCTCGCCCCGCTCACGCGTTAAATTATCTCGATTGTTAATCGCCCTTATTAATACACTTGTTCGTTAAATAACCATTTCCGTCGACCGTTCATTTATGATGTATTTTAACGCACTCAAAATCGTTGATTAATGACCCCTGTTAATGAATGATTTTCTATTAATCAACGATTTGATTATATGCAGCCCAACATACATTGCTCTTATACATTTTATATTGGTTAGTACTACCTGTCATTATTTATTTGTCAATTTTCAAATAAAATTCTAGAAAATGTTTATTACACCAGTTGTCACTCAAAACCATATGTGGTCCCGTGGCGTAACGGTAAAGTTCACCTGTCATGCAACACTAAGGTTGAGAGTTCAAAACCCATCGAGGGTAAATTTTTTTTTTTTATTTCAATTTGAAAATAAATAATAAAAAATTATACAAAACTACCACTAAGAAAAATTGAACTATCTTTGAGTAGAGTTAATATAAATAGGAAATAGTGATCGTTTTTTATCGTAACGTTAGATAAATAAACATTGAAAGTGAGATATCTCTATTTTCGAAAACTACTGTCGACGGAAAAGTTTTGTAACAAACTCGTGAATTAAAATGGCGATTAACAATCTCAAACATTAACGCGCTCGCCCCGCTCACGCGTTAAATTATCTCGATTGTTAATCGCCCTTATTAATACACTTGTTCGTTAAATAACCATTTCCGTCGACCGTTCATTTATGATGTATTTTAACGCACTCAAAATCGTTGATTAATGACCCCTGTTAATGAATGATTTTCTATTAATCAACGATTTGATTATATGCAGCCCAACATACATTGCTCTTATACATTTTATATTGGTTAGTACTACCTGTCATTATTTATTTGTCAATTTTCAAATAAAATTCTAGAAAATGTTTATTACACCAGTTGTCACTCAAAACCATATATGGTCCCGTGGCGTAATGGTAAAGTGCACCTGGCTTGCAACACTAAGGTGGAGAGTTCAAAACCCACCGAGGATAAATTTTTTTTATTTCAATTTGAAAATAAATAATAAAAAATAAAATAAAACTACCACTGAGAAAAATTAAATTATCTTTGAGTAGAGTTAATATAAATAGGAAATAGTGATTGTTTTTTATCGTAACGTTAAATAAATAAACATTGAAAATAAGATATCCCTATTTTTGAAAACGTCTGTCGACGGAAAAGTTTTGTAACAAACTCGTGAATTAAAATGGCGATTAACAATCTCAAACATTAACGCGCTCGCCCCGCTCACGCGTTAAATTATCTCGATTGTTAATCGCCCTTATTAATACACTTGTTCGTTAAATAACCATTTCCGTCGACCGTTCATTTATGATGTATTTTAACGCACTCAAAATCGTTGATTAATAACCCCTGTTAATGAATGATTTTCTATTAATCAACGATTTACTTAATGCAACCCAACGTACATTGCTCCAATACAAATTATACTTATTAGTGGCCTGTGGCGTAGGCAACCATATACTTACCCCCTACATTTATTTTAAAATCAAGTAGCTGTGTTAGTACTATCTGTCATTATTTATTTCATTGTTGTATTTTCTTAAAATTCATTAAGTTTCGATGGTTGTACAATTTCTAATATCAATATTCATAATAATAAAACTGAAAATTAAAAGTAAGATATTTTTATTTTTGGAAAGTACGATGGTGAAGGAGGTAGGAATTGGTGTTCTCGAATTTCCGAAGGTTGTATGCCTCAGGGAACAGCTCCCGAGAAAGTGAGTTTCAAATTTTTTCGTTTGTTCGAAAAACCCTGGGAAAGAGATGCTCAGCATGTCTCCAGAGTGACGACAAATGGATGCGAGGATTGAGATAAACGGGCCAGTCTCGATGGAAGGATTGACATAATTTCAGAGAAGCATCGTCCATGGAAATATCTTTAAAACAAAAGATACATCATCAATTCTTGCGTTGTTCCAGATAAGTGAGAGATCTTGTAAGCGAAGCATCACCGACGAGGTGGATGGTTATTTTTAGGCAGATTAGAAAAGTTTCATTCGGTATTATTTAGGGGCTACACTTCATATATGGAAACAATATTCCAGGACACGTCGAGTCTGTGCCCCATAAATCATATGACGATAGTACTAAAGTAATAAGTGGGTGTAATATATGACCAATACTTCCCTGCTTGCCCTAACTCTAAGTAAGCATTATTCTTTCATGAATGACCTCTTGAGTTCACTTCTACCAGAGACTCAAAAAACATATTCCACCCCAAAAGTAACTTCACATACATCGTCAACTCATGATTCATAGGACATATCCGACCTTTTCCTTCAAAAAAATGGACTGTAGCTTTTGTGTTACCTTCAATAATTAGCATTTTCTCTGATGAGTGATGATTATACTTGCTCACGAACTTACTCATCTGGTAAACTCTTCCTCAGTTTCTTCTTTTGTTATTTTCATGATCGTTGCTCATTTGTTGTTATCTTACAGTTTAACTAAAACCAATCTAGTTTAGTCTGCTTATCCCCTTGTATAGTGAATCTGTTTCTTCCGTTCTTTGTTATTGCCCTTTTTGACATTATAATTGTTATATGAATGTAAGTTAATTATATTCCTTTCACAATTTTTGCGTATTCTACGAAGAGTATTTGATATGTATGTTGATGAATAGCAATTGATGGAATTGAGATACTCCAGGGTCTGAGAAGATTCGTGTTCAAAAATGTGGATAGAACAGTAACGTCAATAACTTGGAATAACTATTCAACGTCACTAACTGCTCTACGAGACAAAATTAATGAAAGGATATGTGGAAAATGTGAAAAGGTGTTTGGTTTTTGCAGGAAAATTCATCGGCACACAAAACGCATGTTGCCATGCAAACAATTAGTAATTTGTGGTTCGAAAAGAGCACTGTCAGCTGACGTCACAACATGGCGGTCATGGGGGGACAAACAAAGCATTTGACATCTGATGAATTAATTATCACAATGCTGCAAAGAACTTTAACCTAGGAAATAACTTTTCGCAAAAAATTGACCAGAAAGATTCAAGTAGCCTTATGGAAAATGTTTAATGGTTTTTTTTTTTGTTCAATTTGGTTTGATTGTCCCTATTACTCGAACACTTATTCACCAAATCTGGCTTCGTACGATTATCATATATTTCCTCAACTGGAAACAACAGTCTCCTTTCAACAAATAGGCTGTAGAAGCTGTTGAGGCCTGGTTTGAAGATCAAGATACTTTTTTAAAAGGTCTAGAGGCGTTCCTTGTTTGTTGTAATAAATGTATTGAATTAGAAGGAGAATATGTTGAAAATATAAAACTTTCAGATTTTGTTTGCTTCTATAATAGTAGGCTGAGAATTTTTCCGTACATTCTCGTATTCAGTTTATCTTATATTTTTCTATATATCGATTTTCCTACTTGCGTTTCATGTATTGAGACACTTTGGTCTTAAAAAATCCTTACGTTTGACTTCCAATGAGAACATGCATTGTATATTTCTTACTACAAGACAGGTATCACAGAAAATTAACATTTACAATAGAGTCGTTACCACACTGAGTATATAGTCTTGTATCAATCTCCTGCTATTCAATTAATTTCCATCCAGACAAAAAGTTACGAACCTTGGGCTTTATTCAAATGGACATAAACAAGGCACTTAACACTGACCTATTAGAATAAATTCAGCAGTAATATAATTGAATTATCGAATAACTGCAGTCGATGTCGCCATTCTGACCTTGGTAGTTAGCACGATGTAGAGAGCAGAAATAATTCCTGTACAGAGGAACATTCATTGCAGTTATAAGTCAAATAATGATAATAATAAATTTTTTGATTCTTCATTTTCAATTTAGAGCAGTATATACAAACTACGGTGTGAAAAATAAACTGTGGAAAAATGTCAGAACCAGCGATTGGTTACAGAAACTTCAGCGTATATAGTCTTCAATGCAATTTCATTTTCTACTGTTCAGTGGGCTTAGTGTTTAATGGGGTATATAAATTAATATTCCATTCAAATAAGCAGGACCAGACGAAATTCAAACTGTACTACTTCAGCGAGAAGCAGACTTAATGATTCCCTACCTAGTCACGACGAGCCTGGCCTACCTAACACCCTGGCGAAGGTCCAAAGTGGTGTTTATACCGAAGCCGGAGAAATGAATTATCCTATGCACAGGCTTATTACATTCTGACCACTTTGCCTTTTATCGTTCATACTTAAAACGATGGTAAAACTATTTGATAGGAATCTGTTTCGAATAGAGAGATGACACTCACAGCGTTTCTCGACGTAACAGGAGCGTTTGATAACAGTTCGTATTGCGTCTATCACATCAGCCATCTGGATAAGAAACTTTGTTCCAGCACTCAAACAGTGGATATCGGCCATTCTTGATTGCAAGATAATACCTTATGGTCAACCCACAAAAAAAACTTCGATCATTCCTTTCACCAGAAAGAGAAACCTAGAAACCAGCAGTGATATTCGAATCTTCAGTGAACACCTACATATTTCAGGAGAGACAAAATTCCTGGGGTTCAACCTAGACTCGAAGCTTACCTGGAAAAAACATTTGAAAAAGGTGTTTACAAGGACAACGACACCTCTGATGATGTCCAGGCTCTCCCTTCGACGAAACTTGATGACTTAAACCCAAACAATCCCGTTGGCTATACACAGCAATATTGGAGCCCTCAATAACGCTTGGAACCCAGCTGCGGTGGACAAACTTTCAACAAGTGACAACATGAGGGGATTGGCTAGTTTACAAATACTCGGGATCAATGGAGCTATGCCCAGCACATCTAAAATATGCCTGAAGGTGATATCAAACCTTCTTTTTCCTCTGCAGTAGCATATTGTAGCGGAGACAAGGATCGGAGCCTCCAGACTGAAGTGCATTGGCAAATGGAGGGGTAATAACCTAGGACACTCCAATATGATGGAGATCATAAGAATCGACGAATGTGAGATGTCTTCGGCAAAATTACTCTAACCTAGTACAAACAACTTGATACACAACCATCATACAAGATGGGGAAGTCACATAAAAGGTTACCAATGCCGTCAAAAGGAAAATCTGGAACACTGATGACTCAAGACAAACACTGACTCGGTACTCAAGCCTCCATTGGCGCCGGCCAGTATTTTGGTTTGGGGGGGGGGAACTGAACAAACAACTAATCAGTTAACCAGACAAATTGCGTGCTCTGTCTGTACAAGGTGTATTTTGAAATAAAAAAGTTTGGGGTCACTTCCGGTTAAACCGGAATTTTTAATAGTGGCGTCAAACTTTGCATATTTAAGCACTATAGCGACATACCGAATTTGAAATCAGTATCTTCAAAACTATAGAAAACTTGGTGGTCGTACCTAACCTCGTGGTCACCTGGTATTGACATATTACCGTCTAATAATGAGGATACTATTTTGTAGAAAAAAATCGGTAAATGTATTAGGTAATTGAAACGAATAATTTTGACGAAGTCGATATACACCCTTCTCTCCAAACCGTTCCACAAAGTGATAAATATGAGGAACAGAATAGTAACTAGTTCCTCTTATGAACATTGAATTATACCTGACATCCATTTGAGCAATTTTCAACAGGTAGGTAGATGTTTAAAATTCAATATGAAATAGGTGTGAAATTTACAGAATATACTCGAAATGTCTTTTAAACTCTATAACCGTATTGCAAACTTCGCAAAAAAAATACAGTATCGCACTGAATACAGCTTTCCTCATTATACAGGTATGTGAAGAAAACGTAATTATCAAAATGAACAGTTCATTGTCCCTATTACACAATCTTGAACATGTACGTTAAACAGTGCAGTATTTGTTCAGGAGAAATAATTGAAGTTTTTTCCTCGCTGTAATTTCTAATTGGCCAGTCAATTGTAGGTATTCAATGAATGCAAATTGCTTGGTAGGTGTATTATTAATAAACCCAAGCAAAACATGTTTGCCACTGAGTAACTGAAAGGTCGAAATTACTGAGGTCGAGCCAAATGATCGTGCCTTGTTTGAATAAATCGGGAACGATGGCGACGCATAGCGGTTGTAGTTGCAAGTTCCAATGAGGGTGGATTGAGAATGGATTGAGTCCTATACAGGGTGTCCAAGAACAAACTTCGATGGTAGTATATTCACCTAATTTTGAGGCCATAAGTTCCAATAAACATATACAACAGGGTGTTGAAAGTATGACAAAAAAAATATCTGTTTTCCAGAATAACTCCATAACGGATCAACTTTTCTCAATAAAATTTGGTGTGTCACATGGCAACATCCAGTTCCAAATTTCAGTGCAAGTCATGTGTTTGTAACTTCAAACAGGGGGTATGGCAGGTGGGTGCCCCTAATCGCCCATCGCCAACTTTCAGGCGATTTCGTCTTCTTTTTCTTAATTCCCAATATTTCCTATACAAAAAAGAGATAGGTTTCGTTTCTTAACAACGATTTTTAAGCTATTTGGAGTTGAATAAGTGCGTGCGTATCTCAATCCCCTGATGATGATATTTTGAAGGAATATGTAGTTAACTATTTATAACATTATTACCGACAGATTTCATAGCTTGCAATCAGTATAAATTCAAATATTTCAAAAATTGCTGGCATTCATGAGGGATTCTGATTACAAAAATCTCCCGATATCCAAAACGTACATGGCATCTAACAAAATAATAAATAATCAATAAATGAGCATCCATATCACATACGCATGCACTTATTCATTAATATTTTTGAAAACAAAACCTTTCTCTTTTTTGTATGGGAAATATTGGGGATTAGAAAACCAAGACGAATTCGATATTAATCTAGTGGTGTTTTAAAGTTGGCGAGAGGCAAATAGAGCTACGAAACTGCCGCAGTTTGTCCTCTTTATTCTAGGGCACCCTGTATACAGAACCGAATAATGAATAAAAATATTATATATTTTTTTATAGAAAGTGATAAAAAATTAATTTTACGCAGCAAAATGTATTCACACTTTAAAAATACTAATGATGTGAGGCAATACAGTTGCATAACAAAGAATCTATGAATTCCTATCTCTTTATGTTCAAGAATGACGCTAATAGTGCTCTCGAAAATCATAAGTTCGCCTCTTTAACAGATTTCTCGAAAGTGAAAGTGGTTCATACAAAAATACATTTGAGACTCAAGAAATTTTGTATTTATCATGTACTCCACCTAAATTATCTTCAGAATCGAAATTATGTTGTGGAAATTAATGGGTGTGTTCCAAACCATTTTTTAAATTCATTAACTTTTTCCGCAGGGATCAAACCTGGACCCCTTTTTTTATTACCACGCTTATATTAACTACATCTGTTGAAAAAAAAAATGTCATGGTCACATCTTGTACTTAACCAAATTTAAGACCACTTCTAATTGATTTGAAATTTGGCAAGTGCTAATAATTCCATCATGACAATGCATCATGAAATTTTTGTTGCAGGAGAAAACAAAATGGCGGCTCAATAAGAGTTTCGAACTGACTTTTGTGTTTCATTATTATTATTCCTAGTCACCAACCTCAAATATTCTAGAAACTGTTGAAAAAAACATTCAGGAAGACTTGGTGCTAATGAACCGCAATGAAATAAATCCATGTGCTATTTGGAGCATTAAGTGGGTGCGTAAGAAAAAGTATGTAATTTTTGTTATCGTTAGTCTAGATTTGGTTAAAAAAACGTTAACTTTTTCAAACCTTTGTCAAATTCAAATAAAATGGCACCTTCAACACATATTTGCAAAACAATGTTATCTTGAAATGTATTCCTCTCATTGAAAATCCGAGGGAGCAGGTCTCTCAAGTGTCATAATTAGTAACCATTATAAAATAACTAACGACCTAAGAACGCCAGTATACTCTCTATCACTCTATCACTCTTTCACTATTGCCAGCCGGGAATTAATTTGTAAGCTTGTTTGAAGAAAAAACTGTTGGAATCCAAGTTCTTCTCTTTAAGAAAATGTTTGAGAAATATCTGCTTGTCGAAGCTCTTTTTCGCGTCAATAAGCCATATTTTGCTAGTTCGCTAATTACCAGTAAAGTTACTTGTTTCGAAATGTAGTGCTTTTACTTTTTTCATTAATGAAATGTCTGGAAAGTTGGACTTTACGAGGAAAAAATTCGAAGGGTTTGAATTTTTTCTGCTCGAAGATAATTATTAAGTATTAATCAACTGAAACGTTTATAATTTTCAGCAGTCTGAGAATGTTGTGCTACACAAAATAATTCTGATACTCACCTTAGAAAATTCATGGCAGTCTGAACGTCTCATGTGAGCGTAGATAATACGGCAATTTTGGCATAAATTATCACTTATAATATCCCAAGGTTACTGATAATTTCGAAATAATTTGTGGCATATTTTCGACAGCGAGTTGCTTGAGTTACCCAAAAGCAACTCACTTGAGGAAAGTTAAGACAATACCTTTGAAAAAACGAGTATCGGTTTTGAGCGTTAAGTTTTAGTTTTTTGCGAAAATTTGATCACGTGATGACAAATACATAGATATGATAGTTTCAAATTACATGGAAAAAAATTCTATTCACGATATATAAAAATGTCTTCACACTACAGGAATTTATGCTTGAAACTTATACTTATAATACCACTAGAGACTCAATTATTACTGGAATTTTTTTCAAAAACACAAATATTTTAAGAAAATTTACCTGTAATACTACTAGAGCTTCAATCATTACCGGAATTTTTTAAGAGAACACAAATTTTCGAAAAAATATTCGTGTTCGGGAAAAAAAAAGTGTTTTTGATTGAAGATAAAGTGGTAATCGGTGAGAAAATTTCACACTGAAATATTATTAAAAAAATAATAGGATAATGACGGTTTTTGATGTAGGCTTTGTATTGAAAACGAAATTTTTCTTTAGTTGATATCTAAGCAGCTACAGGTATTGAGTTATCAATATCATTGGCTTTATTTCTAAGTCTGTTCTAAATATTCTAAATTTGTATTATTTAAAATTAAAGAAATGTGGCATGTTATCTAAACGATAATTTTGAACCAAATCTCCAGTTGACGTTACGCTAAATATAATACAAAATATCGACCATAGTTACCCAAAATAATAATAATGTGGTTGGTGATAGTTTGAACCATTATTCTTGACTAACTGTCGGTGGAAATATATTTTGTAACAAGGAACTCGAAGCAGTATTTAGTAATGGTAAACTTCAAATGCATATAACATTCTTATGGGTTAAATAAAACACAATTAACCTACTTACTTTAGCTACACAAAATAATAAAAAATAGGAATTTAGTATTAATGAAATTTCAAGTTGAAGGTGAATGTCATTTCACCTATAAACCTCAAAAAAAGTCCAGTGCACCTAATTTAATTCCATACAAATTTCCGATTTTTTTTGTAGTTGCTATGGTAACAATAAAAAATAGAGGCTTCAAACTGGTCGAAAATGTTGGGTGTCAAATTTTCAGGTGAATTACAGCTCTGTTATGATCACGAAAATATTCACTACTACTACGTAAAAAGCACGAAATGAAAGTTATTGAATATTGGGCGATATAGAAGACAAGAAAGGGGAAAAGAAAATTTCCTGAACCTCGTAACTTTCTTAAATTGAAAAACTATGTTTACTACTTTTTTCCCACCCTTGATTATGAATGAACCTAAAATAAAAACATCCAATATTATTAAAACGTCAGAGCGGTTCGAGAAACAAATAACCTTTCTCCTGTCAGTCTGAATACCGTATATACTAACGAATAATTTTCAATTTCAAGACAAGAAAGGGGATAAGAAATTTTCCTAAACGTCGTAACTTTCTCAAATTGTAAAACTATGTTTACTCCTTTTTTTCACACTTGATTTTAACAATGTTAACTAAACCTGGCTTTTCTTGTCGTATGAACTTAAAATAAAAACATTTAATATTACTAAAACGTCAGAGCGGTTCGAAAAACAAATAACATTTCTCCTGTCAGTCTGAGTACCGTATAAACTAACGAATAATTTTCAATTTCAAGACAAGAAAGTGGATAAGAAATTTTCCTAAACCTCGTAACTTTCCTAAATTGAAAAACTATGTTCACTCCTTTTTTCCCACCCTTGATTTTAACAGTGTTAACTGAACCTGGCTTTTCTTTCCGTATGAACTTAAAATAAAAACATTTAATATTACTAAAATGTCAGAGCGGTTCGAAAAACAAATAACATTTCTCCTGTCAGTCTGAATACCGTATATACTAACGAATAATTTTCAATTTCAAGACAAGAAAGTGGATAAGAAATTTTCCTAAACCTCGTAACTTTCTCAAATTGAAAAACTATGTTCACTACTTTTTTCCCACCCTTGATTTTAACAGTGTTAACTGAACCTGGCTTTTCTTTTCGTATGAACTTAAAATAAAAACATTTAATATTACTAAAACGTCAGAGCGGTTCGAAAAACAAATAACATTTCTCCTGTCAGTCTGAATATCGTATATACTAACGAATAATTTTCAATTCCAAGACAAGAAAGGAGATAAGAAATTTTCCTAAACCTCGTAACTTTCCGAAATTGAAAAACTATGTTTACGCCTTTTTTCCCACCATTGATTTTAACAATGTTAACTCAACCTGACTTTTCTTTTCGTATGAACCTAAAATAAAAACATCTACTTAGTGGGTGGTATGAATAAAACCTAGCAAAAGCTTTTACTATAGGTCTGTCTCTCTCATTAATTAACAAAATAGATAAATCTCTTTCGAGAAATCTGAGTAAAAGCAATTGCTTATGGTTTATTCATTAGACCCTATATTATTATAACCTCAGAGCGGTTCGAGAAACAAATAACCTTTCTCCTGTCAGTCTGAATACCGTATACACTAACGAATAATTTTCAATTTCATTCAGCCATATTATAAACATCCTCGAACTGCTAGTGAAACATAATCACGAAGATATTTCCTACAGACAGTTGGCGGTGCAATGTACTTTGGCTCTATTAATATGTGATAGTATTGGTTGCACCACACCTAGCCCAGCGAATAACAGCCAACTCAGATGTCAGTTTAGTAATGAATTATTCTGAACACTGCAATATACAGCTGACTTACTAGAATCCTCTCCTTCAGACGTGGTAATAGACTTATGTTGGTCAAGTTTCGTCAATTGTCTCGACAATGAACCATACTACGGGTGAAGGGATTGAAGTTTGTGAATTTGAGTCGGAATGAAGGATTTTTTTTTGATGTAGCTGATACTTGATGAAAATCCATAATTCCGACTTTTAACGCGAAAATTCCGACTTTGAAGTCAGAATTTTATTTTTCCGACTTCATAGTCGGAAATTACGACTTTTAACTCGGAAATTTCGACTTTTAACTCGGAAATTCCGACTTTGATGTCGGAATTTTATTTTTCCGACATGGAAGTCGGAATTTTGGAGTTTAACTCGATATTTCAGTTCTTTTGCTTCATACAAGTCACACATTGTTAATCTTCTTCAGTGTGACGAAAGCTATTTTTGAGTACTGAGTATCAACAATCTAATTGAACGATAGTCGTTGCCGACCTATGTTTCACCCTTTTTACTCTAAAATACACACTGACGTAGGCTTATTATGGCAGATACCTGTCAAGAAATAACTACCCCCCGGCTAACATAACGACGGGTATTGCATAATATCTAACATATACTTATGCAATGGCCCTCACTGCAGAGGAGAAAATTACAAGTGCTCCCTGCATCAAACTAACAGAATTTTGTTTTGATTCGTACAGGGACACCACCTGCAGATTAGTTTCTATTATCAATGCAAGGGTAGGTCAACACAGACAACTCTGAATCCATCTGTTCCTTGTTCGAATCAACTCATCATTCCGACTAGTTGGCTGCTCTGGTCTCGCACGATAAAACTGGCAAACATCTGACAGAAAACGACTACTTCCCTATTGAATACCATGATGGACATTGAACTACATCTAACAGATATTCGTGCAATACTTAATGTAATAGTGGATTATCCTTCATTAGGCTGGGGAAGACCACCTGCAGATGCGTTTCGAGTTTCTTACCTCTCATCAGTGACGTAGGTCGGACAGCATTAGAGTCGTCCTGTCCCAGCCCGATGAATTATAATCCTATGTAAAACTAATATTTTCTCACCAATGAAGCAGCGATTCACAGTGAAGTCAGTCACAGCGCCACCCGCGGGAAAAAACAAAAATTCACTTCTCTGTAGCAAAGACTCCAGGAGTAAATAAATGAAAGAGGTATTTGCCATAATAAGCCTACGTCGTAGGTGTATATGGGAGTAAAAAGGGGGAACCATCGGTCCGAAACGATTATCGTTCAATTGGATTGTTAATACTCAGTAAACAAAAATAGCTGTCGTCATACTGAAGAAAATTAACAATGTGTGACTTGCATGAAGCAAAATAACTAAAATATCTAGTCAAAACTCCAAAATTCCGACATCAAAATCGGAATTTCCGAGTTTAGAGTCGGAAAAATAAAATTCCGATTTTAAAGTCAGAAATTCCATGTTTGAAGTCGAAAAATTGATAAAAAAACTATGAGGCCCTTAGACTTTTTCGTAGAGAACAATGCTGAAAATGCTCATTGCTGAAATTGCTCACAGCGCGTTAAAAAATCATCAGTGCATATATACAAACATCAACTGTGTGTACAGTAATTTTTTACACATTGTCCATACACTCAATTTCGAAATAGACAGTTAAAGGACCCCGCACGGTTCTTATGGAAAGTGCGTCCCAGTCGAATTGGCTGAAAATTCAGTATAATGTATTTATTTCAATTGGTGCCCTTCTTTACCTATTTAAATGGCACCTTTCTTAAAGTTACCATGGTTACGTTAACAATAGTGAAGACAGAATGACAATGTTATCATTCCTATCTGACAGGAGTACCTTGTAACGTCTAATGAAATATTACAAACAAATGCAAAACTTCTATTCAAACTTTAACGAAAGGAATACTGATGATGTCATATCACAAATTCCATTTCCATTATTTGTAAGAATGAAACCAGTATTTATGATTTCAAAGTGCACCAATTGAAAAAACTATAGTAAAGTATTCGTGGATAACTGATCTTTCGAGCACGACGGAGCGTGTTTGAAAGACCTTTTTATACATTTATACTTTAATATACTATTATGATATCCTGATCTAATGTCTCCATGGGTATAACGAGATCTAATGGATAGTTTTTGAGATAGAGGGTGTCAAACATGTACAAAGATGTATTTTTTGTGTGAAAACTGGGAATCGTTAAGGAAATAGTAAATCTTAATACGGACAGGCATGGGTCTCACATCAGTCAGAGATTGTTCCGCCTTACAAAAAGATTTGAATAATTTATTGGATTGGAGTGTTCGATATAAGTTAGATTTTAACTTGAAAAAATGCCAAATCATGACAATAACCCGCCAAAAGGATCCCATTTTCTTTGAATACTACATGAATAATGAATCATTGAAAAGAGTGCATGAATTCAAAGACCTAGGAATAACCTACGATTGCAAATTATCGTTTAAGAAACATATTGAACATATAAAAAATGCCGCAAATCGGGCTCTTGGATTTACTATAAGACAGACCTCTCTTTTTGATAACATAGACTCCATAAAAATGCTGTATTTCACGCTGGCGAGATCTAAACTTGAGTACGGTTCTGTGATTTGGAATGGAGAATACCAAACAACCTTACAGGAACTAGAAAAAATACAGAACAAATTTCTAAGATACCTTTATTATAAAAAAAATCGTAGTTATCCCGATTATAATAGCATCAGAACATCACAATTGAGAACTCAATTCGATATACCCTCTTTAGACTCCAGGCGAAAAATTTTTGCGTTAATTTTTTTGCATAAAATTGTTAACAATAATATAAATTCTATAGAATTATTGTCCCTAATACCAATTAATGTACCTCCCAGACCTATGCGCTCTGTTGTTATGTTTAAGGTTCCCTTTGTGAGTGTTACTTTTAGATCCCCCCTTTTAATCATGCTCCGTCTGGCAAACGACATCAATGCCTTGCAAGATATGGATTGGAATTTGTCTCTAGGAAAATTCAGATCTATAATCCGTAGACAGGTTGAGAATTTATCAGTTTAGTAATTAGTTTCCTTGTCAATTTTTCTTTGCGATTTGTAATAATTATTGTTCGTTGTTGTGTTTATCCCCGTACTATTTAACATGTCATATTAAGTGCTTGTATATACATGTATATTTCTTATAAGTCATCCTTGTAATTGGGCCACTAGGCCTGTTAGGATGAAATAAATAAATAAATAAATAAATATCAAAGTAACACAGTAGCTTTAAATAGGGCCGGTTTTGGAGGTCTATATACTTCCGTTATCAGTGTCGCTTTGCGTTAGCTCTGGAAATACAAAGATCTTTACATTCTTTGCTCAAATATATTATACACTTTGATATTGTACAGCATGTAGGATATAAATTATTAGAAATTGTATATTTTGTATGGGAATTATGAATTAATGACTAAGGGAACAGTAATACCGTAGCACCTCAACGTAGCTATCAGTATAGACACTAACCGTCATTGATTTCATCTCGAATGAAACTAATAGTATTTTTGATGATTTTGGAGTTCTGTATGTCAAACTGGTCTAGCTGTTGGTTTACCGTCCTTATAGTATGTCTAAAACGCAATATCTTGTAATATGTTGTTTGCTGGCTGCTGTTAAATTTTGTCTGGTTCCTGGAAATATTTGTTCGTTTTCAACATTTGTGATCGTAAAGACTTCAATTGAAAAATTTATTGATTAACCAATATTGGTTAACCAATAAATGTTTGCTAGATTTTAAGCTTTAATTTTTTTTTTTTGGCTTCACGAGCTGATTTGAGAACTCACGAAGAGACAAAAGTATGACCTTGAGGTGGCGAAATAAATTGTTATTTCTCCTATGGTGTTCCCAGAATAGTGAACTGATCCGATAAATATAAATGGATTAATTCTCGGTGGAATCAAGAAGCTAATAATGATTTTATATTCTAATTAACAGCACTTACTTCACCCAAACTCCTTTTTATATCAGCTCACGAATCCATGAGATGAATAAAGACAAAAAGTTTTTGCTGTAAGGGAAGGTCAATCAGGAGCAAAGAGTACTAACTCACATGGTGGACAGTACCCAAGCATTTTTTTTTTCAGTTGATCACACAGTCAATATTTTCGGTGCTCTTCGATCTATTCAGTCTCTGCATCCATTTCTTGTTATTCTGAATACATAAAGAACTCATGTTTATTAGGTCTCTCTAAAAGCGGCAGAGCTCCTCTTGAAAGAAATAATCACTAAACTCACTTAATGTAGTGTGTACTTTCATGAATTCAAAAATTAAACTGATTTAAACCGTTTTCTCCCTCTCTTCCGTCTCTCATCATTTCCTCTGTAATATGAACCTGAAAATTCAAAGAGCACCAAATTGTCGGTTCATTAATAAGATTTGACTTGTCCCTTCCATATTATTTTTAAGAATCATCATCAAATGCCATGACACTCTGAGAGCATTCAACAGACAGCGAACCCCAAAGAAATTGAAAAGGGGAACATTCTCCATAAAAATTGAAAAATGTGAATTTTTGTAATATCCAACAAAAAACTACTCCTTCAAAGAAATTCTTTTACCAAAGAAAATCAACACTTTACCCGCTGCATATTCTACAGTTTGTATGTCATGGAATTCTTATTATACATTTGTTTACTGAAATCCCTGTCATCAATTCTATTTTAATTGCACTGAGAGTCAGTATAAAAATTGGCACAATGCCTTGAATGTTTTTCATTTGCGTAACTGCTCTATGTTGTATCACAAACTACTTCCTCATTACCATATTCCAGACTTTCAAAGATTCACTTTTTTATTGACACAGAAATATTTTACTTATGGTTTTTGACAGAAAAAAATCTTTCAGTTTTGAGAAAACTAATATAAATATTTTACTTATGGTTTTTTGACAGAAAAAAATCTTTCAGTTTTGAGAAAACTAATATAATTAGGTTTGAATATTAATAAAATCATTAAATTTCACTGACATATCATCCGGTATACACGTGGTTAAGCCGCCAATTTAAAACATAATCTCTCCATTCGATCACAATAAGCTCCTGCTATAGTATGCTTATTGAGAAGGAACTCTTCACAGGCCCAGAATCATTTAGCCTCATATATGCTGATACTTATGCGGCGAATTGAACCATAAAAAAGATGCACTGGATCAATAATTACTTTTTCTACTACCACATGGAAATATGCCCATTTTATGCACTTTATCGATCAAGGAAGTAGGCCGATTGTACACACTTTTTCATTTCTACATCGCGAACTGTACTGTAATGGAACTTTACTGTGATGATCATTTTAGTACAGGATATTTCATTTCCCACGACTTTCATGAACTACTAGACTGTCATTTTTATAAGAGAGAAACAAGATGTCCTGCACTACCAGGACGACGCTTGTTGCCATAATCCTATACAATAGGAATAATTGGGTCGAAAATCCATCAGAAAACAACTACTTTCCTGGCTAATACCACGACGAACATTAAATTACATTTGATGAGTTTCCGTGCAGAGTCCTACAAGGATGTCTCCGCAATTGCTAGTTGCATGGATATGTTCATTGAAACATTTGGACCACCTATAGATCGATTTCTGGGTTCTTGCCCTCATCAGTATAGGGTAGGTCTCTGCAGACAATAACTAATGTATGCAACAAATGATTCCACAAACTTTCCATGTAAAGGCAGAAGCTGAGATTCCTATTGTATAGAATTATGGCAATAAGCGTCGTACTGGTAGTGCAGGACATCTTGTTTCTCTCTTGACAAGCTTATTGTGAACAATGCAATGCAGATTTCTTTATTTGTCATTTTTATGATGATACATAGTATAAGATCGAATCAAGTTTGTTAACCTTTTAATAATTTTGATATTCCAAATCGATATTTACAAAATTCGTTTAAAAAAATAATTAATCGAAAATGAGTAGTGATAGTGAGGATGATTTGACTTCACACCGCTTATTTCAACATAAAGATTGATGACAATCGAATTCTATATTTTCGAATAGTTGGCAGGAAGTTTCTATTAGCAGTTAATTTCATCATATTATTTATTATGTGAGCTCGTAGCAACGAGTGATGAGTGAGGGAACAATCGAAATTTGGATAGTGGGGGTGAGGATTCAAATCCCAAACAAAGCACTTTTTTTTAATTAAATCGTTAAGTGTTGGATTTTTATTACAATTTTCAATATTTGTATCTTCAATTCCTTTTTTAGGTTGTATGTATTATGGGAATCATGACGGCAGGAAAGTTCATGATAAAAAGTGTTTTTAAAAATATTACAGATTTGTTTATCATTCAGATGGTCGTAGAAAAAGTATAGTGTACAATTTGCATGAAATGAACTATTTCCCAGTCGTAGGTATAATGAACTATTGTACAAAGTTTCATATACCTACTCGTGGGAATGCCATTTCATGCTGCAATACTACTAGCAATATGTATTGTCAATTATTACGATACTGATATGAATTTCGTAGTAAGATACTTCACTGCACTAGTGCGGTAAAGTTTAATTTTCTTTTGCATGCTTGCGTGACGCAACAGCACACAATTCAGTTTGGGGAGTGTCATTTTCCGCACTAGTGCGGAAAATAATTCCCACACGCTAAAGTTTTTCCAGGTAAGATTTTCTCACACTAGTGCGAGAAAAACTTTCCACAACAACAATATCCTATTCATATTTTTGAACTAAAATCAAAAAAATTTTATCTCATTTTAATTTCAGTTTATTCAATCGAAAAATGAACAAGAACTAAATTATTGTAAATTTAGACGTAATACTTACTAATAATAATATAATTGCAATAAGTAGACATGCACAATACTTATCTCCACAGGTATATGAATTTGACAAAATTTTTGTATCTATCCAGAAATTGTTTTGCCTCATTTTCAAAATGAACGCGTCAAAGTTGATAGTTCACAGAATGAGTGGCAACCGAAACGCAATAAATAAACAATTATGGGTATACTTCAAACCTTACCCTACTATCATTAAAATAATAACTAATTTTGGATATATAATTAAAGTTAGTTTTATGTCCTGATGGCCTCGTTTGGCAAATTTTCATATCGTAATATGAATATTTTCGATACTTATATCTAGGCCAGTAGATATAAACAATCGATTCTCAATAATTCCAAAAGTTTTCAAACTTCAATACAAGATTGGGAAAGTTTTAAAAACAAACTTTATAATTTTGCAACTTGTTCCGAAGTCCGGAATATTGTCAAAATAGCAATTAACTTGAATTTTGCTGTATACTCGTTGGAAAAATTCCAAAAGTTCTGGAAACTTGAGGTAGTATTAAATATATTATTTCATATCACAAATCAAGTTTACAATCAATTTAAGGGTACGGAACATTTTTTCATTAAAAAAAACTAATGTTTTTTTTTTATATACCATAAGAAAAAATTCCAAAAAGTCTGCAAACTTGACAGATACTTGGGAAAAGTGTTCCGAATAGTTTAACAGATTTGCAACCTCTGACTTTGATCGGAACATATATTTTTGTAATTCGTGGTAATTTTTTTGATCAAGGTGGTCTCGAAATAATTACAAAAGTTTTGAAACTTTGTTGGAAATTTTGAAAACAGCTATTCTGATGCATTTACAAATTTGCAAACTTGTACACGATCAGGAACTTCATGCAATTATGACTTTTGCAAATTGCATAAAGTTCCGGATCGTGTACAAGGTTGCAAATTTGAGAATGCATCAGAATAGATGAGCTTTATTGCTTTTTCGATGTACCATTCATTTTACCGTTGAAAAACTTTTGGAATTATCGTTAAATTTTCGATTTTTAATGTCTGACCGAATCCTAAATATCTATTAAAATGACTGCTCAATAAGATTACAACAAGAACCTTGTAGACCAATACATACTTAGTTCCGAACTTAAACACTGAAATTTTCTGACATTCCACTACAGAATGATTTTGGCATACGGAAATATGACCACTCAGATCAAAGAACATAAATAAAAAATATAAACAGATTTTTTTCCAGATTTAACGTCCTTGGAGACTTATTAATACTCCATGAAACACATTTCGAACATGCACACAAATCCTCTTCTTGATTTTAAAAGTAAATATAATACAGGTTTCAGTTGTGTATGGATTGCTCGAGGCAGTTGGTATAACATTTGGTTTTATAATTAGCCGGAGATATTTTCTATTTATACACGAGTTCAAAACACACACCGTATGTTTGTTTATGTCTGTCAGCCTGCAGAATAGTGCCCTGCGGAAAAGATAGCTAAGCAATATTTACATTCACAAAAAGATAAACGTTCATACCGTGGAACGTCTAATAACTCACAGCTAGTGTGTTTGACCTTTGATGTTGCCTAAGTACCTGCACGTTCTAATGAAATCAAGATTTTTCGAATTTACATCTAGGAATCCAATTTGAGAAAAGTAACGTTGAATATTCTGTAACTTTCAGGACATAGGCTGTATTCATAAAGAAGAGGATCCGCTTTTAATTTCAGAAATCGAAGCATTTACTCCTTATTCTATTCAAAAGAAAAGAAGGAACAGAAACGTTTTGCTCGATTCATAAAAATAGCATTTACTTCAAAACGGAAAGATTTGCTTCAGAAAAGATGCATCTAGTGCAGAGATAATTCAATTTGATGAATTTTTCCATCGACGATGGTTGTTATGTTGATCAGCTTGCTTGTAAACATTTGTTTGAAATTTCTTTCAGTCAACTTTTAAATTCGGGCTGGGAGAACCATAATTTACTAGCCCTGATGAAGGCACAACCTTATTGTTGAAACGTGGCTTTGTAGAAGAGACGTCAGATATTGTTGTCCACGCAAGCTGATATACCTTTTCTATCACAATTTTAATGTGTGTTCACAGAAGTCTAAAAACCCATGAACATGGCCTGCTGCTATGAAAAACAAATACAAAAATACAAAGGAAACAGATTTGTTTCATTTGCTGTCAAAGAGTTTCCTATAATTTTAAAAAGTTTATTTTATTTTCTAATTTAAAACTTTCATATAAACCTTACTTGTATTATTATAACAAGACTTCAATTTTAATTTTTTTTTTTTCGTGGTCAAATGCTGAAGCAGATACGCTCGATCTTTCAGTCTGGCACTGCACCGAGAAAAAACTTTAATAACCACTTGAAACTTCAGTATTGGAAATCAAAAGGAGTACCTGTGTTTAACTGCCATTACAAACTGAAATTCAAATATAAAGTAGTAGTACTCACCAACTATCAAATTAAATACTTTTAGTAATAACACAATGTTTTTGGTCCTTAATATACATAATTGTTATGTCGATTTTATTTGATATAAGAAAAAAGGTATTTGTTGTTTTATAGCTATCTGAAAACTTAACATTGTAATTTTTTAAGTTTATTTGGTGATGAAAAGCCTACACCTGTAAACAAAAACTCTTTTCTCCTAACGCAGTAATTTTTGTATCATACTGTGATGCCCTTCGATAACAGGAACCAACATACCAATTCAAATCAAAGAAACTTATTATGTGTTTAAATATTTCTACCATGGTCAATTTTTTGTTGAATCAATATTCAAAGGATAATATGGACTCAAAAATATTTTTATAAATAATTTTTTACTTCAGAAGAGATTGTATTGTTTGAAAAAATGTAGTTTTCAGTAGTTTCCATAAGAATATTTCAATGTGATCCGATATACATGCAATGAGTGATCGATAATTCCAAAATATTTATTCAATATCAAAATGTTCTTATTCTTATCAATAAACAAATTCAATCGACAATATAGTATCATCTTGCATACATAAAGGTGTCTTCAAAGGAATCGTTGTTGTGTGAAAACAGCTGGTTATAGATAGTAGATTTTGTGATCACGTAGTTAAAATGCGACAGATATTTTCACAAGGAGGAAAATAGACTTGAGTATATGATTCAGGACAGAGAAAATGCGACAATTATTTCCACTCATTCTTGAATTGTTTTCACAACATACAGGTATTTCATTTCATATATGGTTTGAAGAAGTCCTCTGCTAACATACTGTATTTGAAATAAAAAGAAGGGTTGGTTTCTCACTACAATTGGAAAGATGGAAGATGTTTGTTCCATCAATTAAACCATATCAACCACATAAGGTTATTATTCAGTGGTAAGTAATGTTCACAATAATTCAAGAATCCACTAAAAATTATAGGTATAAGATATGATGTGTTCATTCATTTTGTCATCGTTCAAAATCACAGACATGTTACTATCCATGTTGTTTTATGCTAAAATAAGACTAACAATACGACAGAACTGGTTTTTGTAGGTTCATTTCAATATGGCGACTTTTTTTATATTTTAATTGTAAAAGTGATGAAAATATTTACACTAGTAGGAATATAAAAGTTCACATCGACACTAGTGTGAATTTGGAAATGGTTGATAAGTTGATCTTGCTTCGTTTTCAAAATACATGTTGTCAGTTTTCAGAAAAAAATAGTTCTGTATTCATTATAGGAAAAGTTGCCTAATAACGAATACGATTTTATTTTTACTGAATAAAATATTGAAATTTTCAAGTTTTTCTTGTAGTATCGTGTAGAAGTCTAGTTTAAGTTATTATTGATACATATTTCATGTCACAAAAATATAAAATCAAGTAAAACTGCAAAAAGAAATTGAGAGTGTAAAAAGACATTTTTTTATGTTCGCAACAGACTTCCATTTGAATATCACCTCTCAATAAAATACCTGAAAATCAAAGAATTTAAGCGACGAAATTTTGGGAGATATCAATAAAAAACATATTTCGGCTTTTTAATCTGCTCCTTTTTATTGAATCATCTGGTCGATTGCTCCAAATTGATATAGATTCTAATTTGGCCTTCAATTGAATCGTATACGTAGTCGCAATATACAGGGCGACTCAAATATACTGAGCCATTTATGTTAAACTAAATTAAAACAACTAGTATGAGTTTGAAAGTCCTAAGTTATTTTTGATCAATTCATTATATTATGATACATGTTTAACTGAATGTTATTATCAAAGGCCTAATAAATTTTGTTTATCTATTAAGCATATTTTTGTTTGAAGATTACCCTTGAAAAATCGGTCTCATCTGCTGGATGATATGAATAATGAACGCTATAAAAAAGAATTGTTGAATCATCTAATTTCGTAAAAAATAATTAAATGAAAATGGTAATTTTCAACTTCAACACTCAATATCTCGAAAACTAGTCATGGATTGTGTTAGGCCAAAGGACACTTTCAATAAGGTGGTCGAATACTACGACATACTAAAATTTCAAGAAATTTAACCGAAGGTCATTTTCCATTAGAGAAGTACGGGGTACTTTCTCCTTGAATATTGTCAGAAAACTTATAAAAAAAATGCATGGAGCGTCTTGATGAGGATTAGATCTTTGTTCTAAGAAATCTTCATCTGAATATACCACAAAAGCAATCCCTTACTATTCCACAATAGAAGCATATCAAATTTTTATTCCATAACAACATCAAAAACTAAATTGTTAATTGCTTTGAATATTGAGAATATATCGATCCTACGGACTACCTTCCTTGCCCCCTGAAATATCTTACCTTCAGTATCGAAAACAAGGGAGATATAACACTTTTAATGAAGAACGTAAAAAATGTCTGCCCTCACCTAAACTACCTTCTCTATCATCTAACAACTATTGCTGATCGAATTAGTGGAAGGTTTTGGAAATGGCGCTTGGTGCGCTGGTTTGTAAATATTATTAATATTATTGGGAACCTATACCACTCTACTCAAAAATCTTCTGGCTTATTTCCATAAAACTTGGCATGCTTATTTGCGGTAATGAAGGGAGTATTATAATGTATTTAGCACTTTAAAAAACACAAATTTTTTTAAAACTCTGACACCCTGTATCTTGAAAACGAAGCAAGTTGGGAAACATGTTTGTATGAAGAAAAAAATCTTATTTTAACCTTATAAACGTATACTAAGAGTTTGGCGGTTTAACCCTGGGTGACTCTGTATAATAAATGAATTCATAATAAATGAAACCATGAAAACAGACAGCTCTCAAGTTTGCAGAGTTCTCTACATCATTTTATAGATAGTCGGTGGTACAGAGTTATTTATAGAATCACTACTGATAAATAATAATTCTATCTTTGAATATGAGGATTATCGAACATAAAGCTGAGAAGTTAGTGATAAGTGATTCAACAATCACCAATTGAAAAATATGCTTGCATGTTCATCCTCTCGAATAATCTGAAATTCCGATTGAATGTTGTTTATCAGATGGTGCCAAGATATTTCTAGTCGACATAATTGCATTCGAACACAAGGTGCCATCTTATCATTATTATCTTCGAAATGCAAACACAAGTACTATCGTAACAATATCTCCATTATTTCTTGACAATGAAACATATTCAGTTAGAATAAATACCGGCAATATTCAATTATGAAATCCTTGATATATTCCTATGCCACGGTTAAGCTGATAAATACAACATAACTAACCTCGCACAATCGAAGTCAGGTTAAAAATAATTCCAACATATCACAGTAAAGAAGGGGGCAAAGTCCAACTAACTTTTAAAAACATTAGAATAGTACAGTTACGGAACAATGCAATATCCGTTATTTGCTGGACTTTAAATTGATGGAACCTTATTACTCGCTCGTTTTCTAATACTGGAACTCATTACGGTTCGAATTACAGCATGGCGCTAATCAAAATGGGTATATTAGGATTTGCTGAAATGTCCGTCAGATATCTTTCCACAAGTTAAGGGGTGCTGTAGATTGCTTGAGACGGTCGAATTCGAACTGACCGCTGATATTTTCCTAAAAAGAGTAAATAATAAATACGTTTATTATACACCCACATATCAATACAACATAAAAAAAGAAAAAAAATTTCATACATAATTTGGCCGTTAGAAATGAAAAGGTAGGCATATAAATGGCAATATGGTTCAGAATCAGAGGATAAACCTCTGAGTCTGTTCTTCCACCAAAGCCAACAATTTTTAACAATAAAAATTTCTATGATGAACACCCGTGAACTTAAAATATACATAAACATTATACAGGAAGAGAGAGCGAACGAGAGAGAGCGAGAGAAAGAGAGAGAGAAAGAGAAAGAGATGGAAAGAGAGAGAGGAGTGGTGGGAGAGAGAAAGAGAAGAGAAGGGGGAAAATTTTTACACACGTGACCTATCTAATTACTCTGCATGACCAATAGATACTGCTTAAATTTGTATTTGAAAGTATTTGAAGTCAAATTGAAACTGAAAAAGTGAAGTTTAGTCAGCTCAATTACGATTTTAGCGCTTTTGTAGGAAAAAGAACTCTTAAATACTTCTTTATGGTGAGAGGGTATGGTGAGAATATTTTGGCGTATAATATTCAAATTATGAACATCATCGGTACGATAGCTTAATTTTTCGTGTAGGTAAGGTACAGGAACTTTTCTTGGAGGGCTCATAGAGTCTAATGAATTGGTATCTATTGTTATAATTTTAAAGAGGCATTATATGTGCAAATATTTCTATGGCACCACGTCTCCGGGTTGGGGGGTTCGAGCCCGTGAATCCCCTGAGTGCGCTAATAGTTTTACTTTCTGTCCGTGAAGGTTTTGCAGTTCCCACAAGTTCTTGTGATCTTAAAGCGTTGGCCTTTCATCAATATGGCCAAGTTGTCTTCCAATGAGATAAAAATTGTTGAAAACCTACAATCTAATGGAAACTCGCTACCAAAACTTAGGAGGGGTCTCTCATAAAATCTAACGTATTCAGTTAACTCTTTATAGAATTATTCAAAAACTTGGAATCTATCACAAATGAATTGAGTTCTTCAATAATTTTTAATAAAAAAGACATGTGAAGAGATTCATTGAAAAATCGTTGTTATTCGTAGAATGCAAATAAGGTGTACCCACCATTTCTGACCAATAAGAACAACATTATACTGATAACAGACCCTAACGGTCGGTTTTCATTCTCCAGGTGGATACACATATTTTGATTTATAACGTCAAAATGTCAGTGATGTCATTATTTGGTTGTAATAGTGACGAGAAGATTGATGAAATTTTCTTCGGCGTCGGTCTGTTATAATTATCAATGTCCTTGGGTTATTACTACTGATAACAGACCCAACGGTCTGTTTTCACTCTCAGGCACGTTGCTATGGATATACATATTTTGATTTATTTCGATTTTGGAGTTTCAAATATTCAATAACGTCAAAATGTCAGTGATGTTATGATGTTTTGGTTGTAATTCTGACGAGAAGATTGATGAAATTTTCTTCGGCGTCGGTCTGTTATAATTATCAATGTCCTTGGGTTATTACTACTGATAACAGACCCACCGGTCTGTTTTCACTCTCAGGCACGTTGCTATGGAAATACATATTTTGATTTATTTCGATTTTGGAGTTTCAAATATTCAATAACGTCAAAATGTCAGTGATGTTATGATGATTTGGTTGTAATACTTACAAGAAGATTGATGAAATTTTCTTATCAAATATATCAAAATAAACTGTTTACAACAACAAATTTGTATGGAAATCATTTATAGACTATTGCAATGTTACAAAGTATCGGTTAGAAAAAAAATTTCTATTCGAATAACTCTCGAACCCTTCGGCGTCGGTCTGTTTCCAAACAACAAGCTTTCGGAATCTGCTATAATTATCAATGTCCTTGGATTATTACTACTGAAAACTGCTTGAAAAACTCTGTTGCACAAAAATTCATACAGAAATATAAAATATTATTCAAAAACATATGACACTGGCACGCCTGTCATCAAATGCGTTCGGGTTTTTATGACAATTGTGTATTTTTGGCTATGACTCAAGATCAACGGGTAGGAAAAAAAATATTAACATTTTGTAAAAATACAGATACAGTTCAGTAAACATTAGTGGTTAACCATTATTATTATCTGATTAACTGTGCACGGGTTTTATGTACCATAAGACGGAAATAATAGTGACGTCAGTCACTAGTTCAGAAACAAACCAGCATCGCTTGGACACCCTAAAGCTAAGAATACGTCACTGACTATTATTTCCGTCTTGTATAGAGTAAATAATACAATGTGTGTCAAGGGTATCATCAAGTGTTTTGTTTACGGTATTCACATGTATCGGGAAAAAATATCTCAGATAATTTTCACCTTACTCTAGAAAAATCATCATTATCAAGCTTATCGAATACCTGAGAAGCTCATAAAATCAGAAAGACTACAAATTCACATTATTATAAGGTAAGTAAGAAATCATAATAAAAATAAGAAAACTGAACCTGGAAATAGATATCTTCAAAAATGCCTTATCAAATATCAAGCATGTGGCATGTCTCCTTACTTGTGATTCAAATTTCCTTTCTATTGACATTTATTTCGTTATACTGTTGGCATATAGGGTTCATTACCATAACGTGATATGAAACTTGGTTTGGCTTTACAGGTACCTAAAACGAAGAAGAAGAAGAAGAAGAAGAAGAAGAAGAAGAAGAAGAAGAAGAAGAAGAAGAAGAAGAAGAAGAAGAATTTTTGATTTGAATTTGAATTTGATCACTACAAGTTTTACTGATGAAGATATTCTTCCATCAATGTATTAATAGTTACGTTGATTCAAGGAGATGCTATTCTGAAATAGGTTTAACCCATATATTGGTATGATTTTTTGACGTGATTCTTTTGAATACTGAATTAAATTTAAATTTATTTGTTTATTGTTGAATGGGTTGCCTATCAATATGTGGTCCAGACTATATATAGCGAGATTCAAAAATTTGCACCATATGGAAAACTTTTTTATTATCGAGTTGTCGGAAAATTTTATTCCTTATAAAAATAAGTGCATTGCAGAATACTTGCATAAGAGTTGTCAACATTTCAAATTTCCAAACGGTGTACAGTAGGGAACAAAAAATAAAAATTTTGATTAAGTATAAAATACCCCTTATTATTGACATCAAAAATTTCATTCAAGGAGGTTGTTCAGAATTGAAAACAATATTCAAATTTGGAATCAGATCCAGCGTAGTTTACATTCAGTCTGAGAAATTGTGATCGTAAATAATTTTGTATTAGTTTTAATTTGTAGAAACTCCGTTCTCCACTGGTAACGGTCCATGATAATGTTATCCATTTTCTCAGTGTTACCAAATAATTCGGAATAGAAGACTAGAGATCTTTGGAAACCAAAAAACTGAATACTTCTTTCGGGTTTGTGAAAAGTGGTATTTCACTTATGAAGATAAATCTGAAAAGCGTCATTTTATTTATCGAATCTAAACATTATTGTAATAAATCAGATTAATTCAATTTATCAACGTGCTAAAAATTGTATAGGACTCCAAAATATGAGGAATGTGTATTTGTTTGATTATATCTAACTTCCAATGAATTGATTGCTATATCTATAATTGCATAAAAGACAATCACTCTGAATTTGTCCTGTGGATTTTGCGGGGATTGGTCTTCAGTCTCATAATCGAAGGGTATTTTTCTCTTCCTTTGGCGAATCATATTTGATTGTTCGAAATCAGGTGTTCCATCAAGAGATTTCGCTAGTTCCCGTGCATCCACCATCATTCGAGAGAAACCCAAGTGTGACCGGATGTCTTTCAAATATGATATCAAATTCTCAATTGCCTTCAAAACGAAACTTATATTGGTTTCAATACTTTGGAACACCTTACTTATAAGGGTGATAAGGAACAAAATATCGTACCAAATCACAACTGAACATAAAAAGTTTATTTGTTTCAAATTTTCACAAGGATTTTTTGCTTGAAATTTCGTATCGTTATTATTACCATTTTCATATAAATCAAATAACGCATCATTCATATATTTCACCAATTTTGTACCTGTAAGGTTTAAAAGCATCTATTTTAGACTCTCCTCTTGTATCGAAAAGTGGTTTATCAGTTAAATCCAAGACGTGTTTCTTCAAAAGAACCGAAAAAAAAAATGTGTTAATATTTACTTCAGCAGCATCATTGACAACTTGATTGAGAGTATTTTATTTTTCATGCCAATATTGCAG
Source organism: Chrysolina haemoptera (assembly GCA_958298965.1). Lineage (NCBI taxonomy): Eukaryota > Metazoa > Arthropoda > Insecta > Coleoptera > Chrysomelidae > Chrysolina > Chrysolina haemoptera. The sequence goes on along the minus strand of OY282585.1, from coordinate 16,995,940 downwards.
TATTACCAATAAATAATTGATAATAATAATGAACAAAACACTTTTCGAAGTGATACTGCGGTACCATATCCCCCTCCTAATACTAACCAGCATCTGTCTCACGACTCATCTGGCGGCACGCGGAATAGGTTCGACAGGGATTTGGATACGCCAAATCAGTGCGCCAAGGCCATTTTCGTAACAATGGAGGTACTCAGCTACCATTTTATTATCTGCCAATGGTGAGGCCGTATGCTGTTGCATACTACTGGCTTGGCACTGTCAGTGTCCGAGGAAATTAGGCGTTGCTCACCCACCAGGACGACCGCCGGTTAGATCAGCCCCGAAACCAAGGAGCTGAGCCTCGACCTTTACCGTAGTACGGGGCAGACTCCTTCCCCCAATGTCTGTCGGATTCCTCCGATGGGTAACCGTCTGCAATCGTTTTCACGAACTGCATACCCATGTCGGACGGGATTACTCCATGTTCACCGGGTGAGGACCCGGCAGCTTTGAACCAGCCTGACTTGACAAAGGCAATGGAGTAACTGCGTGCACCCGTCTCTCGTCGTCGGGGGCACATGGTGGACCCCTGGACCGGATATTTAGATACAGGAAAGCATTGGTAATAAATTAGCGAAATCGCCGAGAATCGCCGATCAGTGATTGTTGACGCGACGAGGGCGCATAAAATTGGCCTAGCACAAGATGCAGAGTACCATCTATGCATGAAGGATGATGAAAGGGCTAAACACATTTCATGTACATGCCGTACAGCGGCCAGAACCAGATTTTCAATATTTGTCTATACGAGAGAGAGTAAGGCCATGCAGAAACCCTGGTGAATTGTTCTCCCAATTTATTCTTCAACTTCGTTAAGAGAGTGGATATAATGGGAGAAATAGAACCATATGCTGAGCCACAATATGCCATGGGCCCGATGTGGGCCTGCTCAAGTTCAAACCCAACCCGACCTGACTTGTTTTTGTGCGCTCAGATTGGACAGTAATTGTAGCTATTAAGCGTCCCACTTTTTGATATAGAAATGCCCCTACGTCAGTCTATGCCGCCACTGCATTTCCGAAGCTCTACCTGCTATATCCCATTGTTTATAAACACGTTCAGCAGGAATTACGATCCCGGGATATCGAGACAGTTAATGCGTACCGCCATATCGTCTGAGCCGAGTTTGCAGCATTCGTGCAATGAGTCAGTTGCGTGAAATCGAGTTGATCAAGTCTGAATCAGTTACGAGGGTGATGGAGAGACCAGAGAACAATAACATTATTGAGTTTTCAATGTCATCAGTGGAAATACGTATAAATGGAAATACAATATTTGCTTTGACGTTCGCGTTCGCTGGTAATCTGTTCGACAAAGATAATAAAAGTAAAACATGTCCTCGACGTGAATGCGTTTGAACGGGATATGAGATTGAAAACACGGATAGTATTCAAGTCTGACTTTTTATGTTGAAGTGTAAATAACAGTTGATGTTGTTCATTAACTTGATACATAAAACTTCTAATCATATTGAAATAATCCTGGCATCTTTTCCAAACTCTAGTCCGTGTATATGAGTCTCTTTTTGTTCTTTATAGTTGGTATCGATACTGAAATGGATATGAGTTTGTTTTGTATTCTATTCAAGATAAAACTGTCTAACCAAGAAAACAGCTGTAGTGGTTGAGTCAGGAGGTGTTGGCCGGGAAGTCAAACAACTGTTATGGTGAATTTAGGAAAAAAAATCGGAAAAAACTCAGAGAAATTTCCGAAAAAAAACTCTATGGAAAACAAAACACCCTGAAAAAACAAAAAAAAAAAAGGAAAAGAAACGGAAATAAAAACGAATAACTAACCAGCTTTAAGTAGAAATTTTAGTGCTTCGAAATTTAATAAATACATTTTGCGAGGAATAATTATTTAGTCTGATCTAACCAGAACAAACTATCATTACGTAGACATTCAAGTGCGTGGACATTGAAAACATACATTTTGCGGGTAGTAATTATTTAGTCTGATCTAACCAGAACGAACTAATCTTTCGTAGACATTTTACTGCCGAGAAATTTAATATATGTATACATTCTGCCAGGAGTACTTATTTAGTGTGATCTAAGCAGAACGAACTAACCTTTCGTAGACATTTAAGTGCGTGGAAATTTATATATTGTTCTTAGGGGATTTTTTCGTCTTTTTTTCCTGAGTACCTTTTCCATTTTTTCCTTTTTTTTTGGGTTTTATTGCGGGGCTATTTTTACCGTGTACCGTTATGGTTTGGATGGGTAACTGGCTTGGCTCGGACGTAAAGTGACACTCTCGTCATACCTTAGCCTTACAAGTTTTCTGAATACTTTCGAAGGTTGCTCGTAAGGGTGAAAACGGATGACAGAAAAAGCAAATAAAAAACAGTAGGTGTCTTGTTTCACTTGTAAAATATATAAGAACCGTTTTTGGCATTGATGAGAATGTTGCCAGACGAAATCGGAGTTTGGCAATATTCAGTCCAAAACTAGTACAACAAATAAAAGACTGCAATCTCATGAAACGCAAAATAATTTTTTTTTTGTAGAAAAAAAAACATTATCAAACCACATTGAATTTTGAATAAATTATAGTTTGAAAAAGAAAACTAAAGACAATATATGTACCAAAAGGAGAAAACATCTCTTTAGGAATCTACTTCAATGTTGGAAAAGCCGATGGGGGTTGATACCAATTATTTATTTTTCATTGCTATAGCTATAAGTTATCGGACATTTCGCCGCGGCCGTTTCGCCGCGACCAGTTTCGCCGCAGGCACTTTTCCCGCAAGTTATTTTCAAGAAGAATGTTGTTTGTGAATTTTAAACACTTAAGCGTGAAATATGAAAGGCTCTATACAACAATAACTCATGATTTACCTTCTTGTTTCGACCACCCAATTGAAATTTATATGTTCATATTCCACGCACTCAAATGTCTACGTAAGGTTAGTTCATTCTGGTTCAATTATACTAAATAATCACTTTTCGCAAAATGTATGTATTCAATTTCCACGCACTCAGAATTTGCATGTATGATTGAAGCATTGTTCGACTTAATACTTGAATAACCTGCGGCGAAATGACCGTGCGGCGAAAAGTACCTGTAGCGGAATTGCTTGCGGCGAAACGGCCGCGGCCATATAGTCGCGGCATAACGAACGGCCGCGGCGAAATGTCCTAGACCCATTAGTTATTATTGCTGTTGCATAAATGATGTAAATATGAAAATGTAAGTAAATAAGAGCACGCTTCTTTGACTATGAAGTTAATTTATGAAGATTATTTTTTGCTTTTTAGAGCTTATTAGGTAGTATAAAAGCGTGTCTTTAGTTTCTTTGAAGCAAAAATAATTTTTCAATTATCAGTTTGTATTACTAAAAATTGGCATTCCTTTGGTTTTTAAGAGTGAAATTCATTTTTCCATTATCAATACTATTATATATTACAACATTATTATCATTATGCTGTAATATTACCTTGACAAGACTAGAAGAGAAAAACTGCAGAGAGACAAAAAAGAGACTTACTACATAAAAAAAAATATGAATTTTTTAATAAATGATCAACAAAACGAGAAGTGATTCAATTCAATTTGAGGGCCAGGTAGTTCAGTGGTGATCGGCTAGGTTCAAATCCTAGCGACTACAGATTTTTATCTGATGGCCCGAGAAAGAGCTAGGAATCGCACGTTAAAAGTTAAGACTTCATTAATCCTTGGCTCGCACAAGTTTCGACTTTTGATGGCTGTCGTTCCTAAGGGGTTAACGGAAAAAATAATTTTTCAACAATTCCATCAAAAGGCTCAAAAGGCTTGTGTCAGTAGCAGCAGCCATACTTGTAAATCGCAGAATCTTATAATTATCTGAAAATGTAATCCACCGGGAAAAATAAACACTAGATGTTTGGGACTAGGAGGCGTAATCGTTATATACACATACGTGAAGGTATCTGAATAATTCTGGGTAGAGGGATAAGACATTTTCGGTATAGGATTGTTTGGAAATGATTTAGACATGATCCCTTTAAATCGGAGTTGCATCACATCAGAATAGTGAATATTTCAAAATGATTCTGAAATATGTAGGTTCATATCATGGTTTTTCAATTTTAAAATTATTATCGGTAAACTTGAATATTACTGCATTTATTGATTATAGTAAAATTTGATTCACTGTAAAAATTCATTTGATTTCAGAATTCCCAAGTTTTGTCGGCTTGGGATCGCATTTCTGGGGGTTACTCGTGAGAGTGCAACCAGAAAAAACAAATTTTGAATATAAATATTTTTTTTAATTACCGCTATACCACCATTGCTATAGTATAAATTAAATAGTGACAATATATTTGAAAAACTCAGTCCATTTTACCTTAATTCTTGTGATTTTCAACAAACTGTTTTTTGATTATTTTTTTAAGCATTTTTTTTTCTATTTACGACTTCACTGCAAACTCATCATGTAGTTACAACAGCACACTTGTTTTCTGGATGTGTGTTATTTTAAATGTTTATTGACTTTGTCGAAATTATTTATTTTGCTGTTGTTCTGAAAACTGTTGAATGATGATTCTCCGCCCGAAATAAGTATTAAACCAAACAACCTACGTATGAAGATGGGACTTTTCAATGACAAATACAATTTTGGATTGAGTTCTTATTATTGTTATTGGAAATATCCTCAAATAATATGCATTGGAGAATATTGTTGCCTCAATAATAGTTTTAGTAAAAGTAAACTAGAGATTTTCATTCCAAAAAGACAGGGATTTTAGGTGAAGAATCAATAAAGGGTTGATCAGAGTAAACTTATTTTATTTATCTTGACCAAAATGAAGTGGATCTAATTTTTCTGCCTATATTTTTGAACGAAATCTCAGGAAGAAATTTTGACTCAATTTGGTTATTGCAACCCAGAAAACAAACGACTTTAGTGATTCCTTCAGTGACTGATTGATTGACATGTATCTTATAGTACCAGTAATCCAGTATATAACCTATTCGAACCTGCTTCGATTTCGGACATATGGGCAGACTAGTAGCATTTTTACGGACAACTAGATTCTGAAGACTGATTCAGTAAGAGTGAACCCCTCAGGCACTAGACATGAAACCCCTCGATTTTCAGTTTTGGGATGTTCTCCGATTCAATATTAATGAAGAAAATTTATTGTGGCATTTTGTTAGAACCTTGCAATGTATAGTATTAAGACGCGTTTACACCAAAGTTTTCCATTAAGTTTGTCACAAGTTTCGGCAATTGGTTGTTTTTTTTTTTACAAAATACAGCAACTTTTTCTGTCTTCCACTTGTGGAGAGACAAATCTTCCACTAAATTTTGGTTTCCCGCAGAGTGTCGGTAAAGATCAGAGAAAGTTGACAACTAAAAGAGGAATCTAGTGGAGAACTGTTCCCCCTCCACGCGCCCCGGATGTGACGTCGAGTGCCAGCATCCCCCCGCCCTACTCAACCCACGACCGTCAGTTCACGTGTGTATTTCAGCTGCAGGAGTTTTCGGTGATTTCGATAATGTTTCCGTTGTGTTTGTGTCAAGGTGGAAATAAAATACTCAAAGTCATTACTGGTCATTCTCACAAAGTATTTGACACTCCTGTCGCACCTCAACTCACCACTCAACACATCGACGTCATCTTTTCGGAGATCAGTATCATATCACTGCCACTATACCTATCCATAGCCTTCAACGAGGGTCTCATCCAATATCTTCGTGGACCTCTTGTACAGTGACTGGCTATAATTGCGTCTTCTTCGTCCGACATCCTTGACACTACTGCCCAAACCTTTCTTAGGCAACAAATTTTCCACTTATTGCTCTGAATTTGAGAAGAGCAACTTTTAATTGACAACTTTTAGTTTTCTACAAACAATCTGTTGTCAACTTTTAGTCGTCAACTTTGGTGTAAACGCACCTCTAGGTATTCATTGAAGTGTATTGAAAGCATCACGACAGAAGTACCCAAATATTTGTCCATCAAGAAGGCGGTTTCAACATTTAATCAGGTTTGAAAACTGGGAATTTTGTTACATCAGAAATATTTTTATTATTAACAAATGATTGGAGTTCGTACATGATCCGACAAGTTAGCCGTAGAGTGGACAAAAAATAATGGAACTAATTCCGACAAAGTCGAATTACCCTTTTCTCCATCAGTGTTGCCAAGCTGGGTTATGAAGCAAGTATCTGGTAGAAAACAACTTCTTTACTGGCTAATACCACGCAGGACATTGTTATTGTTATTGTTATTCTTATTCCCGTCAACCAGCTGCCCCCTCACGAGCAACCTTATTTTTCAACGTGTGATGCCATGCACATTGAACTATATCTGTCAGATTCTTGTGCCACGTTCTTCAAGGCGGATCCGACTGCGAGGGCTTCTATGATTCAAACTAACCTATTGCTCGTTTTAATCGGAAATATCTGCCTTGCAGAATAGTTTAGAGGATTTTGCCTCTTATCAGTATTAGGGTAGGTCATACAGCAGAAAGCTATGAGTCAACTACATAATTATCATACAGCAGGTATCATAACAGATATAATACAATGTAGTGGTGTCAGCTAGTTGCCGCAAACATAAATCAACATCATTGGTACATATATGGGTGTTGTACCTTGTCAAAGTTATTTTCGTTTAGTTGTGTTCACTCTCCGGCAAACTTCTTTGACTAAGTCCGAACTCTCAGTTACTTAATAGATGAAATGTTCGAAAACACTGCCTTCTTGATGAACATATATTTGGGTCTTTCAGTCAACATTACGCGTTACTTTCACAATAGTTCGTCAGTGAATACTCACTGTTCATTACATGATGTTGACATTTTCTATGTCATTAACGTTATTATCTTTGATTTCAAAATCATCGTTTCGGAGAACTCCTCAGTAATAGAAATCAAGGGGAATCATATTTACTGAACGACAGGATCACTTCTTCCGAATTAAAAATATTTTTTCCAAATGATTTTCTTACTTTCAACTTCAATCAAAATATGTCATATACATTTTTCTTTGAGAATGAGATCAAAATTCGAAATACATGATGAAATGAAAGGCATTCAATTCAAAAAAACTATCATTTAATGAAAAATTTTGAAAATGTGTCAATTAATTTTTGTCATCAGAATCGATATGGCAAATGAAAAATGCTACTAAATTTAACTAAATTTGTAGCGTCAATAATAACAGAGTTGGAAATGATGCAGAATTTGGAGAAGGCTGTATATGAATTTCACATAATCCTAGAAAAACAACCATCCACTTCAACTCCCGAATCTAACAATACAAACTTTCAAAAATGAATCAGAAACATAGCAGTTTCTTATAACTTTTTCTGAAAATCTTTTCAAGTCCTGGAAATGTTTTTCCCACACAGAAACGCCTGCGTTTCTGTCATGTGCTAATAAAGAGAGGAACAAGCACCGAACAGAATAACCTTTTTAAGTTCATTGATTGTAAAGACCGTGCTCATGTCTGAAACTTCGAGAAGTGAAAGAATGTTTCCACGCCATAGAACTTCGACGATGATAATAGACAATCGGAGTTTTTTTTCTCTTTTTTCCAAGCAGGTCCCATAAAAGAGCAATCGATGCAGCATAACCGTTTAAACTCTGTGATAAATTTTATATAAAGTACTTTGGGGCTAGCTGTACAATTCAGATATAAAAGGATGCAGATATACAGCTACTTGCACGCAGATTCTGACTGAGAAATCAGGAAAAAGGCGTGATTGAAATGTTTTCTGATCTTATAACTCATAATTTATTGAGATATTAACGGATGGTATGGTATTGGACGAAAAACATAAGTATGTTTGTCGTACGTTTCGTGAATGCACTATTTCTCACTGTGTTTGAAAGGCCTTTCTCCACAACCGATACAGAATTTGCCAATTCTGAAATCAAATTTGATAACAAAATGGTAACATTCTCGATTTTGATATTTTACAAATATTCTACAACACTTATTCTTTCATGCATTTTGCGTGTATTTCATTCCATCACTTGGTAAGGAATTAATATTCTTACTCTGTTGTAGCAATAATAACGTTAGAAAAGAGGAACATTCTCCATGAAAAACTGAAAAACGAAAAATATGATTCATTTGTAATATCTCACAGAAAACAACTACTTCTCCGGCAAAACAATGGAAAATAGTGACTAGGATTTGTCTTTCAGCCGCAGATGATTCCACAACAGATTTTATGAATATCCTTTTCATATTTTCGAACAAAAATCAATAACGTTAGCATTGACTGGCATCATAGTGACAAGATGTGAATTGAAATGTCAAAATAATTTTTTGTTGGCTTTCCATTAGTTTATATGTGAAATTTGTGATTGTGGGGAAAGCACAGTCTGTTACTGGGTTGGAGAATACAATACTATTCTGATCCCACTCAGTTGAGTAGAAAGTACTACAGATTATTGAGTCCTCTCAACTGAAATTGTGTATGAAATCTAGGAAGTATTTGTATTCTGATTGAACTGAGCAACCCAACTTGGATTCAACCCATTCGGGACACACCGACGAATCCAACGGCGTGAGACGGCTAATGTACTGTGAGGTCACTTGGCCTTGGTGCCCAGAACGTGTTTCTCGTGTTTCTTCGTTCCGTTACGCTGTTTCGTTTTAATGAAATCATTTAATCGAATGCCTATTATTAAGACGCTTAAAAAACAAAATGCCGTACTTGTGGGTCAGCCGTATCTACGGCTACGAATGACTTTTATATTCGATTGCCGTACCCGTACGGCATAAGTCTTTCGGACACAACATTTCTGACGTACATTTACAGCGTTAGGTTATGTTTAATGTGATATAGCGTAGTATACAGTATCGGAAACTTTTCATCTGGGGTATAGACAGAAATCTACGCGAGCAATAAGGAATGCAATGATATGATAATACCACATAAATAAGAGAGACGCACAACTGTGCACCTCTCCTGTTGCCTCGCTCGACGAATTAACAACTCATGTCTATACCCTTCCTCGAGCGAGTAGAGGAGTAACTTTAAGGCTCTCTCAACATATAGCAAGGTTTTCTTTACTCTCTTATAAAACCACCATACCCCAGATGAAAACTTTCCGATACTGTGTGTACGGCACCCGGCCAGTAAAAATACAAAAGTGCCAAATCATGTACGGCAGCCGTCTAAAGCTATTGCACAGAAAGTAGTACATGTACGGCATTCGGTCCTCAGTGTCCTCTTCCTCGTTGGAAATCGTACCGGTACATCTACATCTACCTTACGGTGAAACCTATTAAATACATAGGTATTAATATTCTCTCAAAACACTCGTGGAGTGTACCCAAAGGTATAGCCTGTGCAGGTAGAAGACGGATATTATTATTATTATTATCATTACTTGACGTGGCGCTCCGGGGCGACTTACTGACTCATGGTGGCTAAAGCTATAGGAAACCCGGAAAACCTATAACACCACCTCAATGTTGCCATTAACGTTTTAACCAACGTTAATAAATAAGCTCTAAAAAAAGTGCACTGCCGTGTAGAGGATTACCATCTCATGCAAGTGGTATAGAATTTCCACCCCTCCTGTTGCCGGGCATAAGCAACCCTCATTTTTTTCGTCGTCATCATAGTATCGTTCCTACTTGTGGAAATTTGCAGATATCTTCTTGAATACTCCACTTGACAGAAAACATATGGTTCCCGCAATTTTGTTTGCCGGTTTGCAACATTTTTCTCGGGGTGAATCTTTTTTCTAGAGTTTTAACATTTTGGTCAGTGGTCGGAGGTCCACACCCGACCTCTGCTGAATATCGCTATATTATGTCGACGATCCTAGGTGAAAGGTAAATAGGTTCTTGATGATCACTGAAAACAAATGAGTTCTCATCCATCCTATAACCCGAAAAAAATCTTTTTTATGGAATTTCTACACCTAACACCTGTCTGTATGTCGCTAATTTTTCCCAATATATTTATATCACAGACGCCAATTCACTTTCTCATTGTTCACATTATTCAAATTGATCATCATCCCTTATTTTTTATTGAATATCCAACATTTTCGGAGAACTACCACCGCGAAACAGAAGACGCATATGTTCAACAATTGCTCAGCAGACAAATATATCTCGTGTTCAACCTAAGACCTATTTACTAGACGGTAGATAACTAGAAAGTGTCAGAGAAAAGCTAGCACACAGTCTGGGCGCGTTTTCTAATTAGCGAACATTAATTCAATTAGATTAAGCTCTTAGACTTCGTAAATGATCATCGGCGTTCTTAGGAACCGAGAGTTGAAAAGAAAACGAAACGAGCAAAATTCAGTGAATAAAATAGTTTCTTGCTGGAACATTTTTACTCTGATTAACTAATATTTGGTTTGAATCATCGCACACTCTCTGAATTTCAGAGAGACCAGTAGGTACGATAATCAATAATCCTGCTTCTTGTATTTTTTTAAAAGGCTGCTAAAATTTGGCGTCACGATAAAGATCTTTGAATGGGTGACAGATGATGAATTCTGAAAAAGGGAAAAAGTTAGAAAAAAAATGATAATTTTTTATGATAATGATTCCGACATTTGAGTTGATATCAGTCAAATCAACTTTCTTTGAATACTCAACCACTATATATTCAGTTGTTATTTCATTAGCCATCCTCATTTCGTTTTTCATCCTCCTCTTTAAAATAATACCTCTGAAGGTTCTTTATTGTTCGTCAATCTCTTTATCATTATTATATTTAATTATTTTTTTTATCTGAGCTTTTTTGTAATATATGATACCTTTTGTATTAATGTTCCGTATCCATGACTGAAATTAACAGCTATTGTTATCGTTGTTTTTGTTATTTTCGTTAGAAGGCTGCACATTTGTATTTCAACTCTTTACAGTCCGCATTATTCATACTTTTTTCTTATTTTACTAAGGCGTTCGCCGTTTCCATCTGTGCTTTCATCTCATCTATTGATGTCTTCCCAATTAGATTTTTTTATACTCCTTCAGATTTTTTTTTTTTTTAGTTTTTAAACACGTCAATTATATTTTCAAATTCTACTTGGATAACTTTGCTCCACCCATCCTCCTCTGATATATCAAACATCATACAGGATTCTCTCAGTAGTCAGTGGATATTGCTACAGAAACAAAATCAACAACATCAAACAGAATACATCGAATGAATGTCACGTATCGCAGATTTCTGGTGTTGCATTATTTTATTTCCCATAAATTGGCAGGCAGGTAATCTTTCATCACGAACGGAATTGTATACGAAACGTGCCAAAACAGAGCCCTTCTAGATCATTGGTAGCTTATCCAGAATTCCATAACCTCTTTTAGCATCCAAGCTTGCCACAAATAGAAATTCAACTGCCCTATAACATTATTGTTATAAGCCAGTGGGATTCTGTAGTACTGATTTCTTACACGCAGAAAAAAAATTCTTTAAATCAACAAAAATTTAATGGATTTAACAAAATCTGAGGGTCATATATCCACGACAAAAATTTTGTTATAACAACATTTTTTTTTGTTTGTTTCCAATTAAATATTTTGTTTACGTAAAGAACTATTATGTCAACCCTAACATAGTGATTGGTTAAAAGAATAAAACATATTTTATTACAAAAATACAATATCTGCTGTTATAAACTCAGTTTATTTATTGAAATGACTTAGTTAAGGATTGAATAGATATGTAATGTGTACCTGGTTAAAAAATGTCAGTTATAAATTTAGTCAGTATTTGGATGACAAGATATAATTTTCAGGGGTAATATAATAAGTGGTATGATTATTACCGATAATTTTTTGGAATAATAATGAATTGCAATCCCAAAGCTGAAAATACGAGTCCGCAGGACGAGTTGTATTTTCTTGCATTGGGATTGCCAATGAATTGATATTCCAAAAAATTATAGGTTTTTAATCATACCACGAATTATATTTAGGACGACAATATATCGATTTGAAATAAAGAAAAATCGTGTCACCTGGTAATTGATGCTTTACTTCTAGCCGTATTCAACGGAATGCTCTTTTCCATACGGCCTCAGCTATGATACCAATGGACATTTGTCCCCAACGATCGCTCATATTGATAAATAGAGAACTAGTCAAAACACATAAATTTAACGTTTATAATTTAAATCATTATTTTCACTTGACAGATAGTGAAACAAAAACTAAGCAGGTTTATCACCGTGAAAATACAGAGACAAGCTTTATTTTCACTGTAGTTCCGATTCTATTGGCTGAATTTTAAAATTTTAAATCCACTGATTGGTTGTTAAGCAAGGAAATATATTGTCAAGATGATAAAATATCTGTTTAACGTAATTGAACATAGTATTTGATCAATGCAGTAGTATTTCAATTCGACAAAATTTCTAGTTTCAATAACATTAAAATTGTCGAATTGATAAAATTGTTATGCGGATTCAACAAAAAACTTCTTTGTATCAATATAACTTCATTATTTTATTGATACGTTTTTTTTTTTTCACCTAACAAATTGTTTTGTTGGAATTTCACAATTTTTAGTTAAAATTATGGAATCGATATCCTCAAATAAGTCTATTCACACTCATTTCTAACAGAAACAAGGAGATGGAGATCACTGAGAAGTGAAGACGACTCTGTTGCCATTTGTTCCTATTCCGGATCATTACAATTGACATCACTCAGACTGGCTATTTACTTACACTGGTCCTACGCGATGGAACGGGTTCTAGGCCGCGCCACCTTGCGAGAGGTAGAAGAAGCACTCCAGGTATAGAGATCATTCAGAGTTTTGCTTTGCACATTCAACATAGAGCATGACGTTGAAACAACAATATAACAGTGCGGCTTTCAATAGTCCCCCCCCTGTTAATTTTTGAACGGTTCGACGTAGAAAAATAAATAAAAAATCATTTCGAGGTTTTAAGCAATACTACCTTTTGAAATAAAAAAATATGGTAATTGCCCAAAAGGGGGCGCGGGGGGGCCCATCAACCATCTAAATTTTTTTGAATTTCGTTAATATTTTTTTGCAATTTAAAATCGAAATATCAAATATAAATGCGGATCTGAATACTACTCATACCTCGATAAATTTGAACGGTTTGATGTGGAACAATGAAACCAAACATTTTTTTAAGGGTGTTACTGATACTACTTTTTGAGAGAAAAAACATTGCAATTACTCGACAGATGGTGCTAGAGTTACATTCACTTGAAAATTTCGAAAGGCATAAAAATCGAAATTGGGAAACAAATTATAAACAAAATTCAAAAATATTTAGATGATTGTAAAGAGAATTGAATTATCTTTTCAAAGATGTGCCACTTGAACCCCCATGCCATTTAAAAATTTGGAGTTGATGCCCCCCCCTCGCGCCCCCTGTTGAGTAATCACCATATTTTTCATCTCAAAAAGTAGTATTAGTAAAACCCTCAAAACGATTTTTATTCATTTTTCTACGTCGAACCGTTCCAAAGTTAATAGGGGGGGGACTATTCAAATCCGCACTGTATGTGTTTCTGTTCAAATAAAAACTTTGATCATGCAAGATAATGGAATTGTTTGTATTAACAAAATATGGAATTTTTTTCTAATATGCAAGTGATTCAGTGGACAAAATAACTGGATTCATGTGACAAAATAAACATTATTGAAAATTTTTATAAACTTTTTTGTTGATATCTGTTGTTATTATTGTTAAATAAACGTAATGCATTTTATTGATCCAACACCATGAATAATATTACACCAAGATATTTCTTTTTTGTGTCAACTGTAAGTTTTGTTTCCTGAAAATCGGAACTATTTTATTTTATTTTATTTTTTCGATTAGTCTGTTGAATTTATTAGGTAGGTACTGTATTTTAAATCTATTCTCTTCACATTTTCAAATCGACACAGATAAATGTTTCACACACTTCACCTCTTGATTTATTTTCAATAAATATATCATTGAAGGTTGTCTGTTACACCTACTTGATTGCATAATTACGTCAACGTACATTTATCTGTACACACTTCGATGTTGATTTAAAAAAACAAGCATTTCCTGTATAACATTTTTGGGAAAATTCAAGAGGGAGAATTTCAGTAGTACGAAATACTAAAAGGGATTCTGATTGGCGATGTATCGAAATGTTCACATGTTTTTTAAAACGAATGCAAATGTTTTCTTATTTTTGTTATTTTATCAGGTTGCTCGATGAAAATTCGATCGATGACGTCACAGTGTCGCTATGTTGATTTTAGAAAAAAAAACTCCATCGTCGCCATTTTAAATACAAAAGTCTACTCGTGATATGTTGTTGAAAAATTAATTTTTAGTTTATCGGATGGCATAAAAATTATCTACAGGGTTCTATTTAAAATTCTCGAGCAATGAATAATTCCGGTAAAACCGGAAGTGATATTCAATTGAATTTTCAGGGAAAATGTGGGTTCTGAGGATCTATGTCATCAGTCCGTATGCGAAAATGCTTACTGGAAAATTGTAGACGTTTCGAAGTGTAGCTGACGTCTTCCTCATAGCAAAAATACATAATGGGTTTACAATATATGTTAAAAAAATTCTTGTATGGATATCCATAATATGACAAGCCATAATGCATGAAATAATTCATAAACAGTATGGGTTAAAACTCAATGAAAATATAAAATTATCGACCAGAAATAGTCGAATCAGAGAACTATTAATTTTTTTTTGACATTTTAATTCATATGGCTCTGAAATTCGTTGAAAATAGTAGGGCACCTCTCTGGTGAAATCAGAGCCGATTGTTCATGTGGGTGTACAGAACTGAAAACAATGTGGTAAAAAGAACTTTGTTGATGGATAAAAAAAATTTATTCATTCATTGATTAGTACGGTGCTGGATAAGTGAAAGGTAAATACATATTTAGTAGGGTTTGTGACGCACTTTGTATTTATTGAGAAGTTATTGTATAATATACACTCAATCTTTCTGTGTCAGTTCTCATGTTCACAGTATCACTGAGGTATATATGGATCATTTCGCTAATGTCTCTCATGTGAAGATTTTTTTTTATCAACATTTTCAGCCTTTCCAAAATTAAAACGTGTCTTCCTGTGGAAATGACGTAATGCCAAGACTGTTCCATTGGATTTGTCCTTATGTTTTCCTTACAGTTATACCTGTGTTGTTGACTACGAGTTCTCCGGTATTGTTTTGGGATAGAAAGCTAATTTTATTTGAGAAGAGTTGTGAGTTTAGAAGCGAACTTGTATCTTTTCACGTATGGAAACCTATGAAATGCTGGGTAAGCATCGTCAGATTAATTTTCATGGTATGTTGGCGGATTTGTTGTTGTTTTTAGGTAACTTCTTCAATTTAGATTTATTATCTTTGTGGAACTTCAAGCTACTGTTGACTGTTTGTGGCGTGTCATATTATGTTTATCCATTAAAGGATTTCAGTAATTCCATTATGTATTTTTAGACCCAAAAAATACTCCATATACTTGTTGAAATGTCGGCAATTTCAAAATTTAGGCATTGTCCTTGTTTCCGCCATAACAAATATCTGTTCTATTCTAAGTCAACGAAAACAACTCGAATGAATGAATAAAAGGATTTTTCCAGTTCTCATATATATGGTAACTAACGAAAAATAACACTGAGGTTTCCTAATTTGAAACAATACTTAAAAAGATAAAGAAACAGGCCATTCAATGAATTATCATTCTCTACACGGAGGGTTGAAGGAAACATTTTTTTCCACAAACCATTAGGGTATTATTTTCCTGAATAATTATTTGAATCCTTCAATCACCTTCACAATTCGATCCCAGTATTCTTCAGAACTGGAAATAAGTATTCACAGCCTGATGTCTTTAGATCCCGAAAGAGTTGGTTAAATAGTAGATATTTCTTCCACAACTTCAAGTCTGCATTCATTTTTCATTTTTCTTTTGAAGTTTGATACTTTGCCATTCATCAGAAAGTTTCTGAATTATTCACCGAAAATTCAACGAGCAATTATGTAAACGACTTTTGTTATGTGAACCAAACAAGTTTATCTTTTTATAGGGTCAAGTCTTGCGTAAATCCTTCAACATCTTTTTTAACAAGATAACTTTTGACGAGAAGGTTTCGGTTTCATTGAGATTGAAGTAAACAAAGAATTTGACGAATGGATGGTGCAACTCTGATTTTTAATGATGTATAGGGTGGAAGGCAACATGTTTTCTGTAAATGTCCAGAACATCATTTCTATTGACAGTCATATGCCTGAGATTATCATCCGACATCAACAAATCTATAGTGAATCTATAAAGGAATTCCGCTGATCGTTCTCAAGGAATGTGCTCCCAAACTAACACCAGCTGTTATTCAGTCTCCCTTATGATTTGGGAGTACCCCCCGTCCAACTGGAAATTGAACGAGTACAACCAGTCTTCAGAGGAGGGAAAAAGACCATACCCAGCACCTACAGACCTATCGCACTACTATCTGTTATCTCGAAGGTCATGAAGAAAGACATCAACATAGAGCTCAGGAATCATTAGTGATCGACAATATGATTACGGTAATAAACTGGTGACCTGCTTGCCTATGTCTAACATATTTGGCAGCAATCATTCGAAAAATATGGTGAAACTGCATTAGATATATTGTGGTCAGGAGAGAAGCACTCTAATTTTCTGTAGTTGGCCTTCGTTTATTTTGTCTATTTTGAAACTTTATTGACAAAGAAAACTGGATATCCTGCCACACCAGGGTTGCTCACTGCAATAATCCTATGCAATAGGAATACATTTGGGTCAAAAATCCATCTGAAAACCACTACTTTCGTGACTTATACCACGACGAACGTAGTTGTTTCCTGATGAATTTCAACACAAATATATTCCTATTGTATAGGATTATTGCAGTGAGCAATACTGATATGGCAGGACATCTAGTTTCTAACTTGATAAGCTCATTGTCACATGATAGATTTCTTTCTGTTATAATGTTCGTTCTTGGCGAACAAGTGAGTGTTGTTTAGTTGGGCTGTGGTTGAGATGGCGCTCGTGGTTTGGGTAACACCGATCTACGGGCGGTGTCTCAGTATTTGACTTGACATGGATTGATTATTGTACCATTTGTTGCAGATATTAGTTATTGTCTGCAGAGATCTACCCTATACTGATGAGGGCAAGAACCCAGAAATCGATTTCTAGGTGGTCCAAACGTTTCTATTAACATTTCCATGCAACTAGCAATTGCGGATAGAGCCTTGTTAGGGACTCTGCACGGAAATTCATTGGATGTAATTCAATGTTCGTCGTGGTATTAGCCAGGAAAGTAGTTGTTTTCTGATGGATTTTTTATCCAAATATATTCCTATTGTACAGGAGTATTGTAGTTAGCAATCCTGGTATGCCAGGACATATAGTTTATTTGATAAGCTCGTTGTAAAATAATAGATTCCTTTCTGAAAAAAATAAATTTCGTTTAGAATAAAACGTCTAAAAAAAAATTGAGGTGCCCACTTCAAAGTTTCTGCAACCTTACCTATAATCTATCAGCGCGTGCCTACTGCCAGATACCCCTAAAAAGAAATAAAATATGCACCTAGCCGAAAAATCAGACCATTATGTTGGCCTTTATGAAGCCATTGCCAAAAACTGGGTTACCAACTTCGTGCACAAATTTAACTATCCGGAAAATCTATACCATGTGTCGAGTCCAGCACCAAAAAATATATCAATTTATCTGGAATCTACTATATAAGACAATATGTTCTGTCAGTAAAACCTACTTCATTTCTTTGGATCATTACAGAAAAAGTATTCATCTGCAGTTTTTTCGTTAAATGCCCTCAGCAGTTTCTTTGGGATTGACTATGAGTCCCGTCTTTAGAGAGGCGAATTTTTTTTTCTATCCTAAGAAACTAATTTTGCAAAGGATCTTTCTCATAAAACCTCATTCTACCCAAATACACAGCCTATACGGGTGGATGTAGGTTTATGATTATTCTTATCAAAAATCCTTAGTTTGAGCTTTCGTAGTTGAACGAAGTACTTTTTCCATGATTGACAAAAATCCTCTTTATATCGAATGTTAGAATAGTATATTCTGTAACAAGGTTAGAATGAAAAATTCGATGCGAGTGGGAAGTTCCGAACGCGAGCTGATTTTCATTCTAAACGAGTAACCGACTGTGTTTTCTCCACAACCACAAATTTCATTTATCTTCAAATGGAAAGCAAACAAAAATTATTTTTACATTTCATTTCACATCTTGTCACTATGATGCCAGTCAAGGCTGACGTAATCATTGCTACAACAATGTCAGAATATTCATTCTTTTACAAATGATTGAACGAGTGATTGAATGAAAAACACCCAAAATGCATAAGACAGCAAGTGTTTTAGAATATTTAGAATATCAAGAGCGTGAATGTTACCATTCTGTTATCAAATATAATTTCAGAATTGGCAAATTCTGTGAAGGTTGTGGAGAAAATGGTTTCTGTATTCGTTTCTAGACAAGACATATTCAAATAATGATGATAATAGTAATGACCTTCATAGGTAATAATTAGTAGTAGCGAATATGGCTGTATTTAAGTGCAATCACAGATATCTGGAGGAGTCAGATCTGGATCATGCCCAGCCCTTTTCATTTCTTCCCATTTTCCAGTTCAGTAATGGGAACAGTTTTGGTATGAAAATTTCCGAACCGTCCCTGTATTAGCTGATACTAACTGAATTGGAACAATGAATTTTGGATACTGTTGATACTCAAAAATTAACCTGTAATCTTACCTTAAAACTTATAGTTATCAACATCAAATAGACGCTATTGAATAATGATTAGCACCGGAGTCGATGATCCTTCCTGTATCCTGATCCAAGTGAGAAGCGGTGGATTTTATGGCGACAGATAACCCAGACATTGGTTGCACCAGCTACATCGAGTATTTGTAAGGTTTGATATTTTTCATGTTGTTTTCGGTCGTTTCCGTGAAATACTGGCTAATACAGTTGTTTTCCCAAATAATACATCCAAACTGGATTTATGGTCGTAGGAACGCTGTGCCGCACGGTGAAAAACATAAAAATAATGGAATAATGAAACATTTGAACTCTGTCTGGCTCTTGCGGAACGAATTGTAAAACGATATGTTCCTCTCAGTATTCCACTCATTGACAACAATCTTCTTTTATTGAGCAATATTTCACATTACGACCTTTCGCATATTTTTTTGGCTATACAGAATGATTTTCTAGAATATTTTACTGGAGAACTTGTTTAGGTAGGTAATTTTACAGTCCATTTGAATGCTATCAGAGTAACTTTCTGAGATTATAACCCTAAAATATCGCAATTCAATTGAACTAGGCAATCATTAATTCGTCGAAAAAAAAAAACAAGTGTTTGTTGAGAACAAAGAATGGCTGCCATTGAAATATAAGCGGTGTTAACATTCATGATAGTAATTCTATTAGAAACCAAAGAGATCAAAAAAAAATTATTGGTAACACCACACGTAGTCCGCAGGAGAACAAAGCTATTTGAGTTATCTTAAAGAATTTAAGATAATATTGTGAGCAAGACTGAATTTACTGATAAGAGGTGATATGAACAATCAGCATATTATCAAATACTCAGTCCTTCAATAAAAAATTCTGGATTATGAATAGTTGTGTCTTCACTGACGGCCAAGCCTTTCTAAACAGTAAAGTCCATAAAATGCTTCCACGCAAAGTTTTTATTTTTATGGTGTTCTTTCAGGATGATTTTCTTCGACTATTTTGTCTTTCTCATTTACTGAAGTGTAGCCAAAGTTCACTAGTTTGTTGTTTTGAATTCTTCAGTAGTTATACCTAATGACTTATGAAGTCTGTGGGACTGTCATTTATGTTATGCCAAGTAACAATATTTATTATCTATCGGTTTGTTGGAATATGTAGTTGCCTATGACGACGTGGTCTTACCGATTATGTTGATTGGTGCTTATATTGGAATTATTTGGAGAAAAAAGACTGTTGAAATCATGATTGTGAACTAACTGAATATATCTTTCCCAACTTGGCTCCAGAGCTGAACAAAAAATTTGTTTTCTTGATTGAAAATTATAAATATGTGACGTCACAAAAGGAGAGGTGGTCACACAAATATTACCACCTGTGAAAGAAAGGAAGGCATCCAAGAATCATTAAATTCGTGTGACAAAATATATATGATAATGATGATGTTTATTTCAGAATTGTGTTGACAACTGCAAGATTTGTGGAAGGCGAAACAAATCAAAATGGCAGTACAGAAATCAGAGATTATGATATTTATGTTTGAAATCTTAAACTTTACTGTTATAGGTTACTAAATTTTTTCAACTCGTGCCAGTACCGATTGCTTTTAAAGCAAGATGAACTAAGAAAGATTGAAAAGGAGCAACAAAAACCTAGAGAGGTCATGATAAAAAAGAATTCAGAGATGTAACTGATGAGTGAGGTCATAGAGAAAGGTTTCTTTCTTCTTCATCATTTTGGCAAATGCTACTGCTACTGAATATTCTAACAAATATATTGTGAGCTGGTTTATAAGGGTTTTTAAGACAATTGCAAAACTGATTCACACCGATAACTGAAATTGGCTGCATGGACATTTCAGGAACAGTATTGCGAATATATTTTCAATCACCATTCTGTTTTCATTTGTGAATCTGAGTTTTTATGAAAGTGGAAAATTGACAGTTTCCAGGTTTCAATAACTATAATCGAAACTGAAAAGATAAGAATTTGAAAGAACCTGGCCCTTTCCAAATATTGGTTGAGAAAATGAACAAATTTTTGTAGGGGTTTGACCGACTCCGTGATGTTAACAAGTTCAGTTCAAACAAACAACAGTTATATAGAACCTAACCGTTATCGAATTATGGCTATCATAATGAGGCAACAGTGCATTATGTTGTTCCGTGTTCTATGAACTGCATTGTTTTTCAACGTTCTGAAGTAATTGGTGTTCTAATCGGGTTTGGAATGTACGACTATCAGTTAACATAGCACATGTGCAATAATGAATACTCATTTCTGTTTTTTTGAGTTCCGAACTGCAGAAGATATAAAGCAATTTTTCTGCTCATGTATAAGAAAATGATAATTTTTCAAGTGGATACCCTACATGATAATGATAGTTTTTCACTCTACAGATGAAAATGCAACAAATGAATATTGTCTTGCTACCCGATGGGAATATACTGAAAACAAATTGATGGATTTTTGACAATAATGACAGTTAATCTCACTACTTGGCACTTGAATCAGCAAACGAACGTCACTCCGTTTGACAGTTTATAAACCTTTAAGTTCTAAAAATTGTAATCCACTATTCTGTAAATAACATCTATCGTGGAAAAATTGCATTTCCTACTAGAGCTGAAATACATTATTTTCGTTCGTGAGATTGCCACACTCACTCCGCTCCGCTTCGCAGTGCAGTTTTATATTTGTACTAGAGTTTACAAGAGAATTTGACATTGTAATAATTCGGTTTGATTGGCAAATGTGACAAATACACCCAAACGTGAATCCATACTTTGTTCATTCTACAGGTGAAAGACATTCTGCATTCTGTCTTCCATTCTATGCACTACCAAATAATTAACTTTTCCAGTCACTTGAATGCTTCCAAAAATAGTGGAGTTCTTTCCTTAGTGATCTACAAAACAAACAAAACCATTCAAATGTAAACTTCACTTTCATGGAATAGTGAAATACTTGATAGAAACCATTTTGCATTATACAATTTCAAGAAAATCTTCATTAAATTGAGTAGGTAAAATTAGTTTGAAAACGTAAAATTGCTGTTTAACCTTTTCAGTTACGACCCTGAAAGAATCTGAAATTGCGAGCATATGTTCAGTTTTTTTTTCATTGATTTTCAGTAGAAGAAAAAATTGTGTACCCCCTCATCTTTTACTGTGACGTCATGTCCTTGCTGAGGGACAGTGTGACTGAATGGATGAACACAAAATTTACTACTATACTGTTTGAGGAAGAGTAAAAAAATAAAATAAATAACATGAAAAAATTATCAAAAAGTGCGGCTATCTTTGGTTATGATTATTTATTTCATTATGCCAATCAACTGGCATGGTTTTTAATTAGTCCGTATTTTTTGTAGAGGCCTGAACTAGTTTGCCCTGAACCCACTGCTCATTTCGACATTGCAAATCCATATCATCATCGTCATCGGAAAAACTATTACTGTCATGAATTCCAATACCACTTTTAAGCACTTTATTTTGACGAATTTTCCAAAATATAGATGAAATCACACAAAAATTGCCACCTCCCCTACAAAAATTGCCCCCCCCCCTAAATGAAATATTCTATCCGCGCCTGAGTCTTTGGGACGTATTACTGAATGAAACGTATAAAAAATAAAAATAAAATATGATTTTTGGCATCCTTGAAAGCACCATGTACTCCATACGGGACATATGAAATAACGGAATTATTTTCAAATAAATATGAATATTTTTATTATTATTTTTTATCTCATGCAAAAAGTGATGATTTACTTATATTGTATGTACATATCCTATTTAAACCTGAGCAAAAATACTCTAATAATTGTAAAAACACTCCGAAACTGCACTCGGAATAATAAGGAGACAAGGAGATAAGTAACAACGGCACTGATACATTAGGATAAAAGTGGAGAGGGACAGATCGCTGCAGGCAGCCAAATCGGATGATATCGGGGCCCAAAAGGGCAAGGACGGCCAAGATACTGACCGCAAAAAGCTCCGAATCTTGTTGGGAGTTCTAACCAGCCACTGCGGCTTCAGGAGGCAACTGCCTCTCAACTCTCATCGGAGTTTAGGCAGACCCACTATGCGCGGAATGTGTCAGGAGAAGGATTCCTTCCACTTCCTGTGCAAATGTTGTATACATGGCAGGTTCAGACAACGTCTTCGGAGCTGCCCTTATCAAGGAGGAGGTATTGCACACCCTGCAATGGAAGGATATTTCGACCTTCATAAGAAGGTCGAAGAGGTTTGAGCAGGTATCCGCCATGGGATTAGTGAAGATGCAGAGATTTGCAGAAAGGCCCACTGGGGACAGTCGCTGACGCTTGCGTCCCCCACCAATCACCATTACCATTAGTGTCACATGAAACCTAATCGAAAGTATATGGTGGGTGTTGGAATTCTGTCTAATGACATCGTGATTTTTTAATGCATTAACAAATCAATGATATATCATTTATTTCATCTACGTAATATCTTCCATAAGCTATATAGCCGAATAGATTTGATTATGATATTGCACCTTCTCCCCCCCCGTGTACGCTCCTGCTTACATACATGAATAAACAAAATAATACTCTCACTCTGCACTTATACGGATGAAGTCGTAATTTACTTCACGTAGAGTTGTCCGATTTTCCATTATAGCTCGACGTCATTTTAAGCTATCAGTATCCAAAGAGAAAGCCAGACTCTCTAGGGCAATGTAAAAAACAAGAATGGGGATGGATGCCACCTGGGATCGTATTAGGATAGGACTATAAGGACGTATCGCTTTCATTGTCTCCGAACAAATAATGAATGGAATACATCCCGAAAATATTGAACAGACAAGACGTAACGTGAGTGAATTTCCAGAAAGGGTGCTTTGTGAATAGGTAGTTGTAGAGGCGATGTTCATATTTGCAAAATTTTACAGGTACTAATGGCGAGATAATAATTGGAATGAGCAGTTACTTTCTGTCATCACAAATATTGGATAGCAAGAATTTAAATCGATTTATTTTTCAACAATCAAAGAGACAACTAACTAAAAAATTGTCATAATAATAATTATTATCAATATTGACCTTTTTGATCATTTTCATGTTATTGGATACGTTGGTATTTGTAAATATATATGATAACAAAAATATCAATAATGATCAGTATTCACATTTCCGAAAAATCATAGTGGAAGACAAAATAGTAAAGAATGTATTTGAATTCATTATCAAAAAAACCATTTTACCGTTCATCCATTCTTTTCCGCAAATAATTTTATGCATAGTGAGACAAATTTGAAATTTTCAGAACTCTATAATTTTCCAGGACATCATCATTATTTCAAATTGTTAATTTGGCAACGTTTCAGAAGGCAACTTCTTCAAGATAAGAAGATATCGCTATATGATACCAAAGGACAAAGTTTTCTACTTGAAAACTTTGGATATCCCATGCAAAGAAAACTTCGATTGAAAGGTATATGCCGAACTTTTCATTTCAGTGAAAGTTGTTTTACAAATTCGATTCACTCGCTTTCGGGTAATATATGCAAGTCTGTTCAGAAAAATGGAATTCCATTCACTTTTCAATTTCTTTCATGTCTTATTCCAAACATAAAGCATTGAAAACAACTTTCGGTTCAAACAAAATATAAGAATTCACAAGACACATATTTCGTCATGTATGCAAAAAAATCGGTTTGTTGAGATAGGATATATGTGCAATAAAACGTATAGTGTGTTGCTTGGTTTAAGAGTGGTAGCTTTTGTATAAACAAAGTTACTGCATTAATAATATTCCTTCATCAAAACCTTGGAAACGATTTCTGACATGAACATTCCTGTATTCAGTAAAGAAAACTATTTCAAACAAGAATTGATATCAAATGGTTATATTTTCAGAATGTTAACTATTTATTTCCTCTACGTCGCTATTTTGAACCACGCAATTCGATTTGAAGATTTCACTGAAAAAAATTGAGAAAATCTTCGTTTCTCGAATTATAAATACACTGACTAAAGGATGTGGTGGACTCTTCATTGCCTGCAAAATAAAATTATCAGATAAAACAAATACAAATATCTGTCAGTCAACAACTACTTCTTCTTACGAATATTGTATTATAACTGACATCTACTTCTTGCTTCTTGTGTACTGAGTGGAAATAATACTCTCTTGTCCTCAGATGCTTATATGTACCATGTCGGATGTTCATGGCCTACAAATGGTAATTAACTGGACATCTACTTGTTGTGTCTTGTCTACTGAGTGGAAATGATTTTCGTAAGGAAAAGTAGTTGACTGATATTTGCCTTAGTCTTCATTTTGTGGAAATTCACTTGAAAACAACTGCAGATTTTTAGCAGTTGAAACGTCGTGATTTGGTAATGGTAGAGAATTGGTTTTCTCTTTCTTGATTATTTTATTTGTTAGGCAATACAATACAATACAATCTTTATTTGTCCTTAGAAAATTAATATTTTATAGACATGTCAGTTTCCTAATCCTAAATAGTTGTGAATATAAAATATAAATAACTAATGGTTGATGCATGGTCAATACATACCTACTAGTTGAAATGATGAACCCATCACAACCATTGTCAAACGAAGCATTGACCACCAATCTAATCAATAAATACACTAGTGCAGATTTTGCTGTGATAGGATTGACAAAGTTCATCATTGACATTGGGGCATGTCAACATTGATCATTGACAGGTACCATTGAAAGTCAAAAGTTCAACTGTTTTCGTCACAACTAACAAATGATGATAATGAGGAATATTTTAACTGGTGGCTCAAAAATCAACTCGATCAATGTAAGCGAAGGGTACCAATAACTTCGACAAGATGAAACATCACTCCAATCTCATTAATAGTTTGGCAGTTTTGCCATACTTATTTCAATGTGTTCGGTTCGTAGGGGTATAATGAATATATCAGTTCCCATCAACCAATTTCTAGTGCAAAACTGTATTTCATGTAGCTTCTTGCTGTCCCATATTTAATGAAAAAAAGTAAAGCTTGCCAACTGAACTACTGAATTAATTGATAACTCGTCGCCCATCATCGCAAAGAATGTGCGGTTTTATTTAGAATAATTGCAATCATTATTTGAGTAATGATGTTAATTGCATTGCACAGATTTAACGAGTTTTATTTCGCCATAACAGTAATAAAATAACATTGCTGAATGATAATAGATATAAAATAGGTTGATGAAGTTCTCAATTGGAGTTATGAAAAATATTTGACTACAAAAGGGAACTGCTTGTTTGATCATTATCGCATCTACAGTTTCATGTAACCAATTGCAATTCATATTTCTTCGAGTAAATTTCATTATCTTTCGTCATATACACAGTGGTCATATGATTTCCATTTGAGCAAGGTTTAAATACCACACTATGTAGGAATGAGGATTTGTTGCATGAAATTTGTTTTTCGAAAGAAAGTATGTTTAGTTTGATTTGAGTGATGAATCGGCAAAATGTTTGATATTGGAGTGATACGAGTCTTCATTCATACCGCCAATTTCCTACTTACTGAAATCTGAAAATGGCAGGAATCTTGGGTAAGAGCATCGTTGGATCATGTTTTCTAGATGAAAATTTGAAAGGTTGTCACTATTTGGATATATTGGAGAACCGAACGATACTGTACATATGTACATCAATGGAAAAACTGATGATTGGGATTTATCGGAAAACGAAATAGATTTTTATCAGGATGGTGTACTCCCTCACGAAGCAGCTCCATTGTGACCACGATTCATTTTTGTGGGGTAATAAAAGGGTTCAAAGTTAGCAAGATACAAACAGCAACATCATCATGGACATTCAGAAAAAAATTTCTAGACTTCTGAATCATGTTAAGACGGATATGAAAGCTCGTTTATCAAAATGTTTCATAAGGTATATGTGTTCGCATTTTTTCTGCAACTCAATCGTTTCAAAAGTTATTCAAAGTGGTTCATTTTCAACCCAAATTATTTGCAGCTGACGAAATACAAGCGTCAAATCATACTTATGTTTAATGGAAGAATGGTCTATTTGAAAAAATGTGGAAACATGCCGTGGGGGTGCAAAAGCGAAAATTATATCAAATGTGAATATGACGATATACGTAAATAATTATTGTTGTGTTTTTTATTTCATCCCGACAATGATAATTCAGAAAGTAATTTGTGGTGGCAGGTTTTAAATGGAATGCACTGTATGTATTGACATGCATGAACCGCTTGAATTCAATGTATTCAAATCCCAATAATACGAATCACATGATTTGGAAATCACATGATTTGGGAATCAAAATATATATATATATATATATTGAACGTTTCTGTTTCGTTTCGATTGTATTCAGTAATATGAATAACGAACACTTTATTTCCAACGACACACAATTAACACATTAGATTGAAAGATCAAGTGCTTAAAAAATAGTATTTTGATTTCAGCTTCCGTAATTTGTTGTTTGGTGTGCCTACAATTTCACCATTGCATGCAGGAAGGAAACGAGATTGTATTGCCCCCTTCACTGTTGGAAATGTCTTTTTCTCGTACGTGATAATACTATTTATACTTCTTATACAATTCTTATCTACGCGTCAAATACTACTGGAATCGTTATTTATTAATACAACTTTGGTTACCTATTTTTATGAGCTCATAAATAATATCGATGATAAGATACCAATGTGCGACAGGGGGTTGTTTAAGACTGTAGTGAAGTTATATTTCATTTCGAGGATTCACTAATTCAATGTGGGTTCAATCATGGTGGTTTCTTGCAAAAAATCTTCGTATTTGTAGATTTTTGTAATGCTAGTGGTATGGTTATATCAATTGTAAAATTAAATTTCATCATCTACCACAGGTAGCACCTGATGTTGGCTGAATCTTGTTTTCATATTGGGCCAGTATGGATATATTGTAAATGTAAAAATGATATTGAACCGATATGGGTTCATATTGGAAAAACAATAATTCATTAATAATATTGGTGGAATATTGGCTCAACATGTTCTGAATGTATATTGTTTCATGAAATATTGGGTCAATATCGGTTCAATAATTTTAACCAATATCCATAGAGCGATATTGCCTACATTTTGTTTCCATCATCTAGCTCCAATATTGCGATTTCAATATTACTCTCATATCGATTTTAGAGATAAAAAACAATATTGTATATCCAAGTTTGATAGCACATTGGTGAAATGTTATTAAATCCATATTCTGAAAATTATATTGACCCTATATTGATTGAGATTGTTACGAAAACTTTACGCCAGTATTTAAAAGACAATATTGATACAATATTACAAAATACATTTATCACTAGGATTGAAATTTGAATATTGGCCGAATATTCAATAAACAATATTGAAATGAATCATGATTAAACTTGGGTAAGAAACCGCTAGGTGGCCCCACATATGGAACAATAGCTGAATCATAGTAACATAATGCGTTTACAAATCAATCTACTCAGTGGTGAATTGAAGTAGAAACGAAATTGTAGAATTTTTAAATTATTCACATTTTCTGGAAATATTTCATCAATGTTCCCAAGGCAACATATTCACTTTGAATATTTTACCAATATATGCAAATGATATTGTACCAATATCCCCAAATATTTTGGGGCCAATATTGCTTCCTCAATATTTCACTAATATTATTTGTATAATGTCCAAGTGATATTGTGCCAATATCTCGAAATAATTATAATTTCATCTCGCGAATATTATACGTTTTAATATTTTGTCAATATTTTACCAATATTATTCCAATGTAAGTGTGCTACATCGATATTGTACTAATGTCGCCTAACATTTTGATGCCAATATTGCTTCGAGAATATTAGGCCAATATTATTTTTTAAATATTGGACCAATATCGCCGATTTTTTTTTTCTCGCCAATATTATTATTTGAATATTTTGCCAAAATTTTCACAATATTGTACCAATATTGTCCCAATATGGGTGTGCTACTTGGGATGGAAGCTTGCGAAGAGTCCCTGGCTCCAAACGCGATCAAATGCCCCTAGTGACATTGCGAAAGTTTCACCATATTCAAGAAGTATGTTTTCCGATCTTTTGGGGCTGTGGTTGGTTCACCTCCGTGGTGGGGTTTCTTCGGGCGTTTCGCTCAGAAATGCGGTGAGCGTGGATGTTAAAAATTTCTTTGCGGTGGTATATTGAAATGGTCGAAAAAGTATGCCATGGTTATTTTCGTAAATGGCTACATGACGATGATTAGCTGGGCACAAATTAGCCTGGTACAAATTATTGAATTTTTAATTTTTAATTAATGTTTTCTAGTCGGTATGGCGCGCTGTAAGCCACACCGGAGAAGTATGGCATTACGTTACCGTCTACTTCTTTTTTCATCGCCTTTCGAAAAGTAGAAGAATTTTTGTGTAACAAATCGTTCGACTTTCGTAATTAATCCGACAGGTTCAATTAACGTCCACGAGATTGGACCGCCAGTACCAGCGCTATGACCATCATTTTTCTTTTCATCATTACGTAATTAGAGCCCTGAAGGGTCGCCATACTTGGTACAAATGACCGGAAATTTTGTGTTACCATCTCTTGGTCTATAAAAGTATATGCATACAAACAAGTAGTTTACTCTGTTAGGTACATTTATAGCCTCCTCAAAGGTGTGAGGAAACGTGGGTAGTAGCATCAAGTCACTGGATTTAAAAAGTTTAATTTTTTTTAAACATACACAATACAAGCTTCAAAAAAATAGCATATGTAGCAATAATTGTTCAGTATGAGATTCACTAATTAACATATAAGTAATATAGAAGTCAGAGATGTTACTCTTTAGATAATTCCTCAAACTGTATATATTCGGAATCTTTTCAGTCCTATCGGTAACCTTGATTCTCATTGGAAACACTGCAAACACCTACTCACACAGTACGTGTTGAATGTCAATACATACCACGAATTGAAAACATCCGCAGTTGCTACATTTTTAATGAGAAAAGAAGAAAACATGCAATAACAAATGAGTAATCAGTTTCGTGGCATAAACCAATTTCACATAACATTGCAGAACATAATGGGTTGAATACGGTAGCAGTTGATTAGTATAACTTTACAATTGAAAAAAAATCTACTAATTCTAAATCGAACATTCCTACTATTTATTGGTGATAGGTAATAAAACCCCAGGAGTTTTCCATACGATTGGACTACCCAGTATGGTAGCTTTACAAATTTTTGTCGACTCTAAAAAGAAAAAGGGATTCCTACTTTAAATTCTGCTCTCTACTAGAATCTCAAATCAAGTTTGTATCATTCACAACTTAGTATTCAGATATAAAACTCTGGAAAGTTTTTTGTTTTTCTTTCCACTGTTACATGGGATTAGGAAGCAATCCCTATTCCAGTTTATATTCGAGACGGACCGAGCGGAAAATTGAAGAAACCCCTTAACAAACAAGAGTGGAGTATTTCAAGTTTGACGGGAGAGTTGGAAATGTTCCTGATTTGAATTTTATCGAAATGTTAGTGGGATAACTAATAAGGTAGTGTTGGGTAATAAGGTCCACTTAACTTTTGTAACCCTTTATATTTCATTAGAAAAAAATCCGAAATTTGGTGAGGTGATTCTTGGGATTTTCAAGTAATGCCTCTAATACCCGAGTAATAACACTAATACCCAAGACATGTACACCAAAATTCCCCAGCGGTGTTCCCCTCGTTTGACACCTTGCTCACCGAAATGAGGCAAATAATAAAAACTTGTTGTCGGGCCTCACTACTCGCATGATAGGGTAATAACGCCCATATTGAGTTACCTATGCAGAATTTTGTTAATTGATGGTTTGTACCTATGTGTATACAGATCATGCTTATTAATCAAAAACAATAGTCCCATGGACTAAAAAGTAAAAAATAATTGACAATTTAATTTCCCAAATGTAAAAGAAGCGTGGATGCTTTCGATCTATATTCTTATATTTTTTAGTTTAATTTAACAATACAACTTTATCAAGCAACCCACGCTTTTTTACATTTGAAAAATTAAATTGTCAATTATTTTTTACTTTTTAGTTCATGGGAAGTAAAGCGTGTTCTTCAGTTTTTTTAAACTGTCATTTTTTTTGGCTAAAAAATTGAAATCTCCGACCACTAAAACCATACTAATTTTGAATCGAATCTGACCATAATGACATCTTGGAGCCGCCATCTTTAATTTATTAATTTTGACAGAAAATTCGAAACATGCGACCTAAAAAACCTCACATACCAGTTTTTAATCGAATCTGACCATATTCACAAATCTCGTCCGCCATCTTGGAAACGCCATTTTGAATTCATGAATTTTGTTAAATCAATCATAATCTCTGAAAAAAAAACTGATAGATAAAAACTTCAAGAACATCCACCGCAGTAAAAATCACTCACATCACATCTTAGCCGTCAATCCTATTATACGGAGAGCTGGCTACACGGCGAGCAACATGCCTCGGTGTAAGCAATATTATACCTGGCAAATGTTCGATTGTTGCCGGCAAAGCGAATGCCCGACCTTCAGAAGGCGCGCTGGTTAACACCGCATTCGTCCTACCGGACTCGTGGTGTTACCAAGCAATTTCATCTTGTTGATTTCTGACAAAATTGCTATCGATAGATCTTGTGATCTCGCCTCCGAGAATTGATTTTGTTCTAATAATTCCAACAGTGAAACAAAGGAACACTGATTTTCCAAATTATTTCAAATTTGGGTAGTAGTCCAGTACGATTGGGATTTGAGACGAGGATCGATTGTAGCACCACCAAACATGGTATGCCAGTTGTTGAAACCAAGATAAACACGAAAAGAAATTGTTTACCGAAATTTCAGGGGTGGGAATACTTTTTTTTCTTTTAAAAATAAATAATAAGAGTTATGCTGTAATACTGGAAAGTATATTATTTATCGGAAAAACAACTCATCAAGGTAAGAGACAATTCAATTCTCCACAAAAATGATTCCTAGTAATTTTTGATGTAATGCGCTCGTTTTCTCAGAAAACGTGATTGAACTCCGACATCAAATTTTAAGTTCACGCTGACCCGCCGCTGGAAGTTCTGGAGGAGCCGACTATTCGATTATCGATCATACAGTTTCTGAAGACTCCTACCTTCTCATGCAAATATAATACCACTATTGTGAAGCGCAAACCTCAAGCTTGAAATCACATAATTCATTTTTTTATGTAGGATGTGTATGAGCGAATATTTTCAACATTTACTGAAGAAATTGCCAGGATTATGGGTGAGTTTAAAACTGAGGCAGGAGTAAAACCCAGTTTTCTCTTTGGCATATAAGTGAGACTTGTCTCACTAGTCTAAAATCGTTTTATATGGTCCAAAGAGGGTACTGATTCCTGCTTCAGTATAATTATTTCATATCAACTAAAATATCCATGACTTTCGGATCCTCCATAAATATCCTAGAAGGGTTATGCTCGGTGTTATGTGAATTGGGATAAAACACATTTTTGGTACGCAGATACTCACATATTTTCGCATGAGGAAATAGAAGTCTTCTGGAACGATACACAATTTTTGTTTTCCTTCTACTATAATATTTAGCAGAGTCATTACAAATATAATTTTCGGACCTGCCGGAAATGGTAGTGGCGGGTTATCGCTTGAAATTTGTTATCGGAATTCAATCAGGTTTTCTGAGAAAACGAACGCATTTTGTGAGAAATTACTCAATATATTTCTTGTGGAGAATTGAATTATCTTTGGCCTCGTTTGGTATCGTTTTGTTATTTATTCAAGCAGAAGATGCGTAGATCTTTACAATTACGAATTACGAATTCAACATTTGAATTCCAGAAATATGGAACTGGATACCTATTTATGAATAGACCTAGATATGCACTTTTAAAGTTCCTGCAAACGTGCAAAACACAACATTAATAAATGCACATTTCCAGTTTAACCACTTGACTTGAAATAAACAAATTCCTCGATCGAGTGCAATATTTACAAGGACATTCCTTTTATGGATTGTGGCGCCAAATATGACTAAACAATAAGTTGCGTCATTCTATTAATTGTGTAGACTATATGCTACGGTGCCTGACATATTTTTCCGCGATTTTGAATAGTTCTGATGCTCTGCAAAAGTATATAGTAATAATGAAGACAATACATAAAGACATACTCTGTGTGGGTATGGGTCGCGGCGTTCCGTATCGGTCTAAAACTTTTTTTGTGACGCCGTCGCTTTTTGAAAAGCCACATGAACATCCAGAGTAACCTACGGAACCACTCTTAGATTGAATTCCAAATGATAATTGAAAATTATCAACTACTAACTGTGCCCATTCGTATAGAAAAAAAAGTATACCAGAAAAATATGAATAACGATTTAACATTTGTAAAAGGATAATTTTATAATTGCTAACTCCAACCAGATATAATCAATGCATATTTCTACAGAATATTAATGCAATTAAATATATGTCTGAATCATTTTAATTTGTTTTCTATCCAATCGCTGATATTGAAGCATATCTATACATTGTTTTGAGATTTTTAAAATAATTCAAATTCAAAACCGATCTATAAAGATACGGAATATTTTCCTAAGAGTATGGCAGCAAGTTCTACCGATATGCAAGAATGCAAACAAAGATATAGTTCCAGTAAACGATATTGTGCCAAGCTAAAGTTGTCGATACTCTCAATGGTCCAAACATTATCCCTCGAAATCAACCGTCTACCAGTCCACGTGGATTTGACAAAGAACTGCCGACAGTTTCTAACAGCATTGTTTTATGATTCGCTGAAAAGTCATAAAATTGTATTGGAAGTATTTCTGGGCGGTGACAAACAAGATTATTATCGTCACATTTATGATATTTCAGGCAGTAAGCCCGATTAGAGTATTGTTATGTAAAACTGGGGATATTAAAAATTGTATTGTATTAAGGAGAACTGTTTGAAGATGGGTAGCATTATATCGTTTACTTCAACTAAACTATAGATATCGTACTACATTTTCATATTCATGTTGGTAATTTCATCCAAACCAGTAGTAGTAGTAATAGTAGTTGTGGAGAGGCCGCTACGGCAGCCAGGCAAGTAGTACTTCCCCTACTTAATCTTCCTTTTCGAACCTTCGTGACCTTCTAATTAAGGTCATTTTGGCCGTCCACTCCAAGTCAGTGGCAAGCGTGGACGATTTCGCTATTGTAAGTGGAGGTCCTGACTATCAAGTAAATATTAGTATATCACTTAAATTATTCGCTAATATGGAAAAATACGGTCATCTGAGTGTGAGAAGCTTCATATTAGAATCGAAAAAGAAAGGAGCAAAAACATTTGGCCACAAAGAGCCGTTGGTTTCGAATGTTGGTTGCTGGAATCTACGTTGAAACATCGGTTTCTAGGTTACCTTGTCCGCATTTTTTATATTTCTTCTGCTCTCTTCAATAATAGTGATAAAAGTGATAAAGGTGCTCCACTTTACTGATTTCTAGTTGGTATAGCTCCTTCATTCAGTAATGGCTTTGCTTAAAGTGAATAAACTCTCATCAATAATCATAGGTTAGGTATTTTGTTTATTCTCTAAATCTACTCTAGAACAAAATTATTCTGAGGCATGATTATAAATGGAAACTATGCGTTCTCAAATAGGCCTTTTCATTTGGACGACAAATGACTAACTTTATTTACCTGACAGCCCCAACGGCAGTGACGGCGAATATTTTTTCTTTTTAAAGGAAATAAAATAATCCTTCCGAGTTTTCTCATGGATAGTTAACTTGAATTTACATGGAGAAGAAAATTCACCATTAGAAAAATTCGTGTAGGTACATTATTTTGTATAAGAATGAAAGATTTTTGGTGGTATAAAGTACTTAAAAATTACCTAACTATATAGTTATTTATTATACAAGGGAAAAAAGTATTAGATTTTAGCTCGAGGACAACAAACCGGTACACATAATGATATATGAAACTTTACAGTTTACCAAAGTGGAAAACTGAAAGAAATTTAAAAATTTGGACGGATAAATAAAGTTGATCTTGTATGTGGAAAAATTTGTTGTCTCCAATATTATGTTTGGAAATTTACATAATTCTCTTGAAAATAATTACACGTTTTTAAGGAATTTCATGTTGAATTATCCCTTCATCGAAGAAACATCGGAATATCATATATTATATGATAAGATTCGAATTTTTCAAAGAAAAACACTAACTACAGACGGGAGCGAAAGTATATAATTCGTCTACAACTGAATTTGTTCTTTTAGATGGGTGTGGAGGAATGATGTTAGCGTTAGAGTGAACGAGCTATTTATTATCCTTATATAAAAACGTAATAGCTCTCCAAGAGACTAATAAATAAAATTGCCAACCCTTATGTTTTCGTTTTTTCCATTTTATGGTGATGTTTGTTGCTTCCAGAGATAAATTTAGTTTCACATCACTTTCTCAATTTTTTCGCTACTTTCGCAAACATTCCAGCGAGGGCGCTGTCTTTTGATTTAAATCAAAAGTAACAATATAGAGCTTGCTTACTTATACTATGAGTTTCAAAATGTTTGCACCACAGGGAAAACTTGTTTATTATCCATTTGTCAAAAAATTTTATTCCTCATAAAAATTTGTTAAATTTCAAAAACTTTGCATTTGGGTTGTCGTAATTCTGAATTTCCAAACGGAGAACAGAGGAGAACAAAAAATAGGAGATTTGATCAAATGTAAACTACTCTCATTTTTGACGTTATCGAAAAAGTTAATTCAAATTTACCATTGATTATTTGATCCATTCAATGATTTTCTTCTATAAAAGCGTTATTATGTATATACATTCAGAGTGACACATCAAATGGACCCCGCACTTTGTTCATGAAAAATGGCATTCGGTCAAATTTCTTGAAATTTCAATATACTTCAGTATTCGATCACCTTATCAAAAGTGTCCATTAGCCCAACACGATCCTTTAAATAATTTTCGAGATATAGGGTGTTAAAGTTGAAAGTAGCCATATTTATTTCGTTATTTTTTACACAGTAGGAAAACATTTTTTTTCTGGCGGTTATTATTTATTATTTATATCTATCTATCTGAAACCATATTCTTCCAAACTTATACTGGGTGATTCAAATTATTTCACCGGTAATGGCTCGGGATTTTTGAGTCATCCTGTATATTTTGAATACGAATATGATTATATTGAAGACAAATTCTGAGTCTATATCAATTTGAAGAATTCCACTGGGTGATTCAAAAGAAATAAGTAAAATAAAATGCCAAATTATGTTTTTTTTTATCGAATTCACCATATATTTCAAAGAACGTTGGTTCAATTCTTTGATTTTCTGTTATTCCAGTTGGTTATGATACTTCATCGGGAGTCCAAAATTATTATTATTACAAGTTTTTATTTACCTCACCAAAATTGTTAGTATGTGGGGGTCAATTGAATTAAATTGAAATTTGGCGAGTGTTCATAATTCCGGTATTATGGAAATTTTGTTAGATAAAAATCAAAATGCAGGCTTCAATATGGCGGAAGAGGTTTGTG
This sequence comes from Chrysolina haemoptera, assembly GCA_958298965.1. Taxonomy (NCBI): domain Eukaryota; kingdom Metazoa; phylum Arthropoda; class Insecta; order Coleoptera; family Chrysomelidae; genus Chrysolina; species Chrysolina haemoptera. The sequence goes on along the minus strand of OY282585.1, from coordinate 16,959,619 downwards.
ATTATGATTCGATATTATTCAAAATTGATTTGTGGTATGAGGTCGGATATTATGAATCTTTTGTCAAAATTCCTAAATTCAAGATGGTCGTTCCAAGATGGCGGATTAATTTTGTGATTATAGTCCTATTCTACCCAAAATAGCTATTTGGAGGTTCTTGGGGACGGAAATTATGAATTAATTGTCAAATTTTCAAATAGAGAATGACAGCCAAGATGGAGGAGTAGTTCTCAGATTCTACATCAATTTGACACAAAATTGTCATGTGTGGTTTTTCGGGTTGATGATGAATATTTTGTATAAATTTATATAGGTATATTTGTGATTATGGTTCGAGTCTATTTAAATTTGGTATTTGGAGATTTTCGAGGTCGAAGATTTGGCATTTTTTATAAAAATTTATGAATACACGATGGTGCATTCACGATAGTGGCCAAGTTACTATTTAGACGCACTCCTCTTTGAAAAGCTAGATAGCTCCAAGCTCACAGTCATTGAAACAACCATGCTTTATCAGAAATCCATGCTGGATTAATGCGTTCTAACTAAAAAGCACAATATGAAAAAATAAAAAATAGACTTCTCAAGGACAAACTTCCATTCGAATGCGCTCAAAAGTAAGAAACTATTTCTTCAGATGTGTAATGCATATTATTTTGTGAGTTACAGATTCGATATGAAAACTTTAGGCGCGCACATAATAGTTATTTATGCAACAAGTGCAATAAGTAGGTGTTTATTGCACTCGACGTGAAATTGTCCGACGAGGCCATCAGACCGAGTTGGACAACACGTCGAGTGCAATAAACTGTTTTTGCACGAGTTTCATACAATATTTTTTCTAAGTACATGCAAAAACCAGAAAATATTTCATTTAGGTGGCACTAAACTGTAAAGAAGACATTGTTTGTTTAAATCCATCTGCTAAAAGTACTTCAAAAACTTTTTGTGTAATTCAGTTGATATTCGAAGGAAATAATTTTATTTTTAACAAATTGCATTTTCTGGTAATTTCATAGTCCGTTATGTAATGAATATGATGAAACATGCACCTATTTGAAACGTAATACAATCTCACAGAAAATGGGCTAAATTTGGCGTCAATTTGAAAGTTTATGTTCGTCATGATGACAGAACGCTATAGTAGAATGACAGATGAGTGCAATAAAGTCTTTATTGCGCTCAGTGCAATAAAGTACCAGTTTTTCCACCAAATACAGTTCAATAAAGTTTTGTTTTTTGTATGAACGTAGAAAAAAATAATTTCTTGATAAAAGAAAATCAATTTCCCCGGACTCATTTGTTTGAACCGAGAAACTAACGTTTTGGGTAAAGATGTTTGCATTTTTTAACTCGGAAACTTTGATTTTCTTAAGATATTTTCTTATTTTGAAATCATACTCTCACAACAAAGGAACAGTTGTTTCCAGATGGGAATTCAAATTTCTTCTGTTGTAACTTTTTGATTTCTTCCATTGAGTAATATTTTTCTTTCAACATAAAAACCACCTCAAGTGTATATATATTTTATCCAAGTTATTTGATTTTCTCGTTTTGTGTTTTCTCCGCGGGTGGCGCGGCGACTGACTTTACTTTAAGTCGCTGCTCCATGTGAAGGGAAATATTATTTATACAGTGGATTATAATTCATTGGGCTGGCGACTTTAATTTTGTCCCACCTACCCTGTCATGACGAGACAGTTGTTCTACTCCTAGCCGGGTGACATATCCGCTGCCACCTGCGTGACCTGCGGAGGTGAATGCCAGCGCCCTCGTTTGACGAGAGACCTTGAAACGCGTCTGCAGGTGGTATTCCCCAGCCAAATAAAAGGTAATCTACTGTTTGAAGTAAGGAGATTTTTATTCAAGTAATTCAAATTTCTTGTATTAAAACCTGATGTTTTGAAGTACACTTGTACAACCAAGTACTTCAAATTTGAACATATCATTTTGAAGCAAACTCATAAATTTGTAGATTTGAGTACAGAAATCTTTTATCCAAGTTATTCTGATTGCTTATATCGAAACCTATTGTTTTGAAGTAAACTTGTAGAATTTATTGAATCAAGAATATAGTTTTTTTGTCTGAATTATTCAGATTTCTTATATCAAAAAATTCTGATAATCTGTGGTAAATTTGAAAAATATCTTATTTTAAATATACGGTTTTCTTGAATGGAAATTATAATTGTTGAAGTATTTGATACAGTTAATGTAAGTAAATTGGTCTTTCCTTTTGAGAACATATTGTTTTGACTATATATAAAAGAATGATTTTTTTTTAATGAAGCAGGTTGCTTTTCTTCAAGATTATTATTGTTTGAGTGCGGCAAGCTCTTAATTCTGTAACTGAATAACCTACTGTACATACCTATAGAAATTATTTCATACTTATTAGCGCATTTTTTCCATTAATTGTTTAATTTCTACTGCTATTTAATCATTTCAATTTTCGTTTTTAATACTTACAAGAATTCAGTTACGATATTTCTCCGTTGGTAATGTGAGTTCTGAGACCTCAGTAAAACTTTTCTACCTCAATGAGTTTCTATCACATCACCAACTCAAAAATCATTGCCAAACCTGAACGAACGAACTTTAAGTAATTCACAATCCATTCAGAATAACTAAATTAATTCACCAAGACTTCATATATAATTATCACTGAGATAATTGAGAGTCTGAAACAAAGTCGAATTAAAGGATGAGGAGGAATGCTCAGCAAACAGAGAAAAGCCAATACGAAGGAAGATACGAAGTCGGATGAGCGAAAACGGCGCTAATTAGATTCTTCGAAGAAAAAGTCTTGTTTGTCGTCTCGATGGTGTTTTGTAACAAAGGTAGCGCATTCATCAACGCACTGAAGGTACTGTTGAAACCACAATTCAATAATCTAATTATAACTGATTCTGTATTTATAGAGATGAATGTTGAGTGTTCATTGTATTTGTATAGTAATCCGGTCAATTTAGACATAAAAATAGTGGTCAAATAACAAAAATTCCCGGAGAGCCAAATATTGGTTGGGAGCTGGGGTTTACCATTACAAATGAAGTTTTAAAAATTTCCATCGATCCTATGTTTGCTACAAAAGTTAGTCGGGGTCAAAGGTCAAAATTGAGGTTTTTTAGATTTTTCTCGAAAACGGTAATTTTAATAAATAAACCTACTTATTACAAGCGTCTACCATCCTACAAACGCTACTTACATTATGATGGAGGATACCTACTACATCACGTTGTGTGGGATCGAGAAGAAACCTTTAGCGTTATTTTTGATAAATATGTTCAGTATCTACGCAGACATTATGGGCTTACAGTGACGGTAGTATTTAATATTAAAGCTGTAGAACAACGTCGTCGAACTACAAAGACATCATCGGGTTCCGAGATTATCTTTGATGAATTTATGACAGTTCCATCGAATAAACAACAATTTTTCGCTAACATTAATAATAAGTCTCGTTTCATTTCCATGTTGAGTGACAAATTAACAGCTGCGAATATTGCAGTGAAACAAGCTCAAAATGACGCAGATGTCCTCATAATTAAAACAGCAATAGAAAAATTTAACAAGAAACAAGTGCAACTATCATGTCTTCCTCCAACATCGGCATCTGCTATTCAACACTTGTATCGAGTATATTATCAAGTTCAAACATGGCTAGGCAATCAACTGAACCCAGAAGACTGGGGTTGGAAATTGATAGATAATACTCTGGAACCGATTAAAACTTTACTCCCACCTGCTCCAGAAAAACTCCTCAACACTATTTTTTGCAATTGCAAAAAAGGTTGCAGTGCCAAATGTGGCTGTGAAAAAGTCGGGTCGCTATGTTCTCCAGCGTGTACCAATTGCCAAGGGCAGTCTTGATCTAATGTCCAGTTGAGTACAATAGAGGAAGATTCCTGTGATTTTAATGAAGAGACCAATGACTCAGCCACATTTGAACAATTTATCCAGTAAGAGGAAGAGGAAGAAGTAGAAATCAAAGAAGATATGACTGTTGAAGTAGACTTTCAAGAGTATGAATCTGATTAAAATATCCAAAGAAATCAAAACAATAGTTACCCCAATAATTACTAGAAATATCTATAATCAATATCAATAATAAGGTAATATCTCGAATTTGACGGGTATTGTTCCCTTAAATTATCCTAAAATTATCATGATAGTTAGTGAAGTAGGCCTACAGGGGAAACCACGGTAAAAAAAACGCGCCGAGTACACTACCTCACAGGTGGCGTGGGAATGTGTGCATAATGTGACTCCTAGAATCGCGATATCTCAGGAATGGTGACTCTTATGAGAAAAATCATAAAGACAATTTTTGTAGAGAATTTTAAGATCTACAACTTTTGTTGAAGTTTTTTTTTTTGATAAAACATACCGTTTTCGAGAAAAATCCAAAAACCTCAATTTTGACCTTTGACCCCGTCTAACTTTTGTAGCAGACATAGGATCGATGGGGATTTTTAAAACTTTATTTGTAATGGTAAACCCTAGCTCTCCACCAATATTTGGCTCTCCGGGAATATTTGTTATTTCAAATGTCTATATTGACCGGATTATAGGATAACTGTAATAGAATCAGTCTGGAAAATTATCTTATAGCTGTATACAGTTATCAGAAATTAGAACTGAGAAAACAAAAATTTGTAAAACAATTCTTCAGGTGAACAGCCTTTGTTTGCGCTATTTAGGAAGCATCTTAATTTTGAAGGAGATAAATTGAAACTTGTCATTTTTGAAATTGTGGCATCAAACAATTACTCCAAATATAGAAAATTTTATCATAGACATTGCTCAAGCTTCAGATTTTTAAAAAACATCTTATGTTTCGTTAAGGGATGATTTCAGCTATAAATCGTACACTTTCTCTATAAATATTTCATCCAAGATATCATTAGTTAAACAGGAGATTATCATTCGCCGGCCTGGGTCGAAACTAATCTAATTATTTTTTTTGAGGTGGTGCTGTAGGTCACCAAAATTGCCCGGAGCGCCACGACAAATAATAATAATAGCCGTCCTCTACCCGCACAGGCTATGCCTTTGGGTACACTCTTCGAGTGTTTATGAGGGAGTATTATTATTATTATTATTATTATATTATTATTATTATTATTATTATTTTCTAACCTAAGACACTGACTAGAGGCAAGAATCTCGAAACATAGCTGCATGTTGTCATCTCCTTCCAAATGAAGAATAATCTACTGTTTGATTACAATAAGAATTTTCAATTGAGTTTTCTTGAAGGAATGTTGCACAAATATCTGTCTGATCCGTCGTGGTATCAGCCAGGGAAGTAGGTCATATGTTTGGCTCATATTTTCCACTAGGTGAAATTAGTTGGATAGGGGACTTCTAAATTGTTGGTTTTATTCTATTATTCAATTGATACTCTCTGACAAAAAATGGTTTCTTCGAAGAAAAAGTCTTGTTTGTCGTCTCTATTGTGTTTTGTTACAAAGGTAGCGAATTCATCGACTCACTGAAGGAACTGTTGTATCCACACAATTTAATAATCTAATTATAAATGATTCTCTATTTATAGAGATGAGTGTTGAATATATTCATTATGTTTGTATTAGGCTTCGTGTGATAGAATCAGTTTGGAATATTATTTCATAGCTGTATAAAGTTCTCTGAAATATGAATTGAGAATGGAAAGTTGAAAAACAAATTTTTGAGTTTCACAGCCTTTGTTTGCTCTAGTTATGAACGCATCAAAATTTTGATAAAAAATATAAAGTGATGTCCTTAAAGTTAGGCCAGCATTTATGGCACACTTCAGAAAACTATATAGTACATAATTTTGTACATATTTATTGCAAATTTGCTTCCAGAACGATACGTTTTTCACAGTTCCTGTTTTCCAGTTTAAAAAAATACTCAATATTTGGTGATCGAAATGCTGTCGAAATTTCTTAAACACTATTACAAATTATTGAATGAATAAAATTATTATCAAAAACTAATTAATACAAATACCAACGTGACCAGCGCCAGAATTTTTGACATATTTTGTGCAATTTCTATACAAACAATCAAAATGTTGAAAATTGAAGATTTAAGGTAACACACCTCAGAATATTAAAATTTCTAGTACATTATTGCATATTGACATAGAATTTTCCGCAAAACTACGTAACATTTCATTTCAAATCATCAACGTGTTGAACAATTCAGAAGGATATTGTCACTTACAGTTGCACGAGTGGTTTGTATTTTATCGGGCGAATTTGGGTTGTTCATTGAGAAACTGTTTTCTAGCAATTAGACGAGAAAAACTGTCAACTATTAAAAACGCAACACCGAACGTGGAGCGTTTTTGGGTTGACACTTTTTCGAGTAAAATTGTTAAAGGAAATAGTTTAGAACTAGCAGAACACAAATTTACCTGATATCAATACAAACATCGAGTGTAATTCGGCAGGACAATTTAATGAATAAGAAATTTAGAAACATATCAATGTCAAACTATTTATTTTGGCAACGAACGCCGTAATAATTGATAAACAAATGAGCAAAAACCACTAGTGCATCTGTCGCTGTAAAAGTTGCACCTATCTTTTGCCACTGTCAAAGTGACAATTGCCCTGTGGCATATGCGATTTTTTATTGGTACATAAGTTAAATTTTCTGTCAAAAATTTATCAACACATCCCGCTCACCAAATTTTCAATTTTCATGGTGAATATATTTCATTTGAACCAAGACACCTAGAAGAATCTTGTGGAATACTGTTATAACTACTGGAAATTGATATAATATACGGCATTTGTAGGATTACCTGTCATATTGCCTTTCAAAAATATATTTATACTCCTCAGCACTTTAGAGTTTCAATAAGTTCATGCGAACCGAAACACACGAAATAAAGAAATTGAAAAATTCAAAGACGTCCGATTTTCTGTCATGGTGCCTTTTGAATCTATACTTTCGTTTACACATCCTAGTAAAAAGTTGTGAAATATTGCAATCAGTTCAATAAAAACACGTTTGAGTTGTATTTTTCAGTAATAATATCCCGATTAACTGCTTATAAACACCACTAACTTACAAGATATTCCATTCCATGTAAAAATAAAGCATAAAAAAATACCAAATCTATTTTTCGTTCTCCCACTTCTCCCACAATGTATGTACCATGATTTTTCTCAGTTTCTAACTGAATGATAGTGACAGTTCCCTGGAAAATATTTTCTGCCTGATACGTTTAAACAAAACAAATAATATTGAAATATGTTTCATACTTTTCAAATGCGTTCTGTCAACATCAACATTCCGATCAATTCTCCAATATTGTTTTTCCATACATGTATGTTTTCATATTTTCTATACTCAATTATAATCGTTTTTATAGGCCACAGCACACACGGAAAACCATGAAATATTATTACAAATTAATGCGCGGAACAAAAGTGCATATTATCCTCACTGGAAGGCCGTAAAAACCAAACAATGCTGCATTAACACGGTCTGGTGCACAAGTAGTTTTGTTTTGCCTCCATCGCATACAGGGCGTTCAATTACTTTTGCCACTCCACCAATAACACGTGTTGTTTTTGCTCCAAGGAGTCCTTGCGCTCTGGGATAATCGATGGCAATAAATGATTCAGCCATATGTTATTATTCCAGCGCTCGAAAACAAGTGAATTAAACTTGAGTTATTGCAAACATTCTGAAGAAGGACATTTGTTCAATGCTGAATAATAAAGTATATATTTTTATTCTTGGGTAATTGAGTCGAATTCCACAAATACCAACTTCAGATTGGTTGAAGATAAGATTGTTTGATTGACGGTTATATACGACAAGCAAAACTTTTTTACGATAATGATTGTTAATTTGGAGCTCCAGATTTCTAAATTTGGTTTAATTATAAGGTTAAATTCCCCTTTTGATGGGTTTTTCACCTGAACCTTATATAAACAATGCGGAGGGCTAACTCTTATTGCGAAGGCAAAGGTCGTGGTACGATTGTTGGTGAATGAACCCAAAGATATTCCTAGAAATTCAATTTATGGCAGCGAGAATGAAATAGCTAAATAATAGTTGTCATTTGGACGCAATCTACAGAAATTCTGATAAAGTACCTCATTCTTAAAGCCAATCTCTGTAGAAAGTCTTTATTACACTGAAAGAGAAAATACTCCAGACATACAAATAAAACACTTGCTAAAAAAGAAATAGTATTTAATTTAATAAATGTTGTTAAATCATGTTCTAGGCTTGACGAGATCTTGAAATAGTTATTTAACGAACAAGTGTATTAATAAGGGCGATTAACAATCGAGATATTTTAATGTTTGAGATTGTTAATCGCCATTTTAATTCACGAGTTTGTTACAAAACTTTTCCGTCGACAGAAGTTTTCAAAAATAGAGATATCTTATTTTCAATGTTTATTTATTTAACGTTACGATAAAAAACAATTACTATTTCATATTTATATTAACTCTACTCAAAGATAGTTTAATTTTTCTCAGTGGTAGTTTTATTTTATTTTTTATTATTTATTTTCAAATTGAAATAAAAAAAAAATTACCCTCGGTTTTGAACTCTCAACCTCAGTGTTGCAAGCCAGGTGCACTTTACTATTACGCCACGGGACCATATATGATTTGAAGTGACAACTGGTTTAATGACCATTTTCTAAAATTTTATTTGAAAATTGACAAATAAATAATGACAGATAGTACTAACCAATATAAAATGTATAAGAGCAATGTATGTTGGGTTGCATATAATCAAATCGTTGATTAATAGAAAATCATTCATTAACAGGGGTCATTAATCAATAATTTTGAGTGCGTTAAAATGCATCATAAATGAACGGTCGACGGAAAAATCAATAAATACCGATTGTAATCAATTAATATAAAAACATTGTATTTATTGAATGAAACGTTATTAAACCAAGTTCAGGGCTTGGTGAGTCTATTAATAAGGATCGTATATAGGTTATGTGAAGAAATTTGTTTTTTTTGGACTATATTGTGCCTTATTGAAATGGTCATACCAACTTACATGTTTCGAAATATTGGAACGACACACCAGGTTTTATGGATGAAGTGCAAGTAGAATTCCAACGATTCCGTCATCCAAGGATTCCGTTTTCCGAGGATTCCGTCATGAAGAGATTTGCTTGTTTGAAGGATCCATAGCAGAGAACACAAGACAGATGAGCTATAAGATAAATGCTCGGATAAATGTTTGTGTAGGAGTTCTTAGAGTCAGCTCACATCACATAATTTTTAATGATAATGAATAATGGTAATCAACTAATAGCAACACCCACTCATAATGCCTAACGACATGCACACTTTTCAGATAGAAGCAAATTTTGCGTATGAAGTAGTCAACGGTGTAAGAGACTTTGGGCACATTCATCTTCGGACACATATCAGTGCATCTCATTTTTTATTCTTCTCGTAACTCATTCTTTGTGGTAACTAGTGTATACATTCTCCCTCGCTCTATTTCAGTCTCGCCAATGCCTTTCTTTTCCCGCCGCTGCTCCTAGGTGGTGTACAGCGTTAGAAAATCAGGCGTCGTAATTAGTAATTAGTCCTTCCCGTTGGTTTCTCAGCAGCTCCATTTATTAACGAGTCGCCGTTGTTAGTGATACGTTATTGTGTCGTTAGAGAAGCAACGGATTTACGAACCTAATCAGACGATTCGGTTACCGACTTGTTAGCGAATTGTTGATGGAATTTAGCTCGTTGTTCAATTGCCTTGAGGTCAGCAATATACCCTTTAATGGTTCCGGAAAATGGAATCGCTTGGGAAGCATCCTATGTATAAGCAATTTTTGTTAAACGTGATGAAATAGATATTATTAAAAATGGGTGCTTACTGCCTAATGACAACGTATCTTCTTTTGATTTGAGGTCATCGATATTTTCAGATCCATTGAAAACTTTTGAAACATCATAGGTTATAATTTAATTGTTGTTAAATTTCTCACAAAAAAATCCATATCACTGAAAAATTTTGCGTGAAGATTGATACAACTATCCGATATTGGGAGTACTTTTCCTGATTTTTTAACATTATCAACAGGTACCTATTTTTTTTTTTTTTAAAGAGACATGAAATTGGTAACGGAACTTTTCTGCAAGAGGCATAAGTTCCTGAAAGTGGCCTTCTTAGCCCTTCGACCTACGAAACTTTATAGGCCCGAAGCCTTGAAATCCCAGGACTTCAATAATCAAGATTCACAATATATTCTATAGGTCGAAGTGCTTGCGAGAGAGCATAGCCTTCACGACACCCTACAATATAATCCAATCTTTTCGATAATTTTCAGGTGATATATGAACATACCATAGATCACCTTTCCAATCTCCAGAAGAAGTGAAGGTTCAACCTTCTTCAGAAACTTGAGAAAAACCGACTAGAAGACTTACATAAGATTCCAAATGGCTTTTCTCGAGTCTGTGAAATTCTTCAAAGGACGGGATGAGGGAATTGAGAAGGCGGCAATCTGTCTTCAGGATCTCCTCGTTCCAAAGAAGCTGCTCTCCAACCAAGAGGAGAACAGAACGGTCGAACGATATGTCTTTTACAATGCCTATTATAGAATAAAGAAAGCAGTCAGGCAAATACATTTGAAGCCCTCTCTCTATAGAAACAAGCCATACAAAGAGAGAAAAGGAAGGTGTAGAAATTGAGAGCAAGGCCGTATGTATATACTCACGACTAAACAAGAACTTATTAAAAAATCTGGTGAATCTTGTCGGTACGTAATATGAGCCGATCGATCATTCACCAAATCAGGAAAATAAACTCTGGAGATACTTCTTGATACTCACTTTCCTGACACTAGAAGAACGTTGGTTGGGTGGAAGAGCAAAACTTGTCTTAGGACACTTTTTGAACCCTGCCAATTGACAGGCACACATAGGTATTTCATAATGTGAATAATAGAAGTGTATCATTAACCCACTTTACATCTTCTTTTCCGTTTGTATTGCTATTCATTGTTACATGCACCTGTCAATAAAAGCCTTTATTATTATTATTATTATTAAAGACCCAGAGAGCACAAACATCCAAAGTTTGACACACAAGGGAATCCTCGGACATGGCATATACAGGAAAGTAGAATTGGCTATATCAACTTTTAGTTCATTCAACTCAGCAGGACCAGACGAAATATAATCTGTATAATCTGATTCGTTACCTATTAAGGCTGTTCAGGGCGAGCCTGGCCCAGGCTAAGGCATCCAGACAACAAAAATCCTCGATTGGTCCTTTCACCAGGATGAGAAACCTAGGAACTAACAGAGATGTTCGAATATTTCGTGAAAGCTTACATTAGATGCCTGAAGGGAGACAAAATACCTGGGATTAATCTCAGACTCGAAGCTCACCTGGAACAAACATCTGGAAAAAGTGCAGAGAAGCAGCATGAATTGTATAGCATTTTTGACATTATGGCAGTATCATTAAATGATTTTTGGACATCCTCAATAGAATAAACTATGACCTTGTTCCGTAGAAAACGAATCATTCAATGATTTAGTTCTCAGTGGCCAAGGAGAAGATCAACAACTGAAAAGTATAAACAGAAAAGTTCAAGATTTTTAACTGGAAAGAAGATGGGAGAATCCCAAAGCATGTGAAATGAGAAGAGAATTCGACTCCTCCCATACACAACATAAATTATACCCGAATTCCTGATACCCTAGAGACTTAGTTCGTGCAGACCGCAGAAGATGGAATGGAAATGTTGATAATTGATTTCGAGTCAGTAGACAAGTAACTCGGATAATCAGTGACAGAACGAACTAACGAGATAACCTGGAAAACAGCTAAATTAGCAATCGATGTGAAACCAATATGAATTCTCCTACCACATTTCCCAAATCACTAGGTGAGAGAGGATTTTGCACTGGTAGATATCCACGAGACATTTTTTGATAGATTCATCTAGAAATGATGCTATTTCCGATAATTATATTTGTTAGCTGAATCAAACTCAATTATTTCCAAATTTCAATTGATTTTCCACTTCTTTTGAAAAATTCCAACCTCTACCTTCGTGCTCTTGGTTTCGACGATGTTCTGGACACCTTCAGTTAAACAAGAATTCGTTAAAGATCAGGGCCAGTATGTAAATGGTCGAAAAATTCAAGGTAAGTTATAAGTAAATTAGGAAAAATCAAGAAGACTCAGTAAAGTTCCGGAAGGGGGTAGGAGTAGTTAAATATACGAATAATTTAATTGAAAAAATAACGGCTAATTAAAAACACAAAAAACTACGTTTTCACCAAGTTTCAAAAATAATAGTTATTTATGGTACTAGTATGTTATCTTGGAAATAAGTCACGCTAGAAAGATTTATAAATTCTCAAGTGACTAAGGAAACATAACAAACGAGTGGCATACAATGTTTTATCCAACAAGTGAAAGAAGTCGTTATTTCTATGAGATAATAATTAAAAAGTTTTAAATAGGAACATGAACTCTAGTGTGTTATTTGATAGTGTGTTATTTGATAGTTTACTTGTCTAAAATGACTTTAATAATCACAGTCATAACTGTCAAGTGTTGGATAATAGTTATTTATGCAACAAGTGCAAAAACTAAGTGTTGTCAATTTCACGTCGAGTGCAATTGACAATTGAAATTGACAATTTATGCACGACTTGCATACAACATTTTTTCTACGTTCATGCAAAAATCTCACAGAATATCTGATAAATATGTAGTGGGTTTGAACATGTTTGTCATGATGACAGCACTTTGAAGTAGAATGACAGATGAGTGCAATAAAAACTTTAGTGCACTAGTGCAATAAAGAACTTCTTTTTCTACTATAGTTCAATAAAGTTTAAAAATTAAGAACACACAAAAACGGTTTTTAGCGTTTTTCCCGTTAATTTCGATTTTATACTGAAACATGATTTATACAAAAGCTTGAGATTTCCAATTGTCTACATCGTTTATTTGCAACAATTTCTTTTCCGATAGAATGCAAAAATCGTGTAAAACCATTACCCAACCCTCAAAACGTGAATTTAGGTAAAGCAGATGCATATTTCCAGCTGAAACCACCGAACTATTCATATCGACTAAATGTTTTTTTTCATTCAATAAAATTCTTAGAACGCCTCTTGAGCAACGATCAGAAGTGTATTATTATAATTCTGCTGAGGTTACATTTGTGACATTCTGGGAAATTGCAGATCTAAAATTTATTGTGGTGTATTATCCCTGGCTACAATTCTGCTTGAATATGCATTATCTCGACTTCGTGACTTTGCTCTGGTGCGAGCTTCACTTATCACGTACTAAGCCGCCTACGACTTTTAAGTCTCACGATAATGTTTTTTTTTAGGAGTTCGTGAATGGTGTGTTATTTCTGTTCGTCAGTTATCGAAATGCAGCACACATCATGATTCATTCGTATTTTCCTAAGAAATAACGGTGCAAATTTCCCATTGAAAAAACATAGTCAGCGTTGGTAATTTGATGCTAGTGTCAGGTCAGTTCCATTGTATAATATTTATTTGAATTACGTTTTTGATATCAAACATCAAACAATCAGGGTCATCCACATGATCATATTTCAAATCAGATGTAATGAAAATGTATTCGATACATTACACTAATTCAAGCATAAAAGCTAAATTCCAGTAAGAATCAAGTTACACTAACTAACAGTGCGAATCTTTGGAATAAATTCATTGAATCAAAAACAGTTTTTTTTTTGTGAGAAATATGCTCGTACAGATCGGTCTCCAATAATTCCAATGTTCAAATTTCAGTCAACTAATTTATAATATCCTAAGCGCAACTTCAACTCGTTTTGGACATTTCTAATAACTTCGAGAAAAATCAGCCTACACTCCTGACTTATTCGTTCTTGACACTGCTGAAGGTTTTCCGGTTTGGTCTTGAAAACTTTGCTTTTCCAGCACCCCATGAGAAATAGTCCATAGGTGTTGAATCTGGAAACCTGTGAGGCCAATCACAAGGTCTTCTACCAATCCAGCTGCCTGGAAATACATCATCCGTATACTTACGGACAATTTGATAAGGGTTGGTAATTGAAAGTGATAAATAGCTCTCAATTACAAAGTAGGTCGTGACATATATCCAAGGCAATTCTTGATGATGTTATTGGCAATAAATACAGTCGAACTACTCTGTAAAAGTTTGAGGCATGACAATAGCTATGTTTCCTTTATTTAAATTCAAAGAAAACCTCATCAACCACGAAAGTTACTGGCGCTATTATGTGTCATATCTGTTAATAAATAAATAATAATAGATTCTGGAAACTTCATCAACAATTAATTCCTCTTTTCTTTAATGGAATTTAAAATATTTCTATTACCTACCAAATTAATTTTTCTGTCAAAGAACGCCACTAGAATTCGGATAGTCTTAGTGGGGCACCGTTTTTAGTGTATACAGCATAAAACCTGTCAGAGAGACAAGGTAGGCATGCAACAATACAATAACAACGATACTTACTTGAGAACTCGTAGAGCTAAAAAGTATAATCCAGATACTGGATGATTTATGCATAATCAGATAGATATTTTTGAATTACCTTCTACAGACTCACCATCCAGCTCCACATAAATTAGGGGTCACGTACTAGACAGATGTTAGAACTTTTTGACAAAAATCATTTTAATTTCAACTATTACAAAAAAAATGGAAAAAACCTTCATTACAACATATCTTCCAATTGAATTTTTGAAAAATGATTTTATAATTGTAACACTTGTCTTACTGGAGTTTCGTTCTATATTCATGTAAAGAAATACCAGTGTAGATTTTTTCATTCAACAGTGTATAAAAAAATGTGTAAATAATGTATACAATTGTCGAAAATTAGTACACCTGGTTGTAATATATTTTTACCAAAGATTGTTTATTTCGGTTTGAGGTGAAATTTTCCCCAGCTTTGTGACTTTCATATATAATGTGTGTAATACATAATAATAAATTTGACAAATTTTTTATTCAAAAGGTACAGCACGAAATATGTAATGAATCACAAACAAGACTACCCGCGGATAGAGGGCACAACCCGCGTTATACTAGAATTTACTAAGGCCGAGGCTTACTAGCAAGACCAAGGCAATCTTCAACACCAGTTCCATTCAGCCCCCGACCGGTTGAGATGGAAAGGATTGCTAGAGAACGAGGAAGCAGTGATGAGATATTAAAAAACTCATTCTGTGAATGTTCTCACACAATAGGGAGTTTTTTAAATTTATATTCCCTTACAGCTATTTTAAGCCTTGTATTAAAATTCGTATACAGTATTGTGCATTCTGAATTTCAATTTTGTCCAAAGAACTGTAATAAAAACAAAATGTTGTGTATTTTTCAATTATATAGTCAACAGAATTGTACAAAAAAATGTCTAACATTTATACCCAACGGTGTTGTTAACCGATTTAAATAATATATAAAAAAATTGATTCAAAGACATAAACACAATGTGGATATATTATTACAACAAATTAGAATAAACAACGGTGTGCGAAATTTCTACACAAAATTGTTTCTGAAACCAATCCAGGCACAATTTATTTAAAAATTAAACTACTATAAAAACTACACACATTTTTTTCCGTGTACCATATATATTTAGTTATTAGTTTAAATTAGAGTTTGATAATTTCCATGTAGGACGAAACTTCAGTAACAGAGGTGTTACAAATATAAAGTTGTATAAAAATAAGGGAATTTTAATTTTTCATTATTCATGATGATCTCCTACCACGTAGTAATGAATACATCCATCAATTTAATTGAATTTTTATCATTCAAAATAATTAAGCTGCCAAGTAACAAATCTCGTCATCACCCTGTATACTATCATCACGTATTCTCCCAAATAGCGATGCTCTCATTCAATCAATCCAATAATAAAAATGAAATTCCCCAATGAATGAATGAACCAAAAATGTTTTTAATAAGAGTTCTCGCGTTGAAAGAAAGCCTCATCTCGTCGTGACACCCTGTACAAATATGCATTAAGAGTTTGTTTACCTCAACGGCATGGCTGTGGCTTGTGAAGTGAATGTTCAATATTAAACAAAGCCGACTTTAAATAATGGCTTTTCGTTCTTAACTGTTTTTCAGCGACTTTTAAAAATTAACTCGAAACATGTTTTGTCCAAATTTGGAAAGTTGCCACATGTGCAGAGGCAATCATTTTTTGCTCGTTTTGGCACGTCAGGCTGAAAAGGAGGCTGAATGTTATTATTGTCGTCTGTGCGATGTCTTGCGGAGAGTTTCTCACCGCTTTATTGCCGTTTTTTCAGTAAGAGTATTTACATAATCGCGTCTATAAATTCGCAGATAAAAACGACGAAAAGTTCACAAATATTCACGAAATTACCCCGTTCAACTTTTCATAATTCTTTCGACTGTTTTCTTTTCGGTTTTTATTCTCGAATCGTTCACGGAATATAACTGAGATGAAATAAACTGCCGAGAAACTTTTTTGGAATGGTTTCTAGCGAATCACGGGCACTTCTGCAACTGATGTGTTCTATTCATGGGTTTTCACGAGGACATCTATAGATTTTCGAGGAATCGATGTGAATTTTCCCGTGCGTTTCTGACTAAAGAAGGTACTTCATATAAAAATATGTGTTTTATTTGCTTAAAATTTTCCTCTTTGTGGGATAATGTGGAGAGAAGGGGAATTCAACTTTGTCTAAATTTTTCGTTTCATTTATTTGAAACTCTCCGGCATACTTTTTGAACTTTGTTCGAATTCGTGAAAAGAATGTGTTTTGTTAATGAAAAAATTTACGTAAATATTGTTTTTTTTTTAAAGCCTTCACTTTTGAACTATTGTAATAAAATTTAAAAAACAATATTTAGCGTTTTAAAATATCAATATTTTTTAAACGACTAAGCTTTTAAGCAGTAATAGATATTTATGATGTAAGTGTCGATGGGTTATCAAAACTCGGCCTAAAGGCCTCGTTTGACAAATGTTCCATCTCATATCGTAATATGAATCTACAAACTGTAGACGCTATTTTCCATCGTTCAAGATAACCTCTTGGGAGGTATTCATGTTGAAAAGGGGAACATTCTCCATGAAAATTGAATTGAATTTATTTGTAATATCTAACAGAAAACAACTACTCCCCCGGCACAAGTTTGTCTTTAAGTCGCAGATGATTCCACAACAGATTTTATGAATGTCCTATTCATATTTTCGAACTAAAATCAAAATGCTCATGACAGGTCTATGTCAAAAAAATAATTTTCAAAGTGTCACCGCAGAAGAAATATTTCCCTCATATCCATCCCTGATGTGTATACTTCTGAAGAGCCTGTTTTATTCCAATCCTTTATCAATCCTCCTGAAGAGCTTGGCAAAGCGAAATAGATTTTCGTCGACCAAAATGTATTGGGGATTTAATGCGAGAGAAGCGAACCTTGCTTCATTGAAATGAACGATTTCTGTGAGTGATATTTTTTAATAATATTCTCATTATATAATTTATTTAATGATTTTTTCAATGAAAACTAGAGAGAATTAAAAAAATCATCTATCTGAATGAAAATGCGAATTTTCACTTTAAGATTTTTTCTTTCCTTTTCAGTTAGAGTCTTTTCACAATATCTATCAGATGTAGTTCAATGTCCAGCGTGGCTTGTGCCGGGGAAGTAGTTGTTTTCTGTTAGATATTACAAATAAATCACATTTTTCATTTTTCAATTTTTATGGAGAATGTTCCCCTTTTCAACATGAATACCTCCCAAGAGGTTATCTTGAACGATGGAAAATAGCGTCTAAAGTTTGTCTTTCAGTCGCAGATAGATATTATGAATGTCCTATTCATATTTTCGAACTAAAACTCATTTTTATTCTGTCAAGATTTTGTGAAATTTTGTCACATATTTCAATCAATATGATTTTCCGATGGGAGGAAAATAGAGAGAACATCCAGAGAGTGAAATCATCATTTTATCTAACAATTATACCATCATTCTATCAAAGTATTTCCAATTATGAGGAGAAAATGGGAAAAAAAGTTGAAAAATTGAATTGATCTTACGTGGCTATGGTTTGAATTTCTAGATCAACATTCGATTCTTAACAATATTTTCTCTTAACTTTCAATTCTACCGTGACAAATAAAGTGATGTTTTTTAATATCCATCGTATAGGGTCGTAAAAAATTAATTCTGCACGGAAAAAGATGTGTATAGTTTTTTTTCAACATTGTTTGAAATGTTTAAACAAATTCTGGAATGGTTACAGCAACAATTTTGTGTAGGAATTTCGCACACTATTTTTATCTTAATTTGTTGTCATAATATACCCACATTGTGTACATTTCTTTGAATCAATTTTTTACACAATATATAGTTTAAATTGGTAACAACACCGTTGTGTATAAATGTTACAGAAATTTTAGTTTTTTTTTTGTACAATTGAATATATAATTGAAAAATACACGATATTGTGTTATTACTTCATATAACATTTTGTTTTTATTACAATTTTGTGGACAAAATTGAAATTCAGAATGCATAATACTGTATAAAAATTTTACAGAAGGCTCAAATAGATGTTACGGAATATACATTTAAAATACTCCCTATTGTGTTTACTATTTACTATCACTGCTTCCTCGTTCTGTGGCTATCCCTTCCTTCCTAACCGGTAGGGGGCTGAATGGAACTGGTGTAGAAGATTGCTTTGGTCTTGCTAGTAAGCCTCGGCCTTAGTGAACTCTAGTATAGCGCAGGTTTTGCCCCCTATCGGCGGGCAGTTTTTTTTTGTGATTTATTACACATTTCGTGTTATACCTTTTGAATAAAAAATGTGTAAAAATTATACACAATTATGTATTAGATAGATAGATAGATAGATAGATAGATAGATAGATAATTATTTATACATTTTTTTGCAGAGGTTTTCATCATGAATGGTTTTTTTCGAGAAATCAATAATAAAAAAGTTTTCCATAAGCTGCGAACTTTATGCCGGATACTGTATAATCTCGATATTATTGGTTCAATTAATGCACCCAGAAAAATGTAGTTATACAAGTATTTTTTCAAAAAATCTTTTAGCTGCTAATTGAAATATTGTAACCACTAAATTTTTTCGGATGAATGCAAAATGTGAACATTTTCAACATAACACAGGTCTTTTTTTCAAAATATTCCTTCAGAAATCATTTAACGGTTATACAATTTTGTATTACAGCAAATAGATATTTCTCTCGGTGTGGACTGTAACAATAGGGTAGCAAATACGCAACTGAATTTAAAAGAAATTGGGATCACGAGCAGTAACAAACTCACGCAAACTCACCTTGAATCCTTATTCCTTTTTCTTATAGTTCTTAGTCTTCGTGCATGCATGAAGTGCCCCACAGGAAAATACAGACGTTCCAGTGGAGACAACAACAGGTTTTCCGTTTTAAGCATTGTAAAGTTGTTCTTGTAGAACATTATGCAATAATCAAACAGATATAATTCAACGGTCGTAGGGGGCAGAAGTTGTTTTCTGTTGGATACTAACCGACTAATCACCTATTGTGTAGGGTGATTTTTGCGGTATATTGGATTATATATGTATTCCATTTTATTTTATTGATATTAAAGTCGAAATTTCGAGATAAATATAGAAATTTTGAGATAAAAGCAAAGGATTAAATAAATAAATAATCCTTGGCCCTTCTACGCTTCCGTAACTTTGGCAATATAAGGCAACGTATAAGTTTTCACCACGATAACTATTAATTGATAATAATAATAATTCTTTGGACACGATAGTGACGCCACAACCTGGACTACAATTTCTATTCACCACAGACCTGCACTTTGGCTAGGTCAAGGTGGCAAGCGAGGTGATAAACCGCCGCTATCGATCCTAAGGGTTGCACAGCGGCAAAAATATTACGACGTTCTTGAAAGAGGCGTATTTTCCGGCCTCACTGTTCTCCAAGTTGGAGTTCGAAGGGTTGTTTTATTACGAACTGGTGAATAGTCCTTTTCGCGGTCGACTCTAAGCAGGCAGGGTATGTTAACTTGAGAAAAGCCCTATTAAAAGTCAGATAATATTATTACACTTTTTATAGCTTATTTCCGTCGACTGTCTATTTATGATGCATTTTAATGGACTTAAAATTGTCGATTAATGACTTCTAATAATGAATGATTTTTTATTAATCAATTTATCAATTCCTATCTTTAGTTTCAGTAATTGTACTATTTGGAATATAACTAGGTATTTACTATAATAAAATTACCACTAAGGAAAATTAAACCAACTTTGAATAGAGTTAATATAAATAGGAAATAGTGATTGCTGTTTATCGTTAAATAAATGGAAATTGGAAGTAAATTAAATTAAATTATCTCAATTATTAATTGCCCTCATTAAGATACTTGTTTGTTATATAAATATTAATGAATATCCAACGGAGGCGATCCATAACATACAGTGGAGGTGAGATGATACTGGGTAGGTAAAAAACTTACAGTCGAACTCCACCAAATAAAATCTTTGTTGTATTATGTGGGTGTGTAGAGGACACACATCAGCACATTAAGGGATGTAGTCGGAAGACTTACATCAGCAGTAGGACATGTTTCGAAGGATTCATCCTTCATCTTCAGCAAAAAGGTTAACAAGAGATCATATGTGGTGGAAAAACTATTGAGACATTGCTTAAAAAACACTTAACAACTAGTCGTCAACATGACGTATCCCGCATGAGAGCGGTTCCCAAAATGTTAGGGGTTGTGGTTTGACCTCGCCAAAAATATCATAATTTAATTTAAATAATTTTTCAGAAAATTGTGACCATGCATGAATCCCTCGAAACATGTCCTACTGCTGATGTAAGTCTTCCGACTACATCCCTTAATGTGCTGATGTGTATCCTCTACACACCCACATAATACAATAAAGATTTTATTTGGTGGAGTTCGACTGTAAGTTTTTTACCTACCCAGTATTAATGAATAGTTCCCTGGCTAATACCACGACGGACGTTGAATTACATCTGACATATTCTTGTGCAAAGTTCTTCCAAAAAGACCCACTGCAGACGCGTTTCGAGATTCTTGCCTCTCGTCAGTGACAGGGTAGGTCGAACAACATTAAAGTCGTTCTGCCCCAACCCAATGATTTATAATCCACTGTATAACTAATATTTCCTCACAAATGTGAGGACATTGGACTACATCTGACAGATATTTGTGCAACGTTCTTTCAAGAAGACCAAATTGCAAATACTCATTGTCATTGAACAGTAGATTATCCTACATTTGACAGGGGAAAACCACCTGAAGCCGCTTTTCGACTGTTTCGAGATTCTTGACTCCCGTCAGTGACAGGGTACTACATCACAGTCGCCCTGTTCTACCCTAAATGATTTATAATCCACTGTATAAGTACTATTTCTTCACAAATGAAGCAGCGACTTACGGTTGTCAGTCTCAACGCCACCCACGGGGAATACACACAAAGCATTACTCGGTGGCAAAGACTCAAGAATTCTTGCCGAGTATCGAATAGATTATTTTTGTTGTTTTTGTAGTTCAATGTCTGTCATCGTATTAGCCAGGGAAGTAGTTGTCTGTGAGATGTTTGCCTCATATTTTCCACATGATGAACATATTTGATGAGAACTTTATTTCGACATTATCGATTTTGCTATTTCATTTATTTCATAATTCTTGAAATCTGTTCACTTCCTGGAAGTATTTGCTACCGAGAAATGCTTTTTGAGTTTTTCCCGCTGGTGGCGTTGCGACTGATTTTACTGTGAGTCGCTGCTTCATTTGTGACGAAATATCAGATATACCAGTGGGATATAATTCATTGGGCTGGGGCAGGACGACTTTACTGTTGTCCGACCTAACCTGTCACTGACGAGTGGCAAGACCTTCAAAACGCGTCTGCAGATAGTCTTTCCCAGCCAAATGAATGATAATCTACTGGTTAATAACAATAATCATTTACAATTGGGTCTTCTTGGAAGAACGTTCCACAAATATGTGTCAGATGTAGTTCAATGTCCGTTGTGGTATTAGCCAAGGAAGTAGTTATTTTCTGTCAGATGTTTGCCTCATATTTTACACATGGTAGATATATTTGGAAAGATGGGTACTTCCACACTGTCGATTTTACTAATTTCGAGTTACAATTTGAAATTAAGAAAAAAAATATTACATGTCCGCTCTACGCCTTCGTAGGTTTCCTACAGTTCTAAAGCTGGTTTACTCAAGAGTTTTCCTTAAACGATCGTTTCTCGGTTTATTTCAACCCTTCATTAAAACTCCATATTTGGATGTTCGTCATCATCATTACCGATATTCTGATTCTGACAGATTTTAACGAATTTGCATTCACTCGGTGGTTTGTTTATTTCAGATTTGACATGTAAATTTGGCTTTTGTCACGAGTCCTGTTTCTGAATTCATTGCAGAATACCCTCGAGAATACCAACATTACAGCTATAAAATAATTGATATATAGCTATCCGGAAATTATCTTTTTTTTCTGTGAAATGGGTTAATAGTATAAATAAAACTGGTACCTTTGTCTAAATCTCCAAAGTTGAAAATGTCATGAATTTGCTACGGTAAAATGGAGAAATAATGAAAAGTTGAAAAACACTTCGACTCATGCAATCGATCATGTAATAATTCCATAGACTATCATGAAATCAATCATATTGAAATTTTTTGTATAACTGATAACCAAAATCTCCAAAGAAAAACTCCTTAGAATCTTCTAGAGCTTGTGCGAGACAGGAAGAACCGGCGGTGACCATGAATATACAGTGTAAACTACGACCAATTATGGATAACTAATTGTACAGTGTGCTCTCCAAGAAACCTAAGAGAAATTTCATTAGACTATTTCACGAATATAGCTTTTTCATTATAAATACGAACAATGTATTACAATTATAAAAAATTATTAAAACCGTAAATATTATAAGTGAAATTTGAAAGTTTTAACAACACTGCAGGAGTGCATTAGGTTGAAAGCATGGGTGTGTTCTCACCAATTTCCTTAATTCAGTGTCATCCTAAGGGAATTTCTTGTATAAAAAAAGTGTTCAAATTATTTCGGAATGCTCTCAAATTTTATTAAAGGCTTTCGCTCATTACACACTAGTTAGTACCCCATTCAATTTTCGATAAGTAGTGGTATTTCCCCCCCATTTTTATAAAAGAAAAACAACCATTTTAACATTTTTCAGTAAGGTAAGCGAGTTTGCGATCAAAGCGCCATTGATGAGACGAATTGTTCTTGTTATGGATATTCCAGAATATGTCAAGTCTGTGCCTAATAAGAAGTGAAATATCTCCAGGCAGTAAACTATTAATCGTTTATATCGGAGGAATTATCTATTTAGATATTCATAGTTTTGAATCGAAAATATTAACACCATTACTTGTTAAACTGGCATCATATTGAATGCGATTTCAAATATCAAAACAACTGCACCCATGTGAGAAAAAAGCATCACAGTTATGTAATATTATTCACTGATACCCGAAAGCTAAACTAGCTGTGATTATGAATTCAAACCACTTTGTGAAAACTAATTTATAATATATTATGGGCCATTAAGAAAATAGGTAAACAAGTCTATTTATAAATTCTAAGATAAAAATACATGCGAGTATACATTAATATTATTGCAGCTCTTTATTTTCTTCTCTGAACGATGTAAGTGGTACGTTTTATAATTAAACGCTGATGATTAATCAACTTCATGTTTAAAGACACGTTTGATCAAATATACAGAGCGTGGTGAAAAGTTTTCATCGACTGGTGAAATTTCTTTTCGATAACTACACAGAAAAATTTGCGATATAATTAACATTCCATAAACCTCAGTTTAAATTACCATCTTCAGTCTCACATTCGATGAAGGAGGATTCATAATATGTTCATATGATAGTGTTGCGTGAATTGCCGAGGGCATTTATAGACATTAGGTAGTCTTTGTAAACATTTCTTATACTTACTGATGAAGGGTAACAAGTCCGAAATAGTTATACAGGTGGTAACGATTAAAATGGAAATACAGTGTTTCCAAATAATGTGTTGCAGGAATGTTTTTTTTTAACGTTAGGCTGAGCTCTATAAATAGTCTACAAAGTAGTTGTTTTCTAGCGTTTGTCTACCAAAATCATATATTTACTATTTACGACCTGATATATTCCGAGTGGATGAATCACAATCGAGTATTCGTTGAGAAGATATCTGTTGTGGACATGTCGTTAGTTCGACATCTTCATTCAAGCAACCAGAGGCTGTGGTTGGGTTATCTAACAGTGGCTGGGATTGCATTTTGAATAGTAAGAGGACTCAAATCTCCTGTAATTGTCTCAAGAAGACTTCTAGGGTTGAATCGTACAGGGAGAGTCGAATGAATTCCTGTTTATTTGTTGTGCAATTGTTTGTGATTAAACGAATGAATTTAAAAATATTTTGAATATGGAAGAAAGATTTTCTGCCATGGGCAACTGTCAGATATACAGGGTGTCTCAGAATGAAGGGGAAAAAACTCCAATTGTAGAATATTCACCTCCTACTAGTACCAAAAGTTCCCATAAACATGTCCTCATTAAATGGGTATTAACTGAGTTACAGTACCGGTACTACTTTTTGAAATAAAAATATGTTGAATGCTCGGCAGGGGGCGCAGGGGGCACATCAACTCAAAATTTTTGAATGGCATGGGGGGTCAAGTGTCACATCGTTGAAAAGGGAATTCAATTCTCTTTACAACCATCTGAATATTTTTGAATTTTGTTAATAGTTTTTTAATGCATACCGAATTTATTTATTTAATATATCATACATATCCATTCCAAAGACAGTTTTTGCCTTCGTGGTTTTCTGTTTATTTGTATGTTTTCTGAGAACAAATCTCATTTTTATTTTTAATACAATCAAATCACTCATATAATATACAGTCAACTACAGATATTTTAAACAAGATAATGATGAAATCATTCTAACTCTAGATCGAAACAATGCACTTTTCATGTTTTCAGTATCGAATGAAAAGAAGGCTCGTTCATGTTTATCTCCAATTATAATGAGGCACGATAATGTTATTTACAGAACTATTATCGGAGTGTCGTAGGTTGCAAGTGATAAATGTTTGCTGATATATTATTATTTTCATACTGTATGGGTACTCATTCTCAATTGCATTGGGTTTGGTTTGAGTAATTATAATCTTATGAAAATAATGCTTAAAGAGCTTTGACATACTTGCAATTGTCAATTCAGAATATGAAAAGGCATACTACGAGAGACAGACTGCATTTGCACCGAATGAGATATAAAAATTCTTCAAGAAAAAAAAATTACTAGAAATTGTAACTTTGCTAAACGTGATACATACAGTGCAAAATATAATTTGAAATACCTTCAATGTCATCTATAATTTGATTTGGTTAGGTTTCTTCTCAGGAGTAACTGTTCTAGTAACAGTCTAGTTTAGAAATAACGGAAAGTATTTTAGAGTTACATGAGTTTATTTTTCTTTAGCAAAAATTTTCAAAGTCGACGTATAATAAATAAGTCATCGAAGATAGCGAAGTATTTTCTTTGCTCTCTCTCTCATCCGGTTGCAACCCTTATGAGCAACCTGCAAAAGATATTTGAGACACTTGTACAAAAAAATATTATTTGTTATTGCACGAATACTGGTCTTTTTTTTGTGATCAATCTAAGCTTTCGATATTGTTAAAAATCACGAATAATGTTGGATGATTTCAACTGAATTTATTGAATAATAATTTGTGGTTCAATAATTTCTTTCAAAAAGGTGCTTGATTTTGTTTCACACGAAATTCTGTTGGTGAAGCTTGCTTACTGTTTAATATTGACAAACAGAAATACCACGTGTCCGATAGGGCGAGTGGGGTTACCAAATGGTGTTTAGCGTATGCCAACATACCAAGCAATATTTCATCGAATGAAAATCTGACGGAAACCGATCGGCATACGTGTCACGTGGGTCCTAAGAGTTACCATATGTGTTTGACCCACGGGAGCGCGCTAATTTTGCTTGTTTATTGATTATTATATTCACAACCCCTTAGGAGCATACCTTATAAAATCATTACACTTTTTGGCAGCGAGTTGAAAAGTGATAAAGAACCAGTTTTCCGTGTTTCGAAAGAGTATATAAGGTATTACAGATAGAAAATGTCAAGTCTGATTCAGGCATTGAAGTGAAAAAATATCCGTAGTGTTGGATTCCATTACCATTTGACAACTTACGGAAATATGGGGTTCCGTTATCCCTCAAATAAAAGCATTTCATTGAAAATATGATTTGAGTTCACTAATTGCACCTGTCAAGGATCTACAATCGAAAAAAAATATTAAAAGGTTATTGAACTTTCACAATGAGCACCTACTTGTTTTTCATTCTATGAACACCGTTTACTGATATTTTCAGTAGTAATAAATACCACGAGTGATTAAATTTTCGCGATAAGTCTGTCGATTTATTTCTCAACAAAACTGAATTGCTTCGTGAAAAAACAATCAGTCAGAAACAGTCAGAAATAAAAGACAGACTTATGAGATAAATTCAATCACGAGTGAAATTTCATTAGACTATTTCACGAATATAGCTTTTTCATTATAAATACGAACAATGTATTACAATTATAAAAAAATTATTAAAACCGTAAATATTATAATATTTTAGTTCATAATAGCTATATTTATAATAATTGTACTTAATTATAATAATGGATATAATTATATATTTTTTCGTAACTCATATTCATTCGTATTTCAAACGAATATACATTCCTTCATTTCTCACTTAAAATTTTGACAGTTTCCAGAATAAATGCATGAGTTTTCAGAACGAGCAGTTTCACTTCCTTGAATTTCAAATTGTGTTATTAAACAACCTTACTCTCATTGTGTTTGATTCGAGTGTTTTGATTCCCAACTTTTTTTTATTGTTTTATATCATTTACTACTTGTAATCACTCAATATATCAAGTTTTAGTGTTCCATGTATTGTTATGAATATTACTGACTCTTAATTTGATGATATTTCTTCATTAGATCGTATCACAATCAAATAAATCATGATTTTTCTCGAAAAGTACCATAACAATGCATGTTGAAATATTCAACTTTGGCGCCCTCTAGCGGCTCTCCTAATCATACGATCTTCCTATAACTTGTCAGAATTGAGTAGGGTCGACCATACAAAATATCAAAAAATTATTAAATTTTGCTGAAAGCCATTTTTATAGGGTTTCATGGGTGTTCGTACAGATCAAGATAATATCGTTCTCATTGTAGAGTTTTTGTAAACGGCCTATTTTATTTTGTTGTAGCACATACAATGGTAGAGCAGCAATTGAGATGAGAAAGTACCAGATGTTGTATATTACAGTTTTTGACCATTTCGAGAGAAAACTGGAGCATCTGTTTACCTAAATAATTAATTTTGAATGAAATTGTTTCGATTATATGATTCGCATGATTTTTGAATTTTAATTCTTGATCAATAATGATTCCTAAATATTCCCTACTTCAATTGAAATATCATTTGCTATTATTCCACAATTATATTCTTATTATTGATCGATCTGTTAAACTTATTCATGTTTAGGTCGTTGAAAATACCGAAGCTGATTTTCCAATCAAAATTGAGAGACAGCTGGTGTTATCACAATAACACAAGTTGTCTTTGGTTTGCGATTGGTCAGATTATTTGAGAATTCTAGGATGAGTGGAATAGTCTATTTAACACAATTGAAAAAAGGTGGCGCTCAACAAAGTCGTACAAAAACTATTCAAAATGTTTCGAAATTTACTCACAGAGTACCGAACTTTGTGGTAAGTTTGTCAAAGGACCTTTACGATTTTTTAGAATTTTGCCTTCTTGGGAATTGTCGAGAACTATTGAATAGACAAAAGGGTAGTATCTGATGATTTTTTGGTTTTATTCAAACTTCAGGGTACATGTTGTGACCCTGAGCAAAATGTTAGAATCAAGTTACTTTGTAATAGAAATTGTTCCAAAGGAACTCTGCCAAAACAAAAATTATATGATAAATTACTCCATGTTTCGGGGTTAATACATAACACGTTTCGCGTTTTTGTGATGTTTCATTTATATATTCAATTAGGTAAGTATGTTCATTATTTTTCAATTTTTTCTATATTTCATCATTGTTTACAATTTGCATTACACTTGTCGATAGGGAAAATTTCATGAACAATAAAGGTCTTTTCAATTTGGTTAGATTTGAATCTCTCATTCTGTATTGCTATCATTACTTCATTCTGAGATCACTATGAAATGGTATTCTGCAGCAAACACATTTCGAAATTTTCATTTTCATTATCAATCATTTTAAAGACTAACACAAAAATTATGAAACACCTAATCATTCCTGAGTATTTGACAAAAAAACATTGCGTTGATAAGAATCATTCCTCCTAATTAAAAACAAGAAATATTTCCACTCCTCGTTTTGAATTCTAGAGTATACTTGCATTTTAAGACGTGGTGACGTAGTGGTTAGTTGAAGAGCGAGTTTTCAATAAATGTGGGTATTTAGCGTGGGATTGATTCACGATAAATGTGTATATCAGGATTGTTTTTTATAACGTGGTCACAAAAATATGAATTAACTGTTCTGTAGAGTCGTATTTATGATATATCTCTTTGGTCATTCTTATACTTATTATTCGTAAAACTTATTCTAGGTATCAAAAATATATACACTAATTATACAGAGTATTAAAATAAGAAGGTAACACATTATAGTCCATAATTTAAATTATCAATGAGTTAAAAAAGCAACGAAGAACAGGTGCAGCAGATTGATGAAAAGCGCAATTTTTTCATTTTTATTTTAACTCACATTGAACTTGGCGAATACCGAGGCGAATACTGAATTTTTTTTATGAGCCTAAAGGTGCACAAGGTGAATATTTTGGGTGAGTAAGTATATTATTAGTGATTATTATGTGTTCTTCAACTTTATTGGATTTATGTAAGAATATATCAAATATTGATCGTTTAAAAATTTAATTCAGTTCATGCGGTGAAATATTGTAACTTTCATTCTTTATATTTTCAACCCATATTTAAAACAAAAATTAATGACAAAAATAATAGTTTGAAGATTATGATGAAGTATTTATATCACTTGAGTATTGAAAGATTTGCAAATCACGATCAGTACAAAAACATTTTGGAGAAATGTGGAACATTATGTGGCAGTAAGACAAAGTCAAAACATTCGTACAAGACTGGCCTACCAGAAACAGCAACAGATGATGAAGAACGTTCTGATATTCCATTGACAATAGACATTCATAGAAAATATCCTTATTTGAAATAATCATATCAAATGTAATTTCATTGAAAAAATTATGTTTTTCTACTTATGTATAAGAAAATTACTATTTTTCAACCAGATACCCTACATGAAAGTGATAGTTTTTCACTCTAGAGATGAAAATGAAACAAATGAATATCATCATGCGTCCCGATGGGAATAAACCAAAAACAAATTGATGGATTTTTGATACTGATGGCAGTTAATCTCACCACTTGGCACTTGAATCAGCAAACGAGTGTTGCCAATTTCATATGAATAACAAATCAATAATTTCAAAAAGGAATTCAAACTTATCAAATCATCTGGACGTATTACAAAATCAAATTGTGTCTCGTTTAAAAAATGTCAACGTTCTCAATTTTTAAATCAATTAAGTTCTTGTTTGAGTTTTTCAAATGTGCATCACCACATTTCACTCCTCAATGATATAACGCAAATCCGTGTAGAGAATAAAGAATATTTAAAATTTAGTGCGGCCACCATTTTCTCCAGATTTGTCACCTATTGACATGCTTATTTGTGATGATTTGAAAAATTATTTTTATAGTGAAGTCATGATATGTGGATTATGTAGGGAACTAAATTACCTGAGAGACTATTCCCTGTTTTAGATATATTTGAACGATTAATAAAATCAATCATTTTCAATTTGAGTTTTTATGGTTTATGTGAGTTGAATTCAAAAATAAATTTTAGAATTCTCTCCATTATTTTTCAAATAAATGATTTTATTTGCGGTTTTTCAATTTAAAGTTACTTTTGCATTTATAATAATAGTTGAAAGTATGGATTTATGGTCTAACTCACATCGTGAAATTTCAACTGAAAACTTAAGAGAAAAAATGGTGTTATATTACTTTTCGTACACTCCGTTTATTAGCTAGTTTAGTTAGTTCACTTAATGCTGCTTTCTTGAGCCTTCGACAGTTACCAATATTTTATTATATTTTGAGATTTTTTTTTAGTATTAATTTTTTCGACTCACCGTATTCTTTCGGGAATCTCCATCTTGCTCTTCTTCTTGGCGTGAGCATGCACCGGCGAAATACTAGGCTCGCTCCCAGAAGTCGGAGGACTCGAGGACCCGGTACTGGAGCAGGACAAGCTCCCAGCCCTGGCCCTGACCTCGACCCCCAAAGCATGGTTCGCGGAAATGGCCAGCGTCGGCCTGGCGTTCCTGTTTCGGCGCTTCTTCTTCTTCCCGCCGTCAACCTCCTCGATCCTCCCGAAGATATTACTAGTCGGAGGCGGAGGCATCCAGTCCAAGTCTTTTTTGAGGTGCCCACGCCCGCACTTGCACCCGCACGCTTTGTACGCGAGGTCGTACCCCTTTTTCGTCCATAAGTTCTGGTGTCTTTGGCGCTCGGACCACGACCTGGCCCTCCCGCAAGTCTTCAGATAGGCCAGCACCGACTGCTCCCACTGGTCGAAGCACTCCCTATGCATGTACCTCCCTGACACGCACATCTCGTTGTTGCAGGTGACGCGAACGGTGTCCCGCAAGTCGTCCAGGGAGATGAGCATGTGATCGTTATTGTTCATCTGCTGCTGGGCGCGAAGACATTCCCCCGAGGGCACGCAGCAGCGAGTGATTCCGGCTTCGTCGAACGCATCGAGGCCCATGAGGCCTTGAACTTGGCCCAAGTGGCGTCGCGGTGCCATGGCTCGTACGTATAACGTCTGACCTTGAGTTCGCTGTACGTCTTCGATGCGGCTGTATCGGAGGCCTACTGGAAGCGTGTGTACGCACGGAGCGCTGGCCAGGGAAAGTGTGGAGGGAAAGCGAAAGGTAGGGGAAGGAGTGGGACCGCTTTTCACTTTCGGTTTCGCGACCGGTCGCGCGCACGCGCGGGTTTCACTCTCCGTCGGCCGTGACCACCGGTGGCGTCGGGGCGCTTTCGCGTTGTGGCCCTAGCAGCGCCGGATGGCACGCGGCGAAGAGATTTGGCCGATGCTCGGCTATTTTTAGAACGCCGCTGAATGAACGGAGCGAGTACGGTGGAATACTCGTAGTTGTAACTCCGGTTGATGGGTTTATCAACATTTGGAATGCCTACTAGATTCGTTTAGCGATGAATGAATATCAATAGATATTTCTGTATCTAGAATGGAAAATAATACTTTTGCTTTAACAATGGAAGTTATTTTTCGGAGCTTCACCGAGGCAAAATAATCATTCGAAAACGCAAAACTATTTCGCATTCAAGATGCAAACAATTTTCAAAAACTTTTTCAGAACTAATATGATGGGAATGAATGGTTTTTTTATGAGTGTTTTTGCCTGCATTTTATTCGCACAGAACGCGAGAGCGAAGCTCGAGTGTTTCTTCTTCTTAACCAAATAATACGTATCTAAAACACGCATTCCTTCGTTTTATTCACAATCACTGCTCTGGCAGTGGCTGTCACTTCCTCAAAAATCGTTGAAATTACGTATAAAAATATCGAGAGGTGTTGAATGGTTGATATTTATTTTCGATTTAATATAATGTTAATGTTGATAATGCTGACGCACAGGATGTGTTCTCGCTTACCATGACCTCGTGCATGGCATCATACGTTAAAAGATGAGGGCTGCATCTTCCCCAGTTCGCACAAGTCTCTCGAAGACTTCTGAGGATTGCTCGTAATGGGGCAGCCGGTTGGTTTAAATAACAATTTCAAAAACAAAAATATTTCTACTAATAGAATAATGTACTGGTCCATATACGGTTCACAATTGTGATAAAACTTCAATTATAAGGTGATTGTGGATAAAAATTGTTAATTGACATTTTGTGTTTGAACCAAGAGGATCTTGGCGTGGTATTGTTTGCATGACTATCGTAACGGTAGCGACGATAAGAATAATAAATAGTGTCACAGATATAAATTAATTGTTCAAAAGTGTTAGAAATGAGTTCTGAGCATTTACCAGAAGAAGTATTGAAGCGGCACTGAGTACGGTTTCACAATTAATCCCGCACAGAAATCCTCTATGAGAGTTGTGCAGTTCCAAGAGACGATTAATTAATAAATTCACTAATAAGTTCACAACTTATTGCATACTGTTCAACATTAACGTTCTAGAATGCCAAAGAAGTTTGCGTTCTAGAACATAAATAGATATTTTTGTATCTAGAATGCGAAATGATACTTTCGCGTTCTAAAAAAAAGAGACACATCGCTAACTGAGATTTTAACGAATATTTGAATGTTTGATGACATTTTTCGATTTTTTTTATTGATATCAATAGGCATCAATTTGTGATTGATATCAATTTGGGAACGCAAATAATTTTCATTCAATCAACATTCAATCAACTAGTTCTAATCGGTGTTAATTGGTGTTGAAGTTTCTAAGAAATACGAGCGATTGCTTATTGGATTCGGAATAATGACCTGCAGAAAAATATTACTCAACAAATTGATATTAACAAATTGAAATAAGAAAAAGAAAGCTTTAATTTCTCGGTGACAAATCAAAAACCGTATTCCTAGTTGAGAATTTGAAAAAGGGATTTTAAATAGGACGAAATTTCTAAAAAAAGTCCCAAATCCCAGAACGCTAATCTTCATTATTTATAATTTTAATATGAAGACGCAACTTTTCCAATTATTATCAAATGGCTTTCGATTATAAAAGATAATAAAGTGATCGTAAATTCGAAGATAAATATTATTCGATCATTTATCATTCTCAATAATTCTCTGCTATTATTAGTTATTATGGACAAACACAAAGAGTGAAATATTAAATTTGCTCAAAAAAAACTAGTAAACATTCAGACCAACAAACGTCGATATATTAGTACAAATAATAAAGTGGTCCAAATTCCGCATTGACTCACTATTATAGGGATAAGAGAGAGCAGCCTTTGATGCATATGAGATAGTAGTACTTTTTATGATGCTATAGAACCATAAAAAAAGGAAAAAAATATTTTGTCGCGTAGGTGGCTGCGATTTAAATTTTTTTTATTGTTTTCAATTCTAAACAACTTTTCTCAATAAACTCTTTTGATAATATCAAAAATGATGGTAGTTTACTGTTGATCACAATTTCTATTTTTTGTACTCCCCTGTAGAGTATTTTTTGTAAATTTAGAATTTTCATAACTCAAATACAAGTAATGCACCAATTTTTTTTAATAATAACATTTTCTGATAAATGGATAACAAAAAAGTTTCCCATGTGGTGCAAACTTTTTGAAACTCATTGTATTTCCCAACATAAACATATCAATTCTCATTTATTTGAGCTGATTCTGTTTTTATTTTTGAAAAGCCATACCAGTGAATTAATTGATGGTACATCGCATATTCTAACAAAGGAAATATTCATCATGTTCGGAAATTGTACAGGGTGGTCGGAGAAATAACATGATATTCACCTCAATTTTATATCACATTAGTGGTTTGATTGCTTATAGTTAACAGTAGTTGTGAATGCAGATGCAAATAAAAAAAAACACTTATCCACTTATTCAACTGCTAAACATACCATTTCAACAAGAAAAAACTGTCCTGACGGATAACTAGGCACAATAATATGAATATAAATGTTCATTTACTGCAAGGCGTATTTCAAAAATTTTCATTGAATTTTGATTCTGTAAATCCTCCAAGTTCAATGTTCAAGTTTTCATCGGGGGCATGCTGGTTTCATACGAGTGTGAAGAATAGCTTTGCTATTATGTTGAGAGAGCATTACAATTTCTCCTCGACTCGCACGAGGAAGGGATATCGACGTGGCTGTTAATTCGTCGGACGAGGTAGTAGGGGAGGCGTACAGTAGTGCATCTCTCTTATTTATATGGTATTATCATATCATTGCGTTCCTTGTTGCTCACATAGATTTGTCTATACCCCCGATGAAAACTTTCCGATACTGTATAGAGTGGCAGGTGCATGGGTAAACGGTGTTCCGCCGTTGAAACTTTTGTGGACATTGGACCAGGTTCGAGCCCTGTGTACGAGAGTTTTTTTCTCGAGTACATCGGAATCGATAGGCAACCACACGCATTGTTGTGAAGAAAGTGTGATATGGAGTCTTGTGCTTGTTTGAAGTGCGCACCGACCACTATAGTTGATGCTGTAAGTTTTCCGTGTTATCCTACAGCTGAAAAGTGAATACGCTACCAAAAATCAGTAAGTCGCCCCGGAGCGCCACGGTAAATAATAATAGCCATACTCTACCCGCACAGGCTGTCTTTGGGTACACTTCATAATTGTTTATGCCGGGAGATTTTTTTATTCGTTTGGATTCTACCAGTCGGGCCCTATAATCGGAGCTCCGACACATCTGGAGGGCGCGCTGGTGCCATTCACCCATATAGTCACTCCCCACGTCCCCAACTACTGGGTCCGAGAATCATGTGCCCTGAGCAGACGGAGTGAACCAGGGATGATAGCCTTCTGCATTCGTCCAGCTAGGATTTCTGCCGCATCACGGCAAGCCGGTATGATTTTTAGGTGAAAGAGCAGCGTGTTCATCATTCCACCAAGAACCCTCATAATCAGAACCATCATTTTAACACAATAGTTTGGGTACAGCCTGCGGAGTTCAAAGAGTTAATCTCGATATTCAGTCCGGTTTTCCTCCTCTTTTCGGACGATGTTCGTTTCACCAGGAGCCAAAAACTCTATGACGAACATCGTCGTCCTCCTTTGATGGTCGAGGAGGACTACATTATATAGGCTCATTTGCTTGTATTTGCCTGAAGGTGGGAAATGAGTAGTTCCAATAGATTCGGCACCTCTTATTCTCCACAACGGACTTTCCGGAGCATGAGGTAACACCGGTTTCTCGTCTATACCGTGCAAGTGTCTTAGATGGTGGTAAAACACTCCGACCGCATGAGCTTGACAAGACAGCAAATGCATTATGGTCTCAGGCGCCCCGCGACACGCTCTGCATCTAGTGTCAGGGGTATTATTATCATTATAATTTTAGTACTATTAAAATTATTATTATACATCTCCAATCTCACAAATGACTACAGAAAAATATGAAATTTTTCCATATGTCTTTCAGCAAACTGACGGCAAATTGAACATTTATAGTACTATCATGACTAGTTATTCTTAAAGATAATAAGTAAGTTCTGGTTGGGATTATTTGTTAAGTACACTTGAATGAGTACTTTGGTGATACAGGTTTATTTTTTATTTATTATTTGTTGATAATGGAATTCATATCACTCTTCTACAACTGTAAATTTAAGTAAAATCACCAATGAGATATTATATCATACATTTTGTTGGGTTCATTATTTGAAAATTGTGATAATACCAATAATACCACATAAACAAGAGAGACGCAGTACTGTGCGCCTCTCCTGCTACCCCACCCGACG
Organism: Chrysolina haemoptera; assembly: GCA_958298965.1. Classification (NCBI taxonomy): domain Eukaryota; kingdom Metazoa; phylum Arthropoda; class Insecta; order Coleoptera; family Chrysomelidae; genus Chrysolina; species Chrysolina haemoptera. Next base: position 16,923,878 of record OY282585.1, on the reverse strand, counting down.
CATTAACGGACCACGTGGTAATGCGACAGAGCGCACACAGCATACGTCGGTATCCCTTCCTTGAGCGAGTCGAGGAGGAATTGTAATGCTCTCTCAACATTTAGCAAGCTATTCTTTACGCTCTCATGAAACCACCATACCGAAGATGAAAATTTTCCGATACTGTATATTGTACCGTCATTCCATCAGAACCAGAAGAACTGTTGTTTTTCAACGTGGATTTCATCTCAAAAAATTCGTTTCTTGATACTGGACGAAGAGAAAACCCCTCAACCTACAGTATTGTTCTTTTTAATATATTAGGTGTTTTGAAGGTGTTAGTTTGTGTATGGCAAGCATAATAATTGTGTAATGATCGGTTAAACGGGTTGTGTAAATATATACCTTCAATAACAGTTTTTTATTATTTTTTCACCATCTTCATGTAAATATTTGGTCGTTCAAGGTAGAGCTGTCCTTTGTTACTTTGGTTGGCTTACCTACTGATGTGAGAGAAATATCCTTGTTGGTCCATCAAAAATACGTATAAGTAGTTATAATTGGTATCAGTCTCTGAACTATTCATTATATTTATAGGTATTGATGTTACCATAAAAATGTTCACGTAAACTCTTTTCTGAGCAGAGTGTACTATATATCTGTTATATACATCTTCTAACTACTGGCTTATGTCAGTAGAAAGAAGACGATAACAAGCTGTAATAATAAAAGAGATATTGTTACAAGTATATTCCACTTCGAGAGGTTTAATATCCGTAAAATGTGTTTTTATGGTTATATAATCGATGGTACTTTTGATATAAACGATAACCCCATCATTTTGGTTGAAATTATAATCATTCACGGGGTGTCCGCGAAAGGTGTCTCTATAACTTTTTTATTTTTGAAGATGAAGAAACAAAGTTCAGAGGCATTAAGCTTATGAAAATTTTGCCTGGGAAAGAAAAATCGATTGATTCGGAGGATTTTTCCGAAATATCTACAAATATATTCAGAAATTATAAATTCATTCCAATTTTTCTGAGCTGATTGTATATTGCCCACAAAGAAAAAAGCAGATAACAATGCCCATTTTAATCAGCTTCAACGACGTGAGTAACTCCAATACAAATATAAAAAAAAATGTTTGAGGGGTATTACCGATACTACTTTTTGAATTCAAAGTCATGGTAAAAGCTCGGTATAGGTCGCGGCAGGGCACAATAACCCAAAATTTTTATTGTAGCATGGGTCAAGTGTCCCATCGTGGACAAGAGAATTCAATTCTCTTTTCAATAACCATCCGAGTATTTTTGAATTTCGTTTATATTTTTTTTGCAATTCGCATTCGATATATCAAGTATAAGTGCGGATCTGAATTGTTAATTTGAACAGTTCGAAGTGGAACAATAGAACCGAAAATATTTTGAAGGGTATAGATACACTACTTTTTGAGAGAAAGTGCATTATAATTACTCGACAGACTACAGACGGCGCTAGAGGTATTTCAACTTGAAAATTTCGAAAAAACTTTGGTCAAAAATTGTGAAAAAAGGCATTTACGAAATCCTAAAATATTTAGATGGTTGTAAAGAGAATTGAATGATCTTTTCAACAATGTGACACTTTACCTATATGCTCCTTGAAAATGTATGTGCTCCCCCACGACCTCTGTCAAACAATGACCATGTCTTTTATTTCAAAAAGTAATATCGCTGATACCCCCTAAACATTTTTTCCCATATCTGTACGTCGAGCGTTCTAATGTTTTCAAATCCAGGTTCTCTCTGATGGTCCTCACAATTGATTAACTTATGTAAAACAGCTGCGGATATATAGGTAAAAAATTATATCGTATGTATAAGGAGTACGACTAAGATTATATACGATTTGCAAGGTTAAAAGTCTCTGTCGCAGTCACGAATAATGATAATATTTGTTGTTGTCATAGGATCCTATTTCATGAACCTATCATTTGGCATATGGTGCTATCAATGTATTCGTGATGATGATCCCTATATGAATATGATAAAAATGGTATCCCATTTGAAAAGAATAATAATAATAATAATAATAATAATAATAATAATGGCTTTATTAAGGCGAGGCTCAGTCATAGACTGCTCTAACCCAACCTGAAATTATAATTACAATTTACAAACAAATAACTACATTTTTGGTTATATTAGATAGGACAAAAATTAATATGTTTTATATTCCTTGCAATATTGAAGATACTAATAATTGGATCAATATTCAATGAATATAATTGCTGACTATTTCGAAATAGTTTTCCAAATGATTTTCAATTACCTAAGTAACTGTTTACTTTTTACTTGAAGGTATTCAGAGAAGTCAAGGATTTGAAATTACCCAATGGGCACAAGGACGTTGAAATAACGTTGTGAAATGGCTGAAAACTGACCGTTTTTTTAACGAAAAAATGTCGCGTGAAACAACGTAATATTAAACCAATTGCTTACTAATTATCGCTTTACTGCCGTTTTCAATCAGGTTTTTTGAACATCGAAGATACTCATTTAAACAACATTGTTTTGACCAAATAAAAGGTTAAGGAACATATCATAACCATTGATAAATGAAATGCATAAAGCAAGTTTGATTAAAAATTCTTTTCGAATTAACATAACGATTGTTAAACGTATATTTGACGACTTCTTGAGGAAGTAACGTTGAAAATATATCTTTATAACGTATTCTATCAACGTTGAAGATTACACTAAATTATTGCCGTTAAAATTTTCAACCAGACACGTTTATTCAACCAATGCCACGTTTATAACACGTTTGAAAAACGTACGTGTGTCCATTGGGTATAGGGCAGATAATTATAATATGTAGACGATGAACAATATTAAAAGGAGCTCTCAAAGGAAGAAGTGGAGTATAGGTACTTGTAGTAAGTATGGGTTTCGTCTGTTTCGAGACTGAATTTCTTCTGCAAATATAATTTTGTTTCTCATATAAGAGGGACAAAACAAGCATAATGGATGTCTCTTCTTATGTGCAGTTCATTTACTTTTTGTTCAATATAAATAGGAGTAATATGATCTCATCTTTTACAATTTGTTGCAAATCCCATACAAACATTCTGTACCACCTGAAGACGGTGAACATCTCGTCCTGAAAGACATGGGCACAATAATCAAATAGTGAAAAAATTAATGACTCAAGCAGTTTTAATTTAATTGAGGTGGAAAATATATATTTGAATTTTTCAAAGTGATCTTAGTCGTACATAAGCGGCTTTTATCAAATTGTCTACATGGGGGGTGAAAGTGAGATTCTTATCAAGTGTTAATCCAAAACTTTTACTAGATTCATAAATTTGAAGTGAAATATCATTCAATTTTAACTCATTTTCTGAATTAACTTTCGCACACTGTCTTTCAGTACCGATTAACATATTTATTATCTTTTGTGGATTGAGGTTTAGAGCATTTTTATCAGACCAATCCTTCAGAACAAGTAAATCCGTATTTATTTGATCAATTGCGTTTTTTGTTCAATTGGTAGAAACACATGGCACAACTGATGACTATCATCAGCATATTGATAAAAATGGAAGTTCACTGTTAAGGCGACATCAGCTGTATAAATCACAAAAAGTAACGGGCCTAAGATAGACCCTTGAGGTACTCCACTTGAGATGTTTATAGCGTCTGAATATATCATATTATTTTCAAGTGCAATTTTTACTTGCTGCTGACGTCCTGAGAGGTACATGCTGAACCACTCAAGGGTTATACCTGTAATACCATAAAAGTTCTATTTAGCTAGAAGTAATTTGTGGTCTAAAGAATCGAAAGCCTTGGAGTAGTCTTACATGACAGTTACCATGCCTTTATCAATCCCAACTAACATGTCATCAACCATATTTGATAATGCAGTTGATGTGCTGTAACCTCGTCTAAAACTGGACTGTTTGGGGGGCAAAATTTCAAACGTATCCACGTATTTTTTCAGTTGGATGTGAACCATCCCAAGTAATTTTCGAACGAATGCAGAAACCTCTATATATTTTGGGTCCAGTTGAAAAAATGTCCCCTCGGAAAATGATATCGAGCGGTTCGAAAAAATATCCAAAATATTTACAAGGATATTTAAAAATGGTCAATATTACAAACTTCATGATCGAACTGTATATTGTCCGGTATAACCCCTTCAGCTAGACCCATACAGCGAACCACGAAGAACAAAGCAGATAACAATGCCCATTTCAATCAGCTTCAACGACGTGAGTAACTCCAATACATCCTCGAAGTGAGATATCGAGTATTTGCCTCTAAGAAAGGCTAGTTGAGAAGAACAGCAACTCAATTCAAAACCACCTTATCCAGTTCGAGAGGATATATGAACCAATAAAGTGTGTTCCGTAACAATGTGTGCCGTACAAACGAGTTCATGCATCGTTCCTTTTGTATACAGGGCATTCATAATGCTGGCCGCGACCTCGTAAATACCGTCTAATGCTCGGCATTGTGTCAGTTTTTGCGCCTCGTGAGAAGACGACGAGGTGTTGTTCCTATCTTGTAATTATAGTGTTATCTTAGTCAGTCGTCACCCCCTTCACGGGATTTTCTTCTTCTTCTTTCGAGGATCGAGACGAGGCATTGTTGGGAAACGTTAATTATCAACTTGAGTTCATCAGGCATTGTTTGAAGAGACTTGATTTTAATGCATTTGGAGTTTATCGGAGAAAGGGTGCTGCTTTTTTGGAGCTCGAAGTTTTATAATTATCGGGAGACGATTTGTTCCTCTTGGAAGCGTTAAGGACGCAGTTGTGTTATAGTCGTTATCGGAATTTCAGCAAGAAAATTCCATCGGTGCTTTCTCTCATCTAACAAGTCATCCCTTTGATGAATTATTCGAAATTAATTCGGAGGTTGTCCGTTTGAGGAAAACATATTTCATCAACTACTTTTCAACCAACCGCTTATTTAATTATAGGTAGTGTGGCGATAATTTTCACTTTGTCAAAGAACGAACAGCTCTTGTTTTGCAGGCACTGGATTGTGGTTCAAGTAATTAAAATTGAAAACTTGGATAGTTACGCGCCTAAGGCGCCACTAAATTTTTGATATGGTATGGAATCTAGAAGCCACACAATTATTTGAAACAAAGTACTTACTGTAATGTTTCCATTTTCCTAAGCAGTATTTTTTTATAAACGTTACATCTATGACGTTTTTAAGTTCATTAATTCAATCAAACGTATAACAATGTTTTTGACAATCATTCTTTATTATTTGTTGAATACTGTCTCACTCTGTACGCATCGGAAATTAGATCTGAAAAACGTTAATTAGTTGATAATTTATATGATTCCACTGAAAATGACCGTTTCAGGATTGATAGTTACCTTTAGTGTACATATTGTAGATTTTGGGTGTTCGGTTTTATCTAATGATTGTCTTTGTAATGGTTATCCTGTCATATTCCAAACGAGTGTCATTATATTATTTTCCTTATCTCATATTTTAGCTGATATAAAACAGCTGTGTCCGGCACTGCCGAAACAAACATTTCTTTCAATTATTTCAGTACTGCGGTTTTTGTTATTTTTACGAAAGGGAGAGGATGGGCACTCTCGATTTTGTCAAGTCAGTTTATGCCAACTGGTTCCGAACGATGAACATTTAATTTATTTCATGAAGTGCTGATTTCATTTTCAACTGGCATCTTGTGTTCATTTGGTCTTTAATATATCGGTGGCATTCCATGAGTTTGCTCTATTCTTCCTGGCGAGCATTTTGCATTAGTCACCTCTGAAACAGAGGTGACTAAACTACATCCATTTCATTTAAAAAAAAGAGTGCATAATTCAGTAAAATGTACTCTTGTTTATTGTTTTAGGGTTTAATTTTATGGCCTAAGAATTTCGAAGAGCCCAAATTTTTTTTGTTTCTGAGGACATCTTCTAGAAAGTAGAAAATGCCTCTCCTCCATGTTTTTCTTTTTGCCAAGATATGGTGACATTTGACCCTGCATTCAACCGTATACATAATTGATGCTCCAGTGTCGTTTCACGTCCCTGCCCGTTTTCGATTTAAGGGAAACAACCAACACCTCAACTCACCATTAGAAGTTTGCATTATGGTTAATCTGCAAGTGGTTTTACGTTTGATGACAGGCCAGTTATGAAATGTTTTTAATTTAATTGCATAGTTTCACTTCTCATTTATTTATATTTCTATTATTATGGTTATTATTTATACATTGGGTACACTTATTGATTTTCATATGTCTTTCAAGCATCCATTATTGAATATTTTTTATGTATTATACCATGCAAAATTCATGAATTTTCCTTGGAGTAGATATAGTAGGTATTACTGAAAATCTACATTTCCCTATACAAAAATGTGTAATCATTTATTATCAAGTGGGTTTTGAAAATATTCTGATTGAGCAAATGCAAGTAGGTATATGAAAAATCATAGTTCATCAAATAAAACTTACAGGTACCAACCTTACAGACGTATCTCTGTTGGTATAAAACTTTATTGCATTCTCATGTACAGCTGTGTGCCTCAAAAAGTCGTACAAGATTTTTATGGTATCTAGTTGGGGCATAGCACTAATTGTACTAGAAAAATGTTAAAGGCGCGTTACTGACAAAAAAGTTAGAATTTTAACACTACTTGTCAAAGTCGATAAAAAGTTTAATTAATATTGACAAGACTCACAAAAGCCTATAACTTTACTGATGTTCGACTTATTGTGCTGTATGACTTTATTATGCACACAACTGTAATTTGGTTTAGATTAGAATTCATTTCCTTCTTTTATTTCACTAACATGATCTCTACTCTTCCATTTTAGGTTTCTGATTTCGTCAGAGCGAACATCAGCTAAAATAATTTAAAAAATCAGTGGCGTCCAATTTTAATTTGCGGTAGAACAGCAATTTAGGAGAAATCGTATCTCCTCGATAAATTATACGGGATATGTGCCAGAGTGGTCTGGAGAGTTTCCCATTAGAATTATCTGAAAGAGCAAGGTCCCAGCATGCATGTGGTTGAATATCCAGGGGATGCCTCTGTGAAGGGTATTTGAAATTGAAACTTCAGGTAAATATTGGTAGAAAAGTTCAGCTGCGTACAGAGGCGGCCATGTTGGATTGTGCGCTAATTAATTTTTTTTCATATCAGTTATGTCTTTTACAATAACTATTTTTCCTGAGCTCGAGTCCTAAAAAAGCTTTGAACTACAAGCAGTGCCCCTCCCTAGGTACGGGTTAAAACTCTTGGATCCAACCTGCCGTTTCTTCCATCGTACTTGTGAAGTTCACTGGAAGAGAGATTGAGAGACTTTTTCGTTACTTCTTTTTTTATATTAGGGGACATTATACATTGTTCAATGTTTAGGGGCGGTTTTCACCCCCTTTTCGATACCTCTAAACAAATATTTTAGTATTTTCGAGTACCAAATACTACATCTGTACCAAATTTCAGCAACTTTAGGCTCGGTTAGAGGTAAAATGACATTAACATTTTTTTCCTCGGATGCAGTAGCGTCGCCAGCTACACCTCAGCCTCTTGGGCTTTTTGTTTTTTCCGTGTTAGTTTTACAGCACCCACTCTGTAGCTCTAGTCCCCTGTTCCAGAGTGTATACAGGTTCTTCACCGGTTGATTATTCTTCGGGAGTTACTCTAGGTTTCCCGAATATTGCTTGTTTCTTGCGGTCTAATGCCTCACATTCGAACAGTACATGTCTGGCTGTTTCTGTCCCTTTACCACATTGTCTGCAGGAATGTTCTCCGTTGTACAGCCCCATTTTGTGCAGGTGTTTTCTCATTGGGCTGTGACCAGTGAGAAGGCCTGTTATTGTTTTAACTTGATTCATGCTCAACTTGAGTAGTTCTTCAATTTTGTCCATTGACGGTCCTTTAATGAATGTTTTCCCTTGATGCATGAGAGGGGCTTCGTTCCACCTCTCCTTTTGTTTCGGCTTGACCCAGTCCCGAATGCATCCTCGAATGTCGAATTTGTTGATTCCGAGTGCTGGAGTTGATAAGCCCACTCTGGCTAGCTCATCAGCTTTTTCATCTGTTAAATAGAACGGTTAAGGTCGACCTCTCTTCGGCTCCTGTACTATAACAATTTTTCATGAATTCGGGTATTTAAAATCAGTTGAGCCCTGGTCCATATTTGATAATTAAGAGATACCTATTGAGCAAACAGTTCCCTTGATGTAACGAGATTCGGTTTCAAGCGCTCGGTTTAATTAGGTTAGGTTAGTTCGTTCTGGTTCGATCGTACTAAATAATTACTCCTCGAAAAATGTGTGTATTCAATTTACACGCACTCAGGTGTCTACGTAAGGTTAGTTCGTTCTGGTTCGAACTTACTAAATAATTACTCTCGCAAAATGTATGTATTCAATTTCCACTCACTCAAATGTCTACGTTGGGTTAGTTCGTTCGGTTCGATTATACTAAACAATTACTTTTCTCAAAATGTATGTATTTAATTTCCACACACAATATTTCATTTTGTGGGGAGTTCAACATTGGTATTAGTGCAAAAATGTCGGGAACCAAAGCACCTGCCTGATATTGCAAAAAGGCTAGTAGTATACTAGAACCTCAACGCTTGGTGTCGAGATCGGCTTCAGGATTAAAAATGGCAGGTGTTTGGTGTCGAGATTGGCTACGCCGAAATGAAGTTGCTTGTGATTTTTGGTTTTGACGATTTTGAAGAAAACAATTTATGATTGCAAATAGTTTGGCAAGAAAACTCGCGGAGGAGACTGTTAGACAGTGCTGTCCGTAGTTAAAACAAGTTGTTTAGATTAGACAACTCGCGTAAGAGACTGTCAGACAGTGATTTTTTTCATTCATCCCGCATCAATCATGTGTATTAGCAGCAGAGCTGTGTCGAGCACTGTGCTTAGTGCTTGCCTAAGCACTATAAGCCTTTTTGTGCTTGTGAGCAATGTGTTCACGAGCACTTTTTCAAATCAGTGCTTAGTGCTTAGTACTCTAAACACTTCATAAAAGTGCTTAACGCTTAGTGCTCGTGAAAAGTGCCCTACAAGGGGCACTTCAAAGTGCTTCCGAGCAAACGAAAGAACTCGCCAGCATTCAATATCTCTGATCCCTTAAAGTGCGTATTCACTAGAGCTTTCGTTTCGCATGAGCACAGGCTGCTCGGTTCAAGCTCAGGCTGCATCAGGCCGCGTAGTGTCTGCTGGCACACATGGGCACCGATCCGCAGTCAGTCGCGTACAAATATTCATACTTATCAATATTCAAATTGAATTCAAAATTCCTATAATAACCACAAACAGAACGTCAAGCACACTTTCACTGGCAGCGCTGCTCAAAATTCATCCCAAAATTGTTATTATGGCATTTTCAGTTTTGTGGAAAAAAACCTGTTATTCATAAGCTTGTAAACAAGCGTAACTTCAAGACCTAAAGTTACAACATTTTAAGTACCCTATATCAATAATTTGTAATTAGATATTTTAAAATTTTTAAAGATGTGAGAGGTCACTAAAATTAGAACTGTTTTTTATTTCTCATGAATAATTGATTTTTTCTGTTTCCTGTTGTTGAAATATTTTTTAGAGTTTCTGGTCTAAAATTCAAAAAAAGAATAGCGGCTGAGAGTCCAATACCAATGTCGTTCTGCATCATTGTCCATCTGTACCTATAACAAAAATAAAACTGAGATAAGTTATATTCCATTTTCCAATTTTCTAAATTATTCAGAAATGCTTAGTGCTCGAAATTTCTAAGCACTTTCTGAAAGTTCTCAGTGCTCGCGAGCATTTTTTGACTATTGAAAGTGCTCAGTGATGAGTGCTCACGAGCACTTTTTTTTAATGCTACGTGCTCGTAAGCACTTTTTATCAGGGCTCGGCACAGCTCTGATCAGCAGTAGGACAGTCAGCACTTACACGTTGTTACTTATTATCTAAATTTTGTGTCCAGTATGTTAATAATTGATTTGAGAAATTTCATGAGTTTGATGTTTCTGTAGGTCGTTCCGTAATCTATGCTATTATCTCTGTTTTTGAAAACCGGGACATTCTGTTATAATCATATACTTCACCGTAAGGTTTACAAAACCAGACTCGCATTTGCTGTGTTCCTCTTCCGTAGGGAGAAAACGTTTACCTTTTATCTTGCAGAATCTTGCTATTTCATCCGAAATATTCCTGGCACCGTCCATTAGGGTCAGTCGGCTTTGAAATATTTCCATCTGTATTTTTTTTCTATTTATTAGCCATACTTAGTGAAATAGGCAGCTGAATTTTTTCACTCCGTTCTAAAAAACTCTTGTGAAACAATAATTATTGCTTGTAAACAGAATAGATAAAATATATCTGATACCCCCAACGTAAACAGCTGCCTCTAATTATAGCCAAGGCCAAGGTCGAGATTTACATTAGATCATGCTTTTTGCCAAATTAGATAAGCGAAATGGTGTTAGTTTTTGTCGATGCGCTGATGCATTGTGGACTGAATCTGAGATTCCGAATAAAAAAAAATGTTCATGAATGATTTGAACCTACCTACATATCGTTTAGAAGAGTGAACATGATTAACATGAAACAGAGTGAAATAAATGCACAGACACACATCAAGTATACTTTTCAATTTTTTTAAATTTTATCAGTCGACACCGTGAGAACCCCAGGTATGAGAAAATAACCGGGAAGGAATATGGCATGATATTAGAATTGTTCAAGAATTTGTGGATTTACCAGGCCTTGCTTTTAATAAAAAAAAAAACTAAAAATGGGACCTGGTCTCCAACCTAATGACAAAAGTGTTAGATATTTTTATTTGATTTGTTTATTTTTGAGGTAGGGATTTCATAGTTATGGTGCATCTAGTAATGAGACATGGGTTTCTTTATTTTTTAAACAATCATTGAGAATACAAATTGATATACGTGTACGAGTACATTTAGGTAGGGTACATATATATATATATATACAGTGACCGCCAAAAAGTATTTATCATATGGGAAAAAAGTTTATTATCAGTGTAGTGAAAAAAAAAATTTGGAGAAAAGTTTGTGCATGTCCGATAACCTAAAAATCGATTTTAACACCTGTCACGTGATCGCTGGTATGACGGCAAATTGAAAAAAATTACTATGAAAGGGCAAAAAGTTTTTTGAAAAAGTTGCTTAGAATTTAATTTTACGTACCTATACATTCGAAGTTTGAAAAGATAGAAAATTGAAAATTGCCATTTTTTCTAAATATTTTTATGAAAATATCACATTATTTTCTTACGAATAGCTCGATTATACTGAAACATCTGTATTTCAATGATAATGACAAAACTTTCTCATTTTCTTCACACCAGATAGCACTAAATTAAAAAAATTGGATTTTTGTCAGATCCCTCAGAATTATATCAGAATTCCACTATTATTGCGAAGATAGGGTAATCCAAAAATATCGTGTTTCTCCAACTATAATGAAATTTTGATGACTAATTCATTCAAACATGCGGCTGCACCAATAACATTACATGATTGAAGTCACATGATATGCAATATGAACGGATATTCATGTAAACAAGCGATAATTTAGGTAAAGACGGATATTTAGGTAAACAAACAAACAGAAGTGTCAAGTTTGATACAACTCAAAATAACAATGTATCGTTTTCGGTTATCTTCTACTACGGAAAGTAGAGAACATATAAGCTAATCCATCCCAGAAAACACCAACAAGGAGTAAATAGTCTGTCTAGAGATAATTTATGTCTTTCTTGAAGTCTATATAATATATGAAGGTGTTTATGAATTATTTTACGCTGCTCATGAAATAGTCTTCCTAAATATCACTCGACCATGACAAATAGAGACTATTATTTTCTTTAATTCATCTCTAGTAACTTGTATTTTGAGACAATTCAATTCAACCATATGAACATTAATAATCATATGGTTTCATTCAATTGTCAAATACAAAATAGAAGAAAACAATAGTCGGCTATTATATGTCATGGTCTTGTGATATTACCTACGATAATCGTGCACAAACGTATCACTTTGCACATAATCTTGAAAATAGTGCGTTAAATTAAAGAGGTTTAGAGTTTTCAACATTGCATGCGAAGTGAAACGCTCTGGCACGATTATCATCGAAACTTTGTTTCTGGAGTGTCATGTTATCACAATGGTCGTGGAATTTTGATATAACTGTTAGATACCAACCAATGTAACAGCGAGGGTTCTGACAAAATCCAATTTTTTTAATTTAGTGCTCTCTGGTGTGGAGAAAATGAGAAAGTTCCGTCATTATCATCGAAATACAAATATTTCAGTATGGTTCAGCCATCCATGAGAAAATAATTCCATATTTTATACAGATAGGACATGCACAAACTTTTCCCCAGAATTTTTTTTCCAAAACTATAATAATAAACTTTTTTCCCATATGGTACATACTTTTTGGCGGTCACTGTATATAGTGTGTCCCAGCTTAAAATTGTCAACCTCCTCATCCCCAAACTCGTAGATGAAATTGAATCGCTTATACCCGGCGTTGAATTTTATTCCGAAACGAAATTCTTCCACCAAATACGTCATCATTGTGCTGTCAACCCCCTCAACCCCGAACTCGTAGATGAAATTAAAAATATAGTAGGTATGTTCCCAAATCGTAATAAAATATGGATGATTATTATAATTTTGCCTTGTTTTAATCGTCACAAAAAATATAGGGCTGCTCAACAATACAGGGTGACCCAAAACCTGAATAATTTGGCAATTGCTCGTTTCAGACGACGTGGGACAAAGGACATTGAAGTACCTGTAGTTCTTAAACTAATCGTTTTAGATCACAAGTGTGGTGGTTTGTTGAAATCGTTCTATCGGGAGGAACATAGTCATGCCAAAATAAACAGGTTGTCCCATTAATAATTTTGAATCTGATGTCAGGTGACCGAAAACAAAAAGCTCATTGGGTAACATAATAACAGAAAAAGCTGCACGAGTTGCTTTAATTTATAATCCCAAAATTTCAATTCTCTACTACTCTCGAATTCGAAGATATTTCCTGGCTAAAACCTCGTGGTTCATCCTGTATGTTAGAGGGTAGTCGTGGCTGACTAACTAGGGATCAAACTAGTGAATAGTGATGAATACAGCCAATGTCACAAAAGAAAACTCTGGTAATTTTATTCAAACTTTCGGAACTAAGATAAGGTAGGGCAAATGTGAGTTTGCCGGGAGACAGCCTAGTGCCATCTAGTGAGGAACATAATGTATCTGTACTGATCATCTGAAATACAAAAGAGATCTTGTGAATCGACATATGTTCCTTATTTTCCTAAACTACAATTCAACTGCTAGGAATCGCACGTTAAAAGGTAAGACCTCGTTAATCCTTGGCTTGCACAAGTTTTGACTTTTGAGGGCTGCCATTCGACGACAGCTGGTTAACGAAAAAAAAAAACAATTTTTTAAGAAACAATGTACGAGTACGAGCTATATATTTCGATCTGCGAGTTTATTTTTTTAGTGAAATCAAAGGTGAGAATCCATTGTTATATACAATTCTTCCACTCAAACAATCAATTAGACTATAGGATTGACGTTTTTTCTCGAAATTGTTTTTTTTTTGGTATTTTTTAATGCATGTCGGGGTATTTGTCGGGGTAGGTGTGAACCTGTTTCATGTGGCCTATCTAAATAGTGATATTTTTTCGGCTATGGTACGAAAGTATATACGGAAATCTCAGAGAGCCAAAAAAATATTCAACAAGGAGGCCTTCACAAATGCATTAGACGAGCTAAAGTCACCACTCGTCAACAGATGGGACCAACCAATCAATTGTGAACTAATTAAAATCACGGTCACACTTGCCCCACTATACCTTATATTTATTTCATCATCAGGGCATAAACTTAGGTGAGGTAAGATGACACGATATTATAAAGATCAATTGTGAAGTACAGGATCCGCGTGATCAATAAAATTAGCGTTGACAATGGTCAGACTTAAAATATTTGGTTAGGACCATCTCTTAGGACATTCTCTTATGAATCAACCCCTTCCAAGTTATTGATGGAAAACCGATTTTCCGAGTCTTCCACGGAATTTTCTCCACTTTCCATACACTGATTAAAAGGATGTCTTCAATCAAATATATATATATATCCTCTTGAACAGAATCATCTTCTGAAAAGAATAATTATTTCTAACTGATGAATGTACTCTTATTTCAAACTTATTGAACTGTTTGCTTCTTTACTTAAATTATTTTGAAATGAAATTTTTTGCATTAATTCATTCCAACTCTTTACCCTAGAGAACTCCTACTTGTGAAACATGCTCCTTTTGACTCAAGAACATGATTTCTTGGCGAAACCTCGCTACCGGAACGACGCGAACCCACGTGAAAGCGCGCACTGCGACTGCCGACTGGGACCTCTATCCTGTTTGCTTTTGCCCGCGTTTCGTTTGGGGGTTGTGTTTGAATCATAATTTAAGTTGTTAGTTTTGTATTTAACACAGTGGTTATGTGCAAATGTGCTGCTACATAAATGCAATATGGAGGTCCAATTATTTCTGCACGATTTGAATTTAGGTCATTTATGGACCTGTTGTGGAGGTAGGTTGAAGATATTTTTGTTTTCAACAGGTGTGCGATAATGGCGAATGACGCTGTCGTTTCTATATTCGATCACATTTCTATACGTCACCAAAGAGGTACCTACGTTGATTATATGGTTTCTGAAATTGAAATATTACAAAACTATTCTCATATTATATAACCATTATACCTCATTTGTTCGCAGTTGTTCTCTGTTTGTTGAACTGTACCATATGAACATGGCTTCAATGGCATATTTTTTTAACCAAGTGCACATTTGTACTGAGCCTCCAAATGCAGATAATCTTGATTCAAAAATGTATTGCATTATGAAAAAGAATATTGTTCGTTATTGAAGTTGAAATATTCTTGCCTCAACCAACTCACACCATCGAACAAAGAAAGTATTCACAATAGTATCCATTATCAAAGTTGAAATATTCTTGCACCAAACAACTCTAATTATTCAGTTTCCTTTCAAGTGGTCAAGAGGATTCTGTCAAAAAATCAAACTAATATTTGGTTGGACTTATTCAAGAATACAATCGACTTGAATCAATGCAATTATGCATTGATGCAAAATATCTTTTTTATCAGTGTAGTTGCAGAACAATTTTTTTTCTTAAAGTACTCCTCAAGAATTGCTCGTGCACCAAAAATCATTTCTATTGGATTGAGTGTGAGGTTAAAACCCGTGGATCTTGTGCTATTTGTAGAAAACGAAAATGACCTTCTTCTATATTTGCTTTGAACTCCACTGAGAAGTTTCAATAAATGTCGACAAAGTTATAGATGAAAAAGTTATTCATACATATTATTTTTTGTCAATTACTTCAAAACTTTTTAGAGTTGAACTCTCCATAGGACTGAATCAATCGAATCATTATTATGATATTATCTTTTTTCGTGTCTTCACCATTCTGGCAACAGCGCTGATAAAACTTTCCCACACCTGAAAGAATATCGTCCCAGTGAATAACACAATAGAATTTGAAGCATGACGAAGCTCAAGGCTATTGAATTTTAATGATCTTGCCAAATAAAAAAATTGGGTGTGTATTTGCACTGATCCATATCTGTACATAAATGAACAAATCTTTATGGTGGCATCAACAAGGATAGCAATTGAGAGGCAGCATCAGCGCGTCATCACAAAAGTCAAATTTTATTTTCCGACGACCTACTTACGAATACGTATCATTTCGAACTAGTATACACAAAATTAGGTATTCCGCACTGGGGTGGAATATTCAATTTCGCACCAGTGCAATATAAATATAAATTTTAGTTCGAAAATATGCATAGGAAATTCATAAAATCTATTGTGGAATCATCTGCGTTTGAAAGACAAACTTTAGTCGCTATTCTCCATCGTTCAAGATAACCTCTTGGGAGGTATTCATGTTGAAAAGGGGAACATTCTCCATGAAAATTGAAAAATGAAAAATGTGATTTACTAGACAATTGGGAGCCATATATTCCTAAAATTATATCGTTCCTAAAATCTATGAAGAACAATATAATTGATAAATTATTAAAGGACCTCCTGACTCCTGACACTCATACAACATTTTTTCTACGTTCATGCAAAAAGCAAAAAAAGATATATTAAAGTACGGCACTAGGTGTTGAAAAATGAAAAGCTCATCTTAAATAATTGATTATTACTATCGATTTGCATTGAAACAGATCACTATCATCTATTTTCCATTAATAGTACTCATTTTAAAACTTTCCATTCTGTAATTGTAAGGAATAATTTTTGACTGACGTTTCTCTAACCACAGTTGCATTATAAAAATCAAAATCATAGTAGCCGTGGAGAGTTCAACTCTAAAAAGTTCTGAAGTAATTGACAAAAAATAATGTGTACGAATAACTTTTTCATCTATAACTTTTTCGACATTTATTGAAACTTCTCAGTGGAGTTCAAAGCAAATATAGAAAAAGGTCGCAAAACCATAATACAATCGAAATATGTCAAATGCGTCACACTCATTTTCGTTTTCTACAAATAGCACAAGATCCACGGGTTTTAACATGAATATAAATATTTAGACATCCTTTAATCGCTGATAAAATGTTTCTATAGAAACATATCCATATCAAAATATTAAATGCTTCAATAAAATGAAGCATTTAATATTACGCATTTAAGTAACGTTATTTTTACTGACTTGCTGAATGAGAGTCAGGCGTCAGGAGGTCCTTTAATAATTTATCAATGATATTGTTCTTCATAGATTTTAGGAACGATACAATTTTAGTAATATATGGCTCCCAATTGTCTAGTAAGCCATTCCCCCTCTCAAAGCTATTATTGAAATCCATTTCGTTCTATAAAATTCCAATTTGAAATAGTAACTCAGATCTATCCTACTTAAAGTATTGAAAATTCACCAATCGATATCTTGTTGGGGAGATATACATAGGCCATTTTTGAAATAGGTCTGCAAAGTTCTATCCTTGATCTCTAGTAACCTATATTTACTACAGGCAGAAACTATTGAATTGTTCTGCAGTTAAATTCCGAGGACAACTTCAATGATAATAATAATAATACTTTATTAACCACTTTGGTACAATAGCTACATATATGGTATATCAGATGGTATAAATATATAACCAATGTTAAAAAAATACATATAAAATGTACAGATAAAGAGACACCAGTCACAGTAGTTGAATTAATAAAAATTCAACGTCACAGCTTCACATACGGAATTATGAAAAAGTACGTAAAATAAAATGAATAATTTCGAAGTATCATTCATATACTCTTGTACAGTAGCACCTGTCAATCATTAAGCATTCAACTCTATTACAAAAAATGTTGTCACATTGAGAATTTTTTATCTCAGTCGATAATATGTTGTAGAGGGAAAAAGCATTGTAAGCGGGGTGTTTTATGTGTTTAGAAGTTTTCCCTTGTTTTTCCTTGTACCATAAGTATGTGCTGATGCAATCGCTTCAAAAGACTCAAGGTCGTTTCTTGCAACTTTAAAATATTTGAAAATATAAATGCATCCGTTTCTGCAACTGAATAAAAAATTTATCAACAAGGAGAAAAAAAGTCATATCTTGAATTATAAATTATATTTGTACCTTATTTGTATCATTATTCAATCTTGAATAAATATTTAGGACCAGAGCTTTTTGGGGATATATGTAGTCTTCTGAGTAACAGACTTATTATAAAGCTTTTCTCGTTTTTTTGGTCCTGTAATATTCCTAAACTAGCAGATTATTAATTTTGGGCACAAACTGTAGACCACAATTAAATTTTTTCATGTGATTTTTCTGTCGTATCATCCCTTGAATTTACTATAGAAATATTCAACATTTTCAATAGTTTATTTATTCATTATGAACCGTTCTGAAAGGACTATAGGCACACATATTAGGGGGTTTCAAGGTATCGAGAGAATTTGCTGAGATTTTAGTATATCACGCCAAATATATATAATAATAATAATAATAATATTTATTCATTTCATCTTCCATTTCCAATCCATTTCCATTAAAATATATAAATAAAAATAAAAATAACAATATGATAATGACAATACATAGGAATGTGAATGAACAAACCAATAAATAAATATTGAATAAATATTGAATATCCTACGAAGTACCGAAGTACTTGTTTGTAGGTTTGTATACAATAGCACATATAAAAAAATATAAATACGAGTATAAATATATAAAAAATAAAATAAAAATAGAGTTTTTTTTTTACTTATTTTACTTACTTAGTTAGTTTTGTTTTGTTTGTTTGTTATCGTATTCACGTATAAATATCGAAATTATAATTATTGTCTCATTTGTCATTTGTCTATAATTTCATGCAACTTCGATCTTGGTGTTTCTAAAACATAATTTTTCAATTTTCTTTTGTAATGTTTTATTTGTGTCTCTAGTCTTAGGCATTCTGGAAGATAATTAAATATTTTTGGTCCTAAGAAACTGTAACTCCTTTGACCAATCGATTTATGCATAAATGGAACTAAACACTGATTTTGTATTACAATAATAATTGCATGTATCGAGACCACGATAGCAATTGCTCTAGTTGTTATACAGAGTGTAATCAAAAATATAAGGGGATTTCTAGGTATCCACAAATTAGCTGATGACTCATAGGTATGTTATACCAAAGCTATATGAGATTGATAAATGCATACTACGCGATCCGGATAGCAATTGCATAAGTTAATATACAGGGTGATATAGAAAATATAAATGGGTTTCTAGAAAGTAAATGAAATAATAAAATCGACAATGTCGAAGTACCCTTCTCTTCAAACATTTTCACCAGGTGGATAATATTAGGCAAACATCTGACAAAAAACAACTACTTCCCTGGTTAGTACCACGATCATCACTGAATTACATCTGATAGATATTTGTGCAATGTTCTTCCAAGAAGACCCAGTTGCAAATGCTCATTATACAGCAGATTATCCTTCACTTGGTTGGGGAAGACGAATCAGATTATATAGACGGTGTAATAAGCGATTTTGATATGATGACTTGTAATGCGACTATTGAGATCGTAAAGCAAAATTGACATCTATGAAGGAATGCCTTTTGGTGGTAGTTCTCACTTGCGATTTTTAGAAAAACTGCTGGTCTGAGGAACAAATATTAGAAAATAAATATTAAACAATTCAGTTTAGTGAATAATAATATATATGTCCAATTGAATAATTATGGCTGAACCCACATACAAAATGAAATATGTACCTCCATTGACCGGTACAATTTTTATATCAGCATGAACAAAAAATAGGTAATTCGAACTACCATTGTCACATTCGATTTTTTTCTCGGATGTATTGCTTCATAACTTGAGCATAAAATAATTTAGATCACAACCTATGCAATAATGTGAGAAAGTATTCATTCACTCAAAAATTATATAGCTGATTCCCATTTGGTAGAATTTATTTTATTCCATTCCCATTATGGTAATCCGGTTTGGAATCATAGTCCACAAATTCAATGAAATATATTGTATACCTCCAATCAAGGGGCTGATTTGTATTTTTCCAGTGATCGTGCTGTGCAATGAATTCCTACTGTTTCAATGAAATAGCTTCACTGGGAACTTTTAGTAATTATTGTAAATAATAGGAACCTGATTTTGACACGTTTCTATCCTATTGTTGATTGCCATGAGAAAACAAAGTATTTTTACTTGATTTGCATTTGACAACTTTACTGTTATTGCTAGTCAAGGATTTAAGAGTGATAAAATGCATACAGTATCGGAAAGTTTTCATCTTCGGTATGGTAGGTTCATGAGAGCGTAAAGAATAGTTTGCTAAATGTCGAGAGAGCAATACAATTTCTCCTCTACTCGCTCATGGAAGGGATATCGACGTGAGCTGTTAATTCGTCGGGTGGGGTAACAGGATAGGCGCACAGTAGTGCGTCTCTCTTATTTATGTGGTATTATCTTGTCATTGCGTTCCGTGTTACTCGCGTAGATTTCTGTCTATACCCCAGATGAAAAGTTTCCGATACTGTAGAGTATTTTGAATAAGTACCGTTCGAATAGATAATGCTGAATTGTTACATACGTAACGTGTTACATACGTAACATACGTAACAAGATGCAATTGGTATGGAATTACTAGCACTAAAATTTAGGAAATGTTTTATATGTGTCAATAACTGTAAAATTAGATTAGAATTGAGTGCTCGCATAAAACGTTAGGTGTAACATTCTCAAATCAGCAAATTCTATCGATACCTAGGAACCTCCTTTTATTTTATATTACACCATGTATATCAACTAATGCAATTGGTATTGTGATCGCGTAGAATATAATTGTGAATCGAATATACTTCAGGTATAACATACTAAACTCAGCAAATTCTATGGATGTCTAGAAACCTACTTATATTTTCTGATACACTCTGTATATCAACTAATGCAAGTGCTATCGTGGTCGCGTAGAGTGTACTTATTGATCTTATATGCCTCAGGTATAAAGTAACAAGATGCTAGCAAATTCAATCGATATCTAGAAACCATTTTATAGTTTTCATTACACTCTGTATATCAATCTAATATACCTCCGGTGTTACATACTAAAATCTCAGCAAATTCTATCTATACCTAGAATCCCTCTTATATGTGTGCCTAGTCTTTTCTTTTTCTAGCCGAAAACTGCATCCTAAGATCATGGAAACGTCCTTTTTTTTCGAAAAACTGCCACATTTGTGTTCACAACATCAAAATGATCAATTAGTTTGTAAGTCATGAGTTCTCCTGAAATGTAAAATAAGAATTTTTAATAAATTAAATATTTGTTTACAAAAATATAGTATAACATTTTTATACCTACTTATATTTAATGTACTATCAAATACAGAGTGGGCCATTGAAAACGAAACAGCGGCTCTGTAGGTCGACAGAACCGAGTTATATAAAAACGCTCGGACACGTCAACCACATTTTCGAGGGGGACATCGTTCGCGATGAAATTCACCCGAAATACATTCCATCCCTCGGAGCTGTGACCGCCACCCCTAAATTTTTAAATGGCAACATATGGCAAGTGATACCTCATTTGAAAGGTATTTTCCTTCTTAATATCAAACAGCAAAAATAAATCAATTCCATCGATTCGTTTTCGAGATATAGCAACTTGAAGTTGGGAAATCACTTTTTATTCACTCAATCAATAAAAACAATATCTGATAAAGCAACTGTCGCAATAATTATTATTATCAATGAATTAAATGTTCAAACTGTCTACCACCCATTTCCATACAATACTACAAGTTCTGCTCAAAATGAGACCTCACATTTCGTAGCATTTCCGGCGTTATTCGACGGCATTCTTCAATAATTCTACGTCGTAATTCTTCCAGAGATTCTGGTTCGGTTGCATAGATTTTGTTTTTCAAGTGACCCCACAGGAAAAAGTCGAGTGGGGTTAAATCTGGAGATCTGGCTGGCCACTCTATAGCGCCTCTTCTTCCAATCCAACTTCCAGGAAACATTCTATCCAAAAACGCCCTAACAGGCAGTGCATAATGTGGAGGTGCCCCGTCTTGTTGAAATTTCAAGTGGTCTTCATGGTAACGATTATCATTTTCAATGATGTCTACTAATTGTGGATAAACAAATTCATTCAATAATTCCAAATAAGTTTCTCCTGTCAGGTTACCGTCGAGAAATACTGGTCGAATCAAACGGTCCCCAAAAATACCGGCACAGACGTTGAGTTTTTCGGGAGTTTGAGTATGGACTTCGTGGAAAACATGTGGATTGGCATCTGACCAATAACGACAATTATGACGATTCACAGTCGAATTCAAAAAGAATGTAGACTCATCAGAAAAGCAGATGTTGAAAAGAAAATTCTCATCAGCATCTATTTTCGTAGTCATAATTTCACAAAATTCCTGTCGCCCATCAAAATCATCTTCATTCAATTGGTGTACCAAATGTATTTTGTAGGGGTGAAATTTATGATGTTTCAGGATTCGGGGGATACTGGTTCTACTAATATTGGTAACACTTGCCAATTTCCTTGTGCTCAATATTGGGTCTGCATGAACTTGTCCTAAAAGTGCAACTTCAACAGGTTCATTTCTCACAGGAAATTCACGTTCTGGGTCTCGTTTCTTGTTGGCTACTGATCCAGTTTGACGAAACTTTTGCACTAATTCTAGAACGTATTTTCTAGCAACAAGTTTATCTGGATGCGTTTCATTGAACAAATTAGCTGTACGGTTACCGCACTCATCATTCTTGAAAAAAATTGTTATTATTTCAACTCTTTTCGCGATCGTATACACCATTATTGAGGAAATATTCAGCAGCTGTAATTCACTCTAATGTCGTTCAATCAACGATCAGTTTGACATTGCCCGACGTCCAAAATTGCGATTTGGCGAAAAAAATTATCGCATACATGTTTTTGTTGTACGCGCATTGGAGTCGAATTCGAGAAAACATCTTTTTATCGATTCTCAAGAACTTTAACATTTTTTGGATCAAGTAATTGAAGATGAAATAAGAATTTGAAACGAAATTGCATGTTATTTGTTGGTAAACAGTTAGATCATTTAATTCCTTGACAATGATAATTATCTTTAAACAGTTGCATTGTTAGATCTTATTTTTATTGATTGAGTGAAAAAAAAGTGAATTTCCAACTTCCTATATCTCGGAAACGAATCGATAGAATTAATTTATTTTTGTTGTTTGATATTAAGAAGGAAAATATCTTTCAAATGAGGTATCACTTGCCATATGTTGCCATTTAAAAATTTAGGGGTGGCGGTCACAGCTCCAAGGGATGGGTATTTCGGGTGAATTTCATTGTGAACGATGTCCCCCTCGAAAATGTTGTTGACGTGTCCGAGCGTTTTTATATAACTCGGTTCTGCCGACCTACAGAGCCGCTGTTTCGTTTTCAATGGCCCACTCTGTATATACAGAAAATACTCCTTTTGAATAGATATAACCTGTAATCCACAAATCATTTCACTAATTCAGAATTTGAAATTGCCAAATTGAAATACTCACCAATGTTAAATAAATAAGTCTTAACAATTCATGAATCAAGGTAAATAGTATTTTCAAAAATTGATGAATAGTTATATGTCTGATTAACGAACTACTACGTTAGTTAATGAAAATAATTTAACGATTTTGTTGTAACAACATTTCATGGCAAAACGACCTTATTTCAAAATGAACTTTACCGAAAATGTATATTTGGAAAACTGATAACACTCTTGGTATGTTCGTAGAAAAACTTTATATCACCTTGTATGCCATTAGTTGTAATGAAATCAAAGCTATTAACGAAAATTGATGGTCTCCGAAATGGGAATTAACTTTTTGGATTTCATTAAAAACAATTTAACATCTCGAGGTATAATCTCCCGAAAAAAGTCGATTAAAAAAGTAATTAAATATGAAGGAGATTACTCAACAAAAGCTCATGACGACAGATTTTTTAATTTCATTAAGGACCATCCAAGAAAATGAAAAATTACCGAAGGAAAGCGATCACTGCTTAAATAATTTAGCACGAAAAGGGCGAGATTAGTACGCCCATAGAATACCGGTAATTAAAAACTTAGTCTGATTGTACGCTCGATCGGAAATCCCATCAATTTTAACTCTTTCGTAGCGGAAAATGTGAAAAACCGCCCCTCTGTCCGGAAGCGTACTACGCACAACTTATTAACTACCGTATACAAAAAAAAATATATTTCAAAATCTGACATTGTTCCCTTGTGATGACTTATTTGTTACTTATGGAAAAGACTCTCCAAGAAATAGCTTCAACATCACGTTTTGAAGGGGTCAAATCACCCAGCATAAAATACAGGGTGTTGATTAAGTACGTTGACAAACTTCGGGAGGTGATTCTTCTAAAGTTTTCAGGACGCAAAGTTCATATAAGCACATGTCCCAATTGGCTTGGTTTTCGAGATGAATATACATTTTTTTCAAGATTTTTTTTGGGTTAACTTCGACATTTTTGACAATAAACAGTTCAAATTGGGCAAGTACAATCCATCCGCCGTCACTGACATATTATAAAGATAATAATAATAATAATCAATCAATCAATCAATCAATCAATAAATTTATTTACCAAACTTATTGTTACATAAGAATAATTCAGAACAATTAACATTTAAAAGAAAAATGGTAAACAAATAACCGAACGCCCAAAAAAAGGTTTCCCTTGAGCATGGGCGCGGAGTGATTTGTGTAGTAGACTAACTAAAGATTAAAAAAATAGTAATAAAGTCGGTACTTATAGTTAAAAAAAAGTTAGTAATACAGTAAGAATAGATAAAAAAATTTAGTAATAAAGTAGGTATGGATAAAAATTCTGATAAAAGAATGAATTGGTTTACATTACATTACCTAATTGATTTTGATGAAATAAGTCAAATTTTGGCATGTATTACCTAGTCAGTTGATTATGGGTATGTTATATTCCTGTCTATCAATTGTACGATGAATTTTTATTCTAGGTAAGGTGTGTATCCACATTTTCAGTTTTTTTTTTAAACAATCCGATAGTGACTGTATGTCGTAATTCTTCAGGAATTTCAGCATACAGTACAGGACAAAGGTATAGGAAGGACCTTTGACTTTTTTTTTTGTTTACTTTTGGTATGCTGTGGTTTTTTCCTTGAAGCGGGTATAATGTTCATGTTTAATTTGTTCTTGCTCATTTTTATGCCTATGGTGATGGATTATGAGCGATTGGTAGTACAGTTGACGAATATCAAAAGTTTTTGATTCCAAAAATAAAGATTCAGTGGGGTATCTATAACTCTTTTCGTAAATTATTTTTAGAATCCATTTCTGCGAAGTGTTAAGTGGGTTCAACTGAGTGTTGTTTATTCCACCCCATACTTTGATCCCGTAGGTGAGGTGTGTTTGAATTAATGTGTTGTAGAGTATTGTGGTGTGTTTCCTGTCAAAAAGTTTACTATATATTTTGAATCTATTCGCCATGCTTTTCAATTTTTTACTAACATAGTTAGCATGATAATCCCAGTTCAGGTGATTATCTATTATAATTCCCAAATACTTATTTTGTGTAACTGATGATATGTCGATACTTATTGGTATCTTTAAATTTCAACAGATTGTAATTTGGAAGAGTATCATCATAACTAGTGAATGGTATGAACACAGTTTTATCAAAATTTATTGTAAGCAGTCTGTTACGTTTCACGTATTTTTTGCTTTTCTGTGTATTGACCTTTAAATAATGAATATGTCAGTGTCGTAAAATACCGTCGTTCATAACGAACCATTAAAAAAAAAAAACAATTTTGTAAACAATTTTTATAGTTAGAAAAGTAATAAAACTACTAGCATTTTTCACATCCTGGTTTTATTACAATTTCAAAGAGCGGTAGAAGTTTGCCAACTATCAGAAAAGTTACAGTCCATATTCGAAACCAAACTCATACCCACAAACATGGTCCTTCGAGCCGGATATTGATCGAAATCTATTGGAATACGTATATACCGAAGTAGCTACACGACGTATTCAGCATCAGTTGCCGTCGAGGAAGCTGAAAAGAAGATTCCTAAACAAATATCTGTGAAGAGAGAAGAAAGAGCATTACTGTTAGAGAGACTACCTAACTGCATTGTTTTTGAATTCCAAGAGCAACAAAAAGCATCGTTGTCTTGCGTTAGCCCGGAGTCAAAGTCAGTATTTTCCTTTTCATTCCCTTTCCTTTCCACAATACTTTGAAATATATTTAATCTTGACTTTGGTTGTAGTTGTTTGAAAGTTAACATCATTTTATTTCACCGAGTCCTATTCAAATGGCTGGTATGGACATATTGGTAAAAAGGAGAGCAGTGATAAAAGGTAAACTAACAATTTTCTCTAAATTTGTCTCGAAATTAGCCCCTCCAATAACTGACGAAAACTTATTACTCGAACTAGAACAACGTTTAGAGCGTTCTGCCTCTCTCCTTAATGACTTTGAAGCAGTTCAGTTGGATATTGAATTTTTGTCTACTGAGGTAGAGTCAGAAGTTCTAGAACGCGAAACATTCGAGCAATTTTTTTATACCTCCACCACAAAGGCAAAGAATATTTTGAATTTTGCTAGATTGGATCAAAATGGTAGTGTAGGCAATACAAGCATGACGAATAATTTAGGTACGAGCCCTACGAGTAACATTAGGGCCATGAGCCCAACTGATCAAGGTATGTCTCAAAACGTCAGATTGCCAATAATTGATTTGCCAAAATTTGATGGTAGCTTTGACGTTTGGATTGAATTTAGAGATGTTTTCGAATCACTTATTCATAAAAATAGCTCAATCAATGATGTACAAAAATTTCATTATCTTCGTTCTGCGTTGGAAGGTGGTGCCAGGCAAGTTATAGCTAGTTTAGAAATTTCTTGCACAAATTATCCAATTGCCTGGGATTTAGTTTGTAACCGATATAACAATTCTAGAATTTTGATACAAAATCACGTAAAATCTCTATTCAATTTGGCAAAAATATATGATGAATCTTCTGTCTCTCTTAGAACTCTTATGGATAACGTTAAAAAGCATATGCGTGCGTTGAAATCATTGAATCAACCTACTGATAATTGGGATACATTGGTTATCCATCTTATTTCTATGAAATTAGATTCCAATACAAACAGGGAATGGGAAGAAAAGAAAGCTTCTTATCCATCACCCAGTTTGGAGGATTTATTTACATTTATGAAAGATCGTGCAGACCTTCTCGAATCTATAGAGCAAAACCAATTTAACAGAAAAAACTTGAGTAAACATAAGCCAGATATCAAAAGTAAAACCTTTTTAACGTCAAATCAGTCCAGCAATTTTTCACAGAAGGTTTGGTGCTCATTTTGTAAAAATAGTCAACATTTTATACAGGATTGTCCTGAATTTATCAAGTTATCTGTCAATGACCGTGTTGAACGAACCAAGGCTTTGAAGCTCTGCATAAATTGTCTCAAATATGGCCATATGATAAAACAATGCCATTCCAGTTCTTGCAAACGCTGCAGAGGTAGACATCATACCCTATTACATATCGAATACGAAAATAGGATAAATTCAGATCAACCTCTGACAAATAGTGTACAAGAAACCATTAATTTATCTGCTAGTCATATAAAAATGAATCATCAGGTTCTTCTCTCATTTTTATAGTTAGAAAAGTAATAATTTTTCATATCCTGGTTTTATTACAATTTCAAAGAGCGGTAGAAGTTTGCCAGCTATCAGAAAAGTTACAGTCCATATTCGAAACCAAACTCATACCCACAAACAGAGTCCACTATTGAAGAATTGTATTATTTTGATGAAATCGTTTTCAACGTTACTTTTCAATGTTTCCCAGGACGAGTCCTCATAGAAGATGGCAGTATCATCAGCAAAGCTGATAATATTGCCTTTGGTTGGAGTATTGAATAGATCGTTAATGTAAATATTGAAGAGTATCGGCCCCAGTACTGTACCCTGAGGGACACCATATTCAATTATTTTTTCTTTACTTTTTGTACCATTGATGTTGACACTCTGTCTTCTATCACTTAGGTAGCTCTTCATGAGCTTCAGCGAGTTTCCTCTACAACCAACGTTTTCCAGAGTATTTAACAACATCTTATGACTAACTGTGTCAAATGCCTTTGCCAGATCGACGAAGATACAAAGACACGGTTTGTTTTTATCTATTCATTTATAAATCATACTTATTAGGTGGGTCATCGCGTCTTCCGTCGATCTGGCCTCTTTGAATCCAAATTGTTTCTCAGATAAAATATTATATTTTTGGAAGAAGTTGTTGAATCTATTTTTAAGTATTTTCTCGAACACTTTGGCAACACTGCTTATTAGAGATATTGGTCTGTGATTGGCCACTTGCATTTTGTTTCCAGATTTGTAGATAGGCTTGATCTCTGCTTTTTTCAGAGCACTTGGGAATATACCAAGGTCAATGGATCTGTTTATTACATATGTTAGCGGTTTCGATAACAGATCTGCATATTCCCTCAATATTTCTGCTTTGATTCCATCCGGGCCGCGGGCTTTTCCTGTTTTTAATGTACCGATGATTCTTTCAACCTCGATTTCAGTAGCTGGTTCGATATATATGGAGTTAGGTGTTCGAGTGCACTGTTTTTCAGGTATTCGTGTAGCGGCTATTTTTTGGGCAAGTTTTCCACCAAGGTTTGTGTAATGGTTGGCAAAATACTCTGCGATTTCTTCTTTACTTGATATTTTTTCACCAGTCTCTGACAAAATGAATTTTATGTCATTATGTGTGGTTTGTTTTCTATCAATAGTTTTCAGACTTTTCCACAGGGCATTTGGATTACTCATATTTTTTTCAATCTTGCTTTGCATGTGTTTTATTTTGGCAGATTCAATCAGCTGATTTAGTTTGTTCCTATATTTCCTGAAGTGTGTTCGAATGTTCTCATTGTCTGGCTCATTTTGCAATTTTTTATATAGATTATTTTTTTTATTTATCGAGTTGACCAGTCCATCTGTAATCCATTCCTTCTTTTTTACATTTTTTCTTTTTATGGCTATTTTCCTGGTACAGAGTTCAATTTTTTGGTTTAGAGTTGCTACGAATTCATTTGTCATTCTATCGGCGTCGTTCTCCGTGTACACATTACTCCAACTTTCCCTAGTTAATTCTGATCGCAATTTGGGCCTATTCAAATAGTATTTATATGTTTTGTTATTTTCATTTTTTTTAGGATTAATTGTTTCATGTTCATATTTGATTTGTAAAATAATTGGAAAATGGTCACTGATGCAAGTTTTTAATACGAATGGATTTAGCAAATCAGAAGGAAGGTTAGGTTAGGTTAGTAATAATAATAATGGCTTTTATTGATAGGAAAATATAAGAAGTACATCCCCTATCAAAAGGCAGAATTCAATAGACGAACTAGAGACCTAGGTGTCTAGCACGTTTCTTGATCTTCCATCCAACCATACATACTAGTGTAATAAAGAACAATATGTTAGCAATTTACCGATAGTAATAAACTTACTGATCAGATATGAATTGTATAACAAAACTAATATAGAACAAAATAAAGCAGAATAAATAGTAAGAGAAGCAGCTACACATACATAATAATACTAAAGATATAACTATTATATAACTATTATAATATACTGATAGAAAGATAGATAGAACTAACACTAAAATGCACCTATACAAAACTATTTGCGATATTCGTTGGCGATTGAGTGGCGGAGGAGTATGAGCTAGAGGATCATGAAAAATAATCCAAAAGATGTGGTAGTTTGTTGCTTGAAAGTTCAGACCTCAAATTAATTTTCATTACTTTATTAGACATTTCTTTTTAAGAGAATAGGACCTTGTTATAGAGCCAGTAGCAATAATATGTGAATGAACCTTTATATCTGGTGGATTTGTATCTAGGCGGAGATATCATACCTTTGAATCTCAAATTGAGATTGTGCACATCGGTCCTGAATGCGATTTTATGATACAGATAGATAGGACGTTGTGTACGTATTATTTTGTGGAAAAGAACACAAGCGTGTAGAATTCGATGCATTTCCATATTTATCCAGCCGAGGTGAATTAAGTGGTGAGAGATATGTTGCCTTCTATTGACTCCTAATATCATCCTCATACGCATGAGTTCTGCAGCCCCTGGATTCTGTTTTTGTCCACTCTGAGTAAGTTTGGCCCATAAACAACATCTGCATGATTTGCATGTGAGAGCATTAAGGTTTCACATAACATTTTCTTTACTGAAACAATCAGGACATTCCTGTTGGAGTAGATCAATTATTCAAGGCTGCTGTATCCTTTTTCAAAATGTTAGAGACATGACTAGAGAATCTTAATGAGCTATCTAAAATCAGACCCAAATTTTTTACCTCGTCTGTCACGGGTAGAGTCACCCCGTCGATTAATATGTTGATATTATTTTTACAAAGTCTTCGTGCTAATGGACGACCAAAGACCATCACAGAGGACTTTGAAGAATTGATAGACAGACAATATTTTTTGGAAAGAGTGAGTAGAGACTTTATATCTTGAATTTGAGGGACAAACTTCGAAGGGTGATTCTTCGATAGTTTTCAGGACGAAAGTATATATAAACATATGTCTTAAACGGCTTGGTTTTCGAGATACCGGGTGATAAAAATATTTTTTTTTCAATATTTCTTGGAGTGGACTTCGACATTTTCGACAATGATCAGTTCAAATAGTACACACGATAAATTTCTTAAATAATTCACAGGGTCCTACTTTTTTGTGGGTATTTAGTTTTCAGTGCATTTGTATAAAAACTGTTCATTATATTTTTAATTTTATAATTTTTATTCATCGAAGATTTTTTTAATTCTGAAAAAATATTCCTTTCAATCTACAATAATTGAGAATGTTTCATTTTCAAATTTTTATTATTTTATGGGAGACTGGAAAATGTTTGCATTAATATTTTCGTTGTACTACCCTAATTTGAACTGATTATTGTCGAAAATTTCGAAGTTAACTCCCACAAATCTTGAAAAAAATGTATTTTTAACACCCTGTATCATCTCGAAAACCAAGCCGTTTGGGACATATGTTTATATGAACTTTCCGTCCTAAAAACTTTCAAGGAATCACCCTTCTCAAATTTCTTTATGTTATGCGAAACTGGAAAATGTTCGCATTAATATTTTCATTGTAGCTCCTGAACCATACAAGTAAATGAAAAACTACAGGAGAACAAAATGATGCCAAATGAAACAACATTGAATATTCTTGTCTCATAATATGTCAGTGACGGCGGAAAAAAAATGTATGAAGGGTTGAACAAGGCTTGACTCTGAAAAAAGGAGGACCCTGTGAATTATTTCAGAAGTGAATTAATTTGTATCGTGCGTACTATTGAATTAATTGTACTTGCCTAATTCAAATTGATTATTGTCGAAAATGTCGAAGTTAACTCCAAAAAATCTTGAAAAAAATGTATTTTTATCACCCTGTATCTCGAAAACCAAGCCGTTTGGAACATATGTTTATATGAACTTTTCGTCCTGAAAACTTTCAAAGAATCTCCTTTCCTAAGTTTGTCAACGTACTTGATTATCACCCTGTAAACGATGTTGATATAAATGAAAAAATAACTATGAGCATTATGCAGTCTATAATGGGCAGTGCGAGTGTCTATACAAATTAAAATAAAAAAATAATATATAATTTTCTATCGGAAGATATGCTTTTCAGACAAAATATTCTTGTACGCCATTAAAAAAATTCTAGTTTTCGGTCCACATTATTTTGGAACAGCAGTAGTTTCTAGGATTTTCTAGGACATAATAAGCGAACGTGGGGAATGCCGTACAAGAATATTTTGTCTGGAAAGCATATCTTCTGATGGAAAATTATTATTATGATTATTAGTACAGACATTAGCATCGCCAAGAATTGACGGCATAGTGCCTAAATATATTTTTTTATACAGCATCATCGTTCTGAATATATTTCATGCTGGGTCATTTGACTCTTTCAAAATGTAATATGGACTTGTAGTCTAGAACAAATTACAACACAGTTCAGAAAACGGGACAGTGAACCAGCATTGCGACCTGGACCATCAAGAGAATAAAAAGTGTGGTTTCAAGTTTTATTTTTCCAAAATCTGACCTAGATCATCGAATATTATGATTTTGGTCTCAATAGATTCGAAATGGCATCTAGAAAAAAAAATTCTTTCAAAAATTGGGTTAGGAAAAAATTGCAAAAGTTATAAACAATTAAGTAAGAAAGGAGTGGTTTGGTTTTTTGCAAATAGTTCAAAAATTATTTGAGATATTCAAAATTGAAAAAAAAAACCTTAAAGAGCAGGAAAGTCCCTACGAAAAAGTCTGGCATCTCGGAACTGTACCGTAGATGTATATAGATTATTGGATATTTGGATAGCTTATCCATTTGGGATTGAGATTCAGTGTTAATTTTCTCATAGGCAATATTATGTGCCTATTTTGAATGAATTGTCAATAATTTTTTCCTCCCTAGGGAGGAAAAGTATGAGTTTCCTCTCTCCCTGATTTAAGGGAGGAAAGTGTGTACTTGCTATAGTGGTAAGAGAAAAAATAGTATTTTATTGAGACTAACCACCAAAAAATAGGTACTTACAATGCAACAGAATGTCATATTTTAAATAAAAAACCTTTCGCTGGACGGGAAAAGCCTCTCATGTGAAGATAGAGGACAATTACAAGAATGATATTTATTTGGGAAAAAATAGTGGCGTAGTATTATTTCAATCGAAAATATGGTAGGGAATGTCAACAGGGATACCACTGATAAAAATAAGAAAAACTTTTCTCCACAACCTTCACAGAATTTGCCAATTCTGAAATCATATTTGATGAATGGTAACATTCACGCACTTGATATTGAATATAGTTATTTACCTAACAAGTGCGGAAAGTAGTACTTTTCTGCACGCGGCGGCAGTTGCACGAACGATGTGGAGCGGATTTGGGGCAAGCCGTTAAGGGCGGAAAAGACATTTTCCGTAAGAGTTAGGTACAATATTTTTCCTACGAGTGTTGTTTTGTTCGTTTTGAAAGTTGTACTTACTTTTCCGCACGATTTTTACTTTTCCGTACGATTTTTACTTTTCCGCACGATTTTTGTATTTTTGAAAATGATAATATTTATGACTAACTAAATGATCTATGTAAATATTGTGTCTTATTAGTCATTTTGTAGCATTATTATAAAAACTTGTTAATTAAAACCTTATTTTTTCATAAATAAGATGGACAACAACACTCGTAGGAAATATATTCTAAAACACTTGCTGTCTTATGCATTTTGGGTGTATTTCATCCAATCATTTGTATAAGAATGAATATGCTGAGATTATTGTAGCAACAATTACGTTAGCCTTGACTGGCATCATAGTGACAAGATGTGAAATGAAATGTCAAAATAATTTTTCGTTTGCTTTCCATTTGATTATATATGTGAAATTTGTGGTTGTGGAGAAAGCACAGTCTGTTACTCGTTTAGAATGAAAATTCGTTATGCTCGGGGTTCCTTGCGCTCGCCTTTCGGCTCGAGCTCGGAACTTCCCACTCGCATCGAATTTTTCATTCTAACCTTGTTACAGAATATAATATTACTATAGACAAAACATTTTTTATGCGTACTTACTACTACTGTAGAGGGAGTTCCATTAAAAAAAGTGTTGGATTTCATGGGTCGTTTCATATTTCAAATATATTATGTACCACTCACTGGTCTAGAGAACAACTGTATATCTTAAATTCTTTCAATAATCTTACCATGCTTAATATAGTTGGACAGAAGGGGATTTGGCAACCCTGTGTACCAAATACCAAACCACCAGAACTAGTAGGAATCTCGCGTGTGCGACCCATATTCAGAAGATTAAGATGGTTGGCCTTGACATCTTAGGATACGCGAGGGGCCCATTGTAAGAGTGCAATCGGCTCACAAAGGTGGTGCTCAATTTAGCGCTGTTTTTCATTGATGTGAGTTCTCCAGGTGTTCCATTTCGATGAAAGGATTGCGAAACTGGTTTGAAAACATCGGTCGAGTACGTACATACCAGAGAGATTAAATAGTTCTGTACGTAAAACAAATATTTCAGATTTAGTTGACGAAATTTCACGTTGTAGAAATCAGTCTTTTGTCATTCGTGAATGAAATTAGGTATTTAGATTTTCAGAATATTTTAATGCCTTTCAATTTTTTTTCCATTTCGACACTCTTTCAAGGCCGGACGAATGCGTTCGCACACAATGTATTTTTAAGCATACCATATATAGTTACAATGCTCAATATTCCAGGTAATTCTGTGATTTTTTAATTAATTCCAACCTCTAAGTACTCTTATGCCAGCTGAATAGTATAGTTTGGCTTGATTTCTCGAATTTCGGAAACCGTATTGGATTTAATAAAAAATTATTCAATGGGTGTGATGGCTATTTATTACTCATGAGAATACAGTTTTCGACGTAAGCTGTTGCAAAAATGAGCTCATAGTATTAAGATTTACCCTCTGAAGTAGGTTCGACGAGGATCCCTAATTTGAAATGGTTATTTTGGTTACAGTGATTCTCGGTGATATAAAACAACTATACTACTCTTGAAGTTGAAGTATAGTCGAACAAATGCAGACGACAGAGGGCACCGACTTCTTGAACCAATGATCAGCCACGGTAAGGATGCAGGACTTTCCCTTAATCTTAAGATTTTGTCTTAAACTAATCTTGTATTTTTCAGAGAACCTCGTCAGAACAAATAACGAAAACGAGGTTACAATGTTTATGATTCTTCATATTTTTGAAAACGATAAGAAGGCCAAAAAGCTAATACTTCTTAGCTAATTATTATTATTATTATTACAGTAACTACCCAAAGAACTGAGAGTTTTCAGTTCTTCATTGGCAGATTTTACAATACTAGCTAACATCTTCTCTGAACAAAATTTAGTACAATATGGCTGAGAATAGTCTTTCCGAAGTATAAAACTGGTGATGAAATCATTCAGGAATATCGTATATTATTTTCTTCTTTCAAATGTCCAGTAAGTACATTACTTTACCTCACCATCCCTCCCCCCACCAACCTTTAATAGCACTTTCACTTCCAAACCACAGAAGAACATAAAATAAATGTTGACCATTTGAGAATGGGGATCCAGCGACGTGGTAGAATTCAATGTGAATAATACCCAAGCATGCCCTTTCTCTGAAGGAGTCCATCTCTCAGTGGCCAGCGTGATTATGGCAGGAGTATCCATACGAATGAAATTCTTCATTTCAATGATCGGTATTACCATAAGCAGCACCCTTCCATGAAAAAAAAACATGGGATGTCCGTTGCCAAAAATGTTTCTTGATGACTTTGTTTGCTGTTTCGTGTCAAAATCTTCTCCATTTTCTGCCAACTGATGATGATGTTTGAGGCACACATACGACTTGTCCTGTAATTCAGTCCCCATATAATGCAACCCCTAAAGACACATTTGAACTTTTATATTATGTCCAAAAAAGAGCCATTAGTCTCGTCTGTGTTGCTCCGCTTACAAGCTTGCTCACATTTCTAGAAAACCGCAGAAAGGTTGACGATCTGTTATAGACATTTTCATTGACAAATCTCCTATGAAATGTCATCAATTGTACCGCCGTTAACCTCTAATAGGTTACTGGTCGATATTTCAATTGCGGAAAAAAAATATTTTCCGAACAACTAAGTACCGAGTTAGAAACTAGATGTCCCGCCATTCGAGGATGCTCACTGCAGTTTTCCTATACAATATAGAAATATATTTGGGTCAAAAATCCACTACAAACAGTGCAAACAATAACTAATGTCTGCAAAATGGTCCAATTATCAATCCATGTATAGGCAAAAGCTGAGATACCACCCGCAGATCGGTGTTAACCAAACTACGAGCGCCATCTCAACCTCAGCCCAACCAAACAATACCCACTTGTTCGGAAAGAACGAACGTATCATAACAAAGGAATCTATCAATGAGCTGCTTATCAAGTTAGAAACTAGATGTCCTGCTATACCAGGATGCTCACTGTAATTTTCCTATACAATATAGGAATATATTTGGGTCAAACATCCATCAGAAAACAACTACTTTCCTGGCATCCTGGCTAATACCACGACGAGCGTTGAATTACATCTAATGAATTTCCGTGCAGAGTTCCTACAAGGATGTCTCCGCAATTGTTAGTTGCATGGAAATGTTCATTGAAACATTTGGACCACCTATAAATCGATTTCTGGGTTCTTGCCCTCCTCAGTATAGGGTAGGTCTCTGCAGACAGTGGTCCAAATGTGGTTCAAATGGTCCAAATGTTTCGATTAAAGGTGCGTATTCACTAGAGCATTCGTTCCACCGAATGAGCACATGAGCTGCTCGGTTCAAGGTCAGGTTGCGTCATTCTGCGTAATGTCCATACTATCCGAGCATTTGCCCGTGCGATGATCATTCGGTGCTCATGCGGAACGAATGCTCTAGTGAATACGCACATTTACATTTTCTATGCAACTAGCAATTGCAAAGATACCCGAACTCTGCACGGAAATTCATTGGATGTAATTCAACGTTCGTCGTGGTATTAGCCAGGAAAGTAGTTGTTTTCTGAAGAATTTTTGAACCAAATATATCCCTATATTCCTATATTTCTATAGAGGAAAATTGCAGTGCGCTTCCTGGTATGGCAGGACATCTAGTTTCTAACTTGATAAGCAGCTCATTGCTAAATAATAGATTCCTTTCTGTTAAAGTAAGTACCGGTTTCGATTTATCCAGAACACTCTATAGCACACCCATTTACAGGCAGCGGTCTGTATTTCGAGCAGATCGTAGTTTCTTCGCGGATGGTGAGTTTTGTGGATAAAATGTCGACCATTGTTCATTTAGTTACCTACTACAGGCGGCCTTGGAGGTTTCGTATGTAGTGTTTCCTGCAGCATATTGTTTAGTTAGTCTGGATAGCATTAGAATTCTCGATAGATTACTCGATAGGGTGAATCGCATGCACTCAGAACATAGGTCTAAATCCTATATATCTATGTTCATGAGCAATTGGGTTTAGAATAGCACTTTCGAGATCCCAGTAGAGTATAAAGCAGTGTTGCCAATCTGCGTGTAATTACACGAAAATCGTGTAATCCTGATACTTTGCATGCTGCATTCTTGTAATGGAAATGTGTGTGTGTGATATCGTGTAATTGAACATAAGACAATTAAAGGAAAACATAATTATAATTGCATTATACTAATTACTAATATTCGAAAGCAGAACTCCAAGTAGAAACATTTATCAGCGTCATCTCATTATGATTGGTAGGTGACATATAAACATGAAAATGATGATTGAAAGTTTGATTTTGTGGAGGAAATCCAATTCTGGACATGATTTTTTGGGTTTATGACCTTCCACAATCTGAAAGAAGTTTTGATAACGGATGCAGATACAGCCTCCGAAACGTCAACAATTTTCAAAAAATTGTTATTTGTTAATTCGATTTCATTATTTCAGATAGGCAAATTCAGTGTAGGGTACGTTACTGACAAAAATTAATTTCTTTCAAGACAGCAGTCTTGTGAACGTAGTAACTTATCAAGCAAATTAATTAATTTGCCGTTCTACACTTGTACAGATTTCTTTGGATTAAAATTTTTTTCATTTTCAGATTGTGGAAGGTCATAATACCAAAAAATCATGTCAAGAAATGAAAATGATATTGTGTCAGATATCATTTACAACTCAACAACTCAACAACGCTACTTTTAGAGAGGACCGTGGTGTTGCTATTGTTAGTATTTGCAAAATTGAAGATAGAAAGGGAAGTTTGAAAAGTATATTCGAAATGACATTTATTCACTTATAAATAATAAGAATGAGGTCCAAATACCTTTAGCGTTTGTTATCTTGAACGTCAGACCTTTATTGGAAAAATATAGATGTAGTTTAGTATAAATACCATTGTCGTTTATTTTTGAATATGATGTTTCAGAGTAAACTACTGAAGTGGTGTAATTTTTAGCATTCTCGTGTGAAAACGTGATATTTGACACATGAAAAGGGGTAATCCAGCATATTCTTGCCCAGGTAGCAAGCGTACGTCATAATGACGTACTCAATTAGTGATTTCATGACGGTAGACGTCATCGACGCAAAAATGACGTCTGTCAGACGTCATTTAGTGGACGTTACTATGTCGTTTTTCACATGACGTCATTATGACGTAATTATTTGGTCACTAATGTAACATAAAAACTAGAAGAACTTTTTAAATAAAAAATCTAACTAATTATATATATCCCATAAAATGCTTTATAACAGATATCTCTGAAAATTATTTCATTGAAGTGGCGAGTGATGATATATTTAAATTACCTGTACCTATATCGAGTCACTTTCAAAATAGCGTAAAATAACCATTGCCTTCATCCCGTGGCATAATAGGTACAAGTACAATTTTATAATTTGCATATACAATCAATAGAGTACACACTAAATCATTATTTACCTAAAAACGTATAACTCAAAAGTGAATCAAATAAATATACCAACGTATGTAAAGAAATCAAATTGCTTATTATTTTCGTCATTTTGTATTTCCCGCGAAAGTCACCAGTTATCCGACACCGACACGATCGCATCGGATTGGTTCGTATTAAGCAACATGGCCGTCGTCGATGCTTCCTTCTATGAACCTGTACAGTGGAATGTCGATGGTATTCAAACTTCATGTCTATGTATTTTGGTGTCACCATTATTCTCTGGTTGTCGGAATGAATTTTATTATACATAAATATAGAAGTGATAGTATTACAGTGTTCGGTAATAGTTGTTGTGTGTTACAGTGTTAAGAATGGTTTCAGCTGTAGAGTCCAAATAATAAACAATCTGAAGGTACCCTTATAGTCGTAAACTCTGAGTGGTTTACTTCACTGGAAAGCTAAATATTTTGGCGGCCCTATAAAGAAAGACAATGAAGCGGTAAAACGAGAAGGATATATTTCCGATAAATATACATTATTTTCCATAAAAAAAATGTTTTTACACTAGAGGTATGTAATGTGTATTTTGATTTAATTAATTTTTGAATATTGTATTAGATGGTTAGTAATAATTGAATAAAAACTATAGTCATAATAATTACTATATAAATAGCATAATCCATTGTGAAAAATTCAATGACATTTTTACTGACTTTTTGCAAGGAAAACTTATAGTAACTATTCCGAATCACGTACATATTTCAGAATGATCTGCATAATTAAGTTTTATAATAGTTTTTTACTGTATTACTTACTGAAACGAAATTGTTTTATGTTGTTATAAATAAAAATTCTTTCCATGATCACGAGTTTCGTAATCCTTTGCATCAAAAAATTTAACCACGACATTGAGTTTTCCTAATCTACCTACTTTGTATCAGTCAATGATCATCCAGTACACTTCCTTTTAATTTTTCTGTGTGATTATGATTCTCTTCAAGAAAAATACGAATATCCCAACAGCAAGTATCGTGAAAAAACATTGCATTTTTTGCTGCATATCCCCAAATTAACTAAAAAAGTACGTCTCTATGACGATGTTTATAACGTTTGAGTGACGTCATATGTACGTCTTGTGTATGACCTAACAGGTCATATACAAGCTATATGTAATGTCAAAATGACGCCATATACTGACGTCATAATGACGCTGACATTTGACCGTCATTTAGACGTCCGAATGACGTCAACTCTGGGGTCAATATGACGTCTACCATGACCTATAAGGTACGTAGTTATGACGTACGCTTGCTGCCTGGGTGATTGGCAACACTGGTATAAAGTAGCCCAAACGCAGCGTAGTCGAATATGTATTGCTGTTGTCCGTGTACTCGTCTGACCCATATGCCAAATGTATATAAATACATAGCATTTCCCTGTTATGAAAACGCTTCAGCGTACGATATAATACTGTCCACACAGAAACAATTAGAAAAACAACTTCTATTGCCGCATGGACGATGTTCTCTGAACATTACAGTAGTTTTCGTGAGAACCGGAAAAAATCCCTGCGTGCCAGTGAATACCTCAGATATTACTGACCCTGTATATCATCACAACATGAACCTAAAACGTGCTATTCTTTTTTTGTTGAAGTTTAGTTCGTCTATATACGATATACGACCCCTGATCCCGACGTATAGCAACCCCAAACTGACAAATCGAATATTCGCATTGGAATAAAGAACGGATAAAAATTCAATTCCAACACGAAAATATATAGTGCTAAACATTTGTTATGGAAATGTTGCCGGTAATTTAATACACGCTCTGCATAACATACATCACTAGCGATACGCAGAATGGTATGTTTGCCATGATGCAACAATAAAGATGAAAAATAAGAACAATAAAATCTGACAGCATATTTATTTGGGAATATACACGACATATATGCATAGGAAATGCTTATTGAAAACAATACATCAGCTTTATCGGTTCTGGAGGTCGGAATGGAATCGGGCTGATTCGAATAATTCATCAGTTTGAATCAATAAAAAATAAGGAAGACTATATACAGGGTGTCCGGTAAACCTTGTACAATATTGCAACTGGTGATAGACCAGGTCATGACTGTTCAGAATATCAGAATTTCACCTCAGTAAAAATCTTACCGTTTTCAAGATAATGGGCATTTTTTGAATTTCTAGAAATTCTCTACCTCCCATTGGATTTTTGAGTGTCATGTCTACAAATCGAGACCAATTCAAATATCCTTGCTGTTTAAGATAACTGATGAGTGATGCTTTGAGATGTACAGAACAGTTTTTTAGAAAGTGATAACATTTTTCAAGAAATGGGGTAAAATGCCAGATTTGAGTTTCATCAATTTTTTAAAACAAGTTTGACATTCTTATCGGAAAAAAGCATAACCATGTGGATTTGCAAATTCATTACAAAAGAATGCGCGTTTTGTCCAGACTCTACCATGGTATAGAACATACTAAAACTTTTGGCGGGAGTAATATTTCCGGTGAATCATAGTGTGGTGTTATTCTGAACTAAAATTAACTGTGTAGACTTTGTCAATAATGTATTTTATTATTCTCCTATCAAGACGAAATGATGAAATAATCATGAGTAATAACGAAACAGTTACTTAGAATCATTCAATGATATGTAAAAAAGTAAACACTAATTCAAAGTTTTTATGAATCAACATACACTAATAAACCACAATAACGCTTATTCATCATTGCACTGAAAATATTACAATAAATGTTCGAATTGTTTCCCATTCACTCGTATGCAGAGACGACATCTTTTCAAGAAGGACCTTTTCAAATGCGGTATAGCCCCCGAATCAGCGATACTCTGAGCGGCAGTGTGAATACGCCGTCTCAATTGCTCCACGTCAGTTATAGTTGTGGAGTGAACCAGTTCTTTCAAATATCCTCAGTAGAAGAAATATAATGGATTAAGGTCTGGGAATCTGGGCGGCCACAGGATTGGACCAAGGCGTCCTATCCATCGCCGTGGGTATATTTGATTCGAATACTGCCGAACTCGTACGTCATAATGCGCCAGGCAGCCATCATTTTCAATCCACATTGTTTGTCTCAGTACCAACGGTAGATTTTCTAAAAGAAGGGGCAGTTCATTTTGCAGGAAATTCAAATAAATGTTGCCATTTAAGGTTTGTGGCAATTCATGAGGGCCAATTACTTCGTCATTTAAGATTCCCGTCCATAAGTTTATTTCGAACTGGTGTTGTGATCTGTTATTGGTAGAATCTGCCCACACAATATAATTCCTTCAACTCTTCATCAATTTGAAGAAAAAGAAAATATTCTTTCTCATTTTTGGAAGCGTGTAACGTTTCAAGGAAAGGCCTAATAGTGTTTGTTTACATGAAAGGCCCCCTTTAATTTTCTACAAAGATTCACCTCCTAAAAACTATTGTACTTATTTATTTGTACAATCTTTCGATCTCTGAAATTTCGTTGTAATCTGGATGTTGGTCAAATGCGACATTTATCACACGAATTCGTGTATTCAGCGGTGCTTTATCGGATAATCGACAATTTCCTTTCGATAATAATTTATTTAGACTGATTACATAAAAAGTTAATTTTATTGACATACTATTCAATGCTACCAAGCAATTTATTGTTTCTTATTAATAACCATTTCTACATTTTATCTTGAGAATAATATCGAAACAAAATACTTTTTCGACGTGAGCATAAAAGTAGAAGGAAGCCTAGAATAACACCACCCTCTAATTCAGTGGAAATATTACTCCCCCCAAAAATAATTATAGTATGATCTATACCATGGTAGAGTCTGGACAAAATGTGCATTCTTTTGTAATGAATTTTTAACTCCACGTCGTTATGCTTTTTTCAGATAATAATGTCAAACATTTGTTAAAAAAATTGATGAAACTCAAATCTGGCATTTTACCCTCATTTCTAGAAAAATGGTATCACTTTCTGGAAAACTGTTCTCTACGTCTCTACATCACTCATCATTAATCTTCAGCAGCAAAAATATTTGAATTGGTCTCGATTTGTAGACATGGCACTCACAAATCCAATGGGAGGTAGAGATTTTCTAGAATTTCAAAAACTGTCCATTATCTGGAAAACGGTGAGGTTTTTACTGAGGTGAAATTCTGATATTCTGAACAGTCATGACCTGGTCTATCACCAGTATCAATATTGTACAAGGTTTACCGGACACCCTGTATATATTATCTCAGAAGGAGAGTATGATCGGAAAATTTGGTGGTTCCTGAAATAGTATATTAAAGTTTAAGTGGATAAAAGGTCTTTTCAAACACGCGCGATTTTTTGAACAGGACGTTGCAGCCGGAGTGTTCGAAAGATCAGTTATTCACGAATACTTTACGTTATTTTTTTTCAATTGGTGCACTTTGATATCATAAATACTGGTTTCATTATTACAAATAATGGAAATGAGAACTTACAATGTAAAATGGTTGATTTCGTTAATGTTTGAATAAAGGTTTTGCAATTGTTTGTAATATTTCATTTGACGTTGCACGGTACTCCTTCCAGATCATTAATCATAAAATTGTCATTCAGACTTCACGGTTCTCGAGTTGTTGATTAGCCATGGTAACTTAAAAAAACGCACGTTTTTGAAAGCGTGCTAGGTGAGGTATTCTTGGTAAGCTTTTGTCACATTCTGAATTCGAAGGGTTATGCAGCCAAATAATATTTTTCTCAAGTAAAACTTTGAAGCAGCTTTAATGATGTGGTTAACTTTTTCATATGATTTTTGGTGGGCATGAAAATACAGGAACAAATAGAAAGTGGAGTTTATCAAAAATATCACTAACTGGGTGTTACGGTTTGGAAATTCTGCAAGAATAATAAACAAAAATTATAACCGCTTGTGGTTGACTATAACCCTTTATATGGTTCTTCTTCCGCTTTGTCAAATAAAGCACAGTTTCAATGCTAAAGTCGAGGTTTCCAACCTGAAAGTGAAAATATTGCCGCTAAAGAGGAGTAAATTTAGGTTAGAGGAAGAAGAGTTTTCTTGGAGGATTGACCTAAGAAGGTTATACTAAAGAAGAATTTGACAATTTTGAGGAAGTTCTTGAGACTATCAGTCGCTATGGTAGCGGATCATTTTCCATATTGAAAAGGGATTCATTTATTTGATTTTACTCATCTGGGTTACAATTCGAGGCCACCTACCAACGAGGTAAGTACCAGGGGTTCCATATGAATCTTGACTTTGGCTAACGTACAGTCGAGTCTTCGCCTGACACTGGTGGGGCCTCTATTTACTTAGTAACTATCTATCGGTGTGCCACTGAAAGGGTATTGAATAAGGGTTACATCCCTTCGAGAAGCCAGCACCACCCGTAAGGCTCTTTCCATCTTCGTTAATAGGATATAGGTCATCACGGGACTATTACCAGGGATTTGAATCAAAAACTACTGTC
This sequence comes from Chrysolina haemoptera, assembly GCA_958298965.1. Lineage (NCBI taxonomy): Eukaryota > Metazoa > Arthropoda > Insecta > Coleoptera > Chrysomelidae > Chrysolina > Chrysolina haemoptera. Next base: position 16,880,264 of record OY282585.1, on the reverse strand, counting down.
CTGCACCCTGCCCGGACTATCCCAAGTCGACTGCGGTCCAAACCCAACCCATAACCATGAACATCTAAAACTATGAAATAAATAGCTACTTCCTTTTGCATATTATACGCTTTGCTTACTAATATAGAATGCATATGAGCTTTCAGTATCGATACTAAAGGTGGCCACTGGTTTTGCAGAGCTCAATCACGTTTAGGTAAAACGCTTGTGGCTAGTATTGTTTTCTGGGCGAACAGCTATTAAAATATTTGCACTGTTTAGCTTTCCACACTTGGTAAAGGGCAAGATCACCTCTATAAATGGTTTAGATATGACTCATTTTCCAACCTCTTGACTTATATTTTCTAAAATACCCACACCTTCACAACAAGGTGAGATAAAATCATCAATTACCTGTTTATGCAAAATATAACAATTTGTTTCGAAAAATCATGAAAGGTACCTACTATTTTTCAGTATACAGAAGACATTCACGAGAAATATTTCGTTGTCATCAACGAATCACTTATTCAGAATTTCAATATCGAAGTGATTCCTCATGAACTTGATTTTATATTTTTTCATTTACGTGCATCGTGCATTCTATTGGTATGACTTATTACTGAATTTATTTTTGAAATAATAGTAGAGGAGCGTTGGACAGAGAAGCACGTTATCTAGGAACCGGTCAAAACTGCTTTCATATTTTTTGGAACATTTCAAGTAAAAATACTTAATTCTTTATACTTAAATTAAAAACTGACGCTTACCGAGAATTTGTTGAGATGGGATCAGTGTTCTGTTGCTAAGGTTCCAAATTTTATTAGGTAAATGCTTCGCCAGTGCTCTGAGGTGAAGTTTACAAGTGAAATGTAATATAAATAACACATTTGACTCAACCTAGGTGTCTTGTCCGTTTAAAAGTTACAAGTGGGGGATGCGCATAATAATGTTTTTCTACGTTCATGCAAAAAACAAAACTTTATTGAACTATATTTAGTGGAAAAACTGTCTCTTTATTGCACTCATCTGTCATTCTACTATAGCGTTCTGTCATCATGACAGACATAAACTTTCAAATCGACGCCAAATTTAGCCCATTTTCTGTGAGATTGTATTACGTTTTAAATAGTTGCATGTTTCATCATATTCATTATATAATGGACTATGAAATTACTAGAAAATGCAATTTGTTAAAAATAAAATTATTTCCTTCGAATATCATCTGAATTACACAAAATGTTTTTGAATTACTTTTAGCATATAGATTTAAACAAACAATGTCTTCTTTCCAGTTTAGTGCCACCTAAATGAAACATTTTCTGGTTTTTGTATGAACGTAGAAAAGATATTGTATGAAACTCGTGCAAAAAGAGTTTATTGTACCTACTTTCTGCATTTGTTGCATAAATAACTATTATACCTGCCTTTTTGATTTTGACATTGATAGCTTCCCAGTTTTTTGCAAAATATTAGGCTCCGATGGTACTTTTGAAACAATGAAATACCGTTCATTCAAGAACATATTTCAGAAATTGCGTCCAGCCTCCATCTTGAACTTTGGTATCACCTAATTCATGTGAAATAGATATTTACCTAACAAGTGCGGAAAAGACATTTTCCGTAAGAGTTAGGTACAATATTTTTCCTACGAGTGTTTTTGTCCATCTTATTTATGAAAAAACAAGGTTTTTAATAATTAAGTTTTTATAATAATGCTACAAAATGAGTAATAAGACAGAATAGTCACATAGATCATTTAGTTAGTCCTAAATATCCTCATTTTCAACAATACAAAAATCGTGCGGAAAAGTAAAAATCGTACGGAAAATTAACTTTTCCGCACTATTTTAAATCGTACGGAAAAGTAAAACTTTCAAAACGAAAAATGGTGCGGAAAAGTAACTTTTCCGTACGCTCGTAGGAAAAAACCATTTTTCGCCATGTTTAATTCGTCAAAAGGTTATAGTAATATACAAGGTGTCATCCCTAAACCACACAACATATGATAATATTTTTATTTTGGATATTTTGTCAAAAAGTTATTCTTGGTAAAAATATGTACATTCCTTAAATGAAAACATGAACCAACCAATATAACAGAACACACGTAATGCATAAAAAATATGAATTTTGAGCACGAAGTAAAGCACCACTATTTTGGAAAATATCGAAAAAATTTATATGTATACGATATTTACTCACTTCACATTATTGAATTTTATTTTATTGTCGTGATACTAAAAACAAATGAGAACTTCACACCAAAAACTTTGAACTTTATTCATGTTTAAAAATAATCTGTTTTCAACGTTACTTCCTCAACAAGTCGTTAAATATACGTTTAACAATCGTTATGTTAATTCAAAAAGAATTTTTAATCAAACTTGCTTTATTTGATTCATTTATCAATGTTTATGATAGGTTCCTTAACCTTTTATTTGGTCAAAACAATGTTGTTTTATTGAGTATCTTCGATGTTCAAAAATCTCTTCACATTATTGAATTTTATTTTATTGTCGTGATACTAAAAACAAATGAGAACTTCACACCAAAAACTTTGAACTTTATTCATGTTTAAAAATAATCTGTTTTCAACGTTACTTCCTCAACAAGTCGTTACATATACGTTTAACAATCGTTATGTTAATTCAAAAAGAATTTTTAATCAAACTTGCTTTATTTGATCAATGTTTATGATAGGTTCCTTAACCTTTTATTTGGTCAAAACAATGTTGTTTTATTGAGTATCTTCGATGTTCAAAAATCTTGATTGAAAACGGCAATAAAGCGATAATTAGTAAGCAATTGGTTTAATATTACGTTGTTTCACGCGACATTTTTTCTTTGAAAAAACGTTCGGTTTTCAGCCATTTCACAACGTTATTTCAACGTCCTTGTGCCCATTGGGAGCTGACTCAAGGAGTTCAGTAGATGACGTTTCGATAAGAGGAATATCTCAAGATTTTTGTGGGAATTTAGGTGCAGTGGTTTGTTTACGGGAAGCGTTGCTTGGAGCCATGTTAGATCGTTGAAGTTATATTGGATATTTTGACTCTTGGTTCAAAATCAAGTTCTGCAATGTTTAAATTCAAAGAAGGCACAAACTGTTATCAGGGATAACTTTTTTTCGAAAACACAATAATAAAGAAGTTTTCTATATGGTGATTTGGGGATAACACTGAACATTTCCACATGCACGTATAACAAGTTTTTTGCAACTCCCCTGGTATAACATTTCGATAAAATGAAACGACTACATATTCTTTCGCTTACCCTATCCACATTTTGGTGGTTTTTCCCCTCATATTGCTCCATTTGCACACTAGCCTTGATTTCAACCCTTTCGCCAAAGCTCCCTCTGACACAATAAGAGAAGCCGTTCGTGTCTTTTATTCCTGCGTTTTTAATCTTTGTTCTAAAGGGTTTTCAGGATATTTCAATCATTTCAAAGAGGAGTCGGTTTCTGATTATGCATACGACTGAACAAATGAGAGTTTGAGATACGAAATAATTACTTTTTCAACTTTTCAATATTACCGAGGAATGAACCAATATATTCATTGATGAGCAGGTCTGCACTGATTAATCATCGGCAGAACTGTGAAATCAGTACACAAATAGTCGTTGCAGATTATGTTCTTGTGGAAAAACATTTCCAGGTGTTGGGCAGAGGTAACTGTTGAATTATTTTCTATTCGATGCTTGCCGACAAAACTCTTACGGCATGAGAAATTTGCGGAAGGCTGAATCATTTCTAATCTAATTTGATTCTATGAAATTATGGCAGTTCTTTAATTACGCCAAATTCCACAAGTAAAATATTTAATTATTTTACATTAGCCAATATCGTCAGCTAAGAATTATAGCGTTCTATATCCATTTTTCATCAATAATGAATTATATACACCAATAATCTGAAAAAAATTCAATTGTTCTATATCCATCAAAAGTACGGTTTCATTTCGTTCCAAATCCATTGTAATAATTATACTGTATCCTACGAAAGCGTCTAGGGGCCACATAGTTTTTTTTTTAATTTTTCCGACTTCAAACGCGGAATTTTCGACTTTGAACTTCTTTTTCCGACATGAAAGTCGGAATTTTGGAGTTTAACTCGATATTTCAGTTCTTTTGCTTGATACAAGTCTCACATTGTTAATCTTCTTCAGTGAAAGCTATTTTTATGTACTGAGTATCGACAATCTAATTGAACGATAGTCGTTGCCGACCGATGTTTCACCCTTTTTACTTTAAAAGACACACCAACGTAGGCTCATTATGGCGAATACCTGTCAAAAAATAACCACTCCCCTGGCTAATACAACGACGGGTATTGCATTATATCCAACATATACTTATGTAATGTCCCTCACTGCAGAGGAGAAAATTACAAGTGCTTCCTGCAACAAACTAACAGAGGACACCACCTGCAGATTAGTTTCTCTTATCAATGCAAGGGTAAGTCAACACAGACAGTTCTGAAGCCATCTGTTCCCTGTTCGAATCAACTCATCACTCCGACTATTTGGCTGCTCTGGTCTCGTGCGATGCAACTGGCAAACATCTGACAGAAAATAACTACTTCCCTATTTAATACCACGACGGACATTAATTGCATTAAGCATTGCACAAATATCTGTTAGATGTAGAACAGTAGATTATCCTTCATTTGACTGGGGAAGACCACCTGCAGATGCGTTTCTAGGTTCTTACCTCTCATCATTGATGTAGGTCGGACAACATTAGAGTCGTCCTACCCCAGCCTAGTGAATTATAATCCACTGTTAAACTAATATTTCCTTATAAATGAAGCAGCGACTTACAGTAAAGTCAGTCGCAGTGCCACCCGCGGGAAATATCCCAAAAGCACTCCCCGGTAGCAAAGAGTCCAGGAAGTGAACAGGAGTTCAAGAATTTTTGCCGGAGAGTATCAAATAAAAGAAATAATAAAATCGACAATGTCGAAGTTCCCTTCTTTCCAAATATTTCCACCATGTGGAAAATATGAGGCAAACATCTGACAGAAAACAACAACTCCGCTGGCTAATACCACAACGGACGTTCAACTATATCTGACAGATATTTGGGAAACGTTTTTCTAAGAAGACCCAATTGCAAATGCTTATTCTAATCAATCAGAAGATTATCCTTCATTTGGCTGAGGAAGACCACCTGCAGACGCGTTTCGATGTTCTTGCCTCTCGTCAGTGTCAGGGTAGGTCGGACAACATTAGAGTCGTCCTACCCCAGCCCAATGAATTATAATCCTCTGTTAAACTAATATTTTCTCACGAATGAAGCAGCGATTCACAGTGAAGTCAATCACAGCGCTACCCGCGGGAAAAAAACAAGAATTCACTTCTCTGTAGCAAAGACTCCAGGAAGTGAGCGGAGTTCAAGAATTTTTGCCGGAGAGTGAGTATCAAATAAATGAAATAGGTATTTGCTGTAAGAAGCCTACGTCGTGGGAGTATGGGAGTAAAAAGGGGTAACCATCGGTCCGAAACGATTATCGTTCAATTGGATTGTTAATACTCAGTAAACAAAAATAGCTTTCGTCACACTGAAGAAGATTAACAATGTGTGACTTGCATGAAGCAAAAGAACTGAAATATCTAGTCAAATCTCCAAAATTACGACTTTGAAGTCGGAAAAATAAAATTCGACTTTAAAGTCAGAAATTCCGTGTTTGAAAAAAAAAACTATTTCAGAAAAATTGTATTATTATTGTAATCTATATCCATTTATTTGCTACATGTCCCACTCATCCCACGCATTCTGTTCAAAAGTTGCCTAATTATGCTATACCAACCAATTGAATCTATTATCACAAATATAAATTAAGTTATAACAATTTGACAGGACATAGCAACATAGCACATAGCCAAAACAATAGTCAAAATTTTGAAACTATAATGCGTGGTAATGCTAATTTGAAAATAATTGTCCTGTGGTCTGACAACTGCGTTACGCAAAATCCTAGTTCGATTTTCTCAGTTGCTATAGGCACATTTTCTGAACTCCAGATGCGGGAAATTCAGAGCTGATAGAACACAAGTACATTAGGCAAGGCCATGGAAAGTGTGCTAAAAAAATTAAAATTATGGACTTGTATGTCTCTCGTCTTTACTCAATTGAATATATATTTTTTAATTAGATATTGTGTCAAATTAGGTTTTAATTATTTCTACCCGATTGGAAGTTATAAAGTGAATAAATGTTTTGATTGAGTCTATATACACAAAATAATCGAAATGACGCTTTCCGTGTTCTATATCCAAATGCACGTATTCTTTAAATTCATTTCAACTAATTTGTTCATTAAGCTACAGTTTTATGAATGTATCTTCAATATTCAGAAGAGTTGGCATAACAAAAGTATATGGACAGTTCATTGTTACAGATTTGTCCACACTGACGGCAAAATCTCAAACTTTGAAATTTTTTTATCTCGAAACTGTAATACAGGGATATAGAACACTATAACGATATACCTAGCTCTAGATGAAGTCAGGGCCCATTAGGAGTACTTTCACAATCTTGATGTGATGATATACTACTTCAAGATAACGCTGCACGATATTTTCAGTTATTAGAGCCCATTAATATTTGAGAGTCCTTATGGGTTATTTATCAACTCGATAACTCACTCGATAAATAATTAATTGATATTCACAGGATATTGCAATACTGGAGTTCGTCGCTACAGAAAGTACTGAATAGTTTATGACTTATTCATTCACACCTTCAAAAACAATAATACAGTCCAATAAAACAATTATACAACTCAAATATACAAAGATCGAACTAATTATACCTAGTTCAATCCCTCTATGAAACCCTTCATCACTTAGAAATATCGATTGCGGCATCCGGAATGGATCAATGCAGTTTTTGTGGAACATGTTCTTCCTTACGAATCAGTAGAGGGTTTTCCTCAAAGAAAAAAATTGGATTGGATAATTTGGGAGACACTTGCTACACGAACAGCATTTTACAAGTGTTAATCATGACGAAAAAATTCAAGAACGAGATTTTAATGATGAACGAGAATGTTTCCTACACAAAACTCAAACACCTATTCATGCAGCTAGAGTTTCGTAAGATTTATCATCTTTTCCATCAACCGATTTCCTGGAGTCTTTGAAGTCCAGTAGATACTAGTTAGGACGACAATATTGTTCCGAATTCTTGTGGTTCTTGTTGAATGCTCTCCGTGAGCAGGAAAATAAGAAAATCGATACTCCTAACCGCTCTGGATTGAATCATTCCGTACAGTCTATCTCGTCTTGTGTTTGTGGATCTTTTGCTGGAAAAATCCTTACTAGTTTACGTTGTAGTACATGTTCAAGAGTTAGCAAAAACGTGTGTGACTTTCTGGAGCTTCAACTGGTATTTCCTAATATAACTGATAACCAGATCGTGCAAAGCTTACTGTCTCATCATCTGAAAATGGAACTTTTAACTGGTGATGATCGGCTGTATTACCGAATATGCGCCAAACTGACAATAATAAGACAATAAGTATAGCTGAGGCACCAGTCAATCTAATAATAACATTGATGCTCTTCAAACACGACTCGACCTCTGGCGGAAGCACCAAAAGTTCGAAATAAATGAACACCTTAATCTAGCGGACCACTATTATAATCTTTATGCAGTCATTGTCCAATGTGGTTCTGGCGTTGAATGTGGTCATTATTACGCATTGGCCAAGGACTGGTTTACAAGTTTGACAATAGTTGTGTCACTGAGTGTTCTGACGATGTCTTGAATTTATTGGAGCCTCTGGAGACGCCCTGCATTTTATTTTATGAGAGAGAGGACATTGGTAGATCAGGATCTTCAGATGATGTTGCTGCAGGTTTTTCAGGATTTTCCTGCAGCAGAAAAAGCAAATGCGCCACTGGAAATCAATCAAGTCGCCCCGGAGCGCCAATTAATTTTTGTTGTTGTTTTTAATTTTGTATTATTTTCGTTTCATTTTTATTTGTGTATTTTACATTAATAAATATATGTTTTGAAGTTCATAAACTCCTACTTCAACTTAAACTTGCCCGTCGGTCCGAATCGTCCTGATTACATAGCCTGATATGAGCATTGATAGTTTCTGCCGCGAAGAGAACGTCTGGTATCATGATAAATTGTTCATTTACAGCTCCAAAAACAAAAATAAAGTCCAGTAAAACAATAGAATAACTCAAATATGCCGATATAATGATCGAACCAATTATACCTACTTCATAATCTTCTACTTCAAGTTGAACTTGTCTGGTAACGCACCGATAGTGACGTAATCCCACTCGCTAGGAAACCATTCGCCATGCAGTGGCGTAAGTAATTTGTAACACTGCCTCCTATATCATTATGATCGTCCAGATAACGGGTTCACCACAATAAGGCTTCAGTATTTCCAAATGAACGGCTTTCATCTCAGTCTTGGTTCTGCGTTGGATAGACCACGTAGTTGATTCTTTTTTTCACCTCGTGCGTTGGTTTCGGAGACACCTTTTGTTCTATAAAGATAAAACGTTGAACTAGATTGCCACCTTTGAATCCTACTGAATTAGTTTTCAAATTACAACGAGCTTTCATTCTTTCACTTGCCAATGTCAGCCTCTTTCGGGCTAATGTGCATAGTCCGGCAGATCTGTTTCTTTGGCGCTTAGTGATATGAACACCGAGTGATAGGGCAATCGAAGTTCCCTTCCAAAAATAATGCTAGCTAAGGTAAGCTTCGTTGAATTATGGAAAGCTGCTTTGCAAATATCATCAAACACAGTGGAAGCTGTCTGAACTAGAAATATCTTGGTGAAAAGGGTTTGCTAGTTTTCATCATTACTTCCAAAGTAGAAATATTTTGATGTTCAGCTTGGTTTCTTGGTGCTAATCCGTTCATTCCTTGAGTCTTGACAATCTTGGTCATCTTCTATTGATGACTTTTTTGTGACATTCAAGCGGATGACGGCAACCACTAGCTTACTAGCGGTCAAGAAAAGGTTTTGATTCTCAACTCCTAGTGTGTTAGAAATTGCGAACTATGCAATAAACCGATAGGTTCTTCTTATAGCATAGGTTGCTCCCAGCTTGAAGACTTGCATTTAAGTTCTTTTTTTCTCCTCTTGGGCTTTTTCAGATGGACACTAGGTGCTGTTCGACGAGATTTCGATGCCAGTCCACATAGAGCAATTATCATCCATGTTGCACCCATCTGGCCAACATTCCCCATGTCAGCGGCTGCACTGGCATTGAAATAGGACCGGTAAATTGTGTGATACCTCTAACATCGTGTATGCTTCGAGGAGTCCACGTTCAGTCCAGGTAGGCCCCAAGTCTTGACTTCATCGACTTCCCCAGTCGGGTCTATTATTTCCTCTTGAACTGGGCTACTTCTGTTCAAATTGCTTCCATCGTCTCTTCTGGATACAAATTTCTATTTTCCAGAGCGTTGCGAACCTCTTGTTAATCATTCTCCTGAAGCTAACGGGCTTACGCCTGTTCTTGGAGGAAACTGTGATGCCCGTCTTCTCTTACAGCTTTTTGATCTTCTGAAAATACCTGCAGCCGGACCTACTCTTTTTGTCTGTTCAAGCATATTTCGTCTACCTGTTCCAGATGCCGATTCTATTCCTCTTGTGTTCCATTCGCTATGTTGTTTTTCTGCAACTGGTCCTGTTCTCAGTGCTTTTCTTCACGTCCATTGTTTTTCTGATCTTCCGGAGTCTGCAGAAGCCGTCCCTGCTTTTCCCGATTTTCTTCAACTAATTTGCTCTCTTAATCTTGTGAAACTCGCAGTAATTTGTTCCGCTGTTCTTGTCTTTTCTAGCATCTGTCGTTCTTCTTTTCTTGGAAAACACTCAGGCAAGATTTTCATAAAATTAAATATATTTTTCTCATTGTTTCTTAGATCTTTCTTCGTTTTTCTTTTGTATTTTCTCAATTTTTTCTCCATTTTCTATCTCTTTCCTTGGTGCTTTCCTTCATTTTTTCTTGTCTTTTCTTAGTTTGTTATTCCATTTCTTTTTGTCTTTCCTTAGCTCTTTTTTCCATTTTTTTTCGTCTATACTTAGCCTTTTCCTCTTTACAAATTTGTGCTTTTTTTTCCTTTCTTCGCGGTTCCTCTTCATGTTTTTTTTGATGCCTTTGTTCTTTCTATTCTTATCTTGGTGTTTCGTATTATTTGTCTTATTCTATCCACCTGGCTCCAAACTTCTTCAGAAAGTCTAATAACTTATTGTGAGCTAAGCAACGTTCTCTCCAAAGATCCGGAAAGGAGGTTGGGCGTCTTGTCTCTGTCCGATGGTCGGAAAACAATATCGGTGGAGAAGGCACTAAAACACCTGATTTTCAATAATTTTCTGGATTCAGAACCCTATTACAACGCACCTCCAAGGTCCAGTACAACGAGAAAATTTCAGACGGACTACGAAACGGCATGCATCAAAGGTGGTGTCAAGTAAGAAACTGAGATGGGCCGTCAAGTCCTTCGCATCATTTGAGTCACTAGAGGAAGATGGCGTGATTCCGGCACTCCTCCAGAAGGTGCTTTATACCATCATACCCCTGTAGATGATACTACGATCCTGTCTGGCCCTAGGCTTCATACCATTTGTCTAGAAATGAGTCAATCGTCTTCATTCCAAAGCTTAGGAGAAACGACTACTCCCAAGCCAAAGCATATGAGTAAAGTAGCTTCAGATAAGGCCAATGCTCGATGAACAATAAGCCCACCAAACCTGAAACGGCACTCTGACATCTTTCGTTTTTCCTTTTCTCCATAAAATTGTATTTTTTTCGTTGTTCTTTCAACTTATACCAGCGTTTCTCTTCAGTGTGTCCCTCCTCAGATCTTTCTTCCTTTTCCTTCTATCTTTCCTCGGCTCTTTCTTCCATTTCTTTTTGTCTTTCCTTAGTTCTTTCTCCCATCCTTTTTCGTCTTTCCTTAGCTCTTCATTTCATTTCTTTTTTTTTTCTTTTTTTTATCTGTACGCATTTGTTCTTTCTCATATTTTTTCGCGATTTCTTTCCACGTTTTTTTGCATTTGTTTTTTCTATTATTTTCTTCGTGCTTCATATACTTCGTGTAATTGTATCCATCTGGCTTCGAATGTCTTCAGAAAATCTGAAATCCTACTGTTATAATCCTCACTTTCAGTCTGCAGTAATCATTTATCCTCCATAACTCTTTTGGACTAAAGGCCAATTCTGAAAACAACTACAAATTAATGGTTTTTGTGGTGATAAAACAGCTTATTTTTAAATAAAAGTTCAATTCGGAAACGAAACTTGATCTCTATTTAACAACTTTCAACTTGATCTCATAATCCTGTTGGAAACCGCCTGTATTCACTGACTATTTAGACTATTTATTTCGACACCAAAGGTCCTTTTTCCAATTACCAGTACCTTCGACACCACCTGTAGATGAAGATTGCAGATTTAATAATCTAAGAGTATTAGAGAAACTTTTTTTTCGTAAAATAACTTGATTCAGTCATTCAGACTACTTGCTTTCTTTTTGGCGTTCCCTATGATACGCCTTTGCATTTCCATTTCCGCAATAACACTGAACTCATTCTTGACCTCGTTTCAACCCCTTGCTTTCGATGTTTATGCCCCCATCGATGTTCAGTTTCCGGTGAGTTTTCTAAGACTGGGTGTCAAATAATAAATAATTTCACGAAATATCTTAACGTATGATAGACCTCATTTGTAGAGAAATTGACGGATTTGTTCAGTTCGATGCATTAACAAATACCTGGATTTTTCTGTACCACCCTCACCGTCATCAAATGAATAATTTTCAATTCATCCAGAAAGTTCCTTTATCGTAATTTTTTGATAAAAAAATTGGTCAAATTTTTTGTCGTGTTCCAGAAAAATAGTCGTGCTCATTAGCGAATTACCATTTCGTTGATTTGTGAATGGATCAAGAGTCTATTGAGCATATTCTATGACAGCTTGGATCTAATTCTTATGGATCATAATGAGGCGGCCGGTTAACAGCCCAATGGTTGTGATTAATTGACATATTTTGGGAAATAATCACATCAAATATAACTCGACCGTCGTTTATCAAATCGAATAACTTTTGGAATTTCCACTAAAACATTTTTGTTTTAGAGAATTCCTCTCGTTAAATTTGAAGATTTATGTTCAAAGAAATCTCCAAATTCAACTCGATAAATTCTCAAACAAAATCGGTTTCATTGAAATTGAAAAATTTGTTGGCTGATAAACGAAGTCTTGTTATATTACCCCCGAATAAATAATGAATCCAAAAATAAAATGCTCATATTCATATTAGTCGATAGAAGAAATTTGGGAAGAAACTCGACAGAAAGCAGTAAAGCTTTTTGCTATTTATCATGTATGAAATGCTAAAAAAACAGAAATGTGATGGTGAAAAGCTAACTTGGGTTTTTCTAGGGAACAAAAAGGAAGCTGAATTTTTCTGGAAATATTTTATTACTGGAAAATATCTAAATTTTCTCGCAGGTTTGGAATGCTCGAAAATCGCTGATATTGCCTGTTATTTTACATTATGAAAAATATGTTTCTACTCTTCTTAAAATGGCCTGGACCTTATACGACAGGAGGCAAAGTTAGTTTTTTGTCAGTTTGTTATCAGTTTGTTGTTTCAATGTAACAAGTAAACAAAACGGGAGCCTACCACTCCAATGAGAGTGCGTTCAAAAGTTTACACAATCCGAGAACTTTTTCATAATAGGTTTGTCAGGAAACTTTATTGTCCATGAATATTTTTGCATTGCGGAATAATTGCATATGAATTTATAATTTCCAAACCCTGTACAGAATTTTGATGAAGTGTAAATTACCCACATTTTTGACATTATCCAGATTATTCAAAGAAGCTGTGAAATATTTCATTCCCATGTTACATCGAAACAACAAACTGACAGAAAAAACTAGCTTTGTAAGAATTGTGCAATTTCTCTGTCGCTGCCTCCCGCCCTGTTATGAAATATTTGCATCAAGCGTCATCCACTTACAAAGGCAATATTTGCATTATTCAACTCATTAAATAATCCCTGAAAATCTACTGATGGATAGCCATACATAATTTGACCTGGAAGCAAGTATCCAGAAGCGTGAGTAAGCATTTGAACTTCGTAATACTAACTGGGGTAGTTTTGTACCCCAAATTGGTATTTTTTAGTGGTTATGGCGATGATTTTTTTTGCGTATTAATATTCGATAATCCTATTCGATATACCATATCTAAGTATTCTTAGGTTGTTATATAAAATATCAAATAAAAATGTTTTTCGTGGTTACGGTGATAATTTTTATTTGCGAATAAATATCTGATTCGACAAAAGATTTTATGAATTTCCCATTCATATTTTCGAACTAATATCTTATAATATGCTTGAATATGCACTTTCTAAGTATTTTCTAATCGTTATATAAAATATCTAATTGAAAAAACCATGCCATTCACTATTTTTAGACGTTAAAAGTAGATCGGGTACAAAAATATCCCAGTTAGAAATGTAAGGGTATTAAAATTACTCAGTATTACAAACGTTAAGTAGCAGCTTTTTGAAAAGCCTTCGGCAAAAGGTGAATCTCGATAAAACAATCTACTGGGCGAACTGAAGAGTGTTAATTATCAGGAAATTAAACTGGCCAGGGTACTAAGTGTCCTAGTAACGGTGCCTCAAAAATATGGTTTGTTACATCAGTTCTTTTGAGACTTATAGTTTCGAAGCAGTCAGTAGCACACTTAAGACAACTCTTCAACTATATGAAAGTCTGAATACATATTTCTGGTTGATTATTTTCTTTTTTTTATACAGTGACCGCCAAAAAGTATGTACCTACCACTGGGAAAAAAGTTAATTATTAGAGTATTGGAAAAAAGATTCTTGGGAAAAATTTGTGCATGTCCGATAACCTAAAAATCGATTTTGACACGTGATCGCTGGTATGTCGGAAAATTGAAAAAAATTACTATGAATAGGCAAAAAGTCGAGTAAAATGGCAAGATTTCGAAAGAAGTAATTTGAAAAAGTTGCTTAAAATTCAATTTTATACACATATACAAAATTTGACCAAATAATGTGAGAAAATTGAAAAGCTCTATAAAAATAACAAATTATTTTCTTATAAATAGCTTGACCATACTGAAATATTTGTATTTCAATAATAATAATAAAGCTTTCTCATTTTCTCCACACCAGAGAGCACTAAATTTTCATTGAAATACAAATGTTTCAGTATGGTCAAGCTATTCATAAGAAAATAATTTGATATTTTCGTACAGCAAGGAAAATATTTAAAAAAAATTGCTATTTTCAATTTTCTCTCATTATCTTTTCAAATGTAAATGTGTATAAAATTCAATTCTAAGCCATTTTTTCAAATAATTTTTTGATATCTTATCCATTTTATCCCACTTTTTGCCTTTTCATATAAATTTTATTTAATTTGCCGCAATACCAGCGATCACGTGACATGTGTCAGAATCGATTCTTAGGTTATTAGACATGCACAAACTTTTCCCAAGAAACTTTTTTCCATAGGGTACATACTTCGGGCTTCGGGCGGTCACGGTATATCGCTTAAACACTGCATGAAAAAAACAAATCTTTTTCCACCAGGCTGATTTCGCAAGAGATTAGTATTTCCAATTATCCATCCGGGTCCAATTCCAAATCCACCAAACTTTCCAAATCCATTTCAGCACTCACTCCAGCTTCAGTACAATTGAGAGAGTCCCTAAAGACGATTTCATTGTTATCATTATTTTTCTTATTGAAATTCCTCGTATTGAGTTACCTATTTACAGTCAACTTCGTCATTTCTTAATTTAATAATGGGGTTTCGAACTTCATTAAGTGATCTCTCGAGAGCATTGTTTCGTTTTCTGAAGGGTTCTTCACTTTTATGCCCTGATTAATAGGGGGTTCGAAGAAAAACTTGAAATTTGAGGAGAGAATTTGGAAAGTATCTTCAAGCGACTTGTGATTCTAATAATGAGCTGTTTTTACTGACAAGTTATGTTATCGAAGAAAGGGAATATCCTTCCTATGGTATGTATTCCAACGCGCCATTTCCATATTGAATTGAATCGTTTTAATGATATTAATATTGTCCTGTGAGTATTATAAGAGTTATAAACGTTTAAGACAAAATAGTTGGGAGAATCATGTTTTATTATCCATGAATATAACTCAACCTATAAAGAAAGTGCTGGCACGTGCCAATCAGCTGTTTTTTGTGTGTGTACAACTTAACCTGTAAATATCACAGTTATTATTTACTTCGATATTTTGATACTTCAATCTAACACTTGAGGGATGTGAAAAACCATTCGAGGGGATCACAATAATAAGTCAAACATGATAAAATTGAACGAATCTACAAAAGACGATAATTTCATATTTTCACATGAACGAATGTTAACAAACAAACACTGCCCTAAGTCGTCATTTTCCTAGCGATAGTATGGACACCATCGGTCGATTTACTCTCCTATATAGGTAGACGGTTTAGAACAAAGCGGATCAGTTTCGATTATGGAGTTATTCACGGAAAGGCATTGTTTGTTTAATTCTGGCTACTTACATTAATACAAAATAATATAAAATATGTAACTTTTTAAAACGTTATGCCAATCCCACAGAATATCTGCTAAATAAATAGTGGGTTTGAATGTTCATGTTTGTTATGATGACAGCACGTTGAAGTAGAATGACAGATGAGTGCAATAAAGAACTACTTTTCTACTAAATATGGTTCAATAAAGTTTTGTTTCTTGCATGAAAGTTGAAAAAATAATAAAACGTATCACGATTGTGATAATTATATAGAAAGTGCTTTGCTACAGTTGTAGGTAGACGAAAAGTTTTCTAAAGCTTATTATTTCACATATTTCTTTATGTGAAACTATTTGAAAATATGGATAATATCATCGTTAGTGCTTTATTTTTTGTATTTTTATTTTGTATCCGTTATTTATCGATAAAAAACATACATTTTTATATCAACTGAAAACTATCCATCAGTAGCTTCATCAAATTATACCTGAACAAGTTATTAATATGCCGTAATGAATATTCATGGAGCGGCAGAGCTCACAGAAGTTATCTTCAAACCAAATCAAGAACATTTGTAATATGGTAGTACGACATTTTTGTCATAATTAACGTTCAACAAAAACCATACATTTTCTTTTTTTAGATTGTAGAATGTAGTTATTCAGTTGAATCATCTAAATGATAGATGAATGGATGATAAATGAATTTAACAATTTCCGGCAAAATACCACCGGTTGGAATACTTTACCGCTCTGTGAAAAAATGGATGTTGAAATAATTATAATATATTCAAATTTCGAGTATTGCAATCAGGAAATTGCTATTTGAGATCAAATACATTAGAAATATTCCTATACATTGAATAGGTTCAAGTCGAGAACATTTTTAAGCAAGTGAGACCATTGAAATGTTTGGCATCTTTTTTTAAAGGATGTAGAACACTTTAAAATAAATGATTTCATCAAATATTCCCTTTATAAACGTGGAAAGATAACAGAACAATAGTTAATTGAGAATAAATTAAAGAAATCTGGATGCATTGTTCACAATAAGCTTGTCAAGAGAGAAACAAGATGTCCTGCACTACCAGGACCTTATTGCCATAATCCTATACAATAGGAATAACTGGGTTGAAAATCCATCAGAAAACAACTACTTTCCTGGCTAATACCACGACGAACGTTGAATTACATCTAATGAATTTCCGTGCAGAGTCCTACAAGGATGTCTCCGCAATTACTAGTTGCATGGAAATGTTCATTGAAACATTTGAACCACCTATAGATCGATTTTTTCTTAATTGAGAATAACTGCAAAAGTTTGAAATTTGGATATTGTTCAGTTGTTTACGGTGAAAATACGTTATTTCTTTAAATATCTATCGAAATACACCATGAAAATGAAATGAACACTAAACCGACAATCTGTTCAAAATAAAGTGTCATATGGGGTGACACTTTATTGGCAAACTCGCCAACCTTCCAGTTTGCATAATATTTAGTGTTATCATCAGGGACCACGGTGTTATGATTTTTGACTTGATATGAATTTTGGGTAATATCATTTTGATGTCAATCGAATCTATTCCACTCATACAACCTACAAATCACAAAAATGAAAAAAATTGCAATTTGTGTTTGAACCATTGAGCACATTATTCTTGAAATCCATATCAGAGTGTGAGAATAGTATATTCTGTCACAAGGTTAAACTGAAAATTCGATGCGATTGGGAAGTTCCGGAGCTCGAGCCGAAAGGCGAACGCAAGGAACCACGAGCATAACAAATTTTCATTCTAACCAAGTAACAGACTGTGCTTTCTCCACAACCACAAATTTTATATATAATCAAATGGATAGCTAACGAAAAATTATTTTGACATTTCAATTCACATCTTGTCACTAATATGATGCCAGTCAAGGCTAACGCTATTGTTGCTGCAACAATGTTAGAATAATATTCTTTAACAAGTGATTGAATGAAATACACGAAAAATGCATAAGGCAGCAAGTGTTGTAGGATATTTTTTCTCCACAACCTTTACAGAATTTGCCATTTCTGAAATCATATTTAATAACAGAATGGTAACATTCTCGCTCTTTATATTGAACAAATATTCTACAATACTTGCTGTCTTATGCATTTTGTTGGGAAATTCTGTAACGGTTGTGTAGAAAACATTTTCTTTAGGGAGATATATTTTTATTCTCGAAATTCTTGAAATATAAAATGGTTTTCATGAAGACTCGAGAAATTTTTGTTTTTACTGTGCCAGCTAGAGAAGACGTAGCAGATTCCAAGCAGTGAAGGTATCCACCACGTATTTCATTTACGCTTAAAACTACAATTTCTCCATAATATTTTAAATTGATTTCAGACCAAAATACACATTACAACAATATATAAGTATTGAGGGTTTTCATATTTCAATGAAAGAGGAAATCAACACCGATATATTTTCTGGTTGATGATATTAAATTAAAATACGTCCAATCCAACCAAAAAAGAACCTAATTTTTTTCAGTATTTAAAATAAATTTTTGTAGGATATAAGTGAGTAAAATATCGCAAAATTCACGGGTGTGGTGTAATAATGTATATAACCCAATTCATACTCAATAGGGAAGGTTGAGCGTCTAGGTGGCGGATAGGGAACGACCGGAGTCCTTACATTCCCTGGCCAACGAGAGCCATAAGTAGAGTGCTGGGGCCTACAAACCCTCTACATCATCTGCGAAAGCATAGCCGCGAACCACCTCACGACTCAAACCGTCAACCGCTTGTGATGCAAGGACACGGGGGACACCCAGTTCCATAGGGGCACGGGTGTCCTGGCTTAACCACCCGGATTGCGCGTTGAGGATACTCTGAAATCTCCCCTCCCTAATCGCAAGGTATTGTGCACACCGAAGGGATGAATGGTTGAGGGGTACTGTATATTTTATTTTTCCTTCCCTCCCATGCGGATAGGCTCCAATACGGAGTCCTCCGCAACCCCACGCCAAATAGCGGTGGGCTCATATCAAGGGTCCACCCCTCCTTCCATCACCCATCCAAGCAGGCTCTTTTTTGGGGTTCGCCACTCCCGTTCCACTTTGGAGAACTCGGAACAGTAAAAATAATTCCATCATAAGCGGTGGGTGCATAACGGGCCCGACTAAGAGGCCTACATGACCATGGTTTAGTCCTCCCAAAAACCACCTTCATCATCATCATCATCATCATCAAGAATCAAGACCACACATGTTTGTGAATGAGGTTATTGTTATCGATGTTAAATGTGCATTCCCTATGGGGCAGCTGACGCATGCGGATGCCGCACAGCATCTGACGCAAACGGCTGACGTTAGTACATCCATATCCTATGGATTGTTAGCGAGTGATCTGTTGTCAAAAATGGTACCGTTTTAACTAAGTTAAAAATGAGCGAGAAAAAATATTTTAATTTTATTTGTTATTAGAAATTGAAGACATTTTTCTGGTAAGCATATGCAAAGAAAATGAAAACCACAACTGACGAAGGCTTTTTTAAACATGAATAGAGATTTTTTGAAAGATGAAGAGAAATTTAGGCAATTTTTCAGATTAAATATTGCTTAGTTCAATTATATACTGGAGTTGATAAAAGAAACTTTCGACATCGTACAGGCATGACTTTCACAACCAGCGGCTGACGCTTGACTGCCTCGAGAGGGGCACCTTAAAATTATTATTTCCGTCAACCGGCTGCACCATCACGAGCAATCCTCAGGAGTCCTCGAGATACTTGTGTCAGCTAGGAAAGACACAGCCCCTACCTTTTAACATGTGATGCTATTCACGAGACCGGTGACGAACCCGCGTGCCTTGAATTAGCAAGCCAGTACATTACCCACGCGCCACCAAGGCCCATCCAACTTTATCGAACGCATTTCTTCACAGTTTGCAAATTGGGTTATCCAACTGATTGTATCAAATTATCGTAACGTTTATGTTCATAACACACAATATAACGGTTGTATTTTTACAAACGTTAAATTTCTTCATATTTACTGTAGAGCATGGCAATGTGAACAAAACACCAACTGAGTTTATGTTTCTGAATATGACTTACAATGTTTTTGTTGATTAATTCTTATTTCACAGCTCGAAGGACCCTGATGAATCCTTCACCAACGATTATTAAATATTTAATAAAATCAATAAAAATTTTTGTTTATTTGGTTATACTCAACTGTCAAAGTCACGTTTGAATCATTTGAATTTGAATGATAGTTCTTCTGCTTTTTTTATTTGGTTCGGGAGTTAAAACAATTACCCAGTTCCTGCGAAATATGAGAATTCCGTCCAAACCATAGATGCGATTTATAACCATCACGCAAAGAGAGATAGATAATTAAAACTTCTACAAATAATATTCATAAAAATGAATACATATTTTTGTCCTTTATAATGCTTTTGAAATTATTTTATTTCCAATTAATTTTCATGATTTTTCGAAAGGCGTCATAGGACATGTTTAACAACAATTTCTCCTTTTTTATATGTGTGGTTCTACCAGATCAAAATTTAAAATTTTAAATTAAAATTGAAATCATAAGCATTTATAATTTAAAATCTTATTCGAAAGCTTACTAAAAAGCTTAGCAGAATACAGAACAACTATAGCTACCTATAATAACTGTCTGAATTACACACTCGATCAAGTTTCCAGAATCAGGTGGTGAATTCAGGAGTGTTCCAGAGCTTTTGTCACTGTTAATAAGAACCAAGGAACCCGAGGAGCTTGAAATATATATTCCCAGGAGAAGAGTTTGGTTGTTTCTAAACGAGAACACTATAAACTTATTGGTCAGGAAAAGTATGTGAGGTTTGAATGCATTTACTCCAATATTTCGAAACATATAAGTTGGTCTGACCATTTGAATAAGGTACAATATAGTCCAAAGAACCAAATTTCTTCACACAACCTGATTACGATCGTTATTAATAGACTTAAGATATCATCAAGCCCTGAACTTGACTCAACAAACGTATAATTTATTATATTTTTTTACATAATTTCAATATAATCAGTATTTACAGATTTTTCAAGATCTCGTCAAGCCCTGAACTTGGCTTAACAACATTTATTGAATTAAATACTATTTTTTTTAGCAATTTTTTCATTTGTACGTCTAGAGTATTTTCTTTTTCAGTGTAATAAAGACCTTCTACACTGACTGGCTTTGAGAATTAAATACTTCATCGGAATTTTTGTAGATGGCGTCCAAATGACAACTTTCATTTAGCTATTTCATTCTTGATGCCATGAATTGAATTTCTAGGAATATCTTTGGGTTCATTCACCAACAATCGTACCACGACCTTTGCCTCCGCAATAAGAGTTACCTAGCCCTCCGCATTGTTTTTATAAGATTCAGGTGAAAAACCCATTAAAATGGGAATGAAATCTTTTAACAACATTCTCCATTCTTCAATCATGCTATTTATTTTATTGATATAATCGCTGGGACCTTAATACTGCAATTCTGAACCTGATTGCTCATGAACATAGAATTTCTCTATGTTCTTAGAGCGATCCACAGTACTGCATGCAGTTATAAACATTGATGACTACACTTTGTGATATCTTGTGAAGTAACATCATCCCCGTAAATGAATATTCGACATTTTTCTGATGGGAACCGCCTCGAAACAAATACATGCTCTCATAAATATTCACCAAAAACTGCCTGTAATGCATGACATTTCACAAAATAAGGGTGGCGAATGCCACCCCACCCACCTTAGGGTGACCTCATCGTTTTGTAACCCTTTGCCGCTGATTGAAGTGTATGAATCAACTCTCCCATTGTGAATCGCCAGCCTTTTTCTCATTGGTGGGTTCTGTCGTCCCCCTCATTCAGTCATCGAGGTACGCGGCCATTTTTATTTTTTTCGATGATGTACGTGATTTTCCCTGACCATGAGCAAAGAGATACCGTACCGTTGTATTGAGCAGAATGAAATTATATCTCATAATTCATAAATGGGAATGGAAATTGCGTTGGTACGTTACTCGGAAAAAATTATGAAAATTTAAATAAACATACTGTCAGTTACTAACACTTGTAAGCATTGTTTTTTTTACTCGTAGAAATAACCGCACTTGGCATATTATTGCATCGGTCGTCAACATTTCAAACTCGTGAAAAAGTATCACTTTACTGATTTTATTTATAAATAAATAGTGAACTTATAGAAACCCAGAAAGTGTCAATGAGCAATTGGATTCTTGACATGGTATTTTAAGTGGTTTAATGTTCTACAGTCTGAAAATTGAAAAGGTTTATATACAGGGTGTTCCTTAAAGACATGCTAATATTTGAGGGGGTGATTCTTTGACTTATTTTAAGGAAAAAACTTTCTATAAACGTATGTCCTAAAAGTCCTAACTTTTGAGATACAGGGTGATAAAGTTTTGAAAAAAAATCAGTTTTTTAATAATAACTGAGATAATATTGTAGACGTTTTTATAAAATTTGGTACATGTCTTCTATGCATCAAGGTGCTTTTTTAATGCACAAACATTTTAATTTTCTCCACCAGTGGCGTCCGTACGGGTTTTGCATTGAATATTTTTGGAGAAGAAAATACTACGCCACTGCTTTCTCCTGAAAAAAAAAAATACTTTTGAGATCCTCATTTATTTTTGAGCAAATTTGATCTCTTGAGTTTTCTTTGTCCGCCGCATGGTTTTCGCTTAAAAAAATAAAAATCGTTTCATTTCAGGATCAATTCTTCAAAAATCTGATGCGGTGTGGAAATGTTTGTGCATCGACTGAAAGCAAATTGAGGGATCAGATTTGTTCCAAAATGAATGAGAATCCAAAAAAATGTGTAATTCTTGTCAGATGCTCGGTTCATGATTAAAATAATTAAATTGAAATTGCTTCATATCGCAGTAGGTACCTAACATTTTGTTGACAATAAATCGTCCGATAGTAAATTAGCTACCTCTTTATAATTGATATTTCTTTTCACCACTTCTTAATCTTTTCACTTATAATCTCCCAAGTGCTTGAATTATTACCTGAATGGATTTACGATATTAATTCAGCTACCTATCTTAAATACAGTTTATCATAATCGTTGGATAGGTCGCGGAGGACAGCAATGGCCAGCAAGATCCCCTGATCTCAACAGTTTAGATTTCTTTTTATGGGGGCACCTTTAAACTCTAGTGTATAAAACTCCCGTTAATACTTTAGAAGATTTAAGAGAGCGAATAGTTGCCTCGTGTGAAACTATTCGAAATACGCCGGGAATATTTCAACGTGTGCGTAATTCCATGCGTAGACGGGCGGAAGCATGCCTATTAAGTGAATGTGGCCATTTCCAACAATTTTTATAATCAGTGTTAGTATTGTCAATAATTAATGAATTTGATCCGTTCATTTAAACTTACTTTTATAAAATAAAATAAAATTCGTTTTTGTACAAGCTGAAATCCATATTTTTTTGATTCTCATTCATTTTGGAACAAATCTGATTCCTTTATTTGCTTTAAGTCGATGCACAATCATTTCCACACCCCATCAGATTTTTGAGGAATTGATCCTGAAGTAAAACGATTTTTATTTTTTTAAGCGAAAACCATGCGGCGGACAAAGAAAACTCAGGAGATTAAATTTGCTCAAAAATAAATGAGGATCTCAAAAGTATTTTTTTTTTTGGAGAAAGCAGTGGCGTAGTATTTTTTTCTCCAAAAATATTCAATGCAAAACCCGTACGGACGCCACTGGTTGAGAAAATGAAAATGTTTGTGCATTAAAAAATGCACCTTGATGCATAGAAGACATGTACCAAATTTTATAAAAACGTCTACAATATTATCTCAGTTATTATTAAAAACCTGATTTTTTTTCAAAACTTTATCACCCTGTATCTCAAAAGTTAGGACTTTTCGGACATACGTTTATAGAAAGTTTTTTCCTTAAAATAAGTCAAAGAATCACCCCCTCAAATATTAGCATGTCTTTAAGGAACGCCCTGTATATGCAAATCTATATAAAAGTAGAAGGGCAAATAAATCTACTTACCCCGATATGTCTACAAGACTATTTAGTCCGGTGGCAGGGAGGATTTTCGTAGCCGATGAAGTGCGATGGGATCACCCAAGTTATTCTTATGTATTTTGACCCGCTGAATCCGAATTTCGATGGTAATAAGCCGTGAAAGCACCCGGAAAATTGTTATGGACGATTTTCCGAGGGAAATCGAAAAATGAATTTTTTACAAAAAAATTACGTCATAATATTCTGCATAGGATTCTCTACAAAAAAAGTGTTAACAAGTTTTTCTACAAAATGCACCGTTTTCCAGTAAAACTTGCGATTTTCTCAATTTTCTGTGATGCTCTCTCATTCAGTAACATAATGATATTTTCAGGATCACTTAGTCCCTAATTAATCATATGTCTCTCGACTATGAATAACAAAAGACACATTCTTGAAAAAATAATTCGTGTGGATTTTTCGGCACTCAATTTTCCGATACTTTTACCTTGCATGGAACCGGCATTCTTTTATTCGCGAAGCTCACGTCGTGGACGAATTTCTAACAGTGTCAATCGAAACGGGTTCAGCACACATTCTTTCATGATCACAAGGCATTTCAGTAACAGACAAACGGAAAATTTTGCTTAAAAGTAAAACTGTAAAAGGATCATTCGTAGAGCTCAAAAAAAGTCGTGTGTTTTATAATACTGATTTATTATCAGTATTATCTCCTCGATTACAATCATCGTTTCTACCAGGCCACCTATTGTCCCATATAAAATACCAATTAAGTATGTTGCAAAAAATCAATGTTGAATTATTTAACAAAACAATACTTGCATCAAATTCTTATAAGAAGAAAATATAAGTAAACCACATCAATCATATTCTTTGGGGTTAGTAACCCTACAAAACAATTTTCGGAGGAAAATCGAAAAATACATTTTTTCCAAAAACAATTGACGCTATAATATATACCTCAAAATTCTCTACAAAAAAAGTTTCAACAAATTTTTCTTTAAAGTTCATCGTTTTCGAGTAAAACGTGCTCGAAATTAGAAAAATTGCGACTTCCTCAATTTTTAGTATTCTCTTATTCATCTCATTCAGTCACATAATGATATTTTCAGGATCAAATTATTCATATAGGTCTCGACTATGAATAACAAAGGAGGCATTCCTGAAAAAATCATTCGTGTGGATATCCCGGCACTGAATTTCCCGATACTTTTAAAAATGGAAAAAAAATTGAAATTTCAAAAAGTGCGCGCTTTTAACGTGAACTCTTTTGTTTAAACGTAAATTCACTTGTTTAAAACATCTCGCGCTGCGCTGTCATGTACTTTCCATAGTTTCATTTCGCTAATAGGATATTTTTCTTTCGAACCCATTGGATTTCGGGTTTATTGAAGAAGACTCTATCTATGCTTAAACCTCAAAGGGTTGAGATTTTGATCCTTCCAAGTACAGAATTGGTACCAAATTTTACTTGCAAAAGTTGTACCCGGAATACATGCATTTTTCATACTGCTCATTTTTTTTGTCACCTCGGTAATACATGCCAAAATAAAATTTTAATAAATCTCAATTTTTTTATAAGACCTTGAAAAAATTGTCCATAACAATTTTCTGGATGCTTTCACGGCTTATCAGCCTCAAAATTTGGATTTAGCGGATCAAAATACGTAAGAATAACTTGAGTGATTCCGTCGCACTTCATCGGCTACCAAAACCCTCCCCGCCACCTGACTAATTGAAATAACATTTAATTCTGTTAGAACCGTATCGTATAGTCTAGAAAATTATAGGTTGTAAGCTTGAATGCAAAAGTTATATTTGAATTCTGAAAGAATCTTGTTTGACACATGCAGAATGTTTATTGGATTTTTCCTTGATATGAGGGTAAATTGAAATGAAATATTTCTTGTTTATGATATACGTTCCAAATCTATTATAATTTCAGTCAATAATGGATATATCATTTCTCTGATAGAAAGATTGCTTCCAAATAACGAAACAAGAAAATTTTAAATTCAATATACTCCGATGTCACAGAATTATCCTATCAATATTAAGTATGTCCAACATATCTCGGTCACCATTTAAACAAGATATCTCGTTTAGAGAAGGCAAACATTTTCCATTGAAAATGGAAAAATGTATTTTATATATGTATAGATATTTTGGAAAGACCTTAACTGACAAAAAAATCTGAAAATTTGCATTTTTATTCAGATAGCTGTTTTTTCTCATCATCCAGTTTTCATTGACAATCCATATAGATAAATGGTAGAGAGAAGATTATCCAAAGCTATCACTCACAGAAACCGTTCAATTCATTGAAGCAGGAAACGCTATTCTCTATTGAATTTTCGTTGACGATTATCTATTTCACTCTCCCAATATCATCTGGGAAGTCTGAAGAATTGGGAAACAGACTCTTCAGAAGCAATTTCACTTAGCAAAGATAGAAATGATGGAAATATATCCTCGGCTGTGACACTTTTGAAATAGTTTTTTGACATAAACCTGTCATTGGTATATGGCATTTTGATTTCTATCCGAAAATTTGAACAGAATGTTTATAAAATCAATAGTGGAATCATCTGTGGCTGAAAGACTAACTTTAGTCGCTACTTTCCATCGTTCAAAGTAACCTCTTGGGAGGGTCGTGGTAGCGCAGGTAGTGTTCTGGCTTGCTATGACAAGGTAGGCGGGTTAAAATCGCCGCGCCATCACCGACCTCGTGCATGGCATAACACGTTGAAAGGTAAGGGCTGCGTCTTCCCGAACTCGCACAAGTCTCTTAAAGACTTCTGTGGGTTGCTCGTTAGGAGGCAGCCAGATAATGGAAATAACAATAACAATTAACAAAACAATTCATGTTTTCATTTTCATCTAGATAGCTGATTTTTTTATTATCCAGTTACAATTAAAAATTCATATACATTATAATGAGAATGTTATTGATAATTCTCACTCATAGAAATCGTTCAATTATTTGTCGATGAATCTTTGTCGATGAAAATCTATTTCACTCCTTCAACATCATCAAAGAGGTCGGAAGAATTGAGAAACATACTCTTCAGAAGCAATTTATCTTGGAAATAGTGGAAATATTTCTTCTGTGATAACCTTGAAATAGTAAAATAGATTTTCGTCGTTGAAAATCTATTGAAGGTTAGAACAAGAAGTGCATTTCCTGCATCAATTAATTGAACAATTTCTGTGAGTGATAATTTTGAAAAACATTATTCCCATCAGTCATTTATAAACTTCTGGAATCTACAAGTATATGAAATAAAAGGCTCGTCTGGAAGAATTGGGAAACAGACTCTTCAGAAGCAATTTCACTTAGCAAAGATAGAAATGATGGAAATATATCCTCGGCTGTGACACTTTTGAAATAGTTTTTTGACATAAACCTGTCATTGGTATATGGCATTTTGATTTCTATCCGAAAATTTGAACAGAATGTTTATAAAATCAATAGTGGAATCATCTGTGGCTGAAAGACTAACTTTAGTCGCTACTTTCCATCGTTCAAAGTAACCTCTTGGGAGGGTCGTGGTAGCGCAGGTAGTGTTCTGGCTTGCTATGACAAGGTAGGCGGGTTAAAATCGCCGCGCCATCACCGACCTCGTGCATGGCATAACACGTTGAAAGGTAAGGGCTGCGTCTTCCCGAACTCGCACAAGTCTCTTAAAGACTTCTGTGGGTTGCTCGTTAGGAGGCAGCCAGATAATGGAAATAACAATAACAATTAACAAAACAATTCATGTTTTCATTTTCATCTAGATAGCTGATTTTTTTATTATCCAGTTACAATTAAAAATTCATATACATTATAATGAGAATGTTATTGATAATTCTCACTCATAGAAATCGTTCAATTATTTGTCGATGAATCTTTGTCGATGAAAATCTATTTCACTCCTTCAACATCATCAAAGAGGTCGGAAGAATTGAGAAACATACTCTTCAGAAGCAATTTATCTTGGAAATAGTGGAAATATTTCTTCTGTGATAACCTTGAAATAGTAAAATAGATTTTCGTCGTTGAAAATCTATTGAAGGTTAGAACAAGAAGTGCATTTCCTGCATCAATTAATTGAACAATTTCTGTGAGTGATAATTTTGAAAAACATTATTCCCATCAGTCATTTATAAACTTCTGGAATCTACAAGTATATGAAATAAAAGGCTCGTCTGGAAGCAGCAATGATCAAGGAATCGGGTACTTTACCTGTTGTATCTCTTCGAACCCTATTAGACGATGAATTTTTCATAATTGCAGTAATACTTAGGATGAGTTCATCTTGTGTTTGTGGTGGTTAAGTTGATGAGAAATGTCTCGACATCACCAAGTGAATGACATATTCAATCGGGCTATGGTGTCAGCGAATGTTTCCGTCATTTTGGAACCCTTAGGTACCAGTCGAGATGATGGAACGACCGGATGGTATGTCTTTCATGCCCTGGAAATACGGTAAATAAGTGGTATGGTACTTCACTTGCCATGACACGGTCGCGGCTTCCCATCTAGCCGAAAGTTCGAAGCCAGCTGGAACTGTATCATTGTCTGGCGGAAAATTAAAATGAAAAATATACAACTATTTGTTCCATCCAGTAGCGGTTGAAACGTTTGGTGTTTATTGCTCGGAATCTCTGTTATTCGTTCATGAACTCGGAAGGAGAATGGGCCAAGCAACGAAAGATTACCGTTCTATCACTTTTTTTGATAGAAAGAATTAGTACTGCTATTCAACGTGGTAATGTTTCTTCAGTTCTTGAAACTATTCCTTCATCGCATAACACACAAGCCGAGATATGCGTATGGTCATCAGTCTACTATCAAGGTTAATTCGCAAGTGATTGATCCTCCTTTTTCTTTTTCAGTGCAGTCAATGGACATAGGTCATTCCTGCCCCTCAAATATCAGTTGAAGTCCTTGTGGTTCTGGTTCCCTTTCAGCGGAAGAGCTTCATCGAGCAAGAGCCGAATTGATCTCTCACGAAACCCTTCATCACTTGGAAGGATCGATTGCAGCTTGCGGATTTGATGAAGATTCTGTGAAACATGTTCTTCCTTACGAATCAGTAGACACTTGTCCTTGAAAGCGGAAGCACCAAACTCTTACGAAGATTCGAAATAGATGAACGCCTCATTCTATCAGAACACTATTATAATCTTTATGCAGTCATTGTCCAATGTGGTTCTGGCGTTGAATGTGGTCATTATTACACATTGGCCATAGACAAAATGGACTGGTTTAAGTTTGACGATAGTTGTGTAACTAAATATTCTGATATATTGAATTTATAGGCTCTGGAGACACCCTGAATTTTATTTTATGAGAGAGAGGACATTGACCCATCAAGATCTTCAGATGATGTTGTGATGCAAGTTTTCCGGGTTTTCCTGCCGCTGAAAAAGAAAATGCGCCACTGGAACCAATAAAGTCGCCCGGAGCGCCAATTTATTTTTGTTGTTATTTTTCAATTTGTATTACTGTCGCTCCAATGAGAACTGGATAATCAAAAAGCCAGATTTTCTTCTCAGTTAAGGTCCTTTCACAATATTATTTATCAGATGTAGTTCAATTTTCATCGTGGATTCAGCCTGGGAAGTAGTTGTTTTCTGTTAGATATCACAAAACAATGTCCATTATTCAATTTTCAATTAAGATTGTTTCCCTTCTCCAAGAGGTCAACTTGAACGATGGAAAATAACAACTAAAGTTTTTCTTTCAGCGTCCGATGAAAATATTAAAATCTGTTCATCATTGTCATCAGTAATAATTCCTACCTAATTCAGTTATCATCCATTATATGACGAGAGGGTATTACAATTTATTATAAGTGTAATTACAGTGTATATATTTTGTGTGTGAATTGGAAGTTTTTATTTCCTTTCCTTTTCTCTATTCCTAGATACAAATATAAAACCTTGACAAAGTGTGTAACTATTGTTTATTGATAATTCAATCATATTCAAACCAATGTGTAGAAATATTGTAAACAGATGATTGATTTACAACTTTTCGTAATAAAGTTTTATAAGAAAGAAACCTACACTGTGCTTTCTGTGCACTATCGAGTAAATTGTAATATATGATTCAACTCTACATGAATTTGCGATACTTTATTGGAGCATTTCATCCCATTGTATCTTCACAACTCACAATATTGTTATAAAAGTCGAGTTTACTAGATTTGCAGCGTATTCTAGAAAAGCCAATTTGGGAGTTTTCAAAGCAACAGGCGCTGTCATTTTAGATATTTCTCCGAGGCAATAGCACTGGGGAGGTTGTTGATGCCTGTGTCAAAGAAGTATGCGTCGTTTTAAATTTGATTTGTAAGTTTCAGGAAGAACTATATTGCCGAAATTTATAAGAATGGGGCTTCTTGAGGGCAAAGATTTTGTTTTCTTTCAGATATTTTTCGCGAGAGTTCGACTGTCGGAAATCTTACTTTGTGAAAAATACGTTTCTGTTATACCAGGAACAGATTGAATCAGTTGCACGCAGCATGATATTGCATAACGACTGAACATTGCCAGCAAAAAATTTGGAGACTTCGTACATGTTCGATGTTGGATGGCGAAAAATCACTTTTGAATACGAGAGTATAATATAATTTCGAAATATCCAACCAAACATGTTTTGTAAATGTATTTAAAATTTCAAATCCGCCATTATGTCTGGATCTTTTTACTGAAAACACAACTGTCTTTAAATTCTGATTGAAGTATCAACTTCGTTACTTTCAACGACGCAACAACCATGGCAAAACAAACAGAGTTTGACAGTTTGATTATCAACCCTAGAAAGCTATCGCTCGACAAATTTACGACGGTAGGATTGAAACTGTCAGAAATCTTCGGTGTTGTTCGGGAGTCGATTCAGTCAGTCCATCTACAACTTTTCATCAGTAGGTGTCTAGAACTAGTACACAGAAAAAAATTGGTACCTGAATACAATGAAAAAGTTCAGTGACTCAATGAATATTTTTATCAATATTGGTCTAATGAACGCAATCGTTATGTCAATGTACCACTGGTTATCCATACTATGAATACGGATCTTAATAATATCAATGAATGCTTTCATTGATATCATGATCAAGTACATTAAATAGGTTCGTTAGGGGAATGAATTCCATTCATCAAACGAATGAATATTTTTCACCCAAGCAATGGACTGTATTCGTTCAACTGATGAAAGTGTATTCATCAGATTAATTATTATTGTTCGTTCTTCGAATAAATGTTGTATGATTGATATAATGATTTCGATTATTTCGACGATGGATATTTTTCATCAATTCAATGAATGGTGTTTATTGATAATCGGTTACTATAATGCAAGTTTCGTTGGGATAATGATTTCCATTCATCAAACGAATGAAGAGTGTTCACCCAAGCAATAAATTGTATTCGTTCAACTGATGAAACTGTATTCATCAAATTAGTTATTATTGTCCATTCTTCGAATGAATGCTGTATCATGCATATCATTCGTAAATGCAATGAAGGCCTTCCACTGATATTGAGCATACAGTGAGTTTCCGAAAGATATGCAAAATAATTAACATGCATTCATTAGAACATCGCAATCCTGATTGGAAGGCGTATCTCCAAGTTATCTTTTATTTCGGCTGGCTCCTTTCGGAGCTCTTCGGATGTCTCTGTAGTCTGTGCTACCTGAGAAGATTCTTCAACGATCACTTCTGTCTGCTTAAGTTAACCGGCTTTGTGCAAAGAACGAAGTCGTGCGGAGTGGTCCCTCTAGTGGAGGCGCTGTGTACTACCAGCTAAAGCTAACCTGCCAGCAACGGATATTTCTATGCGAGGATTCGGCTGAACAGATGCCGGCAAAATTTATGTGTATATTTAAACACGAGATGGCTTGGTTCGACAAAAGGATTATTATTATATTCATGAACATATTAATTACGGAGTTATAGAATGGGAGGAAAATGTTGCTTCTATCTGCCTAACAAAACCGGGACTTAGTAACTTCGTTACAGCTTCTATGATCTTTCCATAGCCCCAATAAAACCTGTGTGTAGATCTGAAAATAAATTATCATTGACTTCGAAGAACTTGGATTCATTGTAACAATAAAATCATCTCTGGGACCATTAATTACGTTCATTGATATAATGAACAATTTCAAATGGATTCAGTGTACCCCTTTCATTACCTCAATGAACTTTTTCATAGCAGCAACGAAACCTGTTCATAAATGTAAAAAAAGATCATCTTTGATCTCAATGAACTTGAATCATTGTCACGATGAAAAATGTTTTGTGCCAATGAACGGGAAGGTAATAAACGGTATTCATTGATATAATCTACCACATTTTATTCATAAAATAGTATACATTGTTTCAATGTACTTTTTTCTTCATTTCAATAATCTTTTTCATAGACGCAACGAAATATGTTCATAGGTCTGAAAATAGATCATCATTGAACTCGATAAACTTGAATTCATTGTAACAATAAGAACATACATATTTCAGTGAATGGTCATTCATTGACTCGACGAAAAATGTATTGTGCCAATAAACGAGATGAACCACTTTAGTTAGTGTTCAGGAATGAAGAAACAATGTTTTCCAATAACTTTCAAAAATTTGCGATAACTCTCTGCAATTTTCCATCGATGCATTCAACTAAATTACATTGTCATTCATATTATTATCTTTCCGAGCGTAAATATGACGAAATCCCGTCGAATGAACAATAAAGTCAACGTAACAACTTATCAATAAAACAATAGAGGTACCTGCATATTTGCCATTACTTTGACGTTACGATATGCACCTTTCATACAGGTAGAGATCTACTAATAAACGCATGTTCCCACGTTTATTATCTTCAATTATGTGAATGAAACAAAAAATATACAGTGTGAGCAGACGAAGTAGCTGGTGCGAAAAATTCAATAAAAATCGCTAAGACTTTATATGGAACATTTCCCTTTCCTATTACTCTTATCTTATTGGAGTTTGTATGATAGTGGTCAGAATTCATACAAGCCATTTAATTTACTACTTTGTCCCCAGAGTTTGTTTCGCAGGGGCGATGAATAACTCATTGCCTCACCCTCAGAAACATGTAGAATGTCGTTTTTCTTACACTTGTGCTGATGGGAACTTGAAACGTTTGCGAATGGCTATAACCTCTTGTCCATATTTCTCGGGGCCCTTCTATTTGATACAAGAGTCACTTGCAATTGGGTTTAATGAATAAACCTTAAGCAAATGCTTTTACTTAGATTTCTTGAAACAGACCTATCTATTTTATTAACTAATGAGAGAGACAAACCTATAGTAAAAGCTTTTGCTAGTTTTTATTCATAATACCCATTGTGTCCCCACGATATTTTGTTAGAGAACATTATCCGAGGGGCAAACTGCTGATGAATTCTGGTGTACAAAATCAAGAATTCCCGATGAATTACATGAATTAGCGATGAATTTTCAATGAATTACATGAATTACCGATGAATTACATAAAGTCCCGATGAATTACATGAGTTACCGATGAATTACCGATAAATTCCATGAAGTCCCGATGAATTACATATGCAGTACGTGAATAAAGGGATGACCGAATATATCGTCTGATGTTTTTTTTGTTGATAAATAAGTTATTAACGTCTTTTATGGCATATTTATTTTTGTTGATAGCGATGAGTACCTGTTGATAGTTGAGAAAATCACCTAGAATTCCCCCGATAATATATCTTCGGTCGTGGGTTGGAGACCAAAGAATTATAAAATCATCAAGGACTATAATATTTCACAGGTGGCTTTCACATGCTAAACTTGTACATACACTATTTTATTTCTAGCCATCGGTCATAGTTCACCCAGTAGAAAGGAAATATAAAGCAATGAAGGAGGGAACTTCATTGTTTTATATTTTTATTATATAAATTAATATATATCTGAAGGAGTTTGAAATAATTTTTGATTTGAATATTATAAGTATTATTAGAAACGAATATTTGGGTTTGGTTCATTACAAACAGTGGTGTAGCTAACTTTCAGCGAGCCCCCCCGCAGTGACCTGCTTGCGCCCACTAAGTTCTGGTTTCCTTGCGCACCACCGGGCAACAGGGCTTCCGGGGTTGTTAGCTACGCTCCTGATACAAATGTTGATTTATGTATTTTTTATGTTTTCCATGTTAATGTTTATGCTTTTCAGGAGGATATTTCAAATTAGGATTGTTGTATCTGACTTGAAAATGTTATATTCCTTCAATTTCTGACCAGTTTTTCATTGGTTCGATAGCATTTCAAGCGTACTTGGCGATTTTAAAAGGGGTTTATTCGGAAAACATGCCTTATTTATTCTAACCATGAAACCATGAAACAAGGGCCATGCCTGTTCTCCTTCATTCGTGAACCGATTGAGATTGAATGAGGTGTAGTAATTTGTGGCATAATTAATTTGTTAGTGAAGTGACCTGTCATAAAAAATTTGAAAAGCAAAAAATCGTTCGAAAATTAAAATTTTGCAAACACATTGTATGTATTTCGGGATGTAGAGTCCGAAAATCGAATAATGTACACTTATAAAAATGTAAGTGATTCGTACTTTCGGCGAAAATGAAAGTCGGCCGATTTGTCTCCATGTGTCTGTCATTCCGAAATTATTTCATAGGTCATGCACAGTACCAAATGTATATAAAATTTTTTCACAAGAATGAAAGATATACATCAGGCATGGTAGTCACATTGTCACCTGGTATTATATCTTTTGAAGAAATTTCAAAACTATATATATCTACGAAGCTTCGAGGATTTCAGTTTTCTGAATAAGCACTGAAATTTCACTGTGGTGCTCCTTTTCTTCTTCTTATATGCGAATAGAATATTCTAGTACTGATAGCAAACATGTGTCTACTCGGATTGTAGAAGAGTTTCGACCTACGCAACAACGGTGAGTATACTTTAGAAATCAGTAGTGACATTGAATTTCCAAAATACTGTGGTCATTCATTGAAAAATTACGTCGTTAATTTACATTGTTCTTTTTTATGAATCTCACAGGTTTTCGAAAAATAAAAAACAAAAGCAGACTTGTGAGAGCAAGGGAGACCCGCATATGGGGTATATTTTCAAATGAATCAATACCTGAAAATGATTTTTTCATTATGATGTCATTTTACTGCTTTTGAACCTCAGTTCAGACTACTTAAAGCCCGAATGAAATACATGAACTCTCGATGAATTACATGAATTACTGATGAATTACCGATGAATTCCCGATGAATTACATGACTTACGGATGAATTACATGAATTACCGATGAATTACATGAAGTCCCGATGAATTACATGAAGTGCCGATGAATTACTCTGGTAATTCAGTGAATTACTATGAATTACTATATATATATATATATATATATATTCAAGCTTCAAATCACAATATACTTTATTTTTTATGTAGGATGTGTATGAGCGATTATTTTCAACATTTACTGAAGAAATTGCCGGGATTATGGGTGAGTGGAAAACTGAGGCAGGAGTAAAACCCAGCATGTATAAGTAAGACTTGTCTCACTAGTCTTAAATCATTGCATATGGTGCAAAGAGGGTACTGATTTCTGCTTCAGTATAATTAATTAATTTCAACTGAAATATCCATGACTTTCGGATCCTCCGTAAATGTTTTCACACGACTGAATTTCGTTGGAAGGGTGCTCATAAACTTTGTCACTTCAGGACTTTTATTAATCTTTTCAGTTATTAGAATCATTATTATTCAAATCAGAATAACCACTAAAAACCACTTAAAAGTAATGTCTTTTGATCAATCCTTCCAAAACTGTAGTTATGCTATGTGGCCCTACAGCTATGATGAAAATATGTGAAATGATGTAAGGATCTATCTAGATAACTCAAAATTGACCCTTACAGATTGTTCTAAAAAAAATCTAGTATTATTATTATCATTATTATATACTGTTTTGCAAGTATATAGGTTAAAATACATTCCATCAAAGGAAATATTACTCAAGGGAAGTGGCTGTAAACACGGTGACTGCACCGAACCCCGAATATTCTTAATATCTGTATGATTTTGCCTATTCCTGATAATTTTAGAACATAAGTTATTTTTCGTAGGAACAGGTAGTATCAGAAATGAAAAACCACTGAATTAATATGAGAGTGTTCACATTTCATGCCATTTGAATAATAACAAAAAAAACAATATTTGAGTTGAATTTACATGTTTATTTCCAAGGTAAATTACATTGCATTATTTTCAATCATCCTTGACATTCCTTTTTTCTGAATTCTACCTTGAGATTGGGAGATTCTCATGTGGCGTACCAATTGAGCACAACTGCTTCTGATCGCGTGCCCTTTTGCTTTAAGACGTAGACGTCGGGTATTTTAATGTGGAACATTTCTAAATGAAAGGCTTGTCATAAACACCCGTAATGACCGTTATCAGCCACTGAAACTCTCAGAATTACGTATTCGGGAAAACGCAATCCTTTTCGCTGTGGGGGCCGTAATGGAATAATTACAGGTTCAACGCGAGACTGACAATGAAGATTAAGTACAATCAACATAAGCGTTTGGAGTGAACACACAACAAGATGAAAAAACAATTATTTCTGCTGCTTTTCCTAGAAGAGTTTGATGCTTGACAAGATTCAAATAGTTCAATCGTATTCGAACAAGTTCATCAG
Organism: Chrysolina haemoptera; assembly: GCA_958298965.1. Classification (NCBI taxonomy): domain Eukaryota; kingdom Metazoa; phylum Arthropoda; class Insecta; order Coleoptera; family Chrysomelidae; genus Chrysolina; species Chrysolina haemoptera. The sequence goes on along the minus strand of OY282585.1, from coordinate 16,843,972 downwards.
CAATCTTGCTGTCGTCGTCAGCCTGAAGACCCGCCGAACGAGGTATGCTAATAAAAATATCGTCTCTTCATTCAACTGTTTTTCACATAATAGTTATTTATGCAACAAGTGCAAAAAGTAGGTGTTTATTGCACTCGACGTGAAATTGTCCAACTTGGCCTGATGGTCTGATGGCCTGATGGCCTCGTTGGACAATTTCACGTCGAGTGCAATAAACTCTTTTTGCACGAGTTTCATACAATATTTTTTCTACGTTCATGCAAAAACCAGAAAATGTTTCATTTAGATGGCACTAAACTGCAAGGAAGACATTGTTTGTTTAAATCTCTCTGCTAAAAGTGATTCAAAAACATTTTGTGTAATTCAGATGATATTCGAAGGAAATAATTTTATTTTTAACAAATTGCATTTTCTAGTAATTTCATAGTTCATTATATAATGAATATGATGAAACATGCAACTATTTAAAAGATAATACAATCTCACAGAAAATGGGCTAAATTTGGCGTCGATTTGAAAGTTTATGACTGTCATGATGACAGAACGCTATAGTAGAATGACAGATGAGTGCAATAAAGTCTTTATTGCACTCAGTGCAATAAAGAAACAGTTTTTCCACCAAATATAGTTCAATAAAGTTTTGTTTTTTCCATGAACGTAGAAAAATTTCTTTTTATATGAAAGAGCCAAGTTCAACTCGGTGGCAAAGAATGCAACTTTGTTTTCCTAATAGAACAGGTGAATTACCTTTTTTTGATTGAAAAATTCCGTACAGAGAAAACTAGGTTGTGAAGGATAGAAAAGAGTTTAACTAATGTGGGGACAAAAATTCAACATCTGAATGCTTGCAGTCGAGTAGGGGTGGGGGATAAAAGAGGGTGAAATCGGTTTTTCACGATTTGCAGCGTATATACATATTTTTTCAAAAAAAGTTAGGGTTGAAAGTTGTAAATAATCAAAAAATCTACAACTTTGATATAAATAAATTTTTCACATAAACTCAAAATTGCCGAGTAAAATACGAAAAACCAATATTTTCGTTTTTATTTTTTATTTATATTTTTATTACTTTCTGATAACAGAAATTGGCATGAATGTGGTATTTTTCATACCAGTGGTCTCAAGTTCTTACCAGTGGTCTTTAAGAACTTGATTTTCGCGAAAAACTCGTTTTTGTCAAGTCCCTGAAAAAGCTTTTGTTTTTATTGTAGAGAGCTCTGTGTAGACGCATTTTTTTCGAAAAGACTTCAATTTTCATATAAAATAAAAAAATATACTACCTCAATGGAAAAAATTTGTAGAAATTGAGAAAAAGTGAAAAATCGAATTCTGCTAATATCGACTTTCTCACTATAGTTACAAATTTCATATTATTTCTTGAAATACCGCTCAGAAATTCATAATATTATTCATACATTTTCAAGACTATTGAAGACTTTTTATTCATCTGATTGAAATAAGAAGTAATGATTCAATAAAAGAAAATGCAGAATAACTTGCAGTGATTATTTCTGATTTCAACATGGCTTCTTTGATAGGACTATGAAAATAATAATATAATCTTTTACAATCAGATTATACAAAATTATTTAAAAAAAAATATGAAAATAACCCTAACAATTCTATTTAAATTCCAGATTAATTCTCTAATTACTTAATAGTTCTTAAAAAGTGAAAGGAACTCCTGGAAACAGTTTGTCTCCACAATTGATAACTTGTTGGACTCCCATGACCGACACATGGTACAAAATAAGGAAGATCAAAGGTATCGACACACACTATAACATATCTTCTCTCATTCACGAAGGACGCGAAATAACAACGCAATAAGATATCTCGAAGCGGAAAATAAAATATCTGCTTGCTCAGCATGAAAAATACTACATTCATGCCGATTTATGTTATCGGAAAGTAATAAAAAAATTAAATAAAAAATTAAAACGAAAATATTGGTTTTTCGTATTTTACTCGGCAATTTTGAGGTTATGTGAAAAATTTGTTGAAGTCAAAGTTGTAGATTTTTTGATTATTCACAACTTTTAGATTCAACCTTTTTTCAATAAAATACGTATTTACGCTGCAAATCGTGAAAAACCGATTTCACCCCCTTTTATCTCCCACCCCTACTCGACTGCAACCATTCAAATGTTGAATTTTTGTCCCTGCATTAGTTATGCCCTTTCCAACCTAGTTTATCCTGTACGGAATTTTTCTGTGACTTGTAGGTATGATGAGCTTTTATTTTGCCTGGCCTATAACACTTGACCCAAAACATCTCTGCAAACAATAGTTCTAAACAATTAGTCCATATATATTATTCCTGAAATATCCGAATAGAAAAATAGCTATTAATGAATATAACGAGATTTTTATACGATTTATGTAAATTACATAATAATCATTTTACTTTCAAAGCTTTATCATATCATTGACAACGATGACGTGAAAATAAAATCAACAACTCTGGTTATGTCACGTTATTGTCATTTTAGCGTGTCATTTGGTATCCAGGGTATTATAAAGTAACTAACATATTATATTGTTTCGATATTATTTAATGTTAATGATTTGTAATGAAGATTCAACTTGAAGCTTAATATTCAATGATACGATAATGGTTATTTAACGAACAAGTGTATTAATAAGGGCGATTAACAATCGAGATAATTTAACGCGTGAGCGGAGCGAGCGCGTTAATGTTTGAGATTGTTAATCGCCATTTTAATTCACGAGTTTGTTACAAAACTTTTCCGTCGACAGTAGTTTTCGAAAATAGAGATATCTCACTTTCAATGTTTATTTATCTAACGTTACGATAAAAAACAATCACTATTTCCTATTTATATTAACTCTACTCAAAGATAGTTTCATTTTTCTTAGTGGTAGTTTTGTATAATTTTTTATTATTTATTTTCAAATTGAAATAAAAAAAAAAAAAAAAAATTACCATCGATGGGTTTTGAACTCTCGACCTTAGTGTTGCATGACACGTGAACTTTACCGTTACGCCACGGGACCATATATGGTTTTGAGTGACAACTGGTGAAATGAACATTTTCTAAAATTTTATTTGAAAATTGACAAATAAATAATGACAGATAGTACTAACCAATATAAAATGTATAAGAGCAATGTATGTTGGGTTGCATATAAACAAATCGTTGATTAATAGAAAATCATTCATTAACAGGGGTCATTAATCAACGATTTTGAGTGCGTTAAAATGCATCATAAATGAACGGTCGACGGAAAAGAATATTAAAGTTTTGCCTATTCCACTAAGCATACTTTGGTATATGTGTCGTTGTCTACCTTTACTACAATGTAATGGGTTTCGAACAACTTTGCCCACGATCGCTCGTTGCTAGAAATTTATTGAATAAAACAAAATGCACATTGATTTTTTTTGTATGTAATTTATTAATGAACAATTTTAGTAAGAATAAAATTTTCTGGGGCGGGGATTGGCGCAGTGGTAGTGCTGGGGCTTCGTGATCAAAAAGTCGCTGATCGATCCACAGGAATGGCAGGATTTTTTCAGTTTCAGGTGTAAATCTGAGTGATTGAATCTTGTTGCTGGCTGGGGATAATTCTCCACGATTCACTGTTGCGTCTATAATTAATAGTCCGGGAGGTACTGTCACTTTGGAATGCGTCATAGTATGCAGGATGAAATTTAGTTGTTATTATAGTACACAAACCACTTATTACTAAACCAAGATTCAGACCTCGCGACCGCGGTGGGTGGAGTGGTGGGAGGCTGTGCAACTTGTCAAAAAAAGTAAAAAAAAAGTAATAGTATGCACGATGAATGTTTTGTCATTGGTAGACCATGTAATACTCATCACGAAATCAGTCTTCAGACCCTTGAGTAGCGGTGGGTTGCACAGATACAGGGTGTTGAATATGAAAAATTAAATCTATATTTTGTTCAATAAGAGCTTTATTTCAAAAGGAAAATAACATTTTCAGTTGCCACCAGTGGTGGATAAGTCTGTTGATTTATTTCTGAACGAAACTGAACTCCTTCGTGAAAACACCACGAGAACACAGGACGAATGGTGTTTTCTCAAAACAATTCAGAAATAAAAGACAGATTTATGAGATAAATTCAATCACGAGTTGAATTTTATTAGACTATTTCACGAATAAAGTGTCTTCATTAATATAAATACGAACTATGTATGACAGTCATAAACAAATTATTAAAATCGTCGATATTATTATGTTTCGTTTCATAATTTCATTTGAATTTGCAGTGAAGAGAGTCATTCTGACATATCCAGCCATATTTATTATTGATCGAACTGTCAAACGCATTCATTTCGTCATGGTTACGTCACTGAAAATACCGAAGCTGATCCTCTAATCAGAATTGAAAGATAGCTGGTGTTATCGCGATAACATGAGTTGTCTTTGGCTTCCGATTGGTCAGATTAGGTGAAAATGTTAAGATAAGTGAAATCGTCATGGAAACACCCCCGTATCTTCCGTAACTATTGGAGTGAAACTCTGTAAAATTCCGGATCGGTAGATGTACAAGCGATGAGTGTGAATCTTGCCTGAAGTTGATCTGAGTGACATACACTGCTCGCCAAGGGGTGTTTCCATGAAAATTAAGACAAATTTGGTTTTTCAAAACTGAAAATTTTTCAGCAAAAATCTGTACTGTGAGTAAAATTGGTGTTCTGATTCCGAATCCGTTAGAGTTTTGGGTCTATAATGTCCCCTAATTTGGTTTTTTGCAAAGCTGGGTAAGTCCACCGCTCCTGGCGAGCGGTGTATTTCACTCAGATCAACTTCAGGCAAGATTCAGACTCATCGCTTGTACATCTACCAATTTGAAAATTCATAGAGTTCCACTCCAATAGTTACGGAAGAAACGGGGGTGTTTCCATGAACAGTGAGACAAACTGGGATTTTCAGAAGTGAACATTAACGTAAAAAATTGGGGAGGAAAGGGACCAATATACCCTTTTGTACGCCACTGGTGGTAACTAGAAATGTAATTTTTATTTTAAGATAAAGCTCTTTAATTTTTCATTTTCAACACCCTGTATCTGTGCAACCCACCGCTAGTCAAGGGTCTGACGATTGATTTCGTGATGAGTATCACATGATCTACCAACGATAAAAAATTCAGCGTGCATACTATGACGTATTCCAAAGTGACAGTACCTCCCGGGCTATAACAACATACCAAAGAAAAAAAAATCTGTCGGACCAAGGTTTTTTTTAAGAAAAACGAGAAAAACCAATGCAATGCTTTTTAGAGGTGGTTTTTGGCGGTGAAACTCACACTTCTAATCAAAAACTCTTTTGATTTTGAACATTCTCCTTTCGGTGCGTGTGATCTCAATATGTCAAAACTTTACATTTTTTTTTCAATTATGCTTATATCAATGGATATATTATTTTTTTGAACTTACAAAGGGATCATTATAAATATTACAACAAGAATATTTCCCTTGATGATTTGTTAAAATAAGTCCGCCTTGATAAAAAATGTTTCTTCGAAAAAATATTTTATTTGTTTATTCAAGGAGAGACGTTAAAGGAATTGGGCAATCCAAATCTAGTTCTCGAACCTAATTATTATTCATCAGTTTGTTTGGACTTCAGTGAAATGTAGACCACTTATAATTCCTGTGGTAAAATATGAATAGCTCATTGAGAATCAGATATTGATTTTTATTGCCTTTTATCGTTGGTTATTACTCAAGATTATCATGTGCCATACAAAATACTGAGAATGATTACACTAGGAAAATTCAATCTATTTTGGACAAGCTTATGGATTTTTACTATAAAACCATCGATGAGGCTTTAATTGAACTACTTGTTCAACAATTTTTTTTGTTAAGAATTCAGGAAGTTGACGCACCTTCAGGAATTGAAAAATTGTGATAAAATAATAAAAGAAATAAATTCCCTTTAATAATCACAATAAATACGATGAAATGGTGAAGTTTCTGCCCCATGAGATTTAAAACAAAATCAACAATCTACAAACCGGGAGGTCGCCGGTAATCCAGAGGAATTGTACTCAGCACATCTCCTTTTGTGCAATACCCCCACCGATACGGTACCCCACAACTGGGGTTGGGTAATTTTTTGACACTGTTGGTCATCGCTTCAGCTCTTCCTGGGTTAGTCAGCCCACATCAGGTCCCCCCTTCCCTCCAATGTTATCTCCGAAATTCGGTCTGATCAAATCTGAAACGAATTTCCCCTACTGCGAAATGAACGATATTTGAAAAGCAAGACTTTCTGATCTCCAGTATGTTCCAAATATGAGGCAAATATCTGACAGAAAACAACTACTTCCCTAGCTAATACCACGACGGACATTGAATTACATCTGACAGATATGTGTGTAACGTTCTTCCAAGAAGACCCAGTTAGAATTGCCTATTATAATTATACAGCAAATTATCCTTCATTTGGCTGGGGAAGACCATATGCAAACGCGTTTCGCGGTTCTTGCCGCTCGTCAGTGACAGGGTAGGTCATAGAGAAACTGAAAGTGAGTCAAACTTGCAGTAAAAGTTGGCAACACGTTCAACAGTGGCGACCTACCTGGCAACTGGCCGAACTAAGTTAGTACGGTTGGTAAAACAGATTTCTCCTCAATTATACCTATTGAGACAAGGCGGTTTTTTTAATTGTGTCCATTCATATAGCTGATAAGGTAGGTTATTTTATAATTTATCAATTTGCATTCCTGTATTTCATATGAATGGTTGTATCACATGAAATACAGGAATGGCAAATCGATCACTTATAAATTATATACAGTAATCGATTCGTAGAACCTGTTAGTTTGTTTGAGTATAGAATAAAAGAGTTTCAAAATAAATCTTTACTTTATTTAGTAGGACAAAGGAGAATGAGTAGATATAACGTGGTGTATATAACAAATACTTCAGATAATAATCTGTAAACTATGTGGGTACTTGGGTAGTTACCAGAGACAACAGTTATATTATGTAGTTACTTCCTCAAGTGGTGATAGGAAATGGAAACTGATGGATGGAAGTGATCATCGGTTTGTGACAAATTTTCTGCAACTGACGGATGGAAATAAGTATCAGTTGTGGAAAGCAGCTTATATTTTACCTCGTTAAAAAAAATTCGAGGACAGCTCTGATTGCAATGCCAATATAACGTTGCCAAAGTATTTACGGAAGATGTAAAACATAACCTATCGTGAATAGATTTGAAAATGATAAAAATGTGTACAGAGATTTTTTTTTCATTCGCCTTGTAGTTCAGTGCAAATATACACGTATATTTACGGACGATGTTGCAAAACATAACCTATCGTGAGTAGATTAGTATTATCTCAAGTTGAGAGGTAAACATATTTACTACAATGATTCCAAAATAAGTTTGAATCTTATTTTTGGATACAGTTGAGCTCTATGGGGGCTGTTTACTAGTTTCGAGTTCACTAGGTGTTTATTTTTCGAAAGATACAATTACAATTAATTTATAGTATAACGGTATATTGAACATAGAGTGTACACTGCTGATGTGTGAAAAAATTCATGGAAAATAAACCCTCTAGAATTTCAGAAGTGACTTCAACGTAGGAACAGAAATAGGAATAGGTTTTTCAGGACTCAAATTTCTCATCAAATATCATTATCTAACTGGAAATCTATTGTTCCTAGCTAACACCACCAATGTTTTCTACAAATCATTCAAAATTACTATAATATCGATTACAGGGGTATTATTCAATTAATTTCACCATTAAGAGAAAGAAACATCTTCGAATAACTGAATAAACCTCCATTGTTGTTGGAATTGAAAGGAAGTGAATTAAATATGGTATTAAATTAAACTTGGCCGATCTGATAGTGGATGGATGGATGTATCGGTTTTTAAGCCTCTCAAAGCAGGATGGGTCTCAGAAGTTAGAACGTGGAAATTCGAAAACTTTCCCAAAGACGTTACCAAGTATAACTTTGGTTCTATATTGAAACTGGTTTTTGATAAATATGCGACTGAGGCAACGATCAAAAATGGGTTCAGGAAAACTGGTCTTTACCCATTTGACGAAAATAATGTAGATTTCACTAAATGCATGCCTAATCGGAAACATGTAACCCACGAAAATGAACATAGTAAGGACTATTTGAAAGCTGTACTCAGAGAAATAGAAAACGATTGATAAAGAAGAATTGGAAATATTTTTAAGAACTTGCAGGAAGAATGAAGAATGGAGTGGACATTTGGAGTCAACTAACCTCTATAAAATTTGGAAACAAATCAAAAGTGAATGTGAAAATATTTCTTCAGAGACATGTGAGAAACAACAAGAATCAAAAGCAAAGGAACACACGGCGAATGATGCAAATAATGGAATTGAAATGATACCGGAAAGTGATTCTAACAAGGAGGCAGAAATTGAAAATGATACAAACAAAGAAAATCAGATGCCACCTGAACCAGAAGCTTCTTGCTCATATACCGTAAATGCTTCTAAAACTCCAGTAGACAATAAAATTGGTTATATTGCAACACCAGAACGTTCCTGGAAAACTCCAGAAGGTATTCAGTATAAGAGATATGAAGATAAAGAGAAAGAAGGTTATAAAATACCAACTCCTTTCAAAAAAATTTTAGTATTTCCTTGTACTCCGGAAAATAAACCCAAACGGAGAAAAACCATTTTCCCAGCTGTTGTTTCCAGTGGAAAATATCGTGAATATTACCAGCACGGACAACAAAAGAAACTCGAAAAAAATATAAAAACAAAGCGAACAAAAATACCCCAGTCGAGAGAAAAATTAAATTCAAAAAATGAGAGCTCTTCAAATTCCGAAGAAAATGTTCAATATGAAGATGAAGATCTTGATTTGAGTGAAAATGAAGAGGATTTGATACCTGGGAAATATGTTATAATTTTCTACGAAAATGAATACTTTCCAGGTTAGTGCCTACTTATGAATTAATGAACATTTTCTTTCATCATATCGCTGCTCCGAATTAAATTCTTCAAATTGGCATTTTAACATCTAGTAATTTATCTTTTCTCCTGTTTTAATTTTATGGTTTGATCCGATGTTTTCCTGAATATAAGGATATTATTTGTTCCAGGAAAAATTTTGAAGGGTGACAGTGAAGGAGCGGAAGTGACTATGGTTACTGCTGGTGCGGGGTCCTGGAAATGGCCCATTAAGGAAGATATTTTGTATTATTTTAGAGAGGATATTATAAAGGAAATAAATGAACCCACCCTCAAAAACAACAGAGGACATTATAATGTGCCTGATATGAACATGTTATAAACAATTTCAATAAAGTTTGCTTATATTCACACCGTGTCCACTACTCATCGTAGGTATGTTCATTACCTACGCAAATATGTCCATTAGTGGTGTATTTGACATTTTTTCAATTAATTATATATAAACAAAAATTGAGCTCAGAAAATCATTTATTGACAATATTAACATAATATATAATACATTAGCTTATACATAGGCATTTCTTTTTTTTGAAAATTCCAAAGTTTGTGACTTCCAGCTGAATTCCAAATGAAAAGTTTGTCTCGAGTGTCCATTACTGGCACAGTCACCCTACCGGAAATATTCTGAAAGTTTCGGGAACATCCAAGAACACTTTCGAATGTCGTGGAACGTTGCGGACCATTTGAAAATCTTTTGCAATGCTTTGGCTACCAATTGATAGTTGTATATAAAACAAGATCCATCAAGAGTTTGAACGTCAGTTCCTTATCGGTGAAGTTCAGTTGGTGAATAAAAACAAACAGTGAAGTGTCATCTGTTCTAGAAAATTCGAGATCTTCATGAAATAAACTGAAACAGAGTCTCCGGAGTACATACTCAAAAAACCCTCGAGTGCAATTGTCGGAAAGTTCTACCATTAGGTAGAGGGCGTGGTTTTTGACGCTTCTCAAATGTTCTCAATAGTTCGAGATGTCCGTGGAATGAGCTAGAACAGAGTCTCCGTAATGTAAAGAAACTTGAGTTGAGTTCTCGAAAGTTTGGAGAACAGAGGATGAAGGGCGTGGTGTCAAAACTGGGGAATTCCTGGAATATGAAAGAGTAAATTCTAGAATATTCTTGAGGCTTCTGTAAAATGCTGTTGAATTCGTGAAAACTGTAAAATGAACCAGAACAGGGTCTTCGGAAGGCAAAAGAACGTGAAAAAATTGTCTAAGATTATGAGTATATTTTTACCCGTGCAACGCCTGGTGTTGCAGTTAAGATAAGTACGATATATAGATAGGAGTGGATAATTCTGGCAGTCTGCTGCAATCTATATGGAGTATCTGTCAACAACAATCATTGATTGTAGATTACAAGAAGATAACATCAATAAAATCCTCAAACTTCATTGGTTGTAACCTGAACCCACGAGTTATTTCCAGTCGAATACAGTCATCTAAATACCAACAAAAATGGGGTCAGACTTACACAGAAAAAAATTGGTACCTGAATACAATGAAAAAGTTCAGTGACTCAATAAATATTTTTATCAATATTGGTCCAATGAACGCAATCGTTATGTCAATGTACCACTGGTTATCCATACTATGAATACGGATCTTAATAATATCAATGAATGCTTTCATTAAATACATCAAGTACATTAAATAGGCTCGTTATGGTAATGAATTCCATTCATCAAACGAATGAAGAGTGTTCACCCAAGCAATAAATTGTATTCGTTCAACTGATGAAACTGTATTCATCAAATTAGTTATTATTGTCCATTCTTCGAATGAATGTTGTATGATTGATATAATGATTCAGATTAGTTCGACGATGGATATTTTTCATTGATCCAATGAACGATGATTATTAAGTATCGGTTATTCCTTGATTCAATATTTGATATACATTAAATCTATGTTTCAGTTTATTCTCGTGATGCTTTCACACATTGAACTAATTATTTTGTTTATCATTTGAATAAGTGGTATTTATTCAATCATTGCATATCATTCGTAAATACAATGAAGGCCTCCCACTGATATTGAGCATACAGTGAGTTACCGAAAGATATGCAAAATAATTAACATGCATTCATCAGAACATCGCAATCCTGATTGGAAGGCGTATCTCCAAGTTATCTTTCATTTCGGCTGGCTCCTTTCGGAGCTCTTCGGATGTCTCTGTAGTCTGTGCTACCTGAGAAGATGCTTCAACGATCGCTTCTGTCTGCTGAAGTTAACCGGCTCTGTGCAAAAAACGAAGTCGTGTGGAGGCGCTGTGTACTACCAGCTAAAGCTAACTTGCCAGCAACGGAGATTTCTATGCGAGGATTCGGCTGAACAGATGCCGGCAAAATTTATGAGTATATTTAAACACGAGATGGGTTGATTTGACATAAGGCTTATTATTATATTCATGAACATATTAATTACGGAATTATAGAATGGGAGGAAAATGTTGCTTCTATCTGCCTAACATTACTGGGACTTAGTAACTTCGTTACACCTTCTATGATCTTTCCATAGCCCCAATAAAACCTGTGTGTAGATCTGAAAATAGATTATCATTGATTTCGATAAACTTAGATTCATTGTAACAATAAAATCATCTCTGGGACCATTAATTACGTTCATTGATATGATGAGCAATTTCAAATGGATTCAGTGTACCCCTTTCATTACCTCAATGAACTTTTCCATAGCAGCAAGAAACCTGTTCATAAATGTAAAGAAAGATCATCTTTGATCTCAATGAACTTGAATATTATTGTGCCAATGAACGGAAAGGTAATAACCGGTATTCATTGATATAATGTACCACATTTTATTCATAAAATAGTATACATTGTTTCAATGTACTTCTTTCTTCATTTCAATGATCTTTTCCATAGTTCATAGGTCTGAAAATAGATCATCATTGATCTCGATAAACTTGAATTCATTGTAACAATAAAAACATACATATTTCAGTAAATGGTCATTCATTGACTCGACGAATAATGTATTGTGCCAATAGGGTATTCATTAATAAAATGTACCATATTTTTTTTAAATATATACATCAGTGCTCTGGGACCATGAATTATGTTCATTGATGTGATGAACAATTTCAAATTATTTCAGTGTACCACATTCCTCACCTCAATAAACTTTTCCTCAGTAGCAACGAAAACTGTTCATAAATGTAAGAAACGATCATCTTTGATCTCAATAAACTTGAATTCGTTGTATCAATAAATACCTACAAAAGTTAGTGAATATTTATTCATTGCCACGATGATAAATGTATTTTGCCAATGAACGGAGAGGTAAAAAACGGCATTTATTGATATAACGTACCTCATTTTTTTCAGTGTAGAATAGCCCAAATCCTTCACTATCGCCTGGTGAAATACCACCATTTCGGCTTTATGTGCTGTTAAATGGATTATTTCATGTTTCAGTGTTTGGTCGAAAATTCTCCGTGACTTCTTCATTTCCCTCAACAGATATGATGATGAAATCTCGAGTTGAATACTCCGGAAACAAAATACGTATCATTTCAGATTTCAGGGTGAGAAGTACTCGGAAGACATCATCAAAAAAATTTCAAGATTCACATTCGTGGACTCAACAAGAACATCAGTGTCGTTCACATCACCTACAGGCCAAATAACCCGATATTCTGGCTATGACAGAAATATAAGTGAACTTCATCACCAACAAGGTTCACATGTTTTCTCCTGGTTACGAACTCCACTCTCGTCAAAGATAGTTTGGAACGGAAAGATTATGATATGATGCGGTTCAAGCTTGCTGATACCAAAGAGACTGAACTCCTCTGCTGACCCCAGTAATATCCTAATAAACCATCCTATCTTTGAGTTTTTACTACTCAGATTAGCCTTCATTCTGCAATACCATCCAACGGCTGAAGTCATTATAATTGGAAGATTTCAATTTTTACAACGCTACCTGGCTCAAATTTTCCAAGAAAACAGACGAGGCAGGTCCACAAGCTGAAGCCTTCGCTATCACGTATGGTTTAGAAAAACTAGTTGAGCAACACACGCGTATTTCTGCTCTCCGTCTGATATGGCACTACAATTCATCTGACTGGGATGGTCTTCTGATGTCAGCGGTTTCATAGAAACGAGTGTGTTTCTTTTTTGGAGATCCATCACAATGTTCCAAAACAATTCCTGAGATCGTTATGCTGGGAATGCAAACACATCAACATCGAGCTCAAGTAATATCTAGAACGCTCAGTAATTATTGATGATTGACAATATGGTTTCTGGCGTCAGAGATCAACTGGTGACCTGCTTGCTTATGTCTCAAATATTTGGCAGCAGAGTGTCAGAAAATATAGTGAAACTTCCCTTGTGATGGTCAATGGAGTATCATCCGACAGTTGTTCGGCAGGGATCCATTTCAGCATAAATACTCTCTCTTCTTCGCGTCAATGATTTTTTGGGATATATCTCATGTCCAGTGCACATCTTTACGGATGATACTACCCTTCATACCGCTTTCTCTTTCAAAATTCCGCAGAAATGAATCGGGAAGAAACGTGAATGAAATTCGGCCAGCGAAACTATGACAGTATATCGATACCATTGAAATGTTTCATTTAAATGCTTGGTATCAGCAGGAACCTTTCATGGGAAAACCATGTGACAAAAGAGCTTCTCAGAAACTGTTTTTGTTTCGTACCAAAAAATATTTCACTTACCGTCATCTGATTATGATTTATAAGATAAAAATCCACTGTTAGCGATCCCATCGAGAGTGACCCATCGAGCTTAGTCCTCACATCCATGAGCCGTTACTTTGGAGACGTGCCAAACATCTCTTAACCAGTGCTCGTTTTTTCAACGAACGGCAAAGCTTTGGAATTAATTCTCTGCATATAAATTGAACACTGGCATGTGTTACCTCTAATATTAGCATGTTCGGTCGAAGAGTTTATTAACTTGCACTGAACTTGAAGTTGTGCAATTCTCATTTCATGACACTTTTGGTATCTTTTTTCATGTTGCTAACCAGTTCTGATACATATCATACTCATTGGTCATGGGTCTGTTTTGAATAATATAGGGTGATATTATGTAAAGACGAGTGAACAGGATTTTTGGTTGTGCTTAATAGATGTTCATTAATGAACGGGTATATATGAAATCTAACGCAGAACCCTGAGGTATACCTAGGTGCATCCTGTGAAAATATATTTTTTTCCTCTTTGTATGGAGTAGAACCTATTTCTGACAGATCAATCGGACAAGCAAATATTCATTTGTAGTTTATTATAAATACGACGATAACTCATAATGCGGGGGTATTTAAAAAAAATCATAACAGACAATAATGAATTGGAGATGTTATTTGGGTTTCAGGTAATATCAGTTTTCTGAGTGGTCCATATATTTTTTAAATATGCATCATTGTCATAATCATAGTCCTATTCACAGTCACTATCTTAATCATAAGATTTAATTGAAACGGTACATTTCAGTGAGAGCATTTATGCAATTTCAGTCTCAATCATAATCATAAGAACTGAATTGAACAGTTGAATATGATTTTATAATTAAGTCAGTGACTGTGCTTAGGACTATGATTATGACAGTGATGCATGAATTAGCAATTAGCCCTAACTCGTTAAAGTTATGCAGTGGATTCGTAGTCAGAGAAAAAAAGGCAGAAAATTTTTCATGATGCCATATTTATCATCAGTTTACACTTCAATAATGAGTTTTATAAATTGTTTATCAACTATTTTTGGAAGTAAAAAAGCTGTTGATGACTATGGGAAACAAATACCCTATTTATAACGAAAAAAAAGTAGGTTCTACCGAGATTTGAACTCGGATCGCTGGATTCAAAGTCCAGAGTGCTAACCGTTACACCATAGAACCTTGGCTTTGCAACTGATAAATGCCGTATATAAGACACAATTTATATTCATTTATACGTAATTACGTGTTGCCTATTTACATCATTATATGTTAGTAAAGAGTTGAGTGAAGAGTATGGCTGTGTTTCATGATATTATTTAAATCAGAGGAGAGGCAAACAGTAACATCGCCTCTCGTCATAGATGTTGCCTAACTATGTTATAATTCAATCGTTCATTGAAACATATGCAGACTTATTTAATGAAGGTACCCAGTTGGAAACACACAATTATTATGATTGTTCATCGTTATATCAATTTTCTAGTGGGTAATGCTCACTGCAAGCCATAACACCCAGGGCCGGCTCATGCATATAGGCGAAATGGGATCCTAGTGCAACAAAATTCATGGGCGACGAGGCGCCGGCGTCCAGTTTTTAATATTGTTTTGAGTTATTGAATTGGTAATTTGAACGGTAGAAAGTATAAAGTATTTGTGGGAAGACTATCCGAAAAAAAAATTAATTCCTGATGTTACTTGCTATCAAGCCCTCTCCCAGGACATATCTCTTCTCGTGGTGGAAAACAATATTTGTCTTTATCTTTAAGAATGTGCAAAATCATAAACAAATTCAGAATATAGGAATGATAAATTAGATGAAATACGGCGTAAAACATATTCAATATGTGGGCTATAAGTTGTATGATTACTGAATGCTGAATTTAAAGCTGTACAATTTAAGTACTCCCAATTGCAATAATTTACAATATGAATAAATAGCTTAAATTTTTGACATTATTTTTTGGGTTTATGACCTTCCATAATCTGAAAATTAAAAAATGTTAATCCAAAGAAATCTGTACAAGAATCTGATTTCCTCCACAAACTCAAACTTTCAATCAATTGCTTCAATTTATTCATTAAGGAATTAGAAACTTGATTTCATATATACCTCACATCGGTATTACCGAGTATAACTCAATAAACGATATTTTCAAGTTTATGGATTTTAAATAAGTGATCTCCTTCACTATCTTCAGAACCTCGGACATTTCGAGCACTCGTAATATTACAACCAAAAATGTCTGGGTATCACATTTTCTTAGCAAACCTTTGGACGTGATTTGGAATGGACTCCACTTTGGCCATCTGGATAAATAGTCCAATAACTACTGTTAAGTACACAGAATTATTTGAATTATTTTTTGTTTCTATAAGCATATCAAATCACATCAGATTTCTGTTAATTGAATTTTCGCGCTTCGAAAGCACCTCACTCGGAAATTCTGCGCATGCGAATGGTCAGGAGGCATACCGGCAGTGAAGCCATGGGAAGTGACACGCTGACACGTTTTGAAGGGTACTGTTGGATAGTGAGCGCTTGAAAGTTTTCACGCTACTTATGCAATCCGCTCCGTTTCGTAACCCGCTTATAACGACCAAGAGGTTCCCGCCGGCCGGCTCCGCTTGACGCAACTCCAACAACCACATACAGAATCACACCAAAGGTGAGTGAAGGGCTTTCTCGAAATTTTGTTTAGAGTTTTATTTGATCTATGTGAGGCGAATTCTGCCTATAGTTTTACCGTCCACGCAAAGACAAACATTTTTTGGTCCTTCGAGCCTAGATTATTTGAAATTCATTTCATAAATTTCGTAGGTATTCACCCACCATTTTATATTTCTTGCCGAGAAAGTTCCCTGTTCATTGCTGAACAGACATACAGGACCGGATTCAGTAAAATTATTTCAGTTAACATATTAATTTATTTTCTTCAATATGCCGCCAGATGATAATAAAATCAAGACTGCTAAAGCTCATAGAGAAGTTGAAATATCTCGTATGAAGGAGCTAGCTGCAATTGCCAGCAAGCCGTAAAGGAAACTTCAGTTCGTTCAGACTTCATACAACGTTTCAAACTGATTGAAGCTATAAATTCAAATTTTCTTAAGCAGCACAACACAATCGTAACATTACTTTCAGTCACAAACGAGGCTGAACTTCCTGCTCAAGACTCAATAAGACTTGATTTTGAAAATACATATTTTTCCATTGGAACCATTCATTATGATTTATTCGAATCAAAGACTGGCATACTGGAAGACAGTGTACCTCGCGTCAAACTCCCTGAACTAAAGCTTTCTAAATTCAATGGTGATATCAAAAACTTCATTTCATTCATCGATATTTTCAACGCCCTCATACACAATAATACCGCTTTGACCAAAATAGAGAAATTTTCTCATTTACTTGCCGCTCTTGAAGGTCCCGCTAAATCGCTGATACAGTGTACCCCCATTACCTCAGATAATTATTTAATTGCCTACAATACTTTAACTGAACGATATTCCAACGAGAGAATGCTCGCAACCTCACACTGGAATGAGATTGAAAATTGTCCCCGCCTCAACTCAGAGAATCCACAAATGCTTAGGAAAATATTAGATACCTTCACTGAAAATACCGCTGCTCTCACTAACATGAAATATCCCGTCAAGCATTGGGATTTCATTCTTGTACAAATGCTTTTGAAAAAACTTGATTCAACCGTCATAACGCGATTTGAGCTTGAACATAAGTCCAACTCTATGCCTACTTATAAAGAATTGACCGATTTTTTGAGAAAACAATGTTTGGCTTCCGAAACTATCGATAACTACTCTGCTTCTACGTCAGGACAAAGATCTAAAAATATTTCTTTCACTCAACACTCTTCAAATCGTAATAGTGCAAACTTTTTTACGAAATCTATCGATAGATGCAATTTTTGCAAAAATGATCATTTAATTTATAAGTGTCCTACGTTTTTAGCAAAAACGCCTCAAGAACGTTACGATATCGTCAAGCAAAAAAATCTATGTTCTAATTATCTCAGTCATTCACATTTATTCAGCAAATGTAACTCTCAATCAACTTGCAGATATTGTCAGTCACGTCATCATAGCACTCTTCATTTCAACAATCGCTAAAGTGGCCATACTAATACGGATAATGTCAATCACTCGAGTTCGAATTTATCAAATTCAGAACATTCCCATAATTCAACTTCTGCTTTAACAAGTATACCTAGAGCCGACTCTGTAAAATATTCTTCGAACTACGTTGTTGATCGACAAAAACTCGCAAATGTGCAAAGCGCTACTGTTTTGCTAGGTACTGTGAGAGTTCACATTCGCGATATTCATAATAATTTACATTTCGCCCGATGTATTCTTGACAGTGGATCCGAGTGTTCATATATTTCGAAAAAATTTGTGAGACAACTGGGTCTACCGAAACACCACCAGTCTCTTACTGTTTACGGTCTCAATAATATGAGTACTAGTGCCTCTTATGGTGCGACACATTGTGCAATTCAGCCATTGGAAGGTTCCTCACCTGAAATAATTTTTGAGGCAACCATTTTAGATATTATTTGTTCCAGCATACCCAACTCACGAGTTGATTCTGAAAAGTGGTCTCATATTTCAAATTTGAATCTTGCCGATCCAGATTTTGATAAACCTGGACCAATAGATATTCTATTAGGTGCTGATGTCTTCAGGCAAGTCATTTTGAATGGTAAAATAACGGGTGATGTTAATCAACCCACCGCATTTAACACTATTTTTGGTTGGATTTTGATGGGAACCGCTGGTAAACCAGAGCATTCACATGTTAACGCATTTTTTGCTTCTAGAGTGATAAATGACACCATAAAAAGGCTCTGGGAGATTGAGGAAGTACCCCAAAGGGAAATTCTTTCACCAGACGACATTTTATCAGAAAAAATTTATAATGAAACCTATTTTCGTGACAGCGAGGGCCGTTATACGGTTTCCTTGCCATTTCGAAATTTTGAATCGCCGCCAATTTTTGTTGATTCAAAACCGCCTGTCTTACGTCGTTTCTATTCGTTGGAACGCCGACTTATTGCGAATCCCAACTTATACCGTGAATATTCGGATTTTATGAAAAAATATTTAGACAATAAACACATGGAGTTAGTCTTTTCGTCAACTGCCAATGCTTATTATATTCCTCACCACTGTATTTTCAATCCTGAGAGCACGACAACAAAATTGAGAGTCGTATTCGATGCTAGTTCAAAAGATGCCACCGGTACTTCACTGAATGATACTCTACTGGTTGGGCCAAAACTTCAACAAAACATTGTTGCTGTTTTATTAAAATTTCGACAACATTCAATTGTTTTTACGGCAGACATCAAAAGCATGTTTTTGCAAATTCGAATTAATCCCAAACATAGAGATTATCAAAGATTATTCTGGAGATTTTCGGTTGACGAACCGCTGAAAGAGTATCGGTTGAATACAGTTACTTTCGGGGTTAGTTCATCCCCATTTTTGGCCCTCAGGACCCTGAGGCAACTTGCTGAAGATGAAATACAGACCTATCCGCAGGCTTCAAATATTTTACTCAACGACATTTTCGTAGATGACGTTGTTACAGGGTGTCACAATGTTGAAGAAGCGCTTTCACTACAAAATGATTTAATTTCTTTGTTAAAATTGGGTCGCTTCGAGTTACGAAAATGGGCAAGTAATTCTCCTCAATTGCTCGAACATTTATCGAAGGATCATTTACACGATAATGCAGTTTCTTTCGATTCCGATTCAACCCTCAAGGTTCTTGGACTGAGATGGAATTCTTTATCGGATTATTTCTGCTATTCGGTGATTCCACTTGACAAGGAATGTACTAAACGTAACATGTTGAGTGAACACGCACGAATTTATGATCCGATAGGGTTTTTGACACCTGTCATTATGTTTGCCAAGTTAATGATTCAAAAACTCTGGACAATAGTTCTGGATTGGGATGATCATCCCCCAGAAAATATTTTGAAGGAGTGGGAAAACTATAAGTCCCAATTAACACAATTATCTTTCATAAAAATTCCCCGCTTAGTTACTTCGTTCAACTCGTTATATGAACTACATGGTTTTTGTGATGGGTCAGATAAAGGTTATGCTGCTTGCGTTTATATAAGAATTATTTGAAAAAATAAGATTGACACTGTTTTGCTTTGTGCAAAATCTAAAGTAACACCTTTAAAAAAATTATCTACCCCTAAAATTGAGTTATGTGCTGCACTTCTTCTTTCAAAATTGATGAGATTTGTTATTGAAACGTATTCTCATTCAATTGATTTTCGTATTATGGTTTGTTGGTCAGACTCAATGATTGTTCTTCACTGGATTAATAACAGCCCTCACAGATTCAAACCGTTTGTAGCCAACAGAATATCTCTTATCAAAGAAAATTTAAGAAATATGTGCTGGTGCCATGTTTCTTCTGCAGACAATCCTGCCGATTGTGGATCTAGAGGTAGCCTTCCGTCCGAACTTGTGACGCACCCCTTATGGTGGGTAGGCCCGCCTTGGTTACGTGAATCAAGCTATGCTTTACCGAAGGTTTCTGGTGATTGTCGATTTCCAGAAAATATTAATACTGAAGAAAGAAAAGTTGCTTTAACAAGTTTTCTGACATTCGACTCTTTAGATTATCTGTTAGATAAATTTTCTTCACTGAGAAAAATAAAAACGATAGTAGCGTTCGTACTTCGTTTCACGTACAACATACAAAATTCAAAAAACCGCAAAGTTGATGATTTTTCTGATAATGATTTGAAATCTGCTCTTTTGATTCTTATCAAACGGGTGCAACATCAATTTTTTTCCTGACGTTATATCCGATTTGCAACGTCAGAAATTACTTCCTAAACAATTTAGAAAATTAAGTGTGTTTCTAGATGAACAAAGCACTCTACGAGTTGGTGGTAGATTAAAAAATTCTACACTGCATTACGATCAAATGCACCCAATATTATTGCCCCGTTCATGTCGACTTACAGAATTGCTTGACGCAACTCCAACAACCACATACAGAATCACACCAAAGGTGAGTGAAGGGCTTTCTCGAAATTTTGTTTAGAGTTTTATTTGATCTATGTGAGGCGAATTCTGCCTATAGTTTTACCGTCCACGCAAAGACAAACAACTACTAATAAGTATCCATTTCCATGCTTACTAACAGGTAATGATTCCAGAATGAAACGTCTGCCATAGAGGTAGATGTAGAATTGCCCTTTTTCGTAATACAGTATCTTATTTTGGCTTCGGTCATTGTTATAACTTTTTCAATTGGAATTACTCTATTAAACTTTTACCATGTAGCTCTTACTTTCCCATTACTTTTTGAATAGATACAGGATGCTATAGTCTCCAACACTATCAAAAACAAAAACCATCAAATCATCTAACTACAAACATAATCTTGCAATCGTACGTTTAATTGTCGAACTCTTTGTGACCAACGGAGTGGAATCTGTGATTGTGGTTTTTGATTAGGAAAGTGGCTGAATCAGTTCAACTGATAACAATTAAAAAATTAAGTATGGTGATGGTAACATTATCAAATAACTCAGACCTGTAAGACTTACACATCCAAACTATCGAAAAAATCATTACTTTGCATCTTCAAATGGCTGTGTAGTTTGTTGTTTTTGATCGTTTGTCAACGCTGGCGCTGTTGAAAATCATTATTTATGTTTTCCACAAAGTGAACTTCTGACAGATCTGTCATTTTGTTATTGCTTTTTTGTAGGATTATTCCATTGAAAGAGTGTTTTTCGAACTTATTTGAGTGATATAGTGGCAGTGTAATGATAGACAGAGAGTAATAATGGTGCAAACCTGCTGGGTTTGCAAACAATTCATATGCTCCAACCCGAATATCAGATTCCATTCGTGAATACCATAGGCGTTACAGTGGGTATCTGTTTTCGCCGAATAAAATGAAATTATTATGTGTATTCAAACCTTTATATGTGGAAATAATGAAATAGACACCTCACGAAACATTTACTATTTCATTTGGTCATTTGGATGATGCAATCAGAAAAAAAGTTTGCGAAAAAGTCCAGGAAATGTTTATCTAAATTCGGATTTATCTTTAGGTTTCCAGCTGATGTAACAGTAAAAGCGGCTTGGTTGAAGAACTTGGGAATAAAATGCTCAACTGAATGTGTTCCAAAGTCTGCTAGGGTTTGTTCCTTTCACTTCGAAGATGCAGCATTTGAGATGAAACCCAGTGAATGAATGGTATATCCCAAGAAAGTCAACTGCTTCAACGTCAGGGTAATTATTATCATTCATCAGAATTGTTATTTTCTATGAGTCATTTCATATAATAATAGAGATTTCTACTTAAAAAAACAATATATTATATATTTTCAGATTTTGTTGGCCAGTATAGAATACCACCTGACTCCCACGCTGTTGACACAGTACACAGTTGAACTGAGTCATTTTTGATTGTTTTATTGATTTTAAATGGCATTGTAAGAATGTTACACCAGAAAAATCTTTCTAGAGAGAAAAGTAACGTGGAGTCAAACTCTATTGAAATAAATGTCAAAAAGGTGAGGTTATGAAATAAGAGTGTGTTCGAATCTCGGTCACATTTTAGGCGATATGTGCCCACTGCTGAATAGAGACATTTTGGCCATAATTATATGAACTCCGGTCCTATAGGTCACTGAAATGTGTCTGTGTGACCTTTCAATTTCTCGTCTATATTTCTTATTATTCTAAACGATTTCTGCATTTTTTAAATGGTCCAAAAGTCCAAAAGTCGACAATACCTTTAAAAAGTGTCGTGTCCAAATTACAGTGTCGACACGGCGTTGACGCTCTGCCCAAAATGTTATTTGGGTTGGTATGTCCAGGATTGCTTGAACTTTTTTGGGAGAATTTCAAATTTGATTATGCACGATTTGGCAAACCAAATGAATTCAATAGCATTTCTCCAGAGAACTTTATTTTCGGATAGATTTCTGATTGTAAGGTAATTTAAAAATCGTTTTTATTTGCGAAAATTTTCTTTAATTTCCAGATGTAGGTACACATGCTGTAGAGCCAAAAGATGAACAGATTTTTAGTTGAACAGAAAGAGCTTGATTTTGCCGCAGAACAAGGTGATTTGAAGCTTGCTCTTACTTTATTGACTCAAGTTATTGTCCACTGACGATTCTGAATAGATATCACAATTTCACCGAAGTGGGCTATCACTTTATTGTCACCATTCTGTTCCTGATAACAGACACAATGCTCTGCTGAAACGCATCAAACTGAAAGAACCTTCCGCTCTAAATTACTGCTGTTGATGATTTTTTTTCAAATCAGTGGGTGGAAGCGCTGTTTATTGAAATACACATTGCATAAGACATGGAATGTATCTACAGCATTCATTTTTATCATCAAGAGTATTTTTCATTTGAGTATCTGTTGCTCACAATTCTTGCATTTTACAAACGCATCAATAGCGAAGTAGTCAAGGTTTTAAGAGCTTTTGTTCTCACCCAAGCAGCCAGGGTTCGATCCCGACCGCTATCACGGAGCTAAAGTAGTTCGGAATCCACTTTTCAAGCTGTAGGTCCCGGGTCTCCCTTGCTCGGAAAAGATCTGCATTCGAGGGGTTTTCTATAAAAACCTGGGAGATTCGTAATAACAAATTTTAACAAAAAAAATTTCCATCGTACGTCTAGTGACCTCCACCGGCTCATTCAATCCGCATCCATATACACTGTTCCATTCCTAATTTAATGACTTCATTTTATTAGTGCTAAGGTGGATGATCGCATTACCATACATTTATTTCTTTCCTCCTCCCGTTTTGATGAGCTGTAAAACAAATGGACTTCTGGAATATGGACTGAGAGTTATCGTGTATGTGTTAATAGCCATCTTAAAATCTCCATGAAAGCAGCAAATTCTCAATGCTAGTTGGCTGGCTTCCAAAAGTACTTTAAAACCAACTCATAAATATATTTGCTCTGGGACAGTATTGAAACTTTTTTTAAGCTATATAAATCAAATTTGCTAACCTTCATTAATGGTATTTACATTGTTACTTTGACATTCTAACCAGAAGATCACATTGCAATTTCATTTCACACCCAATGGCAAGTAACAATTAGGTATATCCGGTAAACTCATATTGGGCTCTTCAATACGATAGGAAAAGTAGTAGAATTAGCTCATCCATATACGTTTGATTTTCTGAGAGGAATATTGACTAGTTCTGGCTGAAAGACTTGTTGGATATAACTTTCAACCATTCCATCTTATTGTGGATGGAAAGCTGTTGTAGGAGACATTTTCATCATTCCATTACTGAGATTTCAGGACATAAAACTTCCTCAGCAAATTTTTTTGACTTTCCCTGCCTCCTGGTTTGGAATAGGCTCTACTAACAAGTATTGATTTCCATACTTACTAAAAGGAAACGACTCCAGAATGTCTACTGCTATTTCTTCGAAAAGTACACCAGAATTATTTTCCGCTATTTTTTCTTTTAATGTTGCTTCGGTTCTTCAAAGAACAACATTTTTACGACAATTCATGCAGTGGATGTTTTAAAATTCGAGCTGGGATCCTATTGATTCCGAAGTGTTCACTTGAAGGAATACTATGTTGCCACACTACAGTTTCGCGATTTTTCATCTCTTTCATGTGAAATGCAATAGGCCACCACGAAGACATAGGGTATCCTACTGAGCCTATTATCCTTTGCCAACTAAACCAAACTTCAGGCCACTCTAAGTCTGATTCAGCCAGCTTTGGACCAACCTAAAAACTATATCAAACTCTAGATACTTTCTCATTTCGTCTGAAGTCAATAACGCAAATTCAGTAGAATAAACTTCTACCGATGTAGATTACTAAACTAATTTGCAAAACTCGCAATTGAAGGGGCAAGTGGAAGAAGGGGTCAAGTAACATTTTCTGAAAATATTAGATTCTGTCATGGAAGAAGGTGTTATGTGCATATGTAACTTGCCCTCTTAGGATTTGCTTCTATTCTTTATATCTGACCAGATACAGAGTGGTAGAAGGGGCTATGTTACATTAAACATCAAGAACGCTCTGAAAGAAGGGGTTATGGGCACATAATCTGCTGCACATTATCACGTTTTGTGCCTGGGCTGGAATGCAGCATCATATTTCGTTGTCAACATTACATTATTATTCTTTTTTAGTCTGGTCTTTTGGTGGCCATACCGATTTTTCACTACAAGACGATGACGTACAGAGTGGCGCCTGATCAAGTGAAGATACGCATTTATCAAAATTTCAATGTTACGTGTGTGTAATGTTTCAGTGATCCAAGTTTGTATACGGTTCTCGTTTATTTATTGGTTTTGCGGCCAGTTGAATCAACGAAAGTATTTTTTTAAGTTTCGTTTTATCATTACTCTTTTCCAAAATAATATATACGTTATCAGGTAAAAAAATCGACGTCATGATTAAAATAAATATATATTTTTTCAAAAACAATCCTGAAATAAGATGTAAAATTTTTCTATATTTGAAATTATTTAAAGAATACTATACTTATTGAAGAATTTGAATTTTAGTTGGTTCTGAGGATTACAATGTAGAGTGGTAGCGACTACTAACCAATAAGCCATTCAGAATCAAAAGAAAGGATTCTGATGAAGATATCGATCAACCAAATTACTAACATTTCGGGCGTTTATCGTATTAATGGTTAAAATATATCTACTTTTTTCAATTTTTCATAACGTTCCAGTTGCTTGAATCCGAAATCGTCAGGTGAATACTGACGGTCTACTACTAAGAGCATCTTATCTTCAAAGAAGTTTCACTATTAAAAAACAACCCTTCAAAACACTATTCGCCTCCTACAAATATCGAATTCACTAGAATTCTCAATAAATCAGGATATGTAATGAGAAAAGAATTCAGAATATTAAGGAGCAGTTACCTTTCACCTCATAAGAACATAGGGGATTTTATGAAAATATTATTGATTAAAGTCAAAACCTCCTCACAACGACTGTGTACTAAGTGAATCCCATGATTTATTTGAACTTTTTTTATTTAATCCTTTTCATATTTTTGAGGTTTTGAAGGATTTTTATTTTTGAAAAGTTCGTTTGTTGAAATCCTTAGAGAATGAATGTATGATTATTATGTATTATTATATTTATTAAAGTACTTCACTTTCCTCACTATCTGTTACCTATTACCTTCATGACATGAAATAGAGAGAATCAAATCAAGAAAAAAGGAAGTTGAAGGAAACTGCGTGCATTCTTTTATCGAACAACTGCTTCTCAACCAATTCCATCGAAATGGACCGCACCTGGTTACCCCTCCTCAGAGGTGAAATAAGAACTAATAGAATGGTGATTGATTGATACCGAACACCCTATGTATCAAGATACCAAATGTCAATCAAAAGAATGTATGACAGATTTCATTTGACTCTGTCAAAGAAAGGTCTAATTACCAAAATCGCCATTCAAATTCAGTTTTCTCAGCGTCTTTCTAAGAAGTTTTGATAACGGAGGCAGATACAGCCTCCGAAACGTCAACAGTTTTCAAAAAAAGAGAAGTATTCTTTGTTAATTCGATCTCATTTTTTCAGATAGGCAAATTCAGTGTAGGGTACGTTACTGACAAAAATTAATTTATTTCAAGACAACAGTCTTGTGAACGCAGTAACTTATCGGGCAAATTAATTAATTTGCCCTTCTACACTTGTACAGATTTCTTTGGATTAAAAAAATTTTTTCATTTTCAGATTGTGGAAGGTGATAAACCCAAAAAATTATGTCAAGAACTGGATTTCCTCCACAAAATCAAACTTTTAATCAATATGAACCAGAATGTTATGTCTTGTGTATTTTTTTATTAAAACCATAAAAATGTAAAGAAACGAATACATTTTTTAAACAATTTTCCATGTTTTACCTTGGGATTCTCGATCAAAAGTCGGAGTGGATAAATGTTTTTAATTCTCTTCAATTTTTCAATCAAATTTAAGGTTTCCGGAAGAAGTGTTTGTGAGTTTTTCGTTCCCAATTATTCTATCTTGATTTTTGGTCTTTTGATATTTTTTCAATTTTCAAGTTTTTTCCGAGTTACGCCCGGAAAAGCGTCGGCAATTTTTTTAACCGGATTTTCTTTCGATTTTCACAAAGTAGGACCCAGAACCCGGATACCTGTTTGTCCATTATTAAACTAACCCTATACCAAATGTCATGGACTTCCAATTTAATTTTGGGTTTTAGTGATTTTTCCAGTCTGGGAGCTGTACTATTTACGGCATTCTCCTCATCATTAGCTGTTTTTTTATTCTTGTTGCTTACCATTCATTGCATTTTCCGAACGCGTTCCCATCGTATGTCTCATGACCTCCGTCAGCCCATTTAATCCGCATCCATATACACTGTTCCATTCCTGATTTAATGACTCCGTTTTATTAGTGCCAAGGTGGATGTGCGCGTTACCATCCATTTATTTTATTTCTCCTCCCGTTTTGATGAGCTGTAAAACAAATCACGATGGGCTACTGGAACTTGTACGCTTTATTGCTCGCCCAGAACGCCAACAAAGCTTAAGAACTTTCGACGAGGACGATAACATTTTTTATTGCAACCTTTTGTACTCGCGTGCAATTTAATCAGGATGCGCATAGTGATGGGGTATAGCGAGATGCATTATTGATTGGAATATATCATTCTTGGCGCGATGAATTTGTTGGGCAGCGATCAACGGTTTCGAGTAACGTGTATCTAATAGTGTCAGTCAGCTATTGCCTTTTAAAATGAAAGTGTAATTATTATTATTGTATTGAAAGCTACGTGTCTCAGATTGATTATCGGAACATACAAAAGCACTCCAAACGAAACAGTATACGTACTGGCCAAGAGGCTGCTACTATACTTGGAATTAAGGGAGATGATCGGCCTCAAGCAACCCATGATGGTCTCTAGTACGACCGTTCTTGAAGTAGATGGAATACAAGTACTAGAATTTAGCATAATGTAATGAGATTACACTTTTTTCCGCAAAATATGGCAGGCTGAATGAGATAATTCGACAAAGGGCAGATATACGTATGAATTGATACCTAGTATAGCAACGACATACCGAGGAGGACGAGAAGACGGAAGATGAGGAGGAGGAGTCGTGGCCGGGAGGAGGTGGAGAAGGGGGAGGCGTGATTGGGGAGGGGATGAGGCGGGGATTTGTGGTGGATAAATAGGAGAAAGAGAAGAAGGAGGAGGAGGCTTGCACGGTACTCACCGGTCATGGTTACTTTCGTGTTCAGTTAACAATAATTGGTAAATTGGAAAATCGAACACGAAATAGACTTCCCATTTACAGATTGACGAACTGGGATACCTGGGACAGGAGCTTGGAACGGCGTTACCACCCATCCACCCCGATGAAATCTAGATTTTTGAAGGAATGAACCAACAATCATTTAGTATTTTTCTCGAGTATTATAAGTTATACAGGAAGCCTGCTGATGCCAAGACTATGATAAATGATCGGAAATTGTGAAGTTACTCTTTATAGCAGATAGGAGCCTAAGGAATGAAGGACGAAAGACAGATTATTTCCTATTGTTTGCCCAAGTCTTCTATTCAAACTCCAAGAGAAGTGTTCACTTAAGAAGCAGGGGTAGAGGTGGGACCTCTCATCCCCATTTCTTTATTGATATGCGGTTACGTTAAACATTGAATTTGTTTTTAATGAGGCAGAGACATCTCATGGGGAGCCACCCAGTCAACACAGAATGTTATCAGAGATGGTAGTGGACTTTACATTCAAGTTTCAGATTTCACCAGTGAATCGCAAAGTGACTTCCATTATTATCGCATTAACGTCTATTCGGTGCCACGTTGGTCAGTTTGAGACATCAAAATGTCAAATAAAATGTGACTTGAAATTAGCCCAATGTGACATTCCATTTAAACTTCGGAATCGAATGAACATTGAGACCCTTTCGATGTAACAGTGTGAAATTGAATGGACTGGTACTCATTTAAAAAGTTGTTTCACTTTTTGATTATCCCATATGTCTCAAACACTTCAAATTTGTCGATAATGCTTTTACATGTATGAATAACTTTGTAGATTATAATTGAACTTCCATGTAGTCACTCGACTAACTGAGGGTATCTTGTAGGTATCTCAAATTCTCTTCGAATTAAATTAAATGCTAGAACAATTATTATTTGGAAACTTGAGTGAAAACAATATGAATATATTAATCCAGTACGATTGGGTTTTGAGACGAGGATCGATTTTAGCACCACCAAACTTGGTATGCTAGTAGTTGAAACCATGATAAATACGGAAAAAATTGTTTACCCAAATTCCAGTGGTGCAACGTATATTTTTTTTGTTTAAATTAAAGAAAGAATATGATTTATCGAAAATACAACTGAACAAGGTGAAAAACAATTCAATTATCCACAAAAAATGATTCTTAGTGATTTCTTATGAAATGCGCTCGTTTTCTCAGAAAACGTGATTGAACGCCGACATCAACTTTCAGGTTCACCCTTACCCGCCGCCCCGATGAAAATTATATCGTTTCTGAAGACCCCTACATTCTCATGCAAACATAATATGCGAGTTTTTCTATACCCAAAAGTGTTTTTTTGCACGAAATGTTTGCGAATGATCCGAAAATCATGAATAATTTAGTAAATATGGAATTATTATACTGAAGCAGCAGCCCATACCCTCTTTGGACTATATACAACAATTTTAAAGTAGCGTGACAAGTCCTACTTATGAATGCCAAAATAAAAACTTTGTTTTACTCCTACCTCATTTTCAACTTAGCCATAAAACCGGCATTCCCTTCAGTAAATGTTGAAAATGATCGCTTATTAATATCTTGCCTATGTGTCCAATAACACTATTGTCAAGTTCAAACACCAAGCTTGAAATCACATACTTCATTTTTCATATAGGATGTGTATGAGCAATTATTTTCAACATTTACTGAAGAAATTACCGGGATTATGGGTGAGTTGAAAACTGAGGCAGGAGTAATACCCAGTTTTTTATTTGTCAGGTCTAAGTGAGACGTGTCTCACTAGATTAAAATCGTTGCATATGGTCCAAAGAGGGTACTGATACCTGCTCCAGTATAACTGTTTCATATCAACTAAAATATCCTCCGTAAATATTGTAGAAAGGTTATGAGAAGTGGGACAAAACACATTTTGGGTAGGTACTCAGATACTTACATGTTATATTTGCATGAGGAAGTACAAGTCTTCAGGACCGATATACACTTTTTCTTTTCCTTCTTCTCTAATTTCAACAAAGTCATGACAAATGTAATTTTCGGCCCTGCCGGAAATTGCAGTGGTGGGTTAAGGCGAGTCTGAAATTTTATATCGGAATTCATTCGGGTTTTCTGAGACAAGTACATTTTTTGAGAAATTACTCTGGTATTACTGAGGTATATTTCTTGTGGAGACTTGAATTATCTTTCGCCTTGTTGAAATTGTTTCTTGATGAATCTTATACTATCCGAAACAACAGCAAAAAATATAATTTTTTTAAATAATATTCTTTTGGGTTCCACCCCTGATATTTTGGTAAAAAAAATTCTAACAGTATATGATCTCAAGAAGTCATGTGCCGAGTTTCAAAGTGCTACAATTCATTCTTTACTTGTGGCTTACATTTGTCTGTGATTACTGTACTATATATAGAATATTCAAGAATAAAACAAACCTCACCATGTTTCAACATGAATAGAATTTATACCTCAATTTTATTATTCTTACTAATGAATTACTGTTCAAATGCGTGAGTTGTATTATATACTTTTCACAAAAAAAATCATCCAACTGTCTAAATCCTAAAAAAAACAATATACAGAAATGTAGAAACATCTATAATTCAACTCGAATCCTCTGGACAGCATTTTCTTCCAGACAAAATCAGCACCTATCCTGAAAATATCAGATTTTGTAAATTACTGAATTTAACTTCCTTAGTTTCTACTTGCCGTTCCGGTCCTTGAAGGGATACCTTTCCTGGAAGAAATAATAATACGGCAATGTTAATAAACTGTCAGAAGTACATAGAATATTGAAGGATGGCGTGAACTAAATACAAATTCTACCCCAAGATGACTAACCTAGGCGTGGAAGTGACCACCCCGGAAAAGGGAATCAGAGGAACCGAAATTACCCCCGGCAACCTGATATGGTAATTTCGTGGAAGTATGCAACGAAGTTCTTGCATTTGTAGATAAGTAAGTGCAAAACTCATGATATCGTTAGTGTAGCTTGAGTAAGGTTATGTTTCAAAGCCCATATTTATATCCATATCGTCCTTATTTCTATTTTCAAGAATGAGGCTCATTATGTGCTTACGAATCATTCTGTCGTGTCTCATTCTCTAATAATTTTTGTTGAAATATTCAACAATCGTTCATTCTTTTTACAGTACCCTCCTCTAGACCTTTGTCAGAAATACAAGTTTCTCTAATGAATATAATTAGGTATTACTCAACTTGATTTCTCCAGCAGTCTTTGAATACGAACTTATTCACTTGAAACCACTTCTGAAATGTTCGTCATTGTGAAGCGTTAACCATAAATCCAAACAAAATACGAAACAACTAACAATTCTTGACAGTTGCCACGTTGCCTGTGTTCCATTGTTCTTTGTGTCTGTGTTCTGTTGTCCCAATCTAGGTTCAGATCAGGCTCAGGCACGCTTCGTGAACTTAATAATGTCGTCATATCAACCTGAAAACATAATTATTAACTTTTTTAACCAAGGACATGCATGAGACAACACAGGTGGGTACCAGTAAGGACATCCACTGGATATTACCTTCGAGACATCACTGGGATATCCCATACATGTCTTTAAACAAACAGTACACTTTGGTATATGAATGGGAATCTAGGATATCCCTGTGTTGTTAGGTTAGGTTAGGTACTTCGTCATGGTGGGTATCTTTTCCTCTTCTATGGTTTTCCTTGATGTACATATATCAAACAGATATATCTCTTTTGCATCGTCTCAAAATAAATATTTTTTGCATAAGTCAAAAACTCAGAATAGGTCATCGAAAAGTTACGTCAGGTTCTTGGTTTCTGAAAATATATCTTTATTTTTCGAAAAGTTATTTTAATATTAAAGCAAGTACCATTTTTGTTTTAAATATGGAATTTCGAATATTGATTGATTTTTATGAAACTGATTCATCGTGAATTGTTTTCATTAATATCATATCATTGAGATATTGGCATCATATTATAAAACAAGATCTAAGAGATAAATTGCTTTACATTTTTTATGTTTTTGTTTTTTGCAATATGTCTATATACTGTGCCACATCATCTGAATCTGAGGCTGAATGTTTCATTAATTTTCAAAAACCAGTAACCTTACATTACGTTTCGATAACCCCGTAAAGTATGAGTTTCTTGATGAACACCAACTTCTATCACGATTTTTTTTGTGAAATCAATTAATGCATACTTTTTGAATGACGCTGTATATCTCAAAACCTCCGAATACGTCCACTACGAATGACTTTATTCCACTTTGTCGCCTAGCCAGACACTCCACTGAATATTTCAGGAAGTTTAACTGCATAACTCGTCCATATTTAACGAAAGTGTAAAGGAGATTTCTTGTTCCCAATTTTTCTAGTTTCATTTTCGGTCTCTTGATATTTTTTCAATTTTCCGTTTATGGCCGGAAAAGCGTCAGAAAATTCTTTGGACCGGATTTTCTTTCGATTTTCACAAAGTGGTATCGGATCTCATTGACCTGTTTGTCTATCATCAAACTAAACATAATATACCAAATTTTATGGATTTTTTTTGCAGTTTTGGTCGTTTTTTACTCTGGTAGCTGTACTATATTATGAGACTCTCATGTCATTGCATACAGGATAGTCGGTTAATTGCGAAAAGTGACACGATTCGCAGTTAAACAGTCTGCAGCGCCCGGCACTCGTAAACTTCCACCCCGATCGTAAAACGATCTTATGAACTACCACCAAGCGAGACACCTGATGCTGAGAATCTTTGTTGAAGATTTATCTGGGTCTGTTCGAGACCTGAGAGATTAGAAAAGGGTTGCATTGGTCGGAATAAAATATACAGTGTATTCCATTACACGGTTCTGGAGAACGGAACAGGATTATTATTAAAATTTGGTTTCTAGGGTCAGTGGCGGCCCTAGCAAAAATGTTAGGTGGGCGAGATCTCAAAGTGGCGCCACTCTGCATACAAAACCTTAGTGTGTGTTATATACAAAGCCGTTGTATATATGAAAGAAATAATAACATTTAATAATTTTCTGACATCCTTTATACATAAATTGTTATGTTGCAGTCTTAAAAAAAAGGAACTTACAACACATTTTTTAATTAAATTTAATAGAAGAAAATTAGATGGCTTCCTTTCTAGCTTTTGCGCTTGAAAATTTGTTTATCAATATAGAATAATTTACCTTCTGTGCAATGGCCTTTTCTATGAACGGAAATAAGTTTCTATAAGTTTTAATTTACTGACATTCGGAAAACTATCCTGCCATTCATTATTTTTAATAAGTCGGAGAACTGTAATTGGCTCCGCTGATGGAAGATCTTTCAATAATCGATTGAGGCTCAAGCAGTTTCTCAACCAATTCATAACCAGACACTGTTAAACTGGTTTGCAAATCTGCACATGCTTTCTCCAATATAGACCTATTCGAAATATTTTTCATATAAAAACGATCAAGTATCATTGAATTTTGAAAATTGTTTGAATCCAGAGACCAATCACTTTTTATGGTATCAATCATGGGGTAGAAGTCGTTATTTTAAACAACTCTTGAGGATCTGATGCTGTCTCATCTACAGCTTCGTAGTCAAATAATCGTTTCTTTCTTTGAGTTCGGGCTGCCTTGAAAATTGGATCTATCCCAGCCTGATATGCTATTTTCTCAGCTGCTACTAAAACAGATGAATAGGTACGGTTTGCTCCACAAATTCCGACCAATTTTTCATAAATTACGAAGCGTTTGGTACGTCCATAGATTCAGACTGCATAACCTTACTTACGCTATTTACTTGGAACAGTATGTCATACCAAGCAACAAGTGTAACTAATAAATCGATTTGCTCAATTAGCGACAGGGCTACTGATTCTGTAACTGAATAATTACTTGTTTCTTCATGGAGATCTGAAAGAGCATTATGAACTGAAGTGTAGTTGAAGCGAACAGCAGCATGGCTAGAAACTACTGTCTCAGCGAGTTTCGCAAAATTTTGTCAGCGTCAATCTTTCTATGTGCTTGGATAAAACAAAGAGTCTTTGGAGGAATCCAAATGAAGAAACTGATTTTACCGAAGTTTTGGCTGCATCAACTATCACTGAATTGAAACTGTGACAACCACATGGATTGAAAAATGCTCGAGGAAATTGGTTCAGCATTCGGTCCTGGACACCCTTATTAATTCCTACAATGTTCACTCCATTATCGTATCCTTGACCTTGACAATCGTTCATGTACAAGTCAAACTCTTGTACAATTGTATCAAGAAAGAGATCAGTCAGTCCTTCTGCCGAAGAGTCACTAACCGGATGTACGCAACAAAACACTCTCGTACTTCGACTTCTTCGTTAGTGTCAACAAAACGGAATGTTACCGATAGTTGTTCAACGTGACTTACATCAGGAGTATTATAGTCCTGTATGAAGTATTTAGCCGACTTTACCATAGACAAAATATCATTTGGAACTTCATTTTCAAGTAAGTCTTAAGTTATTCTGCATGCGTTTGCCAAAAGAGTGGACATTGGTCTCCCTATTCACAACACAGCGAAGGTGCTCCACATCACACTATAAAA
Source organism: Chrysolina haemoptera (assembly GCA_958298965.1). NCBI lineage: Eukaryota > Metazoa > Arthropoda > Insecta > Coleoptera > Chrysomelidae > Chrysolina > Chrysolina haemoptera. The sequence continues at coordinate 16,809,408 of OY282585.1, read as the reverse complement.
TTTTTCGAGTAACTGTATTAAACTCAGAAAGTTAACATTATCAGTTGTGTATGTCGTTTCCGATCCTGAGCAGCCTCTAAACGCTGAATTATTACTTGGTAAGAAAAATATTATTAAATTATATGGAAAAATAGCAAATACAACTTTGAAATTTCAAATAGGACTATTCTGATCAGGAAGGGGATTCCTTTTACACGAGTGCCTTCCAAGAATTTCTGCATAGAGCATGTGGGTTTGAGCTTGCGAATGGTACAGTGTACAGGGTGTATTCGGTATACAACCCACCAAATAGGCAATTCGGTGCGCTGGATTTGGACATCTTGCTTAGTACTGCCTTCAAAGTATTACTTATTGGAGATTTCAATGCCAGTCGCCCAGTGGGATTGCTTCAATCAGCCCAATAAGAATGGCAGGACTTTGTGGGAATATTCGTTAGACGGCAATGTTACCATTGAACATTTAGAGACGCACACCCACTTTCCCTGGAATGGTTCTACGCCCACCACCATTGATTTGGTGATCAGGAAGAATGTTATTGACATGACAGACCTAGAGACTCTGGACGAACTCACCTCGGATCACAATCCAGTGGTGTTCATGATGGAAAGCAATGAAGACTGTTGCATAACCAAAACAGCCTTTGATTACGTGAACACTAACTGAAGAGATTTCGGAAGAATTCTCAATGAAACTCCGATTCTGGACTCTCGCGTGTCCAAGGAGCGGTTGAACAGAGCCACTCAGGAGGGCATTCTCAAAGCAAGAGACCTGACTACCAAAAAAGTGGTGGTGAAGGAAGGCCATGATATCGTTTCACATTTCATCTCTGAGCTAACAGAAATGAAAAGACAAGAAATGGCAAAAAACTCGCTTGCGAATTCATAGAAAAAATCTTATGAACATTGGTAAGGAAATAAACGAGTTGATCAGGAAGCACAGGGATGATAGGTCGAAGGAAAAATTGGCAATACTAGAGACAACTCGTTGTGGCGTATGTCGGGGCGCCTCCGAAAAAGGCGCCTTGAGATGCCTTTAATCGAGAACGGCCTGAGAAGAGCCGTTTCAGATAAGGAAAAAGAGGACTTGTCCGGCGAATATTTCCAGGATGTCTTCAAGACGACTCCTGACGCTAACGTCAGTTATATGAGAAGCACAATTAAAGCGAGGGAAATCAGAAATTCACCTGACATAGCCACTAGCTATCGCACGTAAGCCTCTCATATGACAAATCATGAGGAAATCCAAGAGATCATAAAGAAAATGCCCACTAATAAGGCGTCAGGATAGGATGGATTGGATGCGATTCTGCTCCGAAATTTGCCAAGTACAGTTGATATACATCATCAACGCCATACTCAAATGGCAGTACTACCCGGAGTGTCTGAAAAAGGCCCTGGTCGTTCCCATACCGAAACCTGGTGGACAAAATCATTCTCAAACGTCTTTTGAAGCTCGAGAAAAGGCTGCAGGTCATTCCGGATGAACAATTCGGCTTTAGATCCGGACATTCGACTACGTCACAAGTGGCTCGAATTGTTCATGGGGTGAAGGAAGCCTTTAATCGAGACGAAAATACAGTCAAGGCCCGTTTGATATGCGTAAAGCATTTGACACCGTTCGGATAGACGGTCTGGTCACTAAGATGTTTGATATATGCATGCCTTTCTTCCTACTCAAACTCTTAGACTATAACTATAACTATAAGAGTTAGAATAGGTAACAAAATTTCAGACGAATACTCAATCGGAGCGGGAGTACCTCAGGGTTCAAGCATTTCGCCACATTTGTATTCTTTATATACTCATGATTTTCCGACGTTCGCAACGACGCATACTGCTATATATGCGCATGCGCCTACAAGGGGAGAGGCAGCTGAAAGGCTGAGCGCTCATCTAGATCAGAAAATCATACCGTATTTAGGGAAAAACAAAATTACACTAAACCCAGCTAAAATCAAGCTGATAAATTTCTAGAAAAAGTTAAGCGCTCTTAAGGTTAAACTTTACAGGAAATGTAAGGTCATAGACAATGAGGTGGAGGAGTCTGAATCAGTGAAGTACCTCGGCGTACTACTGGACAGATGCATGAACGTTCACAAACATGTCAGCTTGGCGATCCAGAGGGTGTTGGCCGCTGTTAAGCGGTCCTACCCCCTCATTGCACGGAACTCCAAGGTGTCAATGGAGAACAAAATTCTCCTTCACAAGCAAATCATCCGGCCTACAATGATTTACGCCTGCCCAGTGTTCTGCGGACTGCCCAACAATCAACTTACGAGGTTGGAAAGGGTGCAGAACAAGGTACTGCGTATAGTCACTAATAATAATAACAGATACATCCGACTGGATGAGCTACGTGCCAAAGCAAAGGTCACGACCATCCAGGAACATATAAACAAAATTTCATATAAAATTTACAAATATCATATCACTAAGAGTCCTCTCACTAGGGATATTACCCGAGTCAGAGCACACCATAATGAGACCCGCAAACATGGGGGGCTCATTTACCAAAAACTGGACATTTTCTATGAACGACAAAACTAAACATCCAGTAATCTCTCAATGAGAGATCTTAAAACCGAAACCTGGTTTTTTGCCGAAAACTTTTTCCGGGAATACGCACAAGTTAAAACACCTCTTATCATCCATAGAGGAAATATTTTGATGACATGAAACGATTAGATCAAAGCTTACCTCATGTGAGATAATTTCAGTTAGGTTTCACACAGGTATGCCGTGCCGTGAGACCAATATTATTGAATTTTTATGAATGAATTAAACAGTCCTAATAGAGTAAAAGCCCAGGGCCCCCAGACATACTTTATTTTCTGAAAGACTAATAAAACCGAAACCGATGATCTATACTGAATTTCAAAAAATGCAATCGGTAGAGGATGACTACACCAACAAATTATATTTTCTCTAAATTCACCAGAAACAGAAAAAATTCGAAAAAAAAAACGAAAAAATAAATGCATTTTGGTTAATACTAACGAAATTACTAGAAAACGGTCGATATTTTTTAAATTGACCAAGGCAACTTCACCTTTAATTATTTTTTGTATGCTTTGAAGAGTCTAGCGGATGTTATAGCTGGCGGAAAGTGTCTGCATGGCAGTGTTCAGTATTATTTTCAATAGTATTTTATGAAATGTCTATAAAAATCCTTCCTTACCTTGTATTTGTGGATTGGTAGTCTAACCAACTTACCAGATATGCGGATCTTCAATGTACATTTGAATACTACTTGAGGACCCACATTTTATCTTTCAGAAAATAGAGCATATGTGGTGGCCCTTGGCTCTTGGGCTATAATATTTGTAGAATATATGTTTGTATTTGTTTCAGCATATTATTCGTAAAGATTTGATATTCCTTAGAAATATTCTATAAGTACTCATTTCCTAAACAAAAGTACTGTAAGAGAAATTAATTAAAGAAATCTGCATTGCATTGTTTACAATAAGCTTGTCAAGAGAGAAACAAGATGTCCTGCACTACCAGGACGACGCTTATTGCCATAATCCTATACAATTGGAATAATTGGGTCGAAAATACATTAGAAAACAACTACTTTCCTGGCTAATACCACGACGAACGTTGAATTACATCTAATGAATTTCCGTGCAGAGTCCTACAAGGATGTCTCCGGAATTGCTAGTTGCATGGAAATGTTTATTGAAACATTTGGACCACCTATAGATCGATTTCTGGGTTCTTGCAGAAGCCTTTACATGGAGATTTTGCTGAATCATTTGTTGCAGACATAAGTTATTGTCTGCAGAGACCTACCCTATACTGATGAGGGCAAGAACCCAGAAATCGATCTATAGGTGGTCCAAATGTTTCAATCAACATTTCCATGCAACTAGCAATTGCGGAGATATCCTTGTAGGACTCTGCATGGACAGGAAAGTAGTTGCTTTCTGATGGATTTTTGACCCAATTATTCCTATTGAATAGGATTGTGGCAATAAGCGCCGTCCTGGTAGTGAAGGACATATTGCTTCTCTGAAAGAGAAATGTTCAATGACACATACATTATCAAATTTTGCTTGAACTGATTGATAAAAATATTAGATGAAATTGCATGAACCAGGAGAAAGCTTTTCATATTTAGAAGTCAATGTTGATTAGTACATCTCATAGAAACGCATAAAAATTGAATAGGGTTTCCTAGCTGCAGTGCCCCCGGTGGTGCAATTACTGACAGATCCCTAAAAGAAAACTTCAGGACGAAAAGTTGTTTGCGTTCTTTTATTGAGAATGTGAACATGGTTCAAAATACATGGTCAAATATAAGCTATAATAATGATAATAATAAATCGTCTTTATTACTTTCAAACATGACTTTACAAATACAGCATTTCACAGTTCAGTTTTAGGTTTTGAAAGCAAAGGGCAAAGTTCATTTTTTGCTGTGTGAACACAGCAAAAAATAGGTACACAGGCACTTAAGCCACAACAGCCTGTGTATTCATATTGAGAAATCAATGAATATAATAGAATGGTATTCTTGGTGGTGATTTATGATTTATAGTTTTTCAAAATTCATCTGTGAATGTCCAATAAATGTGTTCTTGAGAATAATTTAAATTTCGACATCCTCAATAATCCAATTTTTTCCAAAACTGGGTTGCATAGGAAGCAGATTTGATAACTAAATATATATGGAGCAAGTACAACTGATACCCTTGCGAAAACCAGACTGAACAGGAAGCAATAAAGAGTGCTGTGATAAGTATCTCCATTGTACTTTCTAAGACTTTAGACAACGTCGGTAAGACACTTATTGGTCGCAAGTCCTTGAATTCTCGGTTCCGGTTCGACGGTGGTAGTGGACGGTCACGATTTTTCGTTCGTCCACAAAGATGGCACGTGGATGTCTCTTGTGGGGCCGGGACACTTTATGTGAAGTGATGTCCGCCGACCTTTCAGTGAAAACGTGCAAAAAACAAAGTTATATTATGAAAAACTGTAGTTTTTTATCTGGATGGAGATTGCCTATAGCAAGACGCCCTCCATCCTCTGGACTGGCAGAGAAGTGCAAGCTTTCGTGGTAACGAACGCCAAAAAAATCAAGAGAGAGAGAGAGAGAGTGCCTGCATTCGCTAGTACTCTTTTTTTTAGGCAAAACTTTGACTACCGCACTTTTTAAGTTTTATCCATTTTCCATTAAAAAAGTATTATTTCATGAAATGTTTTGAGCACGTTTATGTTTTTGTTTTCTTCATCGAGATGGACACAAAAATTCCACTATAGATTGCCTACTAAACCGAATTCGTAGCGTCAGATATAACGAAGTTGGCTTTGGTGCCGACTTGATATGGAACACTGTATAATACAGGTAATATTTTGAAAGTGGATAAATGTAACACCATTCATGATCACCAATGAATGGGGCCCATCTTTCAGAATGGAAAAGCTGAAAGGCGTTATTACAACTAAGAAAAGAAACTCGTGAGCCCCCTATCACTTTGTAGTTTCTCCTCGATTTTTGCTGGCAATAAATTGAAAAATAACAGTATATTCATATACATAAACCGGCCCATAACAATACTGCCCTTATCGCGGTAAAGCAACTCGCCAAGCCGATTTAGCCTTAACAGCTTATTCGTTTCTTTTACGACATTGTCAACTTTACTATTCGACGCTACGGTATGCTTGTTTTGTATCGGTGACATACAAGCGACATAAAAATGATGTGTGGCACTTAATACTTTATTCTTTACACACTAAGACGTATGTATGTGCGGAATTAAATTCCTGGATGAACTATACGGGGGTCGAGTTATTTCGGTTATTAGTTGATGTGTTAGGATTATTCACTCATAGAGAGATTTGGTTATATGAACTCGAGATATAAAATCATGGATGAAATTTCGTGCCGCTAAAAATTGATCTAAGGATACAGGGGCATTCTATGGATTACCAGGATTATTTAGGTGTAATTTTTTCTTTGATTCGTCCAGTATTAACCGAGTTATCAGCAAAAATATGTAAAATATGAGATATCCTGTCTCTCCTACGGTGCCCCAAATTGTTTCGTAGGTATATTTGCCCTTTTTAGGTTATTCCAAACGTTTCTGTATTAAAAAAATATTTATTTAAAATCACAGTTTTTATCCCTGTCAGTCTCCCGAAAGGCGTTCCAAATTGATTATGACTCTGTAGGTGCGGATTACCAGGATTATCTCAGTTATAATATTTAAAATATTACCTACCAAATCATTACCAATATTCCAGTTCAAATCGATCATAAATAACTCATATGCAACAAAAATCATATTTCAATTGCTTTCTCAGATTGAATGCATGGATCAGGGTCGAAAAATAATGAACAATAATAAATAATTTCTGCTAAAAATATCAACGAATAAATAAGTATTCAGTTCAGGGATATTCAAAAAACTTGGCAACGCCGCAGTACGGTCGCATGTAAATTCTCCCAATTCATAAAAAGTATGGCTGGAAAACTATGGATAACTTCACACTAATCCTTGATCAGTGTTATATGTTTGAAAATTTTCACTTCAAGTATTTTTGGAAAATAAATCAAACACATATTTTTTTTTTCAGATCAAATTTTGTTCTCCAAAAGTACTGAAGGCAAAAAGTTCAAACTTGGTACATTTTTTGGAGTTATAGTTTTCGTTTTTCGTGTACCAGTGGCGTAGTTACGATGGTATCTGGTCATACTTTCCTTCAAATATTCTTTGGACACGTGAATGGACATTTGAACGTTTCGGTACCCAAATTTCGTGATGCTCACATCTCATTATGCCGAAATGGGTTGTGCCCACAGCCTCCGAATATAGCCGAATGAAGAGCTATTGCCAAATGCTGACCTGCGTTCTAGAATTCTCTGAAACAATAATTATGGACCTATCGATACATTGCGTTATACCCACAATCCGTCAAATTGTGTTGTGTCCAAATTTCGTTATACCCACATTTCCTGATATTTCGTTGTGTCTAAATTTCGTTACATCCAAATTTCGTTATTTCCACATTCTTAAATTACGTTGTGTCCAAATTTCGTCACACCCGAATGTTGTTACACTCAGATTCTGTGAAATTGCGTTGTGCCCAAATTTCGTTACGTCCACATGCCATTATGTGATCCACCAAGGTTTGAATTATTTCTACTATCGGCGCGGCGTCGAGGTTATCAGACTTTGACAATATATGTTTTATAGTAAGCGTATGCAACATAAATTTGGCAACAGCGTTTCATTCAGATATGTTCGGAGGCAGTGGGCAAAACGCAATTTGGGCAGAAGGAGACGTGGAGTATCGAAATTTGGGTGCAACGCAATTTGGGTGTAATGACATTTGGGCGCAACGCAACGAACCCAACGTTTGATATCAGTTAGGCTCATCGATACTAAACCTAAAAGTCATAACATCCCATGTTCCTGAAAGTGGAGGTTTCTGGGATAATTGAGGAAACCTGAAGATATGTCCTGAGTAACAACGTAATTTCCTTTACCTACGGCTACTGCAGAAAATAGGCAAAAACACACGACTCACAGCCTTTTTTCTATGTGTCATAAAGTAGCGTTGCAATCTGCTTGTTGCAGCAAGCAACGAATATTTCCTCATTGGTTGGGAATGACCTCCTGCAGATATCCCCAACCAGTGTTCTAGCACTAGCATTTGTGTCTTCCTAGGGGAACATTGCACAAATGTTTGTTGGATGTGATTCAATGTTCGTAGGGGAATGAGTTGCTTTCTAACAGATATTTGACTTAAATTTTCTACTATGTGTGTGAGAAGAAATTAAGACTTAATAAAAATCATTCGTTTCATTTGTTTCAAACTCTCCAGCATTTTGTTAGAATTATTCTATTTGAAATTTCGAATAACAGATGACGACTACCAAAACTCCTTGTGTTACATGATCACTCCAGTCACCTCATCAGAGGTAATTGCTCCACACGGCGAAATGAATGAAACGAATCACGAACCCCTCACTGGGTATGTGGATATGTAGGGCAATATCTCTCGAGAAGAATCCCATTTGGAAAGCAGGTGGCTTCGGCCGAATCAATCACACAAACTCACACGTTTTTAGATTTATCGGACCGCGAAATCGAAGTTAGGACAATAATGTTTTTTAATGATGTTGTCAGTGAAACCTGTGCAACCCCTCTATAAATACAAACAAGTTTGTCGCCCCAGGGAAGGACCGCTCGGGCGACATATTGGAAAAAAGTAGATCGGCTATTGTTTGAAAAAGAGTGAAGTATTGCTTATGGGGTTCGCAACGGAAATAATTATAAAGAGGGTTGTTTGAGGCGCCGGCCATTCGATATTACATCAGAGTAGATATTGTTACGGAATGAAGTGAGTGACACCAAACAAGCTAAAATGGTTTATATTTGGCAAATTACAAATTGTTCGATTTTGTTTATTGGTTGCTGACAAAAATATTTTCGTCCATTTATGGTACTACACGTTGAACAGTATTTTTTCAGAGTGGGTGTAGTTTCCGAATTCCCTTACGTGTTCGTGAATGAAACAGATGAAAACAGTAATTTTGAAAAGTCTAAAATAATATAATTAAAATATTCATTCTTTGGCCAGATCCTATTACAGGTTGATGGTTCCTATATTTTGATAAAAAGTGTCTACTGCAACTGGAGCAGTCTTCTTCAGTGACGTGGTTAAAGTATTCCTTTTGACGTATCAACTGAAACTGAAGCACCCGTGCTCGTTTCCTCAGAAAACCTGATTGAATTCCGATATTAAATTTCAGGCTCGCGCTAACACGCCACTACCATTTTCGGCAGGGCCGAAAACTAGATTTGTCATAACTTTGCTAAAAATTATAGTAGAAGGAAAAGAAAAAGTGTATATCCTTCCTGAAGACTTCTACTTCCTCATGCAAATATAACATGTGAGTACCTAAAATGTGTTTTGTCCCACTTCACATAACCCTTCTTCGATATTTACGGAGGATCCGAAAGTCATGGATATTTTAGTTGATATAAAATAATTATACTGAAGCAGGAATCAGTACCCTCTTTGGACCATATGCAACGATTTAAGACTAGTGAGACAAGTCTCACTTATACATGCCAAAGAAAAAACTGGGTTTTACTCCTGCCTCAGTTTTCAACTCACCCATAATCTCGGCAATTTCTTCAGTTAATGATTTTCAACATTAACTCTCACACAAAGAGGGCATGGGTTGCTGCTTCAGTATAATAATTCCATATTTATTAAATTAATCACGATTTTCGGATCTCCGTGAAGTGCGACAAAACACATTTTAGGTACTCAAATACTCGCATATTATAATATTCACATGAGGAGGTAGGAGTCTTCAAAAACGATATGAACTTTTTCTTTTCCTTCTCCGATCATTTTTAGCAGAGTTATGACCAATCAAATATTCGGCTTTGCTAGAACTTTCAGCAGCGAGTAGGCGTGAACATAAAATTTGATATCTGCGTTCAATCACGTTTTCTGAGAAAACGAGCGCATTTCATAAGAAATTACTAAGAATAATTTTTGTGGAAACTTGAATTGTTTTTCACTTTGTTGAGTTATTTTTCCGATAAATCATATACTTTCCAAGATTACAGCAAAAATCTATTTATTTATTTTTAAACGAAAATAACAAGTATGTTCCACCCCTGGAATTTTGGTGAACAATTTTTTTTTTTCGTGTTTATCATGGTTCCAACTACTAGCATACCAAGTTTGGTGGTACAATCAATCCTCTTCTCAAAACCCAATCGTACCGGATTAGATCGATTTCTGTGACATAGCTTTATTTTGGCACCACTGGTAGGTATGCTCTTCCTCTCACTTGATGTGCTTGTGCATTTTCATGGCTCGTAAATATATTCTTGTTGTATCATGATTCGAAATTGCTAGCATCTTGTTGTTTTCGAATGGGATCCTGTGTTCTCTGTCGAACAACACATGTTCCCGGACCGCGGACTTCTCGATTTGTCCCCAGTCGCGGATACAGGATTTCGTTTAGGGGGGGACAACTTTTGTACTTTGAGCAGAATGAATTGCTTTGGTCCTTAGTCGTTAGGGGAGCAATTGCCCCCCCTTCTATATGCGCTTGCCCAATGGACAACTCCACTTGTGCTCGACTAGTTGGGAACTAATGCTCCCCTCTTCGTTTATAATATCACAATTACCACAGTAACATGAAATTCTGTAAACTCTTGCTGATTTGAGTGGATCTCCGCTGTCGTTTGTTGATCTCAATGATTTTGATATTTTCTTCGTTGGGTTGGAGACGGTGTTTATTTTTTCTTCTCTATAATTTTACCAATTTGATTCTATACCTATATGGTAGACAGGCAGTAGATACCTTCAGATTCCTCTTCACTAATGTTCTGTTTCTCATGCCTTAGACGTATCATCAGCAATGAATTTTTTGCTGAGAAACAAGGAAATGTTGGTGTGTTTCTTGAAGTCTTCGAAATTTTTCGTCTTGAGAACATCTCTCTATCTCTCTCTCTCTCTATCTCTCTCTCTATCTCTCTCTCTCTCTCTCTCTCCCCCTCTATCGTTTTCGGATAGATTATTTTGCAGATATATTTTCGTTGAGCTTTTGTACAAGTACTGGTTCCCAGGGCTGGTAGTCACTTGGGTAGTTTGTCACATTACTTAAAGTTTGGAACCACCTTCGATCTCTTCAATTTTTTAAGTTTCATTTATAAAAAGTGTTTCAAGAAAGCGTAGTGCTTCAGATGTTCATTTTCAGAGATTAACTGTCCTTCTTCGTCACATTTTTCAGTTGACGAGAGTCTACGCAGAAGCGTGTCGATCCGTATTTCTTCTTAAACAGTACAACTGGAGATGACCAGGGGCTGTGGGACGGTTCAATTATTTCTTATTTTCTCATATCGTTGACAACTTTGTCACCTTCTTCTTTCTTGGAAAGAGAGAGTCTTCTTGCTGACTGACGAATTGGTCGGGCATCTCTAGTATTGATTTTATGCTGAACCACATTCGTTCTTTCGCCCTTTCCTTGTCCGGTGTCGAAGATGTCCTGATACGTCTTGACTAAATTGTTCGATTTGGACTTCTAAGCTGGTCCTTCCACTAACTTTTTCAATTCTGCTGTCTTGGCTAACAGTACCGCGTACACTCCTGAAGGTGTGCAAAATCTTATGACCGGGAGCAGTTGGCCCAGATTAGCATACCCTCCTTTCCGGAAAATGTGTTTCTATTATTTTTTCAAAAGTATATATCTTCGAAACTATCAGTCCTAGAAACAAAATTTTGAACGTAGGAAATAATAGGAAATTCAATTATCTACAACATTGGTTGAATCTTTTTCGCCACTACAACGCACCGAAACGAAGATATACGCGAAAATCTGGAGAAAGTGCCGATTTTTTCAATATGGCGGCGGCCGCTGAGGCAGCGATGTTACAATTGTAACATTTATGTTACAATCTGCATGTCGTTATGGTGTTACGATATCTCCTAAAATATGCCAAATATAATACAATTCCTATCTGGCTCAAAGCGACATCTCTGGAGCTAGAGTTTCACTTAATGAGAGATTTCTGCTTGTTCATCAATCCGGCGAAAGTTTTCTACTCACTTGTATTTTCGTTTCCAGACATCCAGACTATTCGTTGTTGTAATAGTTAGTGAACAGAATCATGAAGGCTGAGAACAATTTATGTGATTTTTTTATGTTTAAAAGTTCTATATTTATTTTATATTACTTTGTTTTTAATTTCATTGCATTTTACCTACTAATTGCACTAGTATTTTATTACGAACCACCGTCCAAGTGACCTATTTACTATTTTTCTTGCTTTAATTCCCAACATGTTACGTTTTGTTAAAGTTTGGGCCTTTCAATAACAAATCAACACTCATAACACTCAATTACCATCCTGGAGACCAAAGCAAATATTTAGAACTACCGGATCTATTCACTGGATTCACTGAATATTTTCCTATCTACAGTGTGTCCCACTTTAAGCAGCCACACCCTCGTATTTTCTTGACAGTAAAGTGATTTCAAAATTTGTTTTTTATTACCCAGAAATATCTAACTTCAGGTTGATGAAATATTCGTATATCCATTTTCCACGGCTTCCTACGACCAATTGTAAAGTGAAAAATTGGGAAAAACATACTAGGCATTTTTTTATCGCATAAGTATATAGCCATGGAAGTATAATATTTCGTTTTTTTACACTGTATCAATTAAATATTTTGGGTGCTTCTTGATTGGAAAAGAAATATTCAGAAACAATTCAACATTACTTACGGATAAATAAAAGTTATCAAATTTGCTAGCTTCAGATGATACCCTATATATTTTTAGATTTAAGTATTAAGGTGGGGATTTCAGGGTGTTCTGATCCAGAAATGTTTGTGCTTAAAGTATCCTTAATGTATTTTCCCCATTTTTTCGTCTCTCAACTCGTCATAGCAAGCCATGAAAAAGTAATATTTGGTTATTTTCTATTGCAGTGATTGAACATTTTAGGTACTTTGTTACTATAGAAAAAAAAATCAAAAACAACCAAAGATTACGGATGAAAACAAATTGAAAATGTTGCTAATCTGTAAGACACCCTGTATATTTTATCACTGAGATTTGGGGTGTTCTGAAACAGTTCCTGGTGTTATTTTTGCGATAAAAAAATGCCTAGTATGTTTATCCCAATTTTTCACTTTTCAGTTGGTCGTAGGTAGCCGTGTAAAATGGATATACGAATATTTCATCAACCTCAACTTAGATATTTTTGGGTACTACATGTTATGGAAAATAACTTTTGATATCACTGTACTATCAAGAAAATACGAGGGTGTGGCTGCTCAAAGTGGGACACACTGTATATAAAAATATACGGGGAAAGTTACTCGCCCCTATAACTTTTGGTTTTGCAGATATTGAAATTGAAATTTGTAGGATTTGTATGAGACATAAAACTGCATTTTTTGTCAAGTGACTCAAATTCGTGTAACATTCGGTCTCGACGGAAGTTATAAAAACTTTCGATTTATAGATGATTCACCCGGTATATTTTTACATTTTTTGTCTCCATATGACATTCTCAATACAACCATGTGTAACTTGTTACACCTGATACGTACGATTTGTTTTGTACTGTAATTTTGTAGGCGCAATTTTCATTTCCCATTCCACTAAATAAAATTTATAGAAAATCAATCAACTGAAATGAAATCAGGTTGATTATTCAACCCCTCGTAGTCACACCAAACGATCAGTCCTTAGTATTACAAAAATTTACTAAACATGCTCTGAACATTGCAGATAATGTGCAAAAATAAACAACTATCTGAATGAAAATGCGAATTTTCACTTTCAAATTATTTCTTTTCAGTTAGAGTCTGCTCACAATATCTATCAGATGTGGTTCAATGTCCAGCAGTTTTAGCCGGGAAAGCAGTTGTTTTCTGTTAGATATTACAAGTAAATCACATTTTTCATTTTTCATGGAGAATGTTCTTCTTTTCAACATGAAGAGGTTATCTTGAACGATGGAAAATAGCGACTAAAGTTTGTCTTTCAGCCGCAGATGATTCTACAACAGATTTAATGAATATTCTTTTCATATGTTAGAACAAAAATATATATTTTTTAATGCTATTGTCTATTATTTACTTTGGAACTCTGGAATTGTCGTGCTTCCACATTTTTTACTTTATTATTGCCTAATTGCATATACAGTAGTTTGAGAGCCATTATAGTTTGAGTGGGAGATCATATATAACATTTGACTTCTTATAGTAAATACAGTGTATTTATTAGTACAGAAATAGTCCCAAACAATGTAGGACAAATTATTAAAATGGACAAATATTACTCAAGATAATGAGTAGTTTAAACGAATTTCCTGCATTGCCGTACAACCAATGCATTGTAATGACCCTCGAGTATTCTGCTGCTACTGCTCTGCAGGATTATAATCTGCATTAGAGAGCTCTTCATTCACACTGTACCCAATATTATATTCAACGATTATTGTGTTTGCATATTGAATACGTTGTAATATGACCAGGTGTTGGAGGGTGCGGCAAATTTACATATATCATGGCCTAATGCAATTTTATCTTATTGTCAATTGGAGTTCTTCAATGGCATTCAGATTTACAATAATTTGATTCTGATAGTTTCGCAGGGAGAACATAATCATTATGAAAATAATATAAGAGAAAAATAAAGTGTTTAAAGTTGTTTTTATCTGAAGATCATCAATATTTTCCTGAAATGAAGGATGTTAATTTCTGACAACTTCTTCTTGTAACAGGACTAATACGGCATGAGTTTGATTGTTTTGCAATATGAGTTGTCAGAACAGAGAATACCAACAATGTTGTTCTTAAAAAATGGAGTGAACCTCGTTTTGCTTTAAGATGTTCAAAGGCTGTATTTTCAGAAAGGGATGCACCCAGGAGACTGTTCGCCTTATCGAAGATTTGTATACCAAGTGCCAATCTCGAAACTTGAACTTATCGAAATTCAATTCAAGCACAAGATGTTTGGTGGAATTATCTATTATTCTTTCAAAATCATTAGAATCAATGTATTCACCGCGAGCATCTGACCTATCGGTATTGTTTAAATACCAAGAAGTGAATTCAGGAGATATATTTCTATAGACTCAATGGTCGGACAAAGAAATTTTGGTCCTGAAGAATTACCTTACTGATTTTCTCTCTTGGATCAAATCAGATTTGTTTTGGGAGGGAGCACCAGATCAATATGTGTCACAGGCGAGTTGAAATCTTATATATGCCAAAACTCAAGTCAAAATCTGATTTTTGTCCCAAAAATAGATATAATTCTGAAAAAGTGTCACATGTAGTTTTCTCTCAATCTTATCGAAGAAATATTTAAAATATAGTTTGAGGAAAATTTTCGATGGCTCGAGTGGTGTTTCTAAGCAACACAGTTTTCGTGACAGCAAGGTGAAAGTATTTTTTGAAAATTCAGCATTTTGTCGGGATATTACTATTGAAAATTTCCTTAATCATGGCTGCTTTAACCACAAATTTCTACCCGTATGATCATCGAAAATCACTATACACCAAATACATCAACTATAGAAAAGATGTTAATGCATTACTTCTACAATCTTCATAATGAGCCATATAGATAATTAATTGAAACACCTAATTATTCATTGAGAAAACAATAATAAATACCCTCCTCCATCGATACAGGAATTTGTCGCCCTTTGACAAGATATTTCACAAATCTTTCCTGCATTGTGCTCTACATACGTATAACCCAGGAAACCGTTTTTGATCCCAATAACGTGGCTCGGAATTTTTTATCAAGGAACTGTGCGATATGAAATAGCTTGGAGTTATCGAAGCACTGAAATACACACCTTACTGGTTTTGAATACATTTTTAGGGTGTGTCACTGGAGGATGCTTTCAGTTGAGATAATCTCAGTGAAAATTTGTTGGGTTTCGATATTTTCCGTTGGGGGAATATCCTGGAAAGTCGTTATGTGAAGATTGAGTGAAACATGTTTGGAAGTTCCAATACCAGAAACTTTGCAAGAATCAATAATATTTTAATTTTTTCAAAATATCTTTTTCTACTAGCGTGCGGAAAAATCCACCTTTCCGCACTCATTTTAGATTTGAAAGAGTCACTTTACCGCTCTAGTGCGGAAAAGTTTTTTCCGCACTCTTTTTGGTGCGAAAAAAATATTTTAGTGCGGAAAAGTAGATTTGTTTAGTTTTTGCGGATTATACTGACATTTAAATATTGCGTCGCAGAAGGTTAAAATAGAAAGGTTACCAAGTATGGTTGTATAGTTTGATATAAATTTAATAATAAATGTTCTTTATGTTAACGTTTGGGTGTTTTTTCCGCTAGTAGAGAAAATAGTGTACCTAACACGAGCGTAAAGTGTCTTTTCCGCACTTGTTAGGTAAACTACCGTGCGTTTTTACCCACTATCCCACACGCAATTTAGTTTTGAAAGTATCACTTTCCCACACTAGTGAAAGTAAAATATGCCAATTTAACGTTATTATATGTACATTTCATTGATTTTTACCTACATATTACTATTCAAACTAATAAAGGTTTTAATATTTAATCTAAACCAGATTATTCTACTTGTTTCAGCAAATTTTTCATTCTGGAATGAAATAGAAGTTGCGATACTTTTAAACATGGTGTTGATTTAGTACGTTGACAAACTCCAGGTCATGATTCTTTGGAAGTTAACTTACTTCTTTGTCAAAGCTCGAATGAAATCTACCTTGAGAATTCGATAACCTGACAGTTATGACAACTATTATTGAAAGCTGAACAGCAGCCAACTAATTTTTGTCGATTATTGTAGAATCTCCATATGTGTATATGGTATTGGCAAAGTAACGTGAGAAATAATATTCCTGAAAGTAAGTAAGCTATGAAAAAAAACATTACTTTTCATAGCAGTTGTAGAAAAATAACTATTTTAAATCGAAATACCTGTTCCTTCAATCTACCCATAAGGTGAAAAACTTAGAAAAATAAATACTTTCGGGACCAAGACTTCGACGGATATTGAATGACAACTAACTAATACTTAAACAGATTTTCTCAAAGACCACTTGCAAGAATAACAATTCTTGGTAACATTGCACAAGTACCGTTACTGGTCACTCAATATTTGTGGCAATATAAGTCAGAAAAGCACCTACATATCATTTTCTATCAGATAAATACCCCTATCCACATCATCAAATATTTCCACGAAGTGTTTTAAAATTACATAAAAAAAATCTCTATTCGGGTATTCTTACGAACCAATGTGAAGACGAGTGCCTGGCAAATAAATTTAGTGCCATCTGATGTGGAAAGAATGACAAATGTATCACAGCGCAGTCAAGCTACTCCGAAGAAACAATTAGATTTGGAAACAAAAAATATTTTGTTTCCAAAAAGTAACAAATGTCACATCATTGTATTCCAAATGTCATATGGAGACAAAAAAGTGAAAATCTACCGGGTGTCTCATTTAAAAATCGAAAGCTTCCATCACTTCCGGTGAGACCAGAAGTTGCATGCAGTTGAGTCACTTTTCAAAAAATGCCATTTTATGTCTCATACAAATCATCCAAATTTCATTTCAATATCTTTAAAAACAAAAAAGTTACAGGGGTGAACCACCTTCCGTGGACGCCCGGTATATTTCACCATAGCGACTGTACTATCTCTCACGTGAAGGGAATTAGTCTCCTTCTCTCAGTTTCGGTTCGTGGATTTTCAAAAATTTTGATCGGTCCTTTGCCTACATTCATCACGTGATAACCAATATGAATGTTGTCATTGAAGAGTATGACAGTCGTGACGAAATATCATTATTATATTTCTGGACCCTTCGTAAAAGCAGCGAACTCCGCCAATGCCTTGCCACAATTTATATACACTTTTGGTTCCCTTTCCGCACGCTGGGGGTTTCTTTGATGCTCTCTCTGATCCACATCGACCAGGGTGCAGGTGACCGTTGAAAGCTCTGCACACGGCTAGTCGAGATATCAATTATGATAGCTCCGGTCAAAGTTCTTTCATCGAGGGATCTTATTATAGAACGTTTGATTGGCGGAAAGAGGAGAGAAGAGATTTCAAGATAATTGAATCAATTTTATCAATCAGGCTGCTGCTCTTCAAGCTGTCTGAACAAGGATTGTTAACTTTATGTGGGTGACTGCTTTCTTTTATATAATATTTGTTTGTTATCTTATTATCAATTTCAATCTTGATTAACAAATAACAGTTTTCTGATTTGTTTGAATGAAATAAAAGTTAAAATTGGTTGCTTTACACTACTTACTGCAGAATGCCAAAATGTGTTATGTCATGTTCAAGAATGTTTGCCGGGGAGTATCAGATGAATGAAATAGTAAAATCGGCAATGTTGAAGTACCCTTCTCTCCAAATATTTCAACTATGTGGAAAATATGACGGACATGGAATTACATCAGACAGATATTTGTGCAACGTTCTTCCAAGAAGATCCAGTTGCAAATGCTTATTTTATACAGTAGATTATACTTCATTTGGCTGGGGAAGTCCACCTGAAGATGCGTTTCGCGGTTTTTGCCGCCCGTCAGTGACAGGGTAGGTCGGACAACATTAGAGTCGTACTGCCACAGCCCAATGAATTATAATCCACTGTATAACTAATATGTCCTCACAAATGAAGCAGCGACTTGCAGTAAAAGTTAGTCGCAGCGCCACCCGCGTGGAAACCAAAAAGTAATCCTCGGTAGCAAAGAGAAGTACCGTTCCCTCTAAATATTTCTACCATATGCAGGGCAGGGTGCAGGGATCTGGCTCTTTGGTATTGATTGTCTTTAAGTACCTATATTTCGAAAAACTCAAAGTGCATCGAAAACATTTTTTGCATTTGTTTGAAAAACCATTTTGCAATAGTTTGGTTAAAATTTAGACACGCCTAATTGGTCTGGCTTTTCATTTTTCAGTTCCTTACATATCTAACTAGAAGATATAAACATTTCAAAATGCATGAAAAACATTTTTTCAAATAGGAAAATTTCCTTTTAAAAAAATTCAAGGGTCAGTAGGGAGTCAGATCTTGACTGTCTTATTCAGGTATCCTTCAAGGACAAAAATTTTCGTAGTGCCTCAAGAACCTACTCAAAATTGTTCACCAGCTCTCACTGACTGAAACTTCCCACTCGCATCGAATTTTCATAACCTTGTTATACAGAATATACTATTCTATGACAGTTATTATATTGCCAAATTGTAGCAATGTATCATTAATTTGAATGTATTATGTATGTTATGATTTGTCGTCATATTATCATGTATAATATAACAAGTGCCGATAAAATTGCCCGTTATTCTTTGACTCCACTTGACGAGTTATCATAAAATTTGAAAATATAACGAGTGCGTAGCACGAGTTGTATTTTCTAAAATTTTATGATAACGAGTAATTGTGAAGGAGAAGAATATTCATGACAAATTTAATGACACGAGTTGTATTTTATATGAGAATTTCACAATTTGTGCTCTTTTTCTTTTTTAATGATTGGAACTAGAATTTATTTCAATTCATTTTTCTACGTTCATGCAAAAAACAAAACTTTATTGAACTATATTTGGTGGAAAACTGCCTCTTTATTGCACTGAGTGCAATAAAGACTTTACTGCACTCATCTGTCATTCTACTATAGCGTTCTGTCATCATGACAAACATAAACTTTCAAATCGACGCCAAATTTAGCCCATTTTCTGTGAGATTGTATTACGTTTTAAATAGTTGCATGTTTCATCATATTCATTATATAATGGACTATGAAATTACTAGAAAATTCAATTTGTTAAAAATTAAATTATTTCCTTCGAATATCATCTGAATTACACAAAATGTTTTTGAATTACTTTTAGCAGATAAATTTAAAAAAACAATGTCTTCCTTACAGTTTAGTGCCACCTAAATGAAACATTTTCTGGTTTTTGCATGAACGTACAAAAAATATTGTATGAAACTCGTGCAAAGAGTTTATTGCATTCGACGTGTTGTCCGGCCTGATGGCCTCGTTGGACAATTTCACGTCGAGTGCAATAAACACCTACTTTCTGCACTTGTTGCATAAATAACTATGAGATACATACATAGATAATTAAAATTCATTACAATTTAAATTCTGAACATTGAAAGAACAGTTCTGAAATACTATTTTTGAATTTGTTTGCTCATTCTTCGTCTCATTAGAGCTGCTACAAGAGAAAACGTTTTTGCTGGCATCGCTGAATGTAGAACTGGAACTCGCTCTCATTTTTGTTAGGATTTCAGAGTGTCTTTTTGGGTGCATATTCATATAAGATTGTAGAGAACTGAAAGTGCTGTGTCCTGTTATCTTCATCATTTCTTGATTAGACATTTCAGCTTGGGCAAGGTGAGTGACAGCGGTAGATCTATGGCGGTAGTCGGCCGTCCAAAATTATCCTTTTCTACTATACCTTCCAGTAACATCCTTCATTGCTCCTCCAAGCAAGTTCTTTGGCTGCAATGAAAAAAAATTTCTTGATGAGTCTCCGGATTAATAAATGCTACCAAAAGATTTTTTTTTGATAGATTAGAAACTCCTCTCTGTATTGAAATACAAAACATGAAAAGAACTACTCATTTATGATTCCTATTTATTTTCAAAAAATGAATGAATAGGAAACAAAATAAGTAGTTCTTTCTATGTTTTGTATTTCAATGTAGATAGGAGCTTCTAATCTACACGAAAAACACCTATGTCAGTATTTGAAAGAAATGAATTTATTACTGTTGAAAAATTAAGAAAAACAAAAATTGGGAAAATATGCATATAAATGCATATAAATCATAGTGTCAAAACTTTCCTATTGTTTCGTCTTCCATAGCACACTTTCATGAAAATGTTCCGATACGAGTAGAATACAAAGACTAGTTTTTTATAAATTCACAATTACTTCAGTAGTTTGTTGATTGGAAATGAGATTATGATATATCGTTGAAAAGGTTATTTTAAACCGAATCGTAATTTCCATAAAAACATTTTTTCTTTCTATTTTACCTAAAAAAATTGGATGTGCTTCCGGTCAAATCGGAAATATAAATATATATATAATATAAATATTACAATTATTATATCAAAAAGATGTACCAAATTTCCATACAAAATAACAACGAAGATACAGGGGGGTGAAATGTCTCATTTTAATGTTTGATTTGATCGTAGTAGAGGGACCCCGAATGAAGTCATATGAGAAATTGACCCCTAGTTAAATTGGATAACATTTCATCAAGTTTCAATGGGATGGGTCATTGGAGAAATGAGTAAGAATTCAAATGAATTAAGGTACTTATATCATTTCTCAAAATACGTATAAGCGGCCAAAGTATATACAGTGACCGCCAAAAAGTATGTACCATATTGGAAAAAAGTTTGTTATTAGAGTATTCAAAAAAAGATTATTGGGAAAAGTTTGTGCATGTCCGATAACATAAAAATCGATTTTGATACATGTCACGTGACCGTTGTTATGGCGGCAAATTGAAAAAAAATTACTATGAAAAGGCAAAAAGTGGGGAAAAATGGCAAGATATCAAAAAAAGTTATTTCAAAAAGTTGCTTATAATTACATTTTATGTACATGTACAAAAGATAATCAGAGAAAATTAAAAATAGCTATTTTTCAAAAATACTTTCCTAGCTGTATAAAAATATCAAATTATCATCTCATGAATAGCTTGACCATACTGAAACATTTGAATTTCAATGATAATGGCAAAACTTTTTCATTTTTTCCACACCAGTGAGCACTGAATTAAAAAAATTGGATTTTGTCAAAACCCTGGCTGTTAACATTGGTTAGTATCTAACGGTTATATCAGGATTCCACGACCATTGTGATGACATGGCACTCCAGAAACAAGGTGTTTTCCAGATCATAATCAAGTTTCGATGATAATCGTGCCAGAGCGTTTCACTTCGCGTACAACGTTGAAAACTCTAGCCTGTTTAATTTGACGCACTATTTTTAAGATTATGTGTGAGGTGAAACGTTCGTGCACGATTTTCGTCAAAAACTGATTATAATCTGAAAAATACAATATTTTTTGATTTTTCTATCGTCGCAATAATCGTGGAATTCTGATATAACTGTTGGATACGAACCAATGTAACAAGAGTTCTGAAAATATTCAATTTTTTTAATTTAGTGCTTTCTGGTGTGGAGAAAATATGAAAATTGATGAGAATTATCAATGAAATACAAATATTTCAGTATGGTCAAGCTATTCATAAGAAAATAATTTGATATTTTTATACAGCTAGGAAAATATTAAAAAAAATTACTATTTTCAATTTTCTCACATTATTTTGTCAAACTCTGTATGCGTGTATAAAATTCAATTCTAAGCACCTTTTTTCAAATAATTTTTTTCGATATCTTGCCATTTTACCCGACTTTTTGCCTGTTCATAGTAATTTTTTTCAATTTGCCGCATATGGGGCATAGTCAAAAACGAAAGAATTGACGTTTTAAAACTTAATTTGTTACCGTGATACTGACATTTTGTTTTCAAACGCCATGCTTGGCAACGCTTTCAAGGCACATCACTTTCTGATGTCAACAACAATGTGATAAACACGCCAGTCAGCAAAGTTGACATTTTGAAACTGGAGTACTGTTACGAGTACGAGAGTACCTAGTGTCTTCGATTATTTTCTTGAATATTTTATTTTCAGTTTCTCCAGTCCTAAAGTGCAATATAAACTACGGGACTCAAGTTCCTTTCAATCCCTCACGGAACAAAACGTTTTCCATCGGGATTGAAAGTGCAAATTGATAATATTATTTTGAAACTGATGATAAAAACTAAAAACTAAAACATATCATATAGGTATCCAATAGACCAAAATCGAATGCATTAAAAAAACATGTACTTAGCAGGAGCGGAAAAGTTAGGCAAGTATGTTTATTATAACTTTTGGCGGATCCGCCGAGTCAAAACAACACTCGGCATGCGGTTCACTTCGTCATGTGCTTCTAATGGTTGCTAGGAGCAGGAGCGGATAGGGGGGGGGAGGGCGCCAATTGTCCCCCAACCTAACGACTCATGACCAAAGCACTTTATTTTGACCAAAGCACTTTAATTTGACCAAAGCACTTTATTTTGCGCAGAGCACTTTATTTTGACGAATTTTCCAAAAAATAGATTGAATCACACAAAAATTGCCCCCTCCTTTACAAAAATTGACCCACCCCCCTAAACGAAATCCTGTATCCGCACATGGACAGGAGCGCACCAAGTGGCATACATCTAGACCGCAATTATTACATCTAATTTGATTTGTTAAAATGTGCGTCATTCAGAATAAAGCTCCTCGGAAACACTGCAAACAAGAGCGCACATGTATATTCACATACGCAACTCCCCATATATAACCGTAAAGACCCTCCACCCCTCTATCTATAAACGGTTTATTCCTTGACTAAAAATATTCGCCAGCCTTTTATTTTAAAACGTAGATATAATACCGTTTTATAACTTTAATTCCAGAAGCGCTTTACTATCGCGTTGCGTTTTATCATCAATAAAGTTGTCGTTAGAGTTGCGAGTCGGGAGTTGGGAGTTATATCTATGCTCGCGACTAGCGTTGTGGAACATAAAATTCGGCTTGTTTCTTTTGTCGACATACTTGTAATATTATAATCGATAGAATAAAGAGCTGATTCGTGATTTTTCAGTGTTTTCTCAACTGAAAGTGCAGGAAATGCTGATAAAATGACAAAATATTGTACTTTGTCAGGAATTCATCAAGCCCAGTAGCTTGCATTTTTTCTTAAATACTTGACTTCAAAACTCAATCTTTTGAAAATTTGATATTTGACTTGACTCGATTAACGGTGTGAACTACTTGACTTTCTTGACTTTTTATATCTCCTCGGACCGGACAAACTAGATATTGCCTGTCACATAAAATGTGGGACACCCGGTACAGTTGTATATGGTATATATAATTATATATAGTATACTATTTATAGTGGTAAACATTTTGATCTCATACTTCTTGTCTTTTTTTTTCAGATTATTGTTCACATCTATATTCCACAATACAAGTAGACGAGACAAATGAAGCACCATTCATTTTGTTCAAAATCTTTCAAACATCATCGTAACTTGGTGAGACATGAGAGAACTCATACGGAAGAAAAACCTTTTGATTGCAAAAACTGTTCTAAACAAATAAGTCACATTTTTCATTTTTCAATTTTCATGGAGAATGTTCCCCCTTTTCAACATGAATACCTCCCAAGAGGTTATCTTGAACGATGGAAAATAGCGACTAAAGTTTGTCTTTCAGTCGCAGATGATTCCACAAAAGATTTTATGAATTTCCTGTTCATATTTTCGAAATAAAATCAAAATGTTCTAAACAGTTTTCATACAGACATAATCTGGTTCAACATGAACGAATTCATACTGGAGGAAAACCTTTTGATTGCAAAATCTGTTCAAAATTTTTTCATACCAGATCTGATCTTGTAAGACATGAACGAACTCACACTGGAAAAAAACCAATTGATTGCAAATTCGGTTCCAAGCGGTTTATTAGTAGATCTAATATTGCCAAACACAATCGAATTCATGCTAGAGAAAAACCATTTCGTTGCAATATTTGATTAAAACGTTTTTTACCAGTCCTATTCTTGCCGAACATGAACGTATTCATAATGGAGAAAAACCATTTGAATTGCAAAGTCTGTTAAAAATTTTTTCATACCAGATCTGATCTTGTAAGACATGAACGACCTCACACTGGAAAAAAACCAATTGATTGCAAATTCGGTTCCAAGCGGTTTATTAGTAGATCTAATATTGCCAAACACAATCAAATTCATGCTAGAGAAAAACCATTTCGTTGCAATATTTGATTAAAACGTTTTTTACCAGTCCTATTCTTGCCGAACATGAACGTATTCATAATGGAGAAAAAGCATTGGAATTGCAAAGTCTGTTCAACATTTTTTCATACCAGACCTTATCTTGTAAGACATGAACGAACTCACACTGGAAAAAAACCAATTGATTGCAAATTCGGTTCCAAGCGGTTTATTAGTAGATCTAATATTGCCAAACACAATCGAATTCATGCTAGAGAAAAACCATTTCGTTGCAATATTTGATTAAAACGTTTTTTACCAGTCCTATTCTTGCCGAACATGAACATATTCATAATGGAGAAAAACCATTTGAATTGCAAAGTCTGTTAAAAATTTTTTCATACCAGATCTGATCTTGTAAGACATGAACGAACTCACACTGGAAAAAAACCAATTGATTGCAAATTCGGTTCCAAGCGGTTTATTAGTAGATCTAATATTGCCAAACACAATCAAATTCATGCTAGAGGAAAACCATTTCGTTGCAATATTTGATTAAAACGTTTTTTACCAGTCCTATTCTTGCCGAACATGAACGTATTCATAATGGAGAAAAAGCATTGGAATTGCAAAGTCTGTTCAAAATTTTTTCATACCAGATCTTATCTTGTAAGACATGAACGAACTCACACTGGAAAAAAACCAATTGATTGCAAATTCGGTTCCAAGCGGTTTATTAGTAGATCTAATATTGCCAAACACAATCAAATTCATGCTAGAGAAAAACCATTTCGTTGCAATATTTGATTAAAACGTTTTTTACCAGTCCTATTCTTGCCGAACATGAACGTATTCATAATGGAGAAAAAGCATTGGAATTGCAAAGTCTGTTCAAAATTTTTTCATACCAGATCTTATCTTGTAAGACATGAACGAACTCACACTGGAAAAAAACCAATTGATTGCAAATTCGGTTCCAAGCGGTTTATTAGTAGATCTAATATTGCCAAACACAATCAAATTCATGCTAGAGAAAAACCATTTCGTTGCAATATTTGATTAAAACGTTTTTTACCAGTCCTATTCTTGCCGAACATGAACGTATTCATAATAGAGAAAAAGCATTGGAATTGCAAAGTCTGTTCAAAATTTTTTCATACCAGATCTTATCTTGTAAGACATGAACGAACTCACACTGGAAAAAAACCAATTGATTGCAAATTCGGTTCCAAGCGGTTTATTAGTAGATCTAATATTGCCAAACACAATCGAATTTATGCTAGAGAAAAAACATTTCGTTGCAATATTTGATTAAAACGTTTTTTACCAGTCCTATTCTTGCCGAACATAAACGTATTCATAATGGAGAAAAACCATTTGAATTGCAAAGTCTGTTCAAAATCTTTTCATACCAGATCTGATCTTGTAAGACATGAACGAACTCAGACTGGAGAAAAACCAATTGATTGCAAATTCGGTTCCAAGCGGTTTACTAGTGGATCTAATGTTGCCAAACACAATCGAATTTATGCTAGAGAAAAACCATTTCCTTGCAATATTTGATTAAAACGTTTTTTTACCAGTCCTATTCCTGCCGAACATGAACGTATTCATAATGAAGAAAAACCATTTGAATTGCAAAGTCTGTT
Source organism: Chrysolina haemoptera (assembly GCA_958298965.1). Lineage (NCBI taxonomy): Eukaryota > Metazoa > Arthropoda > Insecta > Coleoptera > Chrysomelidae > Chrysolina > Chrysolina haemoptera. Next base: position 16,783,382 of record OY282585.1, on the reverse strand, counting down.
CAAAATCTTTTCTTACCAGATCTGATCTTGTAAGACATGAACGAACTCAGACTGGAGAAAAGCCAACTGATTGCAAATTCGGTTCCAAGCGGTTTATTAGTAGATCTAATATTGCCAAATACAATCAAATTCATGCTAGAGAAAAACCATTTCGTTGCAATATTTGATTAAAACGTTTTTTACCAGTCCTATTCCTGCCGAACATGAACGTATTCATAATGAAGAAAAACCATTTGAATTGCAAAGTCTGTTCAAAATCTTTTCTTACCAGATCTGATCTTGTAAGACATGAACGAACTCAGACTGGAGAAAAACCAATTGATTGCAAATTCGGTCCCAAGCGGTTTATTAGTAGATCTAATATTGCCAAACACAATCGAATTCATGCTAGAGAAAAACCATTTCGTTGCAAAATTTGATTAAAACGTTTTTTACCAGTCCTATTCTTGCCGAACATGAACGTATTCATAATGGAGAAAAACCATTTGAATAATCTGTTTAAAACAATTTTCAAGTAAAATCAAACTACCTGATATTACTTGAGAGCGATCCGTGAAATGCACACCGAAGCGTTAAATTGGGGGATTCACCGAGGTTACAGCAAGCAGGCCCCCGATTGCTCGATGACGACGTGCCGGTAAATAGTAGAGCAGCGTTGATCAAGGATAAAAAGTGGATGCTAGTGAATAATGGTTTATGTCTGATTTAAGTGATTTGTCCGTAATGAATCGAAACCGTTTCAAAGCAGCGGCTCTGAATATATCGAAGATAGAAAAGTGTCAGACTTTGATGACATCGAAACACAGGTAGGAAGTGCAGGGTCGGCGCCATTAAAGACCAAACGAGTTGAAATTGATAAACGTACATCTAATAAAATGAAAAAAATTAAGGATTATTTCGGTCAGGATCAGGATCAGGATCCTGAGAGTAATAAAAATTTGGCAGATTCAGCCCACCTAATTCCGGGGCAAATACCTCTACAGGTTCGAATTCGCCTAGCACAATTTCAGTTTTGAGTTGGCTTGAGAAGATAAATAATATTTAGATTTCAGCTATGACTATGTAGTAGTTTGTGACACAATTGAATAATCTACACGGTGGGTCAAAAAATTACCACATCTTGTTTTCTTTAATAATTTTTACTTGTGGCTAGTTTTTTATAAAATTTTGAATATTTACAAAAATCTGTAGGGTTCATCCAATCTAGTGAAAATTGTGACACAGGCTAGACATTTTTATACAGGGCATTTCAAAAATATAACTAACTTTGCCATTTAAGAGTTGGACATTATTATAACGTGAATATTATTGTACTGTATTTTGCTAACTACAGTTTTGTTTATGTTGCATCCATATATTTTTATATTTATTGCGTTTTGGCAGTTATTCAGATTAATACAAAAAACTAGTAGTGAATCTCTGTACTTTTTGGACTAAACTATTTCAAAACTCACATTTCTTTGGGAGTTCATTAATATTACTGTGATATATTTAGCCTTAGTATGGTGATGGTTTTCACTCCATGAAATAAAAGTCAAAGTGAACTGTCCATTGCAAGATGAAAAACTGCAAAAACAACATACCCATATTAAATCTGGTCCCTTGAAAAAAAAACAAAACGACATCTTTCGTAAAATCAACGCTCTGGAATTTTCACCCGCTTTAGGTCTAATGGTATTTTCTATATCAATTATTTTCCTAGTGTGGTTTGAAGACATACTTCTTGGAGCATTTCTCATCATTTCTGGTGCTATGCCACTTGAATCGTTTCTTACTTTAATCTATTTTTCTGCCACGAAAAATAATTCCGCAAATATTATGAACGCGTTTTTATTCGCTATAGCTACTATCAAATAGTCAAGTAGTTCAAGTAGTTCAAAAAGTCATTCAAAGAAATACAACGAAGCAAATTTGAAAGTGTAGTGGAAATACAAGCTGTGGTCTATGATTTTTATGTATTAGAAAATAGTATTGAAATTTTTTTCTACACTACATTAATCTCAAAATCAATAAAGTAAATTCAATAATAAAAAGGTTTTTATTATGAAACTATACATATCGAAGCGTTACCCCACTAGACCACCAGATATGATTCTTGAAGAACTTACATGTTACAATTTTTATGGTCAAATTGTTCCAATAATTATTTATCTACTTACCAGGTGATATAATCATGAAACAAATATAATGCTTTTTAGTTCGAAAATATGAATAGGACATTCATAAAATCTGTTGTGGAATCATCTGCGACTGAAAGACAAACTTAAGTCGCTATTTTCCATCGTTCATCGTTCTTGGGAGGTATTCATGTTGAAAAGGGGAACATTCTTCATGAAAATTGAAAAATGAAAAATGTGATTTATTTATAATATCTAACAGAAAACAACTAATTCCCCGGCACAAGCCACGATGGACATTGATGTAGTTCAATATTCAACTAGGTTAGCTTGCTCATGTTAGGTTTGTGTGTCAAGTGCGAGCGAAAAACTAATTCGGGCTTTTTCGATTCGCAAGATAAGTAGTTCAGCTTGCTCAGGTTAGGTTTGTCTGTCAATTGCGAGCATTTTCGGCAATTAAAATGTTGTGAACACTCAGCCAATCTTTAGGATTAAATAATATAGGAGACCACCATAATGTAAATATTTGGTTGTCGCTCTAAGATTATGTATTTTCTCAATTTTAGTGAGCATTTAGTATTTTTGGGAAACAGAGGTATTTTTTTATCAAAAAATTTGGCTGAATTTGGTAGACTGTGAAATATCACCAGTTATTTATTGTGGAATAGATTAAAGGCGATGTGAAAAAGTTTACTACGACATACCTTTTTTTGCCAAGAATGGAAGTGATTAATAGTTTTTCTTTTGTAATTTTATATCAATGTTGATCACTATGGTATTATTTGATTTATAGTGAATTATATTTGGGGTTATTTTCTGCATTCGTATGATTATATGTTTTGGGAATATTATGTGAAAGGTCGACTACCACAATCATATTGGGTATAATATTTCGTTACACACCAAGTTTTTTAAAATGTTGAAATAATATTGATTACGATTTATTGAAACGTTTCAAAGGAATGAGCATTATCATCACTCAAACCATCAGTTGTTCAGCAGGTATGTATCGTTTTTTCTCCACATCAATGATTTGTTGACAGTTGAACTATGAACGATTTTGTGACAAAATGCGCGAATCCTTCCGTTAACAGAATTTGTGTTACCTAATCTGATATTCAAACAATTTTTAGCATATCTCTATCCACAATCCAGATTGAAGGGGTAACTTTTCAAATTGGGCCCCTTGCACATCAGCGATACACTTCAACTCTCACAGAATTATTCTGTGATTACCCTTGATATTCAACCCTTTGCGTACAAGAAACCAACCTTTATTGCATGCCAAATTTTAATCTCGACTTGCTAATTTGTTCCGAATGATTGCTGCAAACCGCTAGGAGAGTAAATAAGTTTCTGTTCGTTCCCATAAGATCCTGGTGTATTAATTAGTGAGAAGCTACCAGATTAATTTGGACTTTAATTTGGGGCGTCAATCAAACCCGCTTTGGAGGAGCAGATGAACCGAATGGGGTTCAGCATTGTCTCGCTGATAAAGCAATCTTTTAATAAGTTGGCGAGGAACGCCAGGAATTCGATCCAATAGAAGCCGCCGTTGCTCGATGACACTTCTTATTTAGTTCCTCATCGATTTGTGCCTCGTAGTCGGTTTGGAATACTCCGAATTTTTCTCGAAAGTAGTTCAAGCGAAAATGTATGATAGCTTTCACGGATGCGATTACTTTTTTCATCGTTACGGCATTGAAATTACAGTGTGAGATACTTCTCATAGAAATGCTATAGTATCTTTCTGGATTATCGAAGAATAATATATGGATAATAATACTTTGCCAGATTTAATCAAATCAAATATTGTTCATTGTCTGACGAACATAATTCTTATTGACGAAGATATTTTTAAATAAATAAAAAGAACAATAATTATTATATGATAAAAAACAGGTACAAAATGAATAATAATAATAACAGAACACAATATGTGCAAAAGTAAATGAAATTAAATTGTTAAAACATTTTCACCGTACTCAAAAACAAACATACATAAATATAAAAATACCAGTAGGTGCGAAACAAATAGATAAAAATACATCACGTTAAGGCGCACAAGTAAATAGAATGAAATGGGTAAATTTTCATCGTGCTAGTCAACAACAAACATGTATTAACTGTATACTGTAGTGTACCCAAATTAAACATTACCTAAATAAAAAATCCAATTGGAACTCGACTGTTCGATCCCACTGTGCATTGAAGTGTACATCTTATTTTATGTTGCAATATAGGAGCTCCCTCTATTAGCAGTAAGTACTTATGATGTGTCAGAAATATAATGTTCATTTACCTGTATTAGAAAAAAACAAAATTGTTTCGATTTATAACACAAAAAAAATAAAACTGTAATCAATACGTACTTTTCACTATTGTTTCAAATTTAATACAATTTTATTTCGCAGTGGCTATCCTACCGTTGAGTCCCAATGTCAAAAGTCAAGAACGGGAAATATTATACTTTCTATAACTATGAAATACCAATTGTATCGGACACTGACGATCCAGATCGCAGAATAATAATAATAATATTTTCATACGAAGAGAAATTAAAAACAAATTTCAATTCAAGCCCCCTGCAAAGCTCATTTATAGAGTTGGCTTAAAAGCCACCATCAAGTCAGTGTACATAAAATGGCGATAATTCCGAGTTTCTTTATTCGATAGTCTCCAGATTTTCCCCGTAGTAATATTGACATTATATTTAATTGCGACTCCTTTATTGTTTTCGGTTTTTAATATCCCCCACACCGCCATTAATACCAAATGAAAATGAGGAGGAAGCACACAATCCGAATTCCTGCTAGTAAAAAAGCAATTTCAATAAAAACATACACTTTTGTTCTTTCTATTCGCAAGTCCTCTCTTCGCATTGTGGGAATTATTTTGTTTGGCTGGAGAACATGGAAATGGCAACGTGTTAATGTGAAAAAAGATAACAGAACATTCTGCAAGTAATTAAAATATTTTACGTAAGAATTCGTGGATTTAATTAATTTCAGTGGTCGTTGTGTTGCAACCTACAATAAAATTAAACATTTAGGGAATTCTTCAATGATTCGCACAACATGGTACAAAAATATTTAATTTCATTGGTGCAGAAAATGCAGAACCGAGCTTAAAAATGAACAATACATTTGGTTGTGTTGGTGGAGGTTATACAGAGTCAATACGAAGTTTCCACATACAGGGTTCGAATCAGAATAGGCTCTGTTAATAACCAAAGAAAAGAAAATTACTGAAGCCAAATTCAACCCCGTTTTGGTTATTCTGGTAAAATTTTTGTGAGAATATCAAGTAAAATCAAACTACTCTGTTGAATAGTAGACTAGCGTTTGATCAAGGATAAACAGTGGCGAATAGAGAATAATAGTTTTTGTCTGATACAAGTGATTTGTCCGTAATGGACTCGAAACCTTTTCAAAGCAGCGGCTCAGAATATATCGTAGAAGAAAATATCGTTGATGAAAAAGTGTTAGAATTTGTTTACATCGAAACAGAAGTAGAAAGCGAAGGTTGGCGTCAACAAATGCCAAATAAATTGAAGGTAATGAAAGTGTATCTGATGAAATAAAAAAAATCACGGATTGATTCATAGTCGAGCAAGTTCCTAAGAGTAATAAAAAGACTGCTAAACAAGGCAAATGTACCCTATGTAGGGCCGTTTTGGAAATGAAAAACTGCGGAACATCTTCACTGAGGCGACATTTGCAAGCTTAACACACGAAAGTCTACGAAAAAACATTTGGTAGATCCAGCCCACCTAATTCCTGGGCAAATATCTCTACAGGTTCGAATAGGCGTAGCACAATTTCAGTTTCGAGTTGGTTTGAAAAGGTTGAACAATAATTAAATTTTAGCCTTAGCTATGCAGTAGTTTGTGACACAATTGAATAATCTACAGGGTGGGTCAAAAAAATGTCCACATCTTATTTTATTTCATGATTTTTTATTTGTTGCTGTTTTTTTTTTGAATATCTACAAAAATATTCAAGCAATCTAGTAAAAATTGTGGCACATGCTATACATTTTTGCACAGGGCATTTCAAAAATATAACTTACCATGCCATTTGAAAGTGGGACATTATAATGTGAATATTATATTTTACTGTATCTTACTAACTCCAATTTTGTTTATTTTGCATCCATATATTTTCATTGTTATTGCGTCTTGGCAGTTGATCAGATTATTACAAAAAAGGTACTAGTTTTTCAAGAAAAATCAAGTAGGTATTAGCTTGATTTACAAGTACTTGATGTGTAACTACTTGACTCGACTTGAGTTTCAAAAATAAATACTTGACTTGAGCTTGTCTTAATTTCAAGTCAAGTCAGGTCAAGTAGTTAGAAAATCAAGTCAAGTAGTGAATCTCTGGTTGTTAATTTTTCACGTGTGTATTAATTTTTGCCTAAGGTGAAATGGGTGATTACATTTATGGCAAAAAATCATGAGAACGGAACTCAGTCTCAGTAGCAAATGTCAAGTGAAAAGACCAACTGCACTTTTATTGAAATAATGAAATTTGTTATATTTTGGGAACGTTATTTGACTTCATCTGTTAAGTAATTCTGACTTCATCTGTTAAGTAATTCTGACTTCATATGTTAAGTAATTCTGACCTCATCTGTTAAGTAATTCTGACCAATAACTCCTAGAAATGAGGCTGTTTGGATATGTTGTTTTATTTTGGTTAATTAACAAAAGTCTATTAAATATATTTTTCACATTAAAAAAATGAAATTCTGTAGAAAAGATAGTGAAGATTGTATAAATAAAATAGAACAATAGTTTTTTCGATCCAATTGCGGCTTATTGAGCTGGAATTGCAAAAGAACGTTCAATCAACGTTTTTTCATATTTATAGCAGAATGCGATAAACTTTTTTTCCGAATTTTTGTGACATATACTCCGAAATGTAGAACTATTTCCGACCACCAATTTCTTGACAGAAATAGGAAAAATTCGACTTTTATTAATCAATTTCAAAGTGATTTCAAACAATGATTTGGTAAAAGAAAATAATGCAACCATTTTTGAATATAAAAGTGGTAGAATGAAAAATATATAAATATGTTTTTGATTTCGGTTGGTTTAAAAAAGTCTATTAAACTTATTTTTCTCTTTTTATAGCAGACTTTGTAGAAAAAATAATGTGTACATTGCAAAACAAAAATAGACCGGTATTAAACTGATATGTTTCACCTTGATCTAATTGAGCCGGAATTGCAGATAAATCTCAATTACTTCCAAAGAGAAACTTCGTTTTATTGTTTTCAACTATTTGTGATTTATATTATTCAAAAAATATATAAAACCACAAGTTTTACAACAGAAATAAAAAAAAATTCGTCTCATTTATTGCCAACTTTTAATGAGTGTTCACAAACGGAGTCATTTGAAATTTATTTTTCAGCCCAACCAATAAAAATGGTAGGATTGGGATATGGTTTTAATTTTGATTGATTTAGTAAAGCCCATATAACATATTTTCAGATTTTATATAAGATTTATAGGAATTGAATTGCTGGTATTGGATAAAAATTTGAGATCTCGATCTAATTACGGCTTCCAGCCGGAATTGCAAAAAAAAACATAAATATATGTTTTAACATTTTTAACAAAAACCAAAAAATGCCGTTTTTCAATTTCCATGACATAAACTACGAAAAATATAAAAAACTAAATCCGGTCCACAGTTTCTTAATAGAAATAGAACAAATACGCCTCTTTTATTACCCTTTTAAAAACAGTGTTCATAGAAAAAGTCAATGAAAACACTTCAAATAAATCGAAAATGAATGTTTGGAACCTTTGGATACAATTTAAGAAATAGAAGCTACCCAAAACATCAAAACTTCGTCACTTTCACTCGACGCACGTTTCGCTAACAAAGTTAGCATTTTCAAGAGCTATACAAGTAAGCGTAAGCAGAGTACAAGCCGCCATTAGTTTAGGAGATTTTTTGATAGGCCGGTACCATTCAATGGAAAATATAATTTTTTCTACAACTGTCAAAAAAATTTCACTTTTTTGTGTGGTTTGTGTGCGTAAAGTATTACAATATTTCACTATCAACATACGATTTCATTATTAAACGGGAAAGCGTAAAAAAAGTGCAATTTTTTTAATGGCTGTTGCTAGGCAACCGCGACAGTTTCATGCAACAACAGTGACAGATCCGAATAATAACGAAATCCTGTCATAAAGCTAATTCTCATTTTCTTTGGCAACTAATAACCTATAAATATCTGATATACAAATGTTTCACCAATAATATTCTTAGCATTCTTATTACTATTAAAAAATCAAAATTTCAAACTATCGCGGCGAATATATTAGCATATACCTCTAGCTTCTAAGGAACTATTGGACCTAATCTACACTAGGTAATCCAAGGTATAATAATAATTAATGAAATTTGTGGGCATCTATCCAGACAACGAATTCTTGATAACTATAAATTCAATTTAAGTAAAAATGAAAAGTGATGAAGATTGAACGGAGAAAATCGTGGATAGTGCAAATATGAGATTTCCTTGACATAGTTCAAAGAAAGAAAAAGGTATTTGTTGCTTCACGAGGATTGTTTATTTATTTTGAATACAAATCTAAGAAAATGAAAAGTTACTTCGATGGACTAGTTATTCGAAAGTCAAGTCAACATTAATGATAATAATATTGACCTCTATGAATATGTTATTTTAATATTCGCTCCAAATTTTCCATTTTCCGGGATAGTGTGAAGAGAAAGGGATTTCGACTCTGTCGAAATTATTCGTTTCATTTGTTTGAAACTCAACTCTCTTGGCATACACTTCGAACTATGTTCGAATAATGAATCAATAAAAATATGCCAAATTCATTTCATTTTTGCAAAAACATATGAATTGGTTATTTATTTTCTGACAGTTATAGAAAAAATACTGTATGAAACTCGTGAGTAAAGTGTTTTTTTTACTCGCAACATTTACTACTCGTAAAAAAAGTATCACTGTACTCACTTGATACATAAATTACAATTTTTTTATGAAATACTAAAAAATATGTTAATTTTTTGGTTTAAAATCGCAGAAAACTTCCCCTTTTGCCGTATGGAAAAATAAAATTATACAGAATATGACCTGTTCACACTAATCGAAGCACCTGAATCTAAAATTTCCTCAAGTGGGTCGGTAATACCACAATTCACCCTGCATGAACATTTAAACGATCTATAAAAATTGCTCTGATAAGTTCTGAACCTCGACATACTTTTAAATCCGAAACTCAAAGAAAAACCTACATTACACATTCGAAAGATTTTTTTTTACTTCTAGCATATCTGAACAACAGCTTGTCTTCGAATTTTTTTTTTTATTATAGCATTTGCGGATTTTTAGTCAGTTTGTACGCACTATTCTATAGATATTTGATAAAGCATGGTCTTCAATGAGGAGTTCATCTAAATATTAACTAGTCTGCTACACTAGAGCCGCCATGTTGAAATTTCAACAGAATATTAATGATATTCGACTCCAAATACCTCCGCACGCATATAAACTTTGAAGAGAATCAGACTAATGGGCCGTGGTAGCGCGTGGCTAAAAATACCGCTTCTCAACTCAATGTACGCTGGTTCCATTCCCACGTGGTCACTTGTTTCGTGCATTTCATTATGTTGAAAGGTGAGAGCTCAGTCTTCTGTAGCTCGCACAAGTCTCTTAAACCTTTTTCGACTTGTTGAATTTCAACATTTCGTATATCTTAGAAATGAACCGGTTGCTATGGAAATTTTTTTTTATTTTGTCCCAAGAAATAAACCCTTTATGTATTTTTGTTGAATTCAGAAACACCCTGTATGAAATATTTCAAATATTCTTTGGTATTTTACCACTAACTATCCAAGTTTTCAGGATTACTAAAAAATATTGTCATTTATATTATAATTTATGCAATATACTAATATTTTCTCAAGATTGCTCTCATTGTACAATCAAAAACAGTCAAGACTAGTATTATTGTGTTATAGCGGTAAAAAATATATTTTTCTACGACCACATGGAGATATGCCCATTTTATGCATTTTTTCGATCAAGGAAGTAGGCCGATTGGTAAACACTTTTTCATTTGTACATCGTATTGTAATCATCATTTCAGTAATAGTTATTTACCTAACAAGTACGGAAAGTAGTACTTTTCCGCACGCGACGGCAGTTGCACGAACGACGCGGAGTGGAGTTCGGGCAAGCCGTTAAGGGCGGAAAAGACATTTTCCGTAAGAGTTAGGTACAATATTTTTCCTACGAGTGTTTTTATCCATCTTATTCATGGAAAAACAAGGTTTTTAATAAACAAGTTTTTATAATAATGCTACTAAATAACTAATTACATAGATCATTTAGTTAGTCCTAAATATCCTCATTTTCAACAATACAAAAATCGTGCGGAAAAGTAAAAATCGTGCGGGAAAGTAAAAATAGTACGGAAAAGTAAAAATCGTGCGGAAAAGTACAACTTTCAAAACGAAAAATCGTGCGGAAAAGTTACTTTTCCGCTAGTAGGAAAAGGATATTTCATTTCCCACGACTTTCATGAACTACTAGACTACAATAGTTCATATACCTACAATACAGTACAATATACTATTTCTCACCAACAAGTTTTCCAAAATGAATAGAACAAGTTTCATACAATATTATCAACTCTAAGCTCCAGACGAAATCTGTAAAAAACAAATGACAATCCGAAAAAAGTTCGTCACTTTACTGTCTACCTTTTCTCTTCGGTAATTTGATATTTTACGCCTTCTCCAGCCATAAAGTTCCCTGTAAAATTATAAAATGCCACCAGCAGATCGCGACTTTTCGCGTTTATGTTTGACATTAACTCGGTGCTTCTTCAAAGGGCGCTAGTTTTTTGTGTATTCAACAGGATTGCCTGCCAAGGGTGGCCGTTGCGGGTCTCCTGCAGCGATGGCATTGAATTGGATCGGGCGGACAGAGGTAGCCGATAGCAATGGCGTAACAAAAGTTTTTCTCAGGTGTTTTAATTCTCTTCCGAACGACGAAGAAAAAATCTTGAAAAACTCCTAGTTTCTACGAAAGCGTCTAAGGGCTACATAGTTTTTTTTTTATTTTCTGACATCAAACACGGAATTTCCGACTTTGAAGTCGGAATTTTTTTTTTCGACATGATATTTCAGTTTTTTTGCTTCATACAAGTCACACCTGCAGATGCGTTTCGAGGTTCTTACCTCTCATCATTGACGTATATAGGTCGGACAAAATTAGAGTCGTCCTGCCCCAGCCGAATGAATTATAATCCACTGTAAAACTAATATTTCCTCATAAATGAAGCAGCGACTTACAGTAGAGTCAGTCGCAGGGCCACCCGTGGGGAAGATTCCATCTAATACCACGACGGACGTTAAACTACATCTGACAGATATTCAGGCACCGTTTTTCCAAGAAGACCTAATTGCAAATGCTTATTCTAATCAAACAGTAGATTATCCTTCATTTGGCTGAGGAAGACCACCTGCAGACGCGTTTCAATGTTCTTGCCTCTCGTCAGTGTCAGGATAGGTCAGACAATGTGTGACTTGTATTGAGCAAAAGAACTGAAATATCTAGTCAAAGCTCCAAATTTCCGACTCTGAAGTCGGAAAAATAAAATTCCAAATTTAAAGTCAGAATTTCCGAGTTTAAAGTCGGAATTTCCGACTTTAAAATCGGAATTTCCGACTTTGAAGTCGGAGAAACAAAATTCCGATTTCAAAGTCGAAATTTTTGAGTTTAAAGCCGGAATTTCCGACTTTGAAGGCGGAAAAATTAAATTACGACTTTGAAGTCAGAAATTCCGTGTTTGAAGTTGGAAAAATTAAAAAAAAAAACTATGTGGCCCTTAGACGCTTTCGTGAGTTTCTCTCCATGGTTAAATTCTGAAATAGCTTCATTTTCTCAGGATCCTACGCCAAAGAAATTAATGTGGTGGATACAGTGAGAACCTATTCATATAAATGAAATTCAAGCACGTAGGTAGCTTCAAAGAATTTGATCAAAATACAAAACTTCATCCTCCAAATCGGAACTATCATCAGAATCGCCCATTTCTAAGATTTCACTGAACATCTAATATTTTTTTCTACGACCACATGGAAATATGTCTATTTTATGCGCTTCATCGATCAGGAAGTAGGCCGATTGTAAACATAGCGAACTGTACTGTAATTATCATTTTAGTACAGGATATTTCATTTCCCACGATTTTCATGAACTACTAGACTGTCATTATAGGTATTAAGAAATTTTATAATCATAAATAATATAAGATCGAATCAAGTTTGTTAACTTTTGTCTAATAATTTGACGTTTCACATTAGTATTTACTAAATTCGTTAAAGAAAAAGTTATCGAAAATGAGTAGTAATAGTGAGGATGATTCGACATTGACACCGCTAATTTCAATATAAAGATTGATGACAATAGAATTCTATATTTTTGAATAGTTGGCAGGAAGTTTCTATTGCAGTTAATTTCACCATATTATTATGTGAGCTCGTAGCAGCAAGTAATGAGTGAGTGAACAATTGGGATTTCGATAGTGGGGGTGAGGGTTCAAATCCCAAATACACCACTTTTTTTCTTTTATGAAATCGATAAGTGTTCGATTTTTATTATAATTTTCATATTTGCATCTTCAATTTCTATTTTAGGTTGTATGTACTATGGGAATCATGACGGCAGGAGAGTTTATGTTTTGTTAAAGATATTACAGATTAATTTATGATTCAGATGGTCGTAGAAAAATTATAGTGTACAATTTGCATGGAATGACCCATTTCATGCTCATTGTACAAAATACTATACTTGACAGCACTGTGTGTGTTCGACAGTGAATGAATAATTTGCTGTTGCATTGTCAACGAAATGGCAAGACACAGGTTGCGCACTATTTTTCATAATGAATAACTCGAATGTATCTGTAGTTTAAATAATACTGAATTTGAATTCTGAAACCTAAATATTCATAGCTATTTATTGATGCAGCAGATGAAGTTTTGTATGTAATTCGGATCATAAACGATCATTATGGTGCACGCCGTATTGTATTCAGGGCTACTATATCATAATGATAGTGATTATGATCCTCATGACATAAATATCTTTTATAACAAATTACGGTAGTGAGACAACAGTGTGGCTCTGATCCAGGAAGCTGAACTTCAGCGGACAACGGGTGTTAAAATTTCAGCGTATTTTGAAATAATAATAAAGATGTTCATTCAATTCTATCGTCACATTTTAAATTACACGTTCAATTCATATGAAGAGAAATTAACCGTTACCCATCTTGAACCGAATATGTTTTATTATGGGCCCGTAAAGTTTATACATAATATAACTTGTACACGAAGATAAATATATGACCGTATATATTCGCAAAACATCCTTTCCATATATCGATTGAAAAACAAAATAGGCTGGATTTTACAGTGCCGAGTACAGTGCTCACTACTAGTGAAATAACAAATGTTTATTTAAATCCTTCTAGGATCCTTATCATTCGCTATAAGCTGAGCTCTGAGACGAGATTATTTGTAAAAATATAAGATTTGATTGATGTAACATCTGCATTAGTTTTGAAGAATCTGACATACCCTCCTGTTCTTCATGTAGGTCGTCGGAAAAGTATAGTATACAACTTGATTGGAAACTGGATATTTCATAAAAGTTTGACAAGATGATGATCATCTTGTCAAACTCGTATGAAATATCCTATTTTCCGCACTAGTTGAACAATATTTTATATCTAATACCTATTTCATTTCGCACTAGTGCGAAATACCTAATTTTGTTTACTAGTTAACAGGAATAAATGAAATTCATTGACATGGTCAAAAATAAGGGTACTAGTAAAATTCCTATTTTTGGTTTTCCTTTAACACTGGAACTTTTGAATTTTGACTCAAATAGAAGTTTTTCGCAATGCACCAATTTTAATGAGGAATACAAGTTTCTGCCAAATGAATAATAAAAAGGTTTTACATGTGGTACAATCTGTTTGAAACACAGTGTATTGTGGCAATTATTAATTTTACTTGTAAACTCTACCTCTTGTTACAGAGTCCTGATGAGGAATTTAATAAAATTGGAAACTTTACCAACAAAACAATATATTTTCCATGAAACACTGATCTCATCCCAGCAAATATATAATAGTTGGTTTATAAATAACATTTTCCCGCTGCGGACCCTGTAAATAGTCCATACATGCTTTAGCAACAAAACAGGTGAATGGCCTCTACCTACTATTCGTTTACTTATTCATCTTGACAACGGAATGTGTCATTTACATGCCTAGGGTAATAATGAATTTGAATTTGACAAGTAATACCTTCAGCTTCATTTATATCAATTTTTAGGTTATGAGACTTTTTGAACAGTATTGTTGTCTGTTTATTCAGTAACTTAGTTACGCGCACAAGCAACTTAGAATGGAATAGCGGAACGAATAATCATCCTATCCACCCAAACATTAAATTCACAATAGAAATAGAAGTAGAAAGCCAACAATAAACACCACTTTGCTATTTTTATTATAATAATATTCTTATCGCCATGCGTTCAAAATAACTAATCTTTGGTGGTACGCCACTGTCTTTCAGAGACCTTTCCAGGCGTAATCTCATAGTTTATTCTCAATATGTCAAGACCCCGCGGCCTAACAGAGGCTTTTGCTTTTTGGTCACTCGGAAATATTGGAAACACGTGAACTGACAATGGAAAAAGCAGCTTCAAAAAGAAGTAGGCCTGTCCGTAAATAATGTAATAAAAGGCAATCGCCAAAATGGATTTCGAAATTGAATTGTTTAATAGATTCTGTTTAAAATCGCGCACCACTCAGTGGACGGTGAAATAATATTCATGTACTCCTTTCGATGCAATTGAGTGATTTTGAATTTTTTGCCAAGGGTGGTTTGAGTTTGAAATTATATATCGTTGAATGGCTTTTTCCCTAATGAGTATGGCCCAATAATAATTGAAAACTACAGAGATTGTTTTATTCATACTGTGCTAAAATTGTTCTTTATGAAACCATATAAAACGTACGGAATATGCTAGCAACAATAATAATAATATTTTGGAAAAACGCGAACATAAAAATCTGTAAAAAAAATCCTATATTTCTGAACTAGCGAAATGAAAAGTTAAACAACAATATATAATAATATGGTGGTATATCCAGAACTTTTCAGAGAATATTTTAATGTTTTCATTATGTCAGAGCATATTATGTTTACATATTATTAACTATTATTGATAGTGGGGACTGCTATCAAATATATGTCATTATTTATCACTCATATTTTAGAAATGGCAATGCTCACTAAAATAACTGTCTACCTAGGTATTCGAAGTTAATTAGAGCATGCCAAACACATTTGACATTCGAATGATAAATTATGTACTCTGAGCATTTGGTTCAATATGATTCCAACCAGTACAACAACATGCAAGTTAATACAAGATTCAAAATATTTCGGATTCAACGAAAGTTTATCCTACAGAAAAAATATATCACAACACAAAAGGTCTCTGTTTTTCATACACTAAATATTATGTGTATTGGACTGCCTCAGAAAATAGGGTTTTGTGCACAGAAACACTTTGCGCATGGATATGTCTTTACGCACAAATGTCTCGTTCACTGTGATTATTTTTTTGGTTTTTTCTCAACAACCTGGAAATTCTGCAATGATTCAGGTTGACTGAGTTCCATAGCAACCGTCACGGCTCTATTGTTTTGTTGAATAGGTACTTCAAAAAATTGTTGTTTCCAAAGTGTGTTGAAGAAAATGTTGGAATCTGCGAAAATTTTGCAGTACATTTCCGAACTGCTGCCAACACAATCAAGAAACATGAAGCTGAGTTGAAACGATTGTATGGAGTGAAGACTGGCCAGTAACGTCGAAACCTACTAGGATGTGCAGTTCTAAAATTTATTTGGGTAAATCACAACATAGATCTTACAGTCGTATAAAAAGGATTGAAAAAACCCCGTTGTATACTCTTTTGACCAATTTGTCTCGCTCGTGTGAAATGAGTCTATAACGCTTTTATAAGCTTCACTTGTAGATAATAAAAAACGATATCTACTTTAAAATAGTTATTTATGATACAAGTGTTAAAAGTGGCATTTTATTTTGTGAGTGGGGAATATTGCGACACGAGCGTCAGCGAGTGGAGCAACCCCACGAGCAAAATAAAATCACTTTTAACAAATGTATCATACAAAATTTTTTGTTCAACAGTTACTGCTAGTAAGAAAAAAACAAAAAAAAAAATAAGATCCATAAGGATTCGAACACACGATCTTTGGATTACAAGGCTGACTGACAGATACTTCAAATATAATAAACCCCAACGCACTTTATTTATGAATGTCATTATTTGTCAGTGATGAAGGACATTCTACAGTTGGACTAAATACTACTTCGTTTGTAACTTCAAAAGGAATTAGTATTATCAATTGCGCAAACGACCAAATACATGTGTGAACTTTTATAAACGATTCCTCTTGAGTAGGTGTTCTGATTACAATATCTGATTGAAGTGTTTCTATTAGAGAGATCTATATTACTGAGTATCCATCATCTCATATGTCATTTTACTTTTAACACTAGTGTTAAAAGTACTTTTAACACTAGTGTTAAAAGTGATTTTGTGAAAACGTCAGTTTTTAGTTCATGTGTCAATGAATTAAAAACGTCATTTTTAATGTCAGTTGTACAAAAAGTAATTTTTTACCCAATAAGTCATCCGAATTATACACATATCTAAGACCGATAACAATGCAAGAATTTCATAATATTGATGAAAAAATTATGGATAAAAATAATGCTAAGAATAATAAGAGTTAATTTTCACCCACTTTCATTCATCAAATAACCTAAACTAAAGTAAACTAAAATTTGGCACACATATCAATGACTTACGACAATTCAAAATTTTCATAATAATAATGAGAATAATGTAAATATTTAAATTAATTTTTTCCCCCACTTTCAGTTGTGCGACTTACCCAAAGTTCGGGAGACATATTATCAAGTTTCGAATACAATATGTGAATTTCATGATGGTAATGTGATGATGATAAAAATAATAATAATGAAAATAATGTGTTTTTTTAAATTAAATTTCACTTACTTCCAGTAATCCAAACAATCCAAACTTCAGCAAACATATCAAGAAGCAATATCCTTACAAGAATAAGAATAATAATAATAATAATACTAATAATGGAGCCCGTTCAGATTATGCCAGTCGGGCCCTATCCCCGGAGCTCCCACACATCTGGAGGGCACGCTGGTGCCATTTACCAATTCAGTCACTTTCCACGTCCGTGGGGTGAGCAACTACTGGGCCCGAGAATCATGTGGCCTGAGCAGATGGAGTGAGCCAAGGATGACAGACTTCTGAATTCGTCCGGCTAAGATTTCTGCCGCATCACGGCAAGCCGGTATGCTTTTTAGATTAGAGAGCAGCGTGTCCATTATTCCACTAAGGACCCCTATAATCAGAACCACCATTTGAACAGAATTGCTTGGTTACAGCCTGTTGAGGTCAAAGAGTAAATCATAATATTTAGTTCGTTTTCCCTCCTCTTTTCGGAAGATGTTCATTTCGCCAGGATATATTGGGTCTCCGGACATAGGGCCTGACTGGAACTATCCATTCGGATAGAAAAAATATATTAGTAATAAACTGTATAACGCGGCTCTACGAGGCTCTTCGCGGCAAGTATCAGCATAAACTTAGTCATATCTGGTCATCAGATATGCTTGCCATTCCGATCTTACCCCACTCCTTCAGAATAATGAAATTGACACAGGAGAAGCTGCGACAACTCGACGTAAGAACTCGCAAGATGACGCACCTATACAGGAACTTGTATCCTAAATCGTACGATCCTCGGTTATATCTTCCCCGACAATAGGAAAGCCGATGACTTTTGAGTTTAAAGTGTCTTCATAACAGAATGGTACTGGCCGGAGCTTGTAGAATCATCAGGAGTTTGGATCACCTTCTCTGCATGGTCCGTCACCATGAAAATGCAGGGATTGGAGCGTTTGTCTTCACGGCAGCAACCCAGGCGGCTGATGAACTTGGTATCACTTTCGACACCAAATAGCGTGGCCCGAACTCTGTTACTGAGTTGGAACTCGTTCGGCAAAAAGCCCAAATAAAGACCGCAGAAAATGCAGTTCTGCAGCTGCTGCTGCTGCATAAGGATCAGCCTATGCATGGTGTCTTCTACTAGAACGTGGAAGACTTTGGCTTATCCGAAAACTTGACCTACGCCTTTTTAAGGTCAAGTGGGCTGGAGTGTCGCAGATCGAGGGATTCATAATGGCCTACCAGGATGGTGTCTTCAACACCTTGGTCTACCTTAGCCGCGTGTTGGGTGTAGAGGTCCCTGATACTAGATACAAGGCCTGCCGCGGGGCGCCTGAGACCACCGTGCATGTGCATTGGCTGTCAGCACGCCCAGCACAGAAATAACACGGCACTACGAGTGTTATAAATATTACCACCTACGACACTCGTATGGTAGTGACGAAACACCGGTGTTGCCTTACGGTTCCCTTGGCGGTGTAATGGATTCGCTACTATCTAACCTATAAATGACCGGCATGTCGCAAGACATGCCGTTATGACATGTAAATTACTTTGAAAAGGTGTCAATCAATAAAAAAGTTATAGGGGAATAAAATTTGAAAAATATGCCGTTTAACAAACCTACCAATTCAATTTCAAAACTTTTATCCAAAATATCACTGGTCAGAATTTCATCGAATTCTGTTTATAAAATAAGAAAATCATTTGATAATGGAATTTGAAATATACAGGGTAATTCAGAATAAGACTGACAAAATCTGAATACAGACTCCTCACCGCATCTCGAGGTGAAAAGTTCTTATCAAGGTATGTCCTTAAATGCATCCCCTCTGAGACATAGTGTGTCAAAAATACGAAAAAAATTTAGATTTCATTTTTCTTTTCTCCAAAACTCCTTATGGAAAAATATCAAACTTGGTACACTAATCAAGGTTTATCAACGTGATAATTTGAAGTTATAATTTTTTTTTCGTAAACCAGTGGGGTAGTTACGTTGGTATGTTGTCATTTTTTTTCATATTTTTTTTGCTCAAGGGAATGGAAAAGTGAGCGTACGACATCAGTTAGGCTCATCTATACTCCACCTAAAAGTCATAACATTCTAATAAGGTGCTTATTTAGCCCTAACTAGTAGATAAAAATTATTATAGCCAGTGGCGTCCTAGTGGGCACCACAGCCAAAAATATTGTGATAAAAAAGTACGCCAGACTTTTTTCTGTGGGTTTTCATGATATTAGATTGGGCAACTGAAAATGCATCTTTTTGGTGTCTTCTGTTTTCTTCATATCTAGCTTCGTTTTCATACTGCAGGTATAATGTTGAATATGTTAACAATTTTCAATAAGTTCGATTAATTTTTTTTAGAATTTTTTTCTCGACCTCTTGATTCTTTGCGTACACATACTGCACACATTTTTGAATTAAAATTCAAAAAAAGCCCAATTTAATATTGAAATAAGTGAAGGGTGGTCAAAAACTTTTTTTTTATTGCTAAATTTGTCATCTGAGTCAAAGAATACAAAAAGCTTCCAAATTGAACATGTTTATCTGGAAAGGAAAGTCTGGAAAATAGTATTCGCTTCATTACACTGCTACAAAGTAATACAAATCAATTATCAGCTCAATCGAAAAAATGTTTCAGAAATTAAGAATCTTCACTTTGAGATACAATTCCTTTAAATGAACATTCTCAGAATTTGAGAATGACAATTATTTCGATGCTGATATCGATCATGAGGAAAATGATCACTTCGAAGTTACTAACGAAGATGATGGAACCACAGATGACGATAAATGCGACGAACTAAGAGAGATAAACATTTTTTTATAATTTTTTTACCCAATATTTTTTTGATAAATTTCTTTGTATTATTCAATAAAATACCTAACAATCATTCATTAATTTCTCAGATAGTGCTCATTTTATTAAAAATTTCCTGATAAAACTTATTGATAATTATTACAAACTGAAAAATGCATATTACTGTGATAACTGAAAGATTATAATTTTTTGTCACTAGTTATGCTCCAATATAAGTGTGTCAGACACTTATGCCACATTTTTAGTCTTTCTACATACATAATTTTTCCATGTCTGACGTTATTTATTAAATTTTTTGTAGTTGTGTAATCAACTACATTGGGAAAATGGTGTTTGTTGATTAAATGAAAAATGTGTGCCCAGTATATATTCGCAAAGAATGAAGAAGTCGAGAAAAAAATTTGTAAAAAAAATATTTCTATTGTTTTCACAATATTGTTGACTGTGGTGCCCACTGAGACGCCACTGGCCCTAATAATTCAATCTAGTGATGGCTAGACGCCTTGTTAGTTCAAAAAAATGTACCAAATTTAAACCAGATCGGATTGAGAATATTCAGGATATTTTATAAATACCGTTTGTTTTTTTTAATTAAATTCCTTGTATCTCAGAAACGAAGCAACTCCGAGCATGAACATATGTTCATAGGTACTTTTTTTTTGAAATAACCAACTTATCACCTTCTACAGTTTCTTACCGTAGTTGGGAAAAAAATATCTTTTATTTAAAATTTTCACGTAAAAGGCAATGTTTCGTTGTCAGACAATTTTTTTATCATGATTTACATCTAATTTAAAAACCAAAAATCTTAAAAAATTGTTAACAAATTTTTTGTGGTTGTGAAATCGGCATTCAGAATCGTTTCTGTACTGTGTGTCACTTATACGACAACAACTTCACAACCTCCTGCCAAGGCCAGGATGCGACATTTAGCTGGCAGCATACATTTTTTTTACCTTCTCAATTGATAAACTACCGGATAAAAAATTCAGCGTTTATCATTTGAGTAAAATTTTCTATTAATTTTTTTCAACATCATTAGGTCCATGGCAGAAGTACATCGTTTTACGATACAGGTGGCAGGAGATTTTTTTTCCAGCTGATATGTCATTAACCCTTTGCGGTCCTTTGTCGGGACAGCCCCGACAGTAAAATCTTAACGTTCTGGGGTGGTATTCTGTTCATCGAAGATATCTATTGTCGACAGAATAAGTGAGATCGCAGCAACGTTGAATTTATAGGAGAGACAGAGAAGAAACTGTCGATAATAGAATTCTTTGGTGAACGGAATACCACACCTGGTCCAATATCAGGCAATCCCCGACAGTATCACTTTCCGGTCCGATGTCGGGTTAGCCCCGATACTGATGGCTATGTTTGAAGTCGCTACTTGTTTGTTTTAGTTTCGCCCCTGTTTTTTTCCTGTGCATATTTTGAAAAGACTGTTTTTCATGTCCTTGAATATGACAATATAATAGGACCGTAAAGGGTTAAACGATAGGTGAAGTTTATCATGTTTGTCATTTACCCATCGGAGACGATCCATTGGCTACAGTGGAGGTAAGATTCAATAGGAAATTGAAAAAACTTACAGTCTAACTCCACCAAAAATATTCTTTATTGTAGCTATATGTCATGCAGTCAGAAGACTGACATCACGTTGAAATCATGTAGACAGAAGACTAACATTAAGAGGCAGGACATGTTTCGAAGGATTAATCCTTCATCTTCAGCAAATTATGAGTTAGTTACAAGTCGATCTAAGAAAAAAAAAAACCAAAACGGTTACCAAAGAGTTATGAATAACACCGTAATATACCATAATATGGTAGGTTCACACATTTCATTGTTATACATAATTCTTTGGTAACCGTTTTGTTTTTTTTTTGTCTTAGATCGACTTGTAACTAACTCATAATTTGCTGAAGATGAAGGATTAATCCTTCGAAACATGTCCTCCCTCTTAATGTTAGTCTTCTGACTACATGATTTCAACGTGATGTCAGTCTTCTGACTGCATGACAGACAGCTACAATAAAGAATATTTTTGGTGGAGTTAGACTGTAAGTTTTTTCAATTTCCTATTTGTCATTTACTCATTGATCAGCTGCTGATAAGCGTTCTCCCGCTGGTGCGCCGGCAGAAGCTGATTTTATGTCAAGAAGGCCTTAGTATGACACGAAAATAATGAAATTATCGTTTATCAAATGTGTAAAAAAATTTCGCTAGCTCCCGGTCTAATACCCATTTGTGTAATTAGAATGCTCATTAGGGTACCGACTACATGTGAATATTATGTGGAGGCAAAGCCTGATAACAAAGCGATAACATAGCAAAGTAGTACCTACTATCGCTATAGTGATTTTACTTATTACATAAATAACTATGAATTCAGGCGACACAAGTATAAGTTATTCTGTATGTGAAGACGACACAGCTCAATTCAATGAATACCCTACGATTGATCGCAGAAAAATAGGTGGGTTTTTGTTTCAATGAACAATTATTATAACTGCACTTTCTATAGCTAACATTCGTCAATGTCAACCCTATTTTAGGGTTTATATTATTGACTGTACAATTTTTGATACATCGCGAGGGTCAGTTTGGGACTGTTATCAACATTTGAATGTGTCTGCTGAAATAATAATTATTTAGTATTGTGATATCTTTATGATATGATGCCTCACAGAGGTGAAGTTCGAATACTTTTCTTGATTGATGTACAACAGTTTTTTTCAATGTGACTCGCTTCCTGTTAAGAAAAAATGAAATACACCGGCTAGCTCAGTGAGCGGTTGGGTTGAGTATACAGCGAGCACGTAAAGGTTGGAACAAATCCGTTAAAATCTTGATATGGCCATTGAGAAAAAAAGCTCAGACACGTCAATTTTATTTTTCAGTTACGCATTTTTTGATGTAATCATATTTTTGATGACATCATTACTGTTCGAGTTATGAGGTTATTATAATTTTGTTTAAAATGCAATACCCAATTTTGATAATAGCTTCAAAAAGAACGAATTTTTTTGTGTATGGAGGTCATATTTTTTCTCATGTTATACAGTTATTTTCAAAAAGTTTGTACCATATGGGACACTTTTTTATTATTCATTCGTCAGAAAATTGTATTCCTCATATAAATTTGTGCATTGCACAAAATCGCAATTTGAGCTATCAAAATTCTAAATTTCCAAACAGTGTGCAGGGAAGAACAGAAAATAGGAGTTTTGATCAAGAGTTAACCACCCTTATTTTTGACTGTTATCAATAAAGTTCATTTAGAAAAGTTGTTTGTTACTGAAAACGATCATCAGATTTAGAATCACAGCCATATGAACAACAATTTTTTTTGTATTTTTTATAGATCTAGCTTCATAAAGAGTACTAGTCTCATATACACCTTAGGCTGCCCATATATAATAAGTCAATACAAATTTGGACCAACTGATTAATTGTACTATTATGTCGACGTTTGCTGACAATGGTTTGACTTTTTACTAATTTTTTGGTGGAAATTTAATATTTCACTCTATTTGTCATTTTTGTCATTTTTGTGGAGAATTGAATTGTCTTTCCTTGTTTACTTTCCAAGATTACAGCAAAAATCTATTCTATTCTAATAAAAAAAATATCTTCCTCCCCTGGAATTTCGGTAAAAAAAAATTGTTTGTCCTTATCATTGTTCCAACAACTAGCACACCAAGTTTGGTGGTGCTACAATCGACCCTTGTCTTAAAACCCAATCAAATTGGATTATAAGGAGAAGTAACAATAGGTTTTGACGAGTATGAAAAGACAAATATAAAAGATATGGAGCACAGGTTGCGTATGAGACTATGTATTGGACTATTTCCAGAAGCCTTGAAAATTGGTAAAATTACACCCGTATATAAAAAAGGCGAATCTTCCCTGATAAGTAACTATCGACCAATTACGGTGCCTTCTAACTTTTCTAAAATATTTGAATTATCATTTTTGGAGAGATTGCTATCTTTTCTCAATCATTTCAATATCATAACAGAAGACCAACACGGCTTTGTACAATATAAATCGACCACAACCGCAATTCACCCCTATGTTCTTAAAGTTATTGGGTGCATTGATGCTGGCGAGTGCCCTGTTGGGGTGTTTTGTGACTGTATTAGTCACGTTATTTTATAGGGCAAACTGTCTCGGTACGGAATCCGTGGTGGTTTTTCGAGTAAACGTAGCAGCCATATCACTATTGGTAACCATCAATCATCGTGTAGTAAATATTCTGAAATAGGTGTTCCTCAGGGTTCAGTCCTGGGACCTACCTTATTTTTACTCTATATCAACGATATTGTGAAGATTTGTAATGGCTCAATAATTGTTGACGCTGATGACACATCAGTCATTGTATCAGATAAGGATGAAAAATGTTTACGTCAGAAATGTAATAATATTTCCTATGATATGAACCAGTGGTTCAGTTCCGTCTCGTTCGTGGTAGTGGTCGGACGTGTCGAAGTGTGTCCGATCATAAAGATGGCACGAGGATACCGCATGGGGGCGGGACTCAATTCTTGAATAATTCAATATCAGTTGTTTATTATAAATATTCATTTTTGTGTGACGTTATATAACTACTTGTGAAAGTTTCCGGTATCCTGGCTATCTACGCGAGTAACCAGGCTCGATGGCAACGGATTTGCCGTAATCAGGGTCCGGCTATTTGTTTCATTTACCATTTGTATATCTACTTTTACCTGATTATACACGGTGTTCCTTAAAGACATGCTAATATTTGAGGGGGTGATTCTTTGACTTATTTTAAGGAAAAAACTTTCTATAAACGTATGTCCTAAAAGTCCTAACTTTAGAGATACAGGGTGATAAAGTTTTGAAAAAAAATCAGTTTTTTAATAATAACTGAGATAATATTGTAGATGTTTTTATAAAATTTGGTACATGTCTTCTATGCATCAAGGTGCATTTTTTAATGCACAAACATTTTCATTTTCTCAACCAGTGGCGTCCGTACGGGTTTTGCATTGAATATTTTTGGAGAAAAAAATACTACGCCACTGCTTTCTCCAAAAAAAAATACTTTTGAGATCCTCATTTATTTTTAAGCAAATTTAATCCCTTGAGTTTTCTTTGTCCGCCGCATGGTTTTCGCTTAAAAAAATAAAAATCGTTTTACTTCAGGATCAATTCCTCAAAAATCTGATGTGGTGTGGAAATGATTGTGCATCGACTTAAAGCAAATAAAGGGATCAGATTTGTTCCAAAATGAATGAGAATCAAAAAAATATGGATTTCAGCTTGTACAAAAACGAATTTTATTTTATTTTATAAAAGTAAGTTTAAATGAACGGATCAAATTCATTAATTATTGACAATACTAACACTGATTATAAAAATTGTTGGAAATGGCCACCTTCACTTAATAGGCATGCTTTCGCCCGTCTACGCATGGAATTACGCACACGTTGAAATATTCCCGGCGTATTTCGAATAGTTTCACACGAGGCAACTATTCGCTCTCTTAAATCTTCTAAAGTATTAACGGGAGTTATACACTAGAGTTTTAAGGTGCCCCCATAAAAAGAAATCTAAACTGTTGAGATCAGGGGATCTTGTTGGCCATTGCTGAGGTCCTCCGCGACCTATCCAACGATTATGATAAACTGTACTTAAGATAGGTAGCTGAATTAATATCGTAAATCCATTCCGGTAATAATTCAAGCACTTGGGAGATTATAAGTGAAAAGATTAAGAAGTGGTGAAAAGAAATATCAATTATAAAGAGGTAGCTAAATTACTATCGGACGATTTATTGTCAACAAAATGTTAGGTACCTACTGCGATATGAAACAATTTCAATTTAATTATTTTAATCAAGAACTGAGCATCTGACAAGAATTACACATTTTTTTGGATTCTCATTCATTTTGGAACAAATCTGATCCCTCAATTTGCTTTCAGTCGATGCACAAACATTTCCACACCGCATCAGATTTTTGAAGAATTGATCCTGAAATGAAACAATTTTTATTTTTTTAAGCGAAAACCATGCGGCGGACAAAGAAAACTCAGGAGATCAAATTTGCTCAAAAATAAATGAGGATCTCAAAAGTATTTTTTTTTCAGGATAAAGCAGTGGCGTAGTATTTTTTTCTCCAAAAATATTCAATGCAAAACCCGTACGGACGCCACTGGTTGAGAAAATGAAAATGTTTGTGCATTAAAAAATGCACCTTGATGCATAGAAGACATGTATAATAATTTCATTCAATAATTACCTGATCTGGAGAAATTGATTCCGCATAGGAGTCAGAAATCCAAAAAACTAAGCTAAGAAGAAGAAGAACCAGTGGTTCAGAGCAAACTCACTTTATCTAAAAATAGATAAAACAAAATGTATTTGCTTTCGTAATAGACAAAAAGAAGTAAGTGACATTGATTTCGGTTGGTTTATATACAGATTGACATATTTCCTGGGGAGAATACTGTCGTTTGCTATCAATAAATTGAATTATGTTTCCTACCAATTCCGTACTTTGAGAACAGTTCTGTCTAATGATCAATTGTTGATGCTCTATTATGCTCAGGTAGAATCCAGACTTCGATATGGCATCTGCCTTTAGGGAAGGTTTTAAAGAGCAAATGATGTATTTGTTTCTCAAAAGAGAATACTCCGAGCAAAACTTGTAAAATTTTGACGCTACCATCACTGTTTATCTTTGAATCTTTGAATTTTGTGTTTATGTATTTAGTCATTATAACAGCTTTTTCACCAGATCTGGCATTCATAATTATTATCACACAAGAATAAAAAATCACCTGAATATACCTTTTTCTAGGGTCCAAATATCTAAAAATTGTCCTAATTCACTAGGTCCTCTATTATTTAATAAACTACCAGACCATGTAAGAAATAGTCGAACTTTAATACGTTTTAACTAACTAACTAACTAACTAAAAAGGTTTTTATTTTAGATTATCAAATTTAACATTTCATGTGCAATGACATATCATTTCATCTTCTCGTTCAACATAACCCAGGGGGTTAGAGGAAGGACGGGATGATGGGTGCAAAAGTAGCATCTCCTCCGCTCCGATCAGGGTAGCGGAGGAGAGCCTTGCTAAGCGAACATAGCCACCCCCGGGAGAGGGCGCTGTAGTCCGCCCGCGCTGGTGTTAACGCTGGTCGGACATTTCATCACATCACGGTCGTAGTTCGGAATGATACACGCCTCCTGCAAAGCTCATGCGTGTTGTTAATTTTTATTCAATGCAGAGGTTATGAGGCTGGTTGTTTCAAGGCTGAATCCCGGAAAAGGCTGAAGCAAAAAACCGGGTCGAGGTACTCTACGTTTCAGTTAGACTTTCGGTTTGGTTCCCTATGGAACCGGTTGATCCCTTCGTTCTTTGAAGATATCAAGCGCTTGATAAATGAGCCCGCCGTGCTTGCGGGGCTCACTATCATACACTCTGAGCTTGGTGATCTCCCTGGTGAGGGGACTCTTATCGAGCATGTACTTATAAAACTTGTAGGACAAGTTATTTATAACTGTCGGGATCGAGTCGACGCCTGCCAGCTCCCTAAGAGCTTCCAATCGAAGGTATCGTCTGCTACCGGTGACAATACGGAGCACTTTGTTCTGCATCCTATCCAATCTCGCTAATGGAGTTGGCTTCAGGCTGCAGAACACCGGACAAGCGTACGTCATTGTGGGCCTTATGAGTTGCTTATAAATAAGCAATTTATTCTCAAGAGAGAGTTTCGAGCCCCTCGCTATCAAAGGATAGGTGCGTTTTAACGCAGCTCCCGCCCTCTGGATAGCGAGGGTGATATGACGTCCGAAGTTGAGTCGCTTGTCCAGGTGTACCCCCAGGTACCTCGCATGGCTCACGTTCTCAACGGCCTCGTCGTTGATTCTCAACTTCCGATAAAGCTTCGAGTGAGTGTACTTCTTCGTGAAGTTGATCGTCTCCGACTTAGCCGTATTGACCTCAATCTTGTTATCCGCCAAATACGGTATGATCTTCCTATCCAAGTGGACTTGGATCCTGTATTGGGCAGCGGCGCTTGAGAAGGAATGGGCAAAGATGGCGGTGTCATCAGCATACACCGCCGTGCCCATATCCGGTCTCTCGCACTGAGGGAGATCATAAGTATGTAGCGAATACAGATGTGGGGACAAACATGACCCCTGCGGGACACCTGCTTCGATCGGGAACTCTGCGGAGCGAGTATTATTTACTCGCACCATAAACGTCCTCCCCACGAGGAAAGAATTCACCAATTTTACCAGGTACGAGGGCATGCCTGCACCCAGCATTTTAGAGATAAGACCTTCCACCTATACCGAGTCGAAGGCTTTCTTCATGTCCAGCAGGACCATAACTGTGTTGAGTCCACGTTGGGCTGCCTCTTTCACCCCGTGAACAATCCTTACGACCTGTGACGTGGTACTATGACCTTGTCTAAAGCCGAATTGCTCAGCGGGGATCATTTTGAGTTTCCCCTCGAGACTCAACATTCGTCTCAGGAGGATCTTCTCGACGACTTTAGCGATCACGCTCAGGAGCGAAATAGGTCGGTAGCTATCGAGTTTGTGGCCATCCTTACCCGGTTTCAGAATCGGTATTACCAGTGCCTTCTTCAGACAATCTGGGTAATACCCCCACTTTATGATGGCGTTGATCAGGTGTATCATTTGGACGAGGACTTTCCGCGGAAGGTTTCTGAGAGTCACGGCATCCAAGCCATCTGGCCCAAGCGCCTTTTTTGTCGGAAGCCTTTTGATGACTTCCGTCAGCTCCTCATAGTCTGTCATTACTTTGACAAACCTATGAGGGCCAATAGGGGGGGACACAGATTCACGAAAGTCTTCCGTTATCTTCGTTTTCTGTCTATGCCCCACACTAACATCAGGCGCCCTTTTGTGTACGTTGGCGAAATGTTCCCCGAACAGTTTCGCCTTCTGAGGGTCCGTCACTAGCAACCCGCCATCCTTCTCCATGGCCGGAATCGCCGCGAACTTCTTCGAAATTCGCTTCGTCATCCGCCACAGGGAATTATCGCGAGTGTCCAGCTTCTCCAGTTTATCCTTCCACAACCTATCGTTGTTGTCGTTGATCAGCTCCGAAATCTCCCTTCCTAGCCTGATCATGTCGTTCTTAACTTCAGGATTTCGTGTACTCTGCCACTTTTTCCGGAGGGAATTTTTCAGAGTGATCAACTCCTTAACGTGGGGTGGAAGAATATTCCGGTTACTTCTTACCGTAATCTTCTTGATGGCTCGCTCTCTGGCAACTTGAATGTCTCTAATGAGAGCGTGAGTTACCTCCTCAATTTCATCTCTTGAGATGCTTGACTTGATCAATGTCCTAGCATTCAAAAGCCTTCGGAACTCGGGCCAGTTGGCGTTTCGATAATCGAATTTAGTCAATGGGGGACCTTCTTCGACCCTACACATTAAT
Organism: Chrysolina haemoptera; assembly: GCA_958298965.1. NCBI lineage: Eukaryota > Metazoa > Arthropoda > Insecta > Coleoptera > Chrysomelidae > Chrysolina > Chrysolina haemoptera. The sequence continues at coordinate 16,753,813 of OY282585.1, read as the reverse complement.
CGAAACACCACCGGATCGTGATCCGAAGTCATCTCGTGGATGGCCTTGAGTTCGCTCATATTAGTGACTTAATACGTTTTAAACAATTTCTAATTGAAAGATGTTATTATAAAGTCGATCAGGCACTATAATAGTATTTGTAAATAAACTGTGTTCTGTTTGTTATATACCTACATGTTGCAATTAACTGAATGTTGAAAAGGGGAACATTCTCCATGAAAACAATAAATAATACATTTTGTTTTATCTGACTACTCCTATACAATATTTGTATTGTCTTTTCGGAGAATAAATTATTATTATTATTATTATGAGGAAATCGTCTATTTTAGTAGTTTTTGGTGAAACTTCGCCTGTAATCATCAAAAGAAAAAAAATGTTTTTCTACTTATTTCTTTTCCACTTTAATGAAGGATTCATTCTATAAAATAGAAAGATATGGAGCACAGATTGCGTATGAGGAAATCGTCTATTGTAGTAGTCTTTGTTGAAACTTCGTAATCATCAAAAGAAAAAAAAATGTATTTCTACTTATTTCTTTTCCAATTTAATGAATGATTCATTCTATAAAATAAATGTATTGATTTACTACTGGAATGCAAATAAACCAATGGTGGGTTTCATTAACTTCCGAGAAGAATACATTCGTTGAAAAAACGTCATAACACACCTCTATTGTATATCTATCGGGGAATTTCCCAAACAGTGACATTTCGCGGTTTTTTGTTGATAAAGATTGGAATAAAGTATGTGATCGGCTTATTTTCATAGTTTGTATCGTTTCCGTGAGTCAGCAAGTGCATTAATATCACGTTGCCAAATGCCAGGGTCGAACTCACCACTGTGAGGCATCGGAAAATTTCGACCGATTCTTATGAATCGGAAGATGTTGTCCATACTTGCGCTCGAGTCTTTAGGTGAATTTTTACTTATAAAACCATGCACTAGAGTAAATTATCACTGGAATTTTTTTCGAGAACACGAATTTTCTAAAAAATGTTCGAGAAATTTTTTTTATTTTATTTGAAGATAGAGTGGTATTCGGCAAGGAAATTGCACACCAAAATTTTATTGAAGAAATAGAAAAATTGTAATGTACAACAAATTAAACCATATTATATCCCTAGCACTGTCCGCCAAAAAATTTAATGAACATCAAAGAATTTTAATGGAACCCTAATATATGTTAAAATTTGGTGAATATTCAGTATATTTAGCCAACAAAAGTAATTCTGAGGAACAAATAATATGAGAGACTATAATGATATGAATATTTGGTTTTTTAAATTTTGGTGAGCGAGTTTTTGTGTGAAAAAAAGTATTTTTGTACAAAAAAATTGGACAGTTAAATACCACCCTTGAAAAAATACTAGGATAATGCCGGTTCTTCATGGTTTCGAAATTCAAATAGTGGGCTTTGTATGTTAATTCAAAAGGATATTTTTCTTTAATTGATATCTAAGTAGCTCTAGGTATTCATATATCAATATAGGTGGATTCATTTTCAATTCTATTCTCAATGTGTTTGAAATGGAAGAAATGTTGCTTTTTATCTGAGAGATCATTTTGGACCAAAACTCTAGTTAAGAATATGCCAAATAAACTAAAAAATACCGACTTTAGTTACGCCAAATTATAATAAGGCAGTTGGTGGTAGTTCAAACCATTATTCTTGACTAACTTTATAATGAAATGTTACTTACAAGCTTATATTTAACTTGCGTATGTATGTATCTATGATTGTTCGCGTGGAATCTTGCAACTAAATTTTGACTCACTTCTAGTTTTCTGATTAACTTGAAATTTGGCAGATGTTTATAATTCCGGTTGAAATGCGTAATGAAATTTTTGTTAGAGAAAAATAAAAACTTCAATATGGCGGATCAGTTTTGTGGTTATAGTTCTTTTCGATTTTAAATTGGTACGTTTTTTCATCATAATTCATGAATTCAATACGGCGGCTCCAAGATAGCTGACGAGATTTGTGATTTTGTTTTGATTCTATTAAATTTTTTTTGAGGATTATGAATTTCTACAGAAAATTCACGAAGTCAATATATATGGCGGAAATTGTTTTAAATCAGTTGGTGGAGGTTTTTGACGTCGGAGATTATGAGTCTCTTGTCAAAATTCATATATTCAAATGGCGGCTCCAATATGGCGAACGAGTTTTGTGATTATGGTCTGATTCGATTCTGAATTGGTACGTAGGGATTTTCGAGGTCAAAGATAATGATTTTTTTCGTCAAAATTAATGATTTCAATACGGCTGCTCCAAGTTGGCCGACGAGATTCGTGATTTTGTTTTGATTCCATTAAAAATTGGTATGTGGGTAGTTTTTGAGGTCGGGTATTATGAAGTGTTTTGTATAAATTCATGAATTAAATATGGCGGCTTCAAGATGGCAGACAAGTTTTGTAATTGTGGGAGTATGAATGTTTTGCCAAAATTCCCAAATTGAAGATGAATGCTTCAGGATAGCCGACGAGAAATATTCAGATGGCCTCCTCATTCAAGAGCTAGATAGTTCAAAACTCCTCGGTAACAGGCCTTATAATAACCATTCTTCATCAGCAGAAAATAAAATGATCTCTCCACGTGGTCGATGGAGTATCTACCGATACTCTACCATTAAATGCTGGTGTTCCGCAGGGACTCATTCTAGCACCGACACTGTTTCTTCTTCATATCAATGATTTGTTGAGAGCGCACTCATATCCAGTGACGAGCTCAGCAGAGGAGAGTTTCCTTCATATCGCTTTTTCTTCGAAACCTCCAATATAAGCAAGTGAAAGCAGAAATTAACGGGAAAGAATCGTGGACGAAATGAATACGAATTTGGTAAAAATTCTAGAATGGGTATCTGATAACTTGGTAGAATTCTCAGTCATCAAATCCATATGCCATCGCTTTGGAGACATGCAATATCCCTTTCTCAGAGCCCCTTCTAACAACGAACGACAAAGTTTTGAGACTCGCTGCCTCCACAGGTGTTCCCTGAGGCATACTGCCTGCAGATATTCAAGAATAACTCTCACCTTCCTTGGCTCTTATAATGTTTCCTGAACATCATAAGGACTCGAACAGAAAACAAATACTGTCCTCTTCTACCGTTGAATTATATCTGTTTAATTTTTGGCGAAGCTTCGAAAATAATTACAATGATCCACAAACTCATAGCTAAACTTATGTTTCGAACCAATATTTATCATTCATTTCATGAAATTACTTGCTTTAATCAAAAATAAAAGTCTGTCATTGATTCATTTTTAATGAAGGAAATAATCGTTGTGAAATCTGAAAAAAAAAATGAAAATACTCACCTGTGCGTAAAGAGAATTAATTTTCTCAACAATTGAAATTGACAGACCAAGACCTACTTGGTCAGACTGGTTTTAATCACTGAAATCAAAGAGTAATCATTTTGATGTATTCGAAGAATGATTGAGTTGCTATGGTTCTTCAAACAGAAATTGCGAATCTGTGATCAATCTATCGATAATTTAGCGCGGTACAATTCAACAAACATAGCTGAAAATGTGAATTTCTCATTTCTTGCATCACAGGATATATTATGAACGGACGTATAGTCCGTTGTACGACCAATGCTCATCATGGGCGGGCATATTTTCACAGTTTCATCTATGTTTGTCGAACTATACATACGCTTAATGACGTTACAGTTATGTGAGTGAAAAAAAACAGTAAATAAACTTGTAATTATTAATCTATGTATCATGCATGTTACATATCAGATGTCTAGTCTCTCCCTGTTTGCTCTGGGAAAACACATAATACCTGTTTCAACATATACAAATATTCCTAATGCAAATCGACGGTGTAGAGTTAAACTGAAATTAATATAAATTCAAGGAGAACCGCTGGTCAGGTGCTTTTGTTTTGATTCGTTACGGTCAGTTGTTTTGTGAGCATCCTCTCGAATACACTACAGGTGAGATTTAAATATATATTTTCTCGATTTTTATCATTGTCGTTCAACCAGAATGCCATTTTAGAATGAACATCATTAGTGTTCAAGAAGATTTACACCCAAAAAATACAAATTGTGACATAAGTTTTATTGTGTGAAAAAAAATGGAAACATTGTGGGTCTGCTGTTACTTGATGAACATCTGTTATGAATACAATGGAATTAACTGCACAATTAACAAATTATAAAATATTACATGAGTTACTCCAAAATGAAATCAAACGAACTTTGCTATGTGGTTGTTGAATGAATACGAGAACAAATACGAATAGGAACTTGAAAGGAAACATTTATGTTTCATCGGCTTTTAGGATACTCAGAAGGAATCAATTGAGGTACCAGAAAAAGATCCGTATATATACTTTAATGTAATTTTTGACGACCGTTTCAAATCCAGAAAACCTATACTTTTTGCGGTGTCGCCTAGTTCCTTCACTTTTCCTGTGATAATAACCGTTCTTGTATTTCCAGGGATTATTTCCAAGCCAAGTTCCTCCACCATTGCCATGAACAGCTAGGTGCTCCCTAAAATTTGATTTAGTCACTCCACCAGACGTAAATTGTACCATTTTTTTAAACCTATTTATTATTCAAGGTTATAAAAATGGCCATTGTGTCCCACTAGCTTTTTGCCTTCTTCAATGTCTACGTACGATTTATTTATTTTTTCTCCTCGCAAATTGCATGTATTAAATTTCCACTTACTCAAATGTCTACATAAAGTTAGTTCGTTCTGATGGGATCAATTAAATAATTACTCTTCGCAAAATGTATTTATTCAATTTCCAGGCACTTATGTCGATTTTTTATTTTTACATATTGTGATATCGATTCTTTCTTTTTTTAATCATCTTCCTTTTCTTGTGAAGCTGAAAATTACTTAATGGTTTTTGGAGGTTAAGTGGAAGAGCATAGCTGCAGTACTTGTATTGCAGATTTGAAGTTCGCATTTTGATGAAAATGTATCCCATTTTTTTGTTCCAATAAAGACTATCATTATTATTATCATTATTATAAAGAGTGCAGCCCTTAAACAAATACGAGACTTTAGACTTTCAGATTTTATCTAAAAAAAAGCCATTCGACTTGCTCACTTCTTTAGAACACCTCAAAAAGGTTGGTGATCTGTCTCTATTTCATAAATATTTTCATTGATTATACTCTTCTGAATTATCACCAATCGTCAGTCGTCCCATCGGGACTGACGCGTCGAAGTCAGGCTTCACATCCATATGCACTAACTTTGGAGTCTTGCTGGATATATCTTTGACAGGGTTCCTTCTACCAACGACCGGCAAATCAATATACCCTGCAGAAATTCAAGAACAACACCAATTATGAACTTCTGTCCTTCGGCTCCCACAAAGTTCTCTGCACATAACCTGATTTTTTTTACGGGAATCTTTGTTTTAACAGGATGGTCGATTGATTTTGTTTTAAGTTCCTCTGCTTTTTTCTTCCACGCTCTGTGCAAGAGGATCTATAGATTATATTCGACCGCATTCTAGAAGCGATTTTTCTTTGGCCATGCTGAAAAATTGTCTTATCAGTGTACTTTTTGTAGTATGTAGTTGAATCGTTCGATTCCTAACCCTGGATTCGCATCCAGCACACCGATCCCGTGCATGGCATCACACGTTAAAAGGTGAGGGCTACGTCTTGCCTGGATCGTACAAGTCTCTCGAAGTCTTCCAAGGGTTGTCCGTAGAGATGCAGCGGGATGATGGAAATAACAATTTCAACAATTTTATCTTGAACAATTATATGATCAAAATCTGGTAATATTTGGATATTTCAACCATTGTTCATGAAAAGACCAACAGATAATAAAATTCTCAACTTGTAAAACCTTCAATAATTCATCGATTTCTGTAACCTGAAATAAGACAAAAATATGCTCAACAAATCAGACCGTTCACCTAAAAATTCACAGCCGAAGATGAAACAATCCTGAGCTTTCTAGGAAAAGACTACGCATACATTATTGCAAAGACTCTTCAAATACGTATTAAAGTTGCCTAAAATACGTAATTTTCAAAAATATGCCAACTTCTGAAATCTGGGGCTCAAATAACATTCTGAACATAACCCATAACAACACTGTCGAACTTTGCAAAGATCTTTAAGGTCCTATCGAGGCTGACTCGTCCAGCTCAGTTCTCACACCCACATGCTGTCACTTCAGAGACATGCCAATCATTCTTTTTCTAGGGCTCGTTCTTCCAACGAACAGCAAAGCTTCGGAACTCACTGTTCTGCAAGGCGTTTCTTGAGTCATGCAGACTGCAGAAATTCAAGAAGAACACCAATCCCTACTCTTTCCCTCAGCTCTCACATTATTACCTGAAAATTATAGGATTTTCCTTTTCTTGGGAATCACATCATAAAAAAAATCAAGATTTTCAGACCAATCGAAATAACTGAAGAATGTTTTTTCTACAGAAAAAACTCGATTTAAAACATGAATGGCGTATATTAAATTGAACTTTATGAAATAAACTTTCTCATGAAACAATATAAAATTTGACTATTCAATAAATGATAACATTAGTATACGAACAAACTACAGAAACTAAGGATTTGGGCGTTATATTCGAACGAAATCCAGCATCACTTCACAAATTAATAAAATTTTATTTGCAAAACGAACGCTTGGACTTATTTTCGCAACGTGCAAAAACTTTCAGAAGTGAGAATGCCTTTTTTGTGTTTTCGCTTCGACTTCTATGGTCATTAGCCATGTGTTCTGGGTAGGCTGTGTTTTTAACCACTTTAGGAGCAGCACTGTCACTTTTGAACGGAACAGTGAATCGCGGAGGATTATTCTCAGCTAGCTATGAGACTCAGTCATTCTGAAAAATGAAAAGAGCTCGTCCCGGCTGGAAACCGAACCCGGGACCTCTTGGTCATCAGGCGCAAGTGCTAACCACTGCGCTAATCACCGCCCACTGATAATGTCTCATTACACTTTTTGTTACATGAGATTCTATTTACAATGTGCATATGTAATAACTCGAATATTGTCAAAGTTCGTAAATTGGATGGAGTGTATGCATTGCAAGGAATTGATAATCGAGTTAGCGAAATAGATTATGCCCCTTTGGAAAAGCAAAAATGCAGAAGCGAGATAGACTAAGGCTCCTGCAAAAATGTAGATCCATATCCTCCGCCTCCTCGGCACCTCCCAGTAGTCCGGTGGGTAGCATCTCTTTAGTCGAGAGCGTTCTGCCCTCTACGAGCCGGGAAATGCAAGGAGGCAACTCGTACTCGCAGCTAGAAGACCAGCTAACGGAAATCAAAAATGCCATCAGGAAACGAGGAACGAGAAAGTTGCTTCCTTTTGTAAAGTAGACAGGCATATCCCGTATAAACTCAGGGAATTTCCCTGGTTGAAAATCAGGGAGAGCTATAAGGAGTCAATGGTCAACGCAAAATCGGCTGAAGACAAGGCAAAGATCAAGGTGACTTTGAAGAACGTGGAAGTTGAATATCACATCTTTACTCTGCCGGGGGACCGAACTACCAGCTCAACAATGAGGGCGATTGAAGCCGCAGGGGCCGAGCTTACCTCCGCTCTTGTACTCTTTATGTACATATGACTCCCAAGTGGTGTGCAAGCAGGGGCGAGGCTTATCTAAAGTTGGTAATTTCAAGTAGGCATCATAATAACAGCTACTTTTCATTATAATTCTGGTATAACAGAAGAAATAGGATGAAATTTAGCATTTTGTGGCATTTTTTGACCTATTATTCGAAGCGCCATATCTCGGTAACAAATTGACCCACAAAAATATCTGAAGGGAACTTATATATAAAATAAATACATAAATATATTATTGCCGTAGAATGTAAGGCAGTTCCCCTCCTTCTTTTTCAGGACAGGGTCCTCGAGGACCAAAACTTGGGAAAATGTTAAATAACCATCCCTGAACAACATCCTAAAGTTTCATCAAACTTCCGACCTTTTTCTATCTGAAAATACCTGTCGACTGAACTATCCCCTGAACGATTATTATTGTTAGTTTTTAAGGTTTCAATATTACTTCAGATTTAATTTCATTCCTTTGCATTGGAGGGTATCCAATTTTCTTGCGTTTTTCAGTGTTCATGATCTTTCAGAATCCAAAGCATTGTTTCCAAGTTTTTTTAAGTTCTGAAAAATTATAAATGTAAATAAATAACAAAACAAAATAAAATTTGTTTTGATATGTTAATTTGTAAATATGAATTTTTCATTGAAGTTCTTGAATATACCTTTTGTTGAATTACAATTCAGTTTTTTGTTGAAAATCGTTCTCCCCCCTTTCGGTCTATGAGAGCGACGGCACCACAATATCAGCAACTTTTGACTCCAGCACTGGGAAGTCGATGACTCTAAACCATATTGCAATATATTCGTTTCGTAATTGAGATTTTTCCTCTTCGACAATAAACCTATTTCTCAATATTTCCTTTTCTTTTCAGATCAACCATGAAGTTCACCATCGCTCTCTACTTTCTCATTGTCGTCTCATTGTCGATGGCCGACGAGCTGACAGACTGCAAATGCTGGGCAGGTTACGAACCACACAAGAGTTCAGAAGGCATCAGCTGTTATGGCATAAAACTGCTGCATACGATGGACTGTAACGTACCAGAGACACCAAAATGTCAATGTTCAGGAGAAGTCACTGGAATAGTGTCTGACTCCACCGGCACGTGGTGTGCCTCTCACTCTCAGCAACAAGAGGAGAAGAAATGGGCTTGCGAAAACAAGGAAGAGTGGGACAAATTCTACAAACAAAATCCAAGCGAGAAACCTTGAAGAATATTGCTTATTCAAGATTTCATTATGTGATCGAATTTATTTCTCAGATATCATTAGGGTATTAAAAAAACGTGAGGAAGTATTCAACCATAATATAGCAGTTTTCGATTGTCAAACATTTTATCAGACTGTTGTTTTATTAAAGAACTGATTTTATTTCAATTTCGAAGTTTCGTTGTTATGATTCTGCTTCATAATTAGTTTTGTTGTGCGAAATACAAACCTTACGAAGAGTAACTTCTGGTGAAAGCTGCATGCTTGCTTTTTGGCGAAGTGTGATTTTCAAACTGCATTCATCAAGGAGTGAGCAGTATAAAACTTAATAAAAAAACTCATTGAACGCAAGCTTTTATTGTAATGCACCATAAAAATAGACTTTTTACGCGAAGTACCAACTTGTATGATGAAAAAAATTTTGACATGACAAATGCATAATAAAAAAGTTTCCCATATGGTGTAAACTTTTTGAAACTCACTATATAACAACTAACACTCATAGTAGATATTTATTAATTTTATTCTCTTTAAATCAGAACTTTCCGGAAGAATAAAGTTGCTGCAACTAATATGCTTGCTGTTCCGATCATTCTTTACCGGTTTGGAACTCGTCATGAAAAATCGCAAAATTAAGCACTTTTATAGGAGCTTGAATTCCACTGCATAATAAATTAAAGTATTGCAACTATAAATAACAATACACCATTTGTTCCAGACGCCTTACAAATTATTCATTTCAAATTGCAGCAATTGAACGCCGCGCTGAGAAAGGGCAATCATTAAGAAAATTCGCCGGCTTTCCATGTGGAAAGAAAGGACTGGTGATCATGCACTACGTCGATGAATAATGATATTTTAGTAGTGCATATATTGCTTAACAATCAATCAGTGGATTTAAAATTTTGAAATTTAGCCAATGGAATCGGAACTACAGTGAAATATAGCTTGTCGCTGTATTTTCACGGTGATAAACCTGCTTAGTTTTTGTTTTACTATCTGTCAAGTAAAAATAATGATTTAAATTATAAACGTCAAATTTATATGTTTTGACTAGTTATCTTTATTTATCAGTATGAACGATCGATGGGGACAAATGTCCATTGGTATCATAGATGAGGCCGTGGAAAAGAGTATTCCCTTGAATACGGCTAGAAGTGAAGCATCGATTTTTCTTTATTTCAAATCGATATATTGTCGTCCTAAATGTAATTCGTGGTATGATTGAAAACCTATAATTTTTTGGAATATCAATTCATTGGCAATCCCAATGCAAGAAAATACAACTCGTCCTGCGGACTCGTTGTATTTTCAGCTTTGGGATTTATTAATATTCCAAAAAGTTATTGGTAATAATCATAACACTTATTATATTACCCCTGACAATGAAAAATAAGATCATCGCACGATTTTAAAGAAATTCAATTGAATGTATTTTACAAAAAGAAGATTGGACAAGCATTTATGAACACTATAATAGTGACGAAGCTTTTATAAATTTTTATGATATATTCCATCATAATTTTGGAATTTGTTTTCCTAAACGAGAAGTACGATTAGGTGCTAGAGAAAATAAGTGGATTGATGACACAATATTCAAATCAAGTTCTTCATTGAAACATCTTTTTTACTTGAAGAAAAATAAGCCTGCTCTAGCTGAAATATACTCCAACGAGAAGAAAAAGCACTTGAAATTGATCAATGAATCGATTTTAGCATTGAATTCAAAGTAAGGGCGTATACAGGATCTGCCCTTTGGAAGGAGTATATTTTAAACTTTTACCAAGAAACATGCTGTAGGAACTTGTAAATAGTGCCACAAGCATTTTTCTAGGTTTTGGGTGATTTTTTTTAGGTATTTTGATGGAAGAGTTTTTTTATTAAGGGGGTGAGATAATTACCCCCGTTACCAAAGAGCTGACACGCAATAACTTTCTTACATTTTCTCAACACCTTCTGAAACCGAAAGTGAAACCAAGTGGTTTGTAAAAAATTATAATCGTGGAACGAAACTTCTGAATTCCGCCTTACAGGGAAATGATTACGACTATTAGTACGTAATTTTACATTATTTTCGGCATGAATATCCCCATGATTGTTCATGCAGAAATTTCGAAAATGTGAGGAAAGGCACACTGATGAAAAGGGTGTCTTCAATCAAATATATATATCGTCTTGAACAGAATCATCTTCTGAAAAGAATAATTATTTCTAATTGATGAATATACTCTTATTTCAAACTCATTGAACTGTTTGCTTCTTTACATAAATCATCTTGAAATGAATTTGTTTGCATTAATACATTCCAACTCTCTACCCTAGAGAACTCCTACTTGTGAAAAATGCTCCTTTTGACTCAAGAACATGATTTCTTGGCGAAACCCCGCTACCGGAACGACGCGAACCCACGCGAAAGCGCGCACTGCAACTGCCGACTGGGATCTCTATCCTGTTTGCTTTTGCCCGTGTTTGGTTTGGGGGTTGTGTTTGATTCATAATTTAAGTTGTTAGTTTTGTATTTGACACAGGTTATGTGCAAATGTGCTGCTACAGAAGTGCAATGTGGAGGTCCAATTATATCTGCACGATTTGAATTTAGTTCATTTATGGACCAGTTGTGGAGGTAGGTTGAAGATATTTTTGTTTTCAACAGGTGTGTGATAATGGCGAATGACGCTGTCGTTTCTATATTCGATCGCATTTCTATGCGTCACCAAAGAGGTACCACCTACGTTGATTATATAGTTCCTGAAATTAAAATATTACAAAACTATTCTCATACATAACCATTATACCTCGATTGTTCGCAGTTGTTCTCTGTTTGTTGAACTGTACCATATGAACATGGTTTCCATGGCATATTTTTATAACCAAGTGCACATTTGTACTGAACCTCCAAATGCAGATAATCTTGAATCAAAAATGTATTGCATTATAAAGAAGAACATTGTTCGTTATTGAAGTTGAAATATTCTTGCCTCAACCAACTCACACCATCGAACAAAGAAAGTATTCACAATAGTGTTCATTATCAAAGTTGTAATATTCTTGCACCAAACAACTCTCATTATTCAGTGAAGAAAGTGTTCATATGTCTCAAAACAGTTTCCTTTCAAGTGGTCAAGAGGATTCTGTAAAAAAATCAAACTAATCTTTGGTTGGACCTATTCAAGAATACAATCGACTTGAATCAATGCAATTATGCATTGATGCAAAATATCCTTTTTATCAGTGCAATATCAAAACGTCTTGGAAAGTTTTTATCAACATCGAGTTTTATAAAAATTATAATTGTGATTTAAATTTGCAAGTATTTCAGGATTTGTGAGACTACGATGGAATACTTAATTTCAATATGTTTCAATCATTCTGAATTTGATTTCAAACTTATCTACATTAGGTTCTAACTTACTGCATTAAAAAAAAATTATGAACTTTTTTATCCTGATATTTCAGAGAAGGTCTCAACTTATAGAGGTGAGTATCATCGCATAATTCAGTATGGGTTGTTAGTCAAAATGAGAATCCTTTTCAGTTGAAAAATATTTTCTTAGCAGCATTTTTTAGTATCTGTCTCTTTGATTTTGTTTTCGTTCTCAAAATCAAAAATATTTTATTTCATTTTTGAAATCCTTGAGATGAATTGCAGATTCTTGTTTTGTTTCAGATTTCAAGTTAATCCTGTCTTCAATCATAGTTCGCTGAGTTACTTCAAAATTCGAATAAACCAAAAAAAATTTCTTTCCGTCAACGGTCTTACTTTTGCGATCTGGGGGAAACGAAACCCTTAGTGTTGAAAATGGGAACATTCTCTATGAAAATTGAAAAATGAAAAATGTGATTTATTTGTAATATCTAACAGAAAACAACTACATCCCCTGGACATTCTATACTGGACAAACTATACGTCGGTGCCCTATCCAAATCAGTGACGGCAGCTAGCGTCTTAGACTTTAACTATCAACAATAAAAAACTGATGTGTTCTCGAAAACTTTGACAATCACTTGTGTGCTGTCAATTATTCATATGTATTAGATGATCATGATTCACCTACAGCATGAAGTTCTACATGAATTAAAAGAAGAAGCACATCATCAAACATCTCTGCTCAAAACATTACCCAAGAAAACGAATGGAGAGAAACGCACTGGCTGCACCCTTACAAACAAGCAACCGTTAAATCTCTTTGAGATTCTTGTTTGAGATAGAAAAGACAGGGACCTCACCTATAAACGTATAATGCCATGCACGGACGAAAATTTAATGTACCTAAAAGAGCAAAGTTTCGTTGTGAATTTATATTATAGTACATAGTTTTTGAAATCATATAATTAAGTGAGTGAAACTAGGTTGGATTTAATAAAATAGTTGAAAATAACACGTGTTTTCACTTATTTCTCACTTACATTCTACTGATATCCATAGCAGTGAACGATTTCAATGTTAATAATATTGTATTCACGAGTTACAATGATTTTCACGTGAACTTTACCATATCGTAACTCGGCTGAAATAGTATTTCCGTTAGTTTCACGGCGAAATGGTTGCTTGTAATAGAAAGATGAGAAAAAAATATGAAGAGAGGTTCCTCAAGATGACTGACATATCGAAAAAAGTTACAAAGGTATTTTTTTTCAAATTGCTCTCCTGAAAAATTAGGTAAAATGAGTTACAATGCTTTTCATATCAGGTGTCGATATATGCACTACTAAAATATCACTATTTATCGACGTAGGGCATAGCCACCGGTCCTTTCTTTCCACATGGAAAGCCATATTTTCTTAATGATTGCCCTTTCTCAGCGCGGTGTTAAATCGCTGCAATTTAAAATGAAAAATTTGTTAGGCGTCTGAAACAAATGGTGTATTGTTATTTATAGTTGCAATACTTTAATTTATTATGCAGTGGAATTTTTTTCTGAAAATAGCAGTAACTTCTCATTGCAGCAGGAATCTTTTTATTTGTTTAGGTCTGAAAGAATTATTAGACACACAATGTTGTGAGTCAACCAATAAGTTAGCTGCTCATAACATTCTGTTCTCAATTTTCTCATTCAATAATGAAAGAAGTAATGTATCGACACGAAAACAGGGTAGCTATACAAATTTGAGAATATTTGACCAATCAAATTTCAGGATTGGACATTTGACCATGTCATGTTTGATAAGATTATGTCCTGCACTTCACTTTCATCCAACGGAAACATAATTCATTGAACTTGAAGTTTTTTAAAACTATTGTACAAATTTACAGGAATGTAGAATTCAGTGAGTTTCAAAAAGTTTGCACCATATGGGAAACTTTTTTATTATGCATTTGTCAAAAAACTTGTATTCAAGTTATCAAAATTCTGAATTTCCAAACGGTGTAAGTACACGGGAGAACAAAAAATAGGAATTTTCATCAAGTTGAACAAGAGTTATCTACCCTATTTTTGATATTATCAAAGAAGTGTATTTGGAAAAGTTGTTTAGAATCGAAAACAATATTCAGATTCGAAATCACAGCCACCTACGCAACAATTTTTTTTTCCTATTTTTTTATAGTTCTCTCATATTTCTTCAACGATATTTCATGCGAAATTTGGTAAATTTCATGATTTGTACTAAAATATCAACGATTTTTTCGCATTTCAAATATATTTGTATGAATATTGAGGGAATCGATTAAGGTGCATATGAGAGATTAGTACTCTTTATGAGACTAGAACTATATAATATAGGGAAAAAAATTGTTTCTTAGGTGAATGTAATTCCAAATAATTATATAGTTTTCGATAATGAACAACTTATCTAAATAAACATCCTCGATAATATCAAAAAATAAAGGTAGATTACTCCTAATCAAAATTCTTATTTTTTGTTCTCCCCTGTACACCTATTGGAAATTCAGAATTTTGATAACTTGTATAGGAATGTAGGCTTCCACGGCTGGCGTCAATGTTTTGTCCGATTACCCCCGGTTTCTTGAGCTTCTGTTCAAGATACCTGATAGGCTAATTGATTTCATCTTGAACTCTCTTCCTATTTGGCATCCGACCAGAGTTATAGCGGACTGATTCTTACTCACCCAGTCTGAAGAAAATTAAAAGAAAAGCATTTTCATAAGCACGCAATAAAAACAACCCCAAGAACCTTCAGAATCACCCTGTACACAGATGCATCTGCTTCGAAGTTAGATCGGTATGTTTCCGCTCGTTTGCCAAAAGCCGTTGATAAAAGGGTAGGACAGGCTGATCTAATATCCAGCCGATAGAGATAACTACCTATAATTCTGTCACAGAACCGATTTCCACTACCCATTATTCGATATTCGCTGGTGCTTTTCAAAGACGTCCCAAGCTACTTTATATTCATACAACTTCACTCGATAAAGGGCAAACATAAAATACTTTATATTTTCAATTTCTTGCTATGTGTTTCTTTGGGGTTTTTGAATGAAAGAAAGATCGATTCTTTCAAAATATTCACTTTATTAATCGCTTGTAGGTATTATCACTCCTGTAGCAATCGCTATTTATTTTTGTTCGCTCTATTCAATTACTTTATAGCTGCTCCAGTACTCGATTCAATCAATTATTGTTGATGCAGTAGTGAAACCCCAAACTAAATGATTATTTTTCTCCAGAGGTCCCAAAAAAATTTCAGATATATTTTGGTACAGCCAATTTTCCTTAGAATGAAATTTAATATTTGCTACGGGCTGACCTGATCCTTTGAAGAGGAAAGTTATTGAAGGTAACAAAAAAATATTTATAGTGCCTCACTTTTTTGGGAAGCACGGCACTTCGGCTAGCATCAGTGGGCGGTGGCGTGAGTAAGGTTGGTTACGGAATGAAAGGATATCAGATTAGTCCCTCAACATATACTTTAATTAACCCTAAAGGAGAAAATGAAGTTAGATTCCGTTCGGTTTGAAGGATACTATAACCATCCAGTATCTCCGGTTATGAATATCAGTCCCACTATCAATTATCAATTGCGTTTTGTTATAAAATTTACATACCAAGGATTTTGCCCTACCGAGGTGGTCACCGCGATTTACATAGGGGGTAGGTATGTGCTGAAGGACTGTTAATGTATTTTTAAAATTATATTCAAATACTTGCCTGAAGGGCTCTCACATATAGTTGCCTGAAGGGGCTCCTCAATGGGAATGCCTGAAGCGCTTGAAAATATGAATGAAAGATATTCCACAATATAAACTATACTTGGCATTTCTCAATATCATCCAATGCTATGGAACAGGAATTCACGGAGCTATGATAGGTTGCCCTTTGGTGTCTGATTTAGTTATGTACAGGGGTGGGTTTCTGCTACTGCTCTGCCATGTGTCCCTAATGACACCTGAGCAAGGGATCCTGGACCACACAGAAAGGAAGCCATTGGTTCGAGCAATGCCCAAGGGGGGAAAGGTAACGTCCTACCCCTAAAGCCGGTAGTAGGAAGGATAAAGCTGTTCCAAAAAGAATGCTGACCTAAAAAGCTGTCTCCTAAAAAAACCTGTACCAAGAAGCCCAAAAAAGAAAATACCACATAAATACATGACGCACCAGTTGTCGTGAAAGAGATGTGCGTTTAACACGAGAGATTTGCCTACCTGTTGAATGTTGGTTGGGTTTGAAGAGAATGGTCGATCATGTGTTTTAATAATCCCCTCAAACGTTCAAAGGTCCACATGTATGCAATGCCGATAACGAATTTCTTCATATTGATTTACAGACACCAAAACGACTTTACTTAAATCAGGTGAGTCATGCATACTCCGAAATTTGACGTCTGTTGATGGTCCTGATGGGGAACAAGTTCGGCTGAAACACTAATCAAGTCCCTTCCAGTATGCATGCGTGAATATTATCATCATCATACCAATCATCATTTCCTCATAGAGTAACATGAAAAGCCAAACTGAGAGAGTAAGCCTCCGGTTTAGAATTGAGGTCCGGTAGCATTGTTGGTTGAGTGCACCTAAATAGAAATTTAGGGACCTAGGTTCGAATCACAGCTAGTCCACATTTCTATTTCAGTTTTTAATTTAAATATCAAAATATGTAACAAAGTGCATTTTTTTATTGGTTGTTGCTAGGCGACAGATAATTTTATGCGACAACAAAGACAAAGGACATCCGAATAACAACGATTTCTCATTTTCTGTGGCCTATAATTATTTTATATAATATTGACGAGTTCTTATAAATTCTCTTAGATATAAAGCCAAAGCAATAGCCTGTGCGGGTAGAGGACAGATATTATTATCTGCCATGACTCTCCAGGTGTCTCAATGATTTTTGAAGACGTAGTCACTTTTCAGATGTGGAAAAATCCTGAAATCCCACAGCACCACTCCGGGTGCTCGGTGCGCAGTCCAAACTAGCACTAGACGGGATTGACATCTATCCAACTCACAACACACCAGCTCTTCAACAAGGCATGTGGTCGCCATCGATTCTGATATACTTGACGAAAATTTGCTCGCACTCCAGAATTGAACCGTCTATCGCTAGCACAAGTTTCAATGGCCTGCGCCTCAGACCGCTGATCCACCGCAATACTTATACAACGTACAAACAGATAATATTCATAACTTTCTGACTGAAATCAAAATATGTTGCGGCGAGCCATCATATTCACAATAATAACATGTACTCCTATCAAGTACTAATGGAGCTATCCTTTCGGCGACTCATTTTCGTGCATTGGATCGCACGTTAAAAGGTAAGACCCCCACCTTTCCCAGCATGCACAAATTTTGCGAGGACTTCTGAGGGTTGCTCGTCGGGGTGCAGTAGGATGACAGTTAGAACAAAACAGAACGAAACACTGCGCAATCTTCGGAAACTAGTTGACATTGATAATTACTGAAATAAGTGAAATTGTGTATCTCGAGATGAAGAAATATTAAGAAATAGATGAAACTTATAGAATTGAAACAAAGGAAAGAGATGAAGACTGAATAGACAAAATCGTGGATAGATCGAATATGAGTACTTATTTCTTGATATAACGTAAAGAAAAAGGTATCTGTAAATCCTGAGAGAATTGTTAGCTGATGTTGAAGAAAAATCTAGGTACCTGAATGAAAAAGTCCATCCCATGCAATGGACTTGTTAAATTCAATAGCCCAGCAACCTACTACATCCTAAGTCTTGTATGGAATGTGACTGG
This sequence comes from Chrysolina haemoptera, assembly GCA_958298965.1. Lineage (NCBI taxonomy): Eukaryota > Metazoa > Arthropoda > Insecta > Coleoptera > Chrysomelidae > Chrysolina > Chrysolina haemoptera. Next base: position 16,735,855 of record OY282585.1, on the reverse strand, counting down.
GGTGACAAATTCAATTTTCGACCTTGACAGCCCCCACCCTGATCACTCTTGAATATCCCAAAAACTGTTCTATTTTTTTACTTTTTTTGGTTTTGTCCTATTTTGACCATGGAGAAGCATGCTTTCCACCATGAAGGAGTATGCCTTTGACCATGAACGAGCATGTTTTTGACAAAGACTCTTCTGTACACTAGATTAAATTTGCTTCCATATGATATCAGAATGGACTTGGTTGACCTGATAGTTTCCAAGATGGAGCTTTTCAAAATTCAACAAATTTTTCAAACGCAAAATAATTTTCATACTTCATGATTGTGTCTGTATATCTTCAACAATCTGTCTGATATGAGTCAGTGGAGTATTCAATCGAACATTTTCAAGGGGCTGGAGGGGGAGTGGTAAGGTTTCGTGGGGGGCGAAGGTCAATGTTTCCCCCTCTCTTCGAAGGACCAGGGCCGAAAAATCCGCCAATCCGCCACCTCCATCGTCCTGGATCTCCAGAAATGGGTTGAAAATATTAACTTTTGGGATGTGTCAAGGAGAAAACCTTGAGTCCTGATATTAATGGAATACACATGTTGGTATAAGTATTAATTGATTACGATTCTATAAGATTTGGGTTAATTATAAATAGAAATAATGGCAACTTTTGGTTTTGTCCTATTTTGACCATGGAGAAGCATGCTTTCCACCATGAAGGAGTATGCCTTTGACCATGAACGAGCATGTTTTTGACAAAGACTCTTCTGTACACTAGATTAAATTTGCTTCCATATGATATCAGAATGGACTTGGTTGACCTGATAGTTTCCAAGATGGAGCTTTTCAAAATTCAACAAATTTTTCAAACGCAAAATAATTTTCATACTTCATGATTGTGTCTGTATATCTTCAACAATCTGTCTGATATGAGTCAGTGGAGTATTCAATCGAACATTTTCAAGGGGCTGGAGGGGGAGTGGTAAGGTTTCGTGGGGGGCGAAGGTCAATGTTTCCCCCTCTCTTCGAAGGACCAGGGCCGAAAAATCCGCCAATCCGCCACCTCCATCGTCCTGGATCTCCAGAAATGGGTTGAAAATATTAACTTTTGGGATGTGTCAAGGAGAAAACCTTGAGTCCTGATATTAATGGAATACACATGTTGGTATAAGTATTAATTGATTACGATTCTATAAGATTTGGGTTAATTATAAATAGAAATAATGGCAACTTTGACCAATAATTAGACTGTGAGTATATCTGATATAGTTTCCCGACAACAGCATTTCCAGCGAGTTGGTTGACTGAATAGGCGAGCAGCCTATCCATTTCTTCGTTATCGTAGAGGTCGTTCAAATCGTCGTCTACTATAATTTCAGGCAAGTTTTTGCAGGACTGTTCATTGCAGGTTCTGCAGAAAAAAGAACACTTCAAACCTGCTTTACTGCCACTGCAGCAACTTTCTGTAGTATCTGAAGTAATTTGAGTTTCCCTTGAGCGAAATTCACGAGGTGGAATCAAAGTCACTGAAGGCGTGGGTGAAAGGAATGAGTTAGTTGACTATTTGCAGATGTTGAGTTGGTGGAGTAGAAGATATCTGGAGTTTTGTCTCTTCTACACTTTTACGATATATAGTACTTTGTGTCGGACCACTGAGAAGGTGAAGATGATCATCAAGTCTACGTCACCTTTTACAATAACCACGACCTCAAAATCAGAGGCTTTTTTTATAGCTGTAGTGATGATTAACGTATCCGCATCTTCTTCAGCCTGAAAAACCTTGATATGTTTGTCTACAAACGTGACAGTTTCACTGCCCCATATATCCCAATACCTATGTGCAACTTTTGTAGCTCCGATTACTTTCAATTTACTGACGACACATCTACATTGCTCTCAAAATTACCTGAACACAGTAAAAAATTATTGAGTGGGTTTCACAATGGAAAACAACACTGAAATCTCAAGGACTTTATCAGGCACTTGATAAATTTTGCTGAATTAAGTGAATATTGATAGAATAAGATAATGTGAATCTAATTTCGGTGTTATCTAAAATTTTTGAACAGTTTATTCAGAAATGACACCAGAAATTCACAATGAGAAAGGTTTCACGCTGTCTTTATACAACGTGTAAACGATAATATGGTGTTAATTTTGAACAAATTATCAGACATGATTGAAGTTGATTCATTACTCCGACTTTATGAGATGTACATTCGAGAAAAACACCAAAATTTTGTAATGAAACACATTTTACGGTGCCATTGTGCACTGCCTTTTGAATGAAAAACCTATAACGTAAAATTGAATAACCCGGGTTGTGATGAATCCTACCTAAATGAAATATTTTAAATATTTTTCATTTCTCAATATTCATGGAGAATGTTTTCCCTTTCAAAATGAAGACAGTGATGTTGCAAGCTAGTAAATTTTAGCATATTCACTGTCATGTCGTCCTGTGGCCTGCATCCATCCAGTCGAAATTATCAGATGGAATGCTCCGTTGCTAGTAGGTCACCATTACCCGATAGTACCCTGTGCCGTCACTAGAGGTTCCACTCTACAGGACATCGTTGTTTGCACAGAGCATGTGACCTTGATACAAACGCGACCATTACAGCATTTTCCAGGCAGCACAGAGACAGAAGAGCTCAGAAATGAGCCAGTCGAAATAAAAGAAAATACCGAGACAGCAGAGCCCAACCGCCGTCCAAGAGTACAGGGTGAGCAGTTCTTGGGTTATGTTTACAGTATGAATATTTTCATGAAACCTGTTTCTTACGTATGTAGATCAGAAAATTTCAATTTTCACCATATTAGTGTTCAGGAACACTCACTACTATTGTGGATTAATTATATATACTCGTAATATTTCCACATAAAGAGAGTGTTATGCAACACAGTAGAAGCAGTTTATTCTAAACCATTCAAATGGACAATTCACAACACGATGGTGTTTTCTAAGACTTTTTTCGGGTGTGACATCTGATCATTCCGAATGCAATCAACACCATGTAAGTACAGTATTTTATATAACATCATAGAACGGTGTGAAATATGTCGGTGCTATTTTTCACTATAATTATCAGGACCTATATGGACACCAAATGGTGTTATCTCGTGTTATTTTTTTTTTCACAGTGCAGGCCACGAAATTACTCACAAATGACAACCATGACCATTCGGCCATTTGCTATCAGCTGAGCGGGGAGTCCAGGAGAGATATTTCAAAATAAACGGAAACCATGGTAGGGGAGTGGGGACGAAGGGGGACTCCCTTGGTTTTCGTTCACGCTAGTTAACTAGGGCGAGAAAACGCATCATAAAAACACAGCATCAAGATCATCTCAAATGATTGGAGTAAATTCTCAGTTATTTCATCAAATCACTTGTAATATTTGGTTCACAGAAATCTTCGTAAGGTTCCAGTTCATTAGGTATCGTCATTCCTATATCTGTGTACCCCCCCTCATTTTCGAATGTGGAAAATATGCCAAACTTTGGAAAGCTGTATCTCGGTATCTATTGGTATCTTAAGTATCTATTAGAGCTATCGAGTCCACTGTTATTTCATGTTATAGAAAATTTATTCTTGTTCAAAAATGTATAGGAGGGTCTTTGTCAAAAACATGCACTTTCATGGTCAACATGAGACAAGACCAAAAAAGTGCAAATATTTTTCAGTTTTGGGGGTATTCATTAGTCCGAGGCTTCCGAGGACGAAAACTTGGATTTCGCATCCCAGTCATATCCCATACTAGTAAAAAAAGAAACCCACTACCACCATTTGATGCAACTTGGGCCCACCCCCTATTCACAAAAAAGTAACTGGACAACAACGTTAATAATAAGAATATGTACATCAACAAATATGCAATATTCCTTTCATATTTGAAATAAAAATCTTAATTCGTACTACTTTTTTATAGTCGTGGAAAAACTATTGTTACTCGTGAGTAGAGTGTTTTTTACCTACAGGGATTTCTGCACTCCGCAGTTTTGTGCATCAATATCTCTCTATCGTAAAAAAGTAATACTTTACTTAATAACGATCAAACCAAGTTTAAATCCAATAATCAGATTTATTTTAAAATTGAAACTGCCACATTTACAGTCAATTAAAATTAGCAACACAGGCTAGAAATGAGTAATATATAGTGATCTACCAATTCTTATTTACATTTTCAACAACATTATTTTCCCCAACGGCACGGCCCTCCTCCGTGAACCTTGTTGAGCATTCATCCTGCACGTTTCCACATCGAAGTCTTCGGATATTCAATATCGAAACTAAATTAGGCCTTTATTGTGTTTTTTGTGCGTGATGTCGATATATTTGAAGAATCTAAATATGAATGCGATTTGCCAAAAATGATTCGAAAATATTTTCCTGTTCAAACAAAAGAAGCGTCTCCGATTTCTGCGGGACTCAAATATGGGATCAGGAATTCGTTGTAGGGAATAAATTTGACGCTGTTCGGAAATGTTTTGAATTCTAAAATATTCGATAAATAGCGATACAACCAGATTGTATAGATGTGGAAAGCGAATTTTGGGTGAAGGTGATTATCACTCATAACAAGAAAATAAAAATTGTAATTCTCCTGATGAATACTAACTAGAAATCATTTCATTTGTATTATTTGATGAAATGATCCTGAGAAATATTATTGTCATGCTACGTATTTGAGTTTTTATATGATAGACTCTGCTCAAAATTAAGTTTTTCTACGACAACCTCGATAAATGTTCATTTTATAACTGTAACTTCAATCATAAACAAGCACATTTTGTACAGAATTTCATTTTTGCATCGGTTGCTAGGCAAGTTGCTAAGCAACAAATGCGACATGGAATATTTCGTGTTAGGTCTAGGCTCACTCTAAAATCACGACGACTACGGCTTGTCAAATTATGACATCCAGCGACAAATTGTTGAAATGTCAGCAGATCGTTTCTGTCAAAGTTTTAGTAGGTAACGAGTAATTTCATAGTTCTTTTCTATAAAAACTATTCATTAAAATGGAAACTGATAGTGATATCGACTTAGATTTGACACCTCCGAACATAATAGAAGCAGCGAAGCTAACAACACTGAATTAATTACCGGAAACGTCGAAGAGTATGTTTCAACGCGCTTATAACCTTTTTTTGGAATGGAAGGTAGACTAAAAGACAAAATCATTTTCTGAGAACGTTTTAATGGCTTATTTTGGCGACTTAGCCAAAAAATTTAAAAGTTCCACTTTGTGGTCACACTTCTCAATGCTGAGAACGACTCTTAGTATCTATAATAATATATATATTGCCAAATATTTAAAACTGAAAGCATTCCTCAAGCGGCAGTCTGACGGCTACAAACCCAAAAAGTCAAAGATCTTTACAGCAAATGACATCGATAATTTCATTGAACAGGCTCCAGATGAAATATATTTGGCAACAAAAGTAAGTTTTATATTTCCATTTGATGAAGAATATGTTTAAGTAAACTAATTTATATTGTAGGTTGCATTAGTTATGGGAGTGATGGGTGCATGTAGAAGACATGAATTACATCAAATGAAAATTACTCATTTCAATGATCTTGGTTCAGCTGTGTTAGTAACAATACCAGACAGTAAAACCAAAATAATACGAAATTTTACTGTAACTGTCAAATTCTACGAAATTTATAAAAAATACGCAAATCTTCGCCCTCCAAATGCTAATGGTCTATGGTTTTTCATTAATTATCAAAAAGGAAAGTGTACCATTCAGAGAATAGGTCTGAATAAGTTTGGAGCTATGGGAAAAGACATTGCCAAGTATTTAAAATTGCCAAATTACGAATTATATACTGGGCACTGCTTTCGCCGATCCTCCGCAACAATTCTTGTTGATGCTGGAGGTGACATAACAACGTTAAAACGCCACGGTGGCTGGAAATCTACTACAGTCGCTGAGGGATATATTGATGAATCGAAGAAAAGTAAGCTTGACATAGCAAATAAAATTGCAAATGCAATACAGAACATACCATCAGGCATACCAATGAATTTAGAAACGGAAAATCGCGAGAAGCCGTCTACTTCAACGTCGACAAATTATCAATTTCGAAAAGAATTGAGTATTCAGCAATCAAGCTCTCCAAATATGACATTCAATAATTGCACATTCAACTTCAATTAGATACACACATACAGTTATAGACTTTTATTTCTGTGTACCTATTAGAAATAGCAATAAAGAAAATATTTACATATTTTTTCAATTTATATTTTAATTCTGATAGAAAGTCCATTAGCGGCGAATTTGGAGTAATGAAATATCATCAGTTTATTTCTTTCAAAGGTTTTGCAATGTATGCATGTATTAAACGTGAACGATATGTTGTCATAGAAAAAGTATAGTATGCAACTCGCAACAAAATGGGCATCATTTTGTGCTCATTGCATAATATACTATTTCAATTACCGTGGGTTTTTTTCTTTGGGTACTCCTGAAACGATCGCCTCAAAGACTCAAAGACTGTTTCTCTCTTATGAAATTGATTGTGAAATTTGTATTCCAACATTTTTTCAATCGTCATCCGGCTGCATTTCTACGAGCAACCTTTTAACGTGTGATTCTAAGCACGATCGAAAATTCCTTCCGAAAATGTCCGTTAAAGTATTCAAATAGTAACCGCTTTCACGGTTGCTTGGCTTTCTGATCGACACCACCAATCCTCAGCAGATATTAGTACAACATTGACCATTAAGTAGTCTTGCGAAATTTTTTAACATAATTTTTGCTGTAGAGTTCTGGTCCGCATTCTGTTCTGATATGAGATTTCAACAATTATGATGATAAAAAACACAAATTGCTCTAAAATACAGGGACATTCCAGGTAGGTTTCGTTTATGTCTCAAAGTGTACCCTCGGTACAAGCACATTTTCGAGATTTCCCAGGGATGTCCCGTAAAGGATATACGGTAGAGGTTGTTGCTCCTTCATTCCTGGGACAACCCAGGAATGTCCACGGTACCAAAAAATGTATCATGCAACATCTCATTGTGAACCTTTTTGGTAGCCATCTGCAGATGAAGTGAAAAACGCAAAACGGTTGATGAATTTGTTTAACAAGGTTCGGACAAACCCCTAGAGGAATATCTTACACATACCTAATCAGAAGGGAACTGAATCGTTAACCAGAACATGCAGAAATTAAACCCATCATCGATTATGACAAGGAAAACCATGTATCACTATCACAGAAACATCCACCAAAATGATTCTAACTCAATGCTCAACTCAAAGTATTTCAGATACCTGCACAAGTTTATGAGACTATTTGTATCGTCACCACAGCGCAAATTGAAAGGAATCATTAAGAAATCCTGGTACAGTTTGATTTTCCTTTCCAATGGGCAATTTTTCTCCATACCCAAAATATATAATACGGTTATCTTCGTATGATATGACATGCAATTTGTGATGTTATTTTGATGTGGCACACAGTACGTCAGTATTTGATTAGAGATCGTCTAGTGATCCAGGTTTGATGGGAACATATCAGAGACCTAAAAAAAGTTTTTGGCACCTTCGACCACTCTATATTGTTAAATCTCCCATAGGGTCTTGGAATAAGACGCATAACTGTAATAAAATCTTTGAGAGTTTTTTATTCCATAGGAATCGAAGCCAGAGGTTGAGAATTGGAGATCATGAAAGTAAAGAGCGAATTATTGCTTGTAGTGTACCTCAAGGAACGGTGTTAATGCCAATACTATTCAACATCTTTTCCCATGAATAGAAAAATCCTGTTTTGTTCGAAAAACATCGTGAGAGCCGAAGTAAAGTAGGTAGGAATTGATATCCTTCTTGAATTTCTGAAAGCTGTATACCTCAGGCAACACCTTCCGGAAACCATATTGTCGATCGTTGATAAATCCAGAGCATTCTAGATATTTCATGAGCTCGATGTTGATAGCTTTCTCCACGACCAGCGTGGTAACATATAGGAGTGCGATAAGTCTATAGTTCCTTGGTAGGGTCTTTTTCCCTTTTTTGGGGACTGGTTGTACTCTTGCAATTTTCCAGTTGGATGGAAATACTCCCAAATTATAGGAGAGTTCGAATAACTTGCAAAGAACTGGTGTTAGTTCGGGAGCACTTTTTGAATAATATATTCTTACCTTATATCAACTCCAGTATTATAAGTTTTGCTGATGATACCGTATTGTTTTGTGAAGACAATAACTGTTTTGAACGACAAATAGAATATGATGTAGACCGAGTTATTTCATTGTTCGACTACAGACTTCTATCGAATAATTTTGATTGAAACATATTACGTACCACAGTTATGAAATATTTATTCCAGAATATGAAATTCAAATTTCCAATCGGCCAGCTATCAAACTCACAAAAAAATCAAATATCTTGGCATATTCCTAGAAAGCCCTTAGATGGAACCACCACATAAACTACTTAGTTGAAATATTATGTTGTATACTCACAAATGAAAAAAAAATATTATAAACATACTCAATTCATACTCAACATAAGTCGTATGGGGTGAAATATCCAAAACTTATATACAACCTCTTAAGGTAATTAAAAAAAAAGTTCCCAGAAACATCCTGCAAAAAGGATATGACTACCATAGTGACCTTCCCTACTCCGAATCTGAGATATTTGATCCCAGACAGATATTTTTCATGATTTTTTATGTACAACATGAAAATAAAAATGCCACCAATACAATAATCGTAGAAACCATACAATAATTGTCATAACACTGATGCACAAAGCAGTTGGCCAAAAAGTTAAAAATATCTGGGACCAAAACTATGCAGTCTCTTACTTGATAAATTGAGATGCGAATCAAATTTCAATAGGTTCAAGAGAAAAATGAAGTCATTCATTGAAGACACACATCGAGCAGAAATAAATAGACAAATAGAAACCTAAAAAAAATGAATTACTACCCAAACGTACTTGATTATTTGTATACTGTAACCTATTTTAACAGGTCTGATTAGTTATTCATTTATTTTATCTTATCTTATTTTATTAGGTTTTAATTTACGTATCCACTCACTGAGTGACACTATACTGTTTAATGGTGATTTTTAATGTTTGCAATGACTAAAAAACAATCGAATAATATTGTATATCTCTGTGAATGTCAATGCCAACGTGAATGGAAATACTTCAGAATGACCGTAATTGCTGTGAAGTTATCAACCATTGGGAAACAAATAAATTCATCATTTCTTTGGGTAGGACTACCGGAGACATCACAAAAAGCTATTTCATTTTTTTTTTTTTGATTTGAGGAACTGCTGAAAAATCTAAAATAAACTACTCCAAACAATTATGGACACTAGTTATGTGAAGTATGTTACCTGAAAATGAAGTTTTACCTGACCCAACTAAGTTTGTAAAGGTCAGAGTTTACTACCACTAACTATTCTCCAAAGTTGAAAATTAAATCATTTTCTTTCTTGAAATAGAAATTGTGTAACACTACTACCAAAATAAAAAACTCTCTAAATTATAGATGTTATTTTTTTACGATGACAAAAAGAATCGAGCCCATTTACTTTCCATTGACTTACTTTCTACGAAAGATAGGATGAACTGCAAAATACATGACTAACCTGCCGAAGAAAGTATGTCATCCACCCCCATCAACCAAATTCATTTATTCGAAATGAAACATCGATCTGACGCAATATAAAACACAATCTCCGGATGACATGCAAAGTGAAGGGCAAAAGGACGAAGGGCGATGTATCGCGATCGCCCCATTCAGGAGATGGGCCAGTTTCGCTAAGCCGAAGCCACAATTTCGAAGGGAACGAGTAATGACAGCTTGCGCTTCCCTCGCAATCTGTGGGGATTGCAGCTGTCTTTGTGCCCTTCCGGTCATTGTTGGAAAAATTAGTTGGAAGGACCTCCTGCTGAATTTATTGAAATGTACAAGTATTATTTCCTTCGTTGACAATATATTTGCAAGAAAATTCGAGAAACTTCTGAATTAATCCACGATCATTATGGAAATGGTGAATGCAATTTGGTATTACAGCGATTTCATTGTATATATAGGTTGTTTTCGAAATTGGAGCGATAAACGAAGTGGGAATTAGAAGATGACAAAGCCAAACGAAATGGCTTGCTCCCCTTGGTGTAGTAATTAATACACTGGAGTTTTATCCAGACATCAAACCGCTATTTTTAACACCTCGACACGTGTTTCAATCACCAAGTGATCATCTTCAAGGGGTAGATTAAACTGAATTTTCATACAGAGTTGTCCTCATTTATACCCATTAGATATATCTGCTAGATACCTGAGTCTTGTTTAACAAATTAATTTCACAATATTGCCTTATCTACTGATTAGGTAATGTTGAATTGAATGGATATGCTAATTATCAACATCATGTGATAATAAACAATAATTATTTTATCAAGCTATACATTAAACTATTAGGTATTGGTCCACCATCGTTAATCATAATTTCATCATGTTTACTTATTTCTAATCTTTCATATGCATCTAGATGCCTGTTGTTGTTAACTTGTCTAACTAATCTCAATGAACCACAGTCTGAAGAATGGCTTTGTTGCAAAATATAATGGGCGAATGCTGATTTTTCTGTTTTTCCGTATTTAAGATGTGCTAAGTTTTTTTTTTTATAGCGTACTTTAATAGATATTTTGGTCCCTGTCCATAATATTTTGCATGGCAGTCCTTACATTTAATTTCGTATATTCCAGACTTTTCTGAATTCTCGACTTTGTCCTCTGGGTTACCCAAAACGCTCTGTAGTGTCTGATTTGTTTTGAATACCACCCTCATACCTAGTTCCTTGAAAATCTTTCCAAAAATGCTTTGTGTTATAGTGGTATGGAGATATATTTCTCTTAGTTTTTATCATTTCTAAAAGTCGAGATTCCGTTCGTTCCTAACCTAAACTTTTTCTTCCTTATAATATTATTTATAATACCCCTCGAGAAACCATTACTAGCTGCTGTTTCTTTTATTGTCGCCTTTTCTTTGTCAAACCTCTCCCGTGTCAGAGGAAGAGTTAAAAGACGATGCACTAGAAAATTCAAACCAGCACGTTTGTGTTGTCCACAGTGATGTGAACTGTCAGGTATATAGGTAACTGTAAGGGCTAGTTTTTTTTCTGAATACATTGTATTCTAGCCATCCACATTGACTCCTCCAAAACGTCAAGGAATGGAAGTTGTCCCTTATTATCTAAGTCATAAGTGAATTTTATTGATGGAATCTGTTATTCAAAATAGAAACAAAGTTTTCAATATTCGATTTTTGCAATATTCGATAACAAAAAATTTCAATATATTATCGGAAGCATTATTTTCCTCATGGCTTTCGTCAATTCGTCTAGTATGACTTTTTCTACTGCTTTAAAGTCGAAGTGAAAATATATTTCGTTTCCCCAAATCATCACCACTTATCTGATAATGTTATAGATTCTACAGGGTGTCATGAACTTTCCACCCTCAATATCTATCTCTCTTTCAGTGAGGTGACACTTGTAAAGAGCATTGGAAACCGTTGTGATTTATCGCTCTGAAAGGGATATATGTTACCTTGAAAATGTTGAATGGTAATGGATCAAGTGCCATTTCATTAAAAAGCTTTTCCAATTTCACTTCCAATTATGCCTAATTTGTAACGATTCAGGAGTATTTTTCAAGAAATCGTGTTCAAGGCGTAATTACAACTTGTCAATACCCAGATTCATAGTTTAACCATCAAAATATTTGTTAGTATTATATTTGTGATGACTCCCTTTTTCTCAGAAAGGATGGATGGGTCCCTGTTGGTCACTTTGCTTGATTGATGTTCCAAACGCGATAAAGTGTTGCATATCGTTGCATTTGGATACACCTGATGAAGACTAACAGTCTTAGACATATGTCTTTGGTTTCATTTTTACCAGAGTTTTTAGTCCAATGAATCTTCTTTTCAAAAACGTCAATTAATGGAAGTTGTCCCTTATTATCTAAGTCATAAGTGAATTTTATTTATGGAATCTGTTATTCAAAAAAGAAACAAAGTTTTCAATATTCGATTTTTGCAATATTCGATAACAAAAAATTTCAATATATTATCGGAAGCATTATTTTCAGAAAGAAATATTCAACAAAATAATTTTATATTTTTTTCGTGAAGCTCTAATATAACAACTTCATAGATGTTCGCTAATTTATTACTCATTGCCGAGTAACCATATCCATAATCTACTATAAAATAATAGTATGTCATGTAAACGTGTTATAATAGTTATTTATGATACAAGTGTTAAAAGTGTTAAAAGTGTAATTTTATTTCGTGAGTGGGGAATATTGTGAAACGAGCGTTAACGAGTGGAGCAACTCCACGAGCAAAATAAAATCACTTTTAGCAAATGTATCATACAAATTTTTTTGTACAACAGTTACCGTAAGAAAAATACAAAAAAATAAGACCAATAAGGATTTGAACACACGATCTTTGGGTTACAAGGCTAAATAACTAACTAACTAATTACAAATAGTTTCAAGGAAGCCATCACAACGCCTATTTTCAAATCCGGAAACAAAAGACTCGCCACAAACTATAGACCTATATCGGTAATAAATAACTTTGCGAAACTTTTTGAAAAGTGCATGAAAAATAGACTTGTAAATTTTCTGGAAAAACATCAAATTCTATCACCATGTCAATATGGATTCAGAGAAAATATGTCAACGGAAAACGCCGTTTTTCATCTAATAAGTAAAGTACTAAATAACGCTAATGAAGAGAAAAAATGTCTAGCGGTGTTTTTAGACTTGGCCAAAGCCTTCGACACTGTCAATCACGATATTTTGTTACAGAGGTTGGAAAAAATGGGGGTGAGGGGTAAGTCTTTGGAACTATTAGCGGATTATTTACAAGGCCGAACCCAGAGGGTCAAAATAAATGAGACTTATAGCCAGGCTAAACCAGTCGCCATGGGTGTACCCCAGGGTACTGTCATGGGTCCAATTCTGTTCCTAATATATATCAACAATATTTACAACCTGAAAAACATTGAAGCTGATATTATTTCATTTGCTGACGACACGGCATTGATTTTCTCTGGTAATACTTGGAACACTACTTACGCAAAAGCACAAAACGGACTGAAAATTATATTTTCCTGGCTGAATTCCAGTCTCCTGAGCCTAAACGTCGACAAAACAAAATTTTTGACCTTCTCATCAACAACAAGAGACCAACCACTAGAGGAAAACATTTTCATACATACCTCCAGTTGCCTAAATCCTATAATTTGTTCTTGTCCGTGTATAAAAAAAACTGATTCAATAAAATATCTGGGTGTGATGCTTGACCAGCATGTACGCTGGGATAAACATGTAGATTTTGTCGTGAAAAGACTCAGGAAACTCATTTTCAAATTCTACCAACTCAGAAACAAACTTAATAAACATTTACTATTAATGAGATACGATGCATTAGCTGAATCAGTTTTAAGGTACTGTCTTATTGTTTGGGGTGGGCTGAATAAAACACACTTACATAATCTGCAAGTAGTACAAAACACTTTGCGTAAAATAGCACTGAAAAAAGATAGAAGATATTCAACTGAGAGCTTATATAAGGAGGCTAGTTTATTCAACGTTAGAAAATTGTACGCCTATCACTGTATACTATGGACGATGAACTCGCCCCTTACATATCTGACACACACACATGACACCCGAGCCAGATCCGAGAGAACAATTAGTGTTCCTTTTTGTAAAAATGTATATACCCAAAGGTTTGTTACTTACTTTGGACCAAAACTTCTCAATCAAGTTCCCATTGAACTTAGAAATATAAAAAATATTATAAAACGCAAAAAAACAATTAGATCCTTCGTTGATCACAACTTTGATTGCTTAAAAAAAACATTTGAATCAATCAACTGAATCGTGCCTGGTGTGACTTATAATTTAACTCAAACCTGTCTCCCTTTTTTCGTGACTCTCTAATCCAGTTCTTTTGTGGGTTGATCGTCGATTTTTATTTTAATTTTTTATTTCTTACTGAAAGGAATGAATAGTTTTTTTTTTCTTCTTATTTACATTCATGGTTGTGTCCAGGTCTGGGAAAATGCGCAACACAAGCTTTGCTTAGGCGTTTCCCAAGAACTGAACACCACCACTTATTTATTTGAATTTTTACTGTTATTACCATAAAGATAAGCGATATACATTATTTGTAACAATACGTATCTGAATTGAATAAATTGATTGATTGATTGATTGATTGATTGACAAAGATTGTTATTGTAAATTATCACATTTTAACATTTCATGTATAAGAACATGTCATATAAGCATCTCTTCTATTTTTCATAACCCAGGAGGTCAGGGGAAGGACGGAAGGATGTACGCAATAGTAGCGACTCTTCTGCTCCTGATCAGGAAAGCAGAAGAGCGCCTTGCCTAAGCGATATTAATGTCGTTTTATTTGTAATTATTCTCATTCGAGTTGCAGGAATGAGTGGATTATCTGTGATATATGTAATTTTTTTACACTTCATTGACACGCTTATTATCAGCTTCACTTTGTATCTATGTATGTATGTAACGGGATTTTTGAACATGATTTTCACCCACCTTCAGAAGTCCGAATGATTCGAAATTTGGCATGTGTTTATAACTCCAGTGACAGTGCAATATGACATTTTCCTCACAGAAAGAAATGGTGGATCCTAGATGGATGATTTGATCAAAAATTGGTATATTATTGTAAAAATTCACAAATTTAAGATGGCGGCTCCAAGATGGCGCACGAGGCTTGTGATTATAGTCAGATTCCAAACATTTTGTTCAACGAATTTTTCACTTCATATCGTAATATGAAAATACACTACGGTTAAGCGACCGTTTCCGTTGGCGCAGTTACAGTTTGGATGGACGATTAGCACAACTAAGTCGGATATTTTGAGTAGGAATTCTGGTTCGAACGTTCTTGGGATCGTGATCGCAAATCAAATAGTGTGACTCTCATTTTTCCTAGCTCGCACAAGTCTCTAGAAGACGGCGGATATAATAATGTTTCAGGGCAGGGATTAGCTCAGTGGATTGCGCGCGCACCTAGTGACCGGAAGGTCCCAGGTTCGGTTCCCAGCCGGGGCGAGCTTTTTTCATTTTTCTGAATGATTGAATCTCGACTGGGAATAATCATCCACGATTCACTGTTGCGTTGAAAATTAACAGTGCTGCTCCTGAAGTGGCGTAAGGAGTTAGTAACACAGCCTACCCAGAACACGTGCTTAATGACATTGCAGTCAACTCGAAAATACAAAAAAAATATCCTGTAGGTATTATACCATTTATATCAGGTCACTGTTTGTAATTCCTGAAATTTATTCCAATAAAAATTGAACCAATTCCAGTAAGAGCTATTTTCCATAAAAGATTTGTGGAGTCTTTCAATGACCAAATGAATATATTCGTAGCATAAAAATTGCGTATTTTCTCGTTGCCATTCAGGTGGGCAATGAAATTACGAGTTGAAACCAAACCCTTTTTTATCTAACCGCCACATCAGTTTTTAATCCATCCTGAAATCCCTGGGGAAGAATAAATAGGGTAGGATTTGTAAAAATGTAATATTTTGCCGTTATCAAGGTCATTATCAAAATTACAGTTCTCGAAAGCCGCCGGCTTATTGCTCGGAATTAGCGGATTTTAAAAAGTTTGTCGAAGGGTATTGGAGCAGGCCGGTAGCTGGCATAGGGTGTGGCGAGAATGTATACCCTCGTGATACTTATAGCGGGATTTGTTCACCAAGATTTTTAATGAGCGGAGTTGAAGGTTATTACTTTTTCAATGCCTCTGGTGGAATTTAGAATTTTTCGGCTAATTGGACCTAGCCTTTTTTCTTTAATTGGATCATTTTCAGCAGCAGAAATCAAATTCCTGTTTTTTTTAGTATAATTTTGACATTTAAGCTATATAGCTAATAGACTACAAGCTCCCCTATTACTTTGAGAAGGGATCAAATGACCCAGCAAGAAGTATATTCAGAATGATGCTGCTATATGAAAAAAATACTTCAGGCCCTATATGCCATCAATTCTGGGCGGACTAGTGACTATAATAATAATAACTAGATCGTTGAAGCAAGAAACAACTGCAACGGAGACAATCGTATTCTCGAAAGATGCTTACAAACCCAAGATACGATCAAAACTCTTTGAATATCCTAACGGATCCCGCTCTTTTTGAAAATTTGCCAAAGCTGTTGAAAGAAATTTTACTTTCAGGTCATTTCCTTCCCTAAGGAAGATGGAACATTAGCAACGAACGTCCAGAAAAAACCCATATCTTTGAGAACACATTTGTTGCAAATTCCACGCTAACTTCATTGGAATAACTACCTCAGAACATCTTCCCCATTGAGACAAGTCATATGCCCGAGATTATCTTTTGACAACAAACCATCAGACGCACTCTGCTGGTTCTTGACACCAACAAAGCTAGCGGATCTAACGAAATTACGCCGCTCGTTCTAAAAAAATGTGCTCTCGAACTAACACCAGTTCTATGCAAGTTGATCAACATTTCTGGCCGCTGCACTAGATATCTTCAAGGCGTTTGATCGCGTTCGGCACCAAGGAATCCTAACCAAATTTCCATCTTATGGGTTGCCTCCCCAATTGTGTTCCTTGCTATCTAGCTTTCTCTCACGTGGTGGTCGAAGGACATTCTGCCCATCAATGATTTATTGGGAGATACCTCATGTCCAATGCACAAATTGCGGATGAAAGATAGTACCATTCACACCGCTTTCTCTTCCAAAGCTCTGCTATCAGCCAGTGAATACAGGGATGAACTGGGAAGAATCATCATTGAAATAAATACGGACTTGGCAAAAATTCTAGGCCAGCGTAAGTATGAGTTACTATGAGTATTCATGCCAATGAAATCTTTTATTTCAATGGTCGGTATTACCTTCAGCAATACCCTTTTATGGGAGAACCATGTGGGGTCCATTGCCTAGAGTTCCTCTCAAAAACTTGGTTTTCTGTTTCGTGTCAAGAAGTATTTAACATCCCGTCAACTGATTATGATTTATGAGCCACAAATCCGTCCTCTTCTGGTATACTGCTCCCATATATGGAGTACAGTACACCCAAACACACGTTGAAACTTTTTGATTGTGTCTAAAAGAGAGCCATTCGTCTTGTCGGTGATACTATGCTCACTCACTTACTGCTCTGGAAAATCGGAGGTTGGCATCTATCTCTATTCTATAGATATTTTATTGGACGATGCTCTTTCGACATATCATCAATCGTTCCACTACTAGCGGTCCCCTCGAGACTGACCCATCGAGCTCAGTCCTCACATCCATATGCCATCACTTTGGACACATGCCAAAGATCTATTTTTCAAGGCTCATTTTTCCACCGAACGGCAAAGCTTTGGAAATCGCTGCCTCGGGAGGTATTCCCTGTTGCATACAGCGTTCAGAAATTCAAGACCCTCTGAACAATACAAGATTTTCTTTTTCGTGGAAACCAGAATTTAAGAAAGGAGAAATAATAATTTACCATCGGAAGAAGTTATTTTCAGATAAAATATTCTTGTGCGGCATTCCTCACGATGGTAGATTATGGAATAATGATCTCCTAGAACTTACTGCCGTACAAATATAATGGACCGGAAGCCAGGATTTTTTTTTGTATTTCCGGAAATCGCAAAATTTTTATGGAATCCGTCCCATTATCTTGAAATTTTATAATCGACCAACGTGAGGAATTCCGTACAAGAATATTTTGTCTGAAAAGCACATTTTCCGATGGAACATCATTATTAATATATTTTTTCGTGATTTGACATCGATTGCTATAACCATAAGCCAAATTATTATTGTTATACCGTCCAAAATTGAAGACATAGTTGCCTAAAGTAAATTTTTCACAAAGCAACATTGTTCTGAACATATTTCATGCTTCATTTGACCCCTTCAAAACGTTGTAGTCTATAAAGGAGTCGCTTGTCTCCTCATGGCTTTCGTCGATTCGTCTAGTATGACTTTTTCTACTGCTTTAAAGTCGAACTGAAAATATATTTCGTTTCCCCAAATCATCACCAATTATCTGATAATGTTATAGATTCTACAGGGTGTCATGAACTTTCCACCCTCAATATCTATCTCTTTTCCAGTAAGGTGACACTTGTAAAGAGCATTAAAAGCCGTTGTGATTTATCGCTCTGAAAGGGATATATGTTACCTTGAAAATGTTGAATGGTAATGGATCAAGTGCCATTTCATTGAAAAGCTTTTCCAATTTCACTTCCAATTATGCCTAATTTGTAACGATTCAGGAGTATTCCTCAAGAAATCGTGTTCAAGGCGTAATTTCAACTTGTCAATACCGAGATTCATAGTTTAACCATCAAAACATTACATTATTGTGATGACTCCCTTCTTCTCAGAAAGGATGGATAGGTTATTTTCCAGGTGACACATTTTCGAACCCTTCATTAATGTGCGGTTGGGTCCCTGTTGGTCACTTTGCTCGATTGATGTTTCAAACGCGATAAAGTGTTGCTTATCATTGCATTTGGATACACCTGATGAAGACTAACAGTCTGAGACACATGTCTTGCTCACACTTCCCCTCGAAGGCGCATCGTTTTCTTATACTTATGATCCTGAAATCAGATATCACCTAGGTAGCAATAGCTGCCTCTGTGGGTAATTTATTTTCTCGTGAACACGAGATTCCTAGATAGATTATTTGGAAGAAAGGGTGTTATTAAATGGCCTCTGAGATCACCGGATTTATCTCATTCATCAGACTGGATTAGATTTATTTGGGGCTTGCGTGCTACAAGCCTCTATCCTGCGACATTTCAGATATATTGTGTACGCCCTCGAAAAAGTTCAGAGTTTTTCATCTTGTCCTGTTTTCCTTATCAGACTCAGAAAGCTAATTTTTAAAGCAGGATGGGCTGTTGTGGTCTCCTCGTTCCTCTGAGGAAACACGTAATATTTTGTTTGGTCCCTTCAGTTTTGGGGTTTGGTCCTTTTTCTCCTTTTTGTAAATTTTTGTTTTTTTTGTACTTAGGTCAACATTTTTTGCCCTAAGGGTGTTTTGGTCCATGTACGGCAGCAAAGCCCTATGTGTCGCAGTAAAGTATGAATAAGAGTAATTATACCCGACTTCGACCTGGTATCTCAGAGGTTTCGTTTCTCCCCAGTGAGCTTTGGCCCGGATTTCTCACTCGCTTGAAGAATTTTTTGAATTTCCTTGTCATATTCTGTCAGGACCAGGTCACGTCGAGCAAGATCCAATTCTTTACTGCGCACAGACGGTCATGCAACACAATTTATCATTAACGATAACTTATCAACCACAAATTATTTTATTTGTGAAATGATCTTAACGAATAAAACACACTGGATCGTGTGGTTTCCAAACAGCACACTTTGTTTTTCAAAATAGTAGGAATAGGTGGAATAGATAGAAGGTTTGGCTTTTGTCTCTTTCATTTATAGCATAAATGAATGTTGTTGTCCATGTCAAGATTAGCCTTTGCATTATAATTTCATACTGGTACGTAAGATATATCACGAATGAATTTGAAAAAATGCAAATTGAAATATACTTCCTCATTTCGTGGCCTTATGTCGACCTTCCACTTCAAATGATATAACATTTGATATAATGGCAATTTTTGAAGTGAAGAATAAAATTACATGAGAGAATATTTTGTGGTTTACAATCTTCAGCTGATGGAAACAAATTTTTTCTATTCATACCGCAATCTTCTTGTCATCATTATTTTCCACGATATTTTACGAACTTTTTCATTAGAACAATATCGAAAAGAATACAGATCGTATGAACAATTTAATCAATACTTTGGGATAAGTGATTTGAAAAAGTTAAGAAAGTGAGATATTTGGCGTAATTGAAAATATATAGATACGAGTCAAATAGTTCCCAACCACTACTGGAATATTGGAAAATGTCTCAATTTAAAACCGAAATATTGCTTCATAGTTAGACACAGTGCATCTATATTCGACACTAGTCACTCCGATTAATTGAAAATAAAGAGTTCGACTAAATGAAATGGGAAGAAACAACCTTAACAGCTTCCAAGGATCACACTGTACATCATGGCATCTGCTTTAAAGTCTTCGATAAAGTGTAGGACAGGCGTATCTAATGTCCCAGAACCGATTTTCGAAACACATTATTCGATGGTGATTTCCAGAGACGTTACAAGCTGTTTTGAATTCATACAGCTCCACTTGATGAGCAAACATTGAATACTTCCGCCGCGTACTCACTAGAACATTCTTTCGCATGAGCACCAGATGAGCACCGAACGAGCGAACGCTCGGACAGTATGAACGCTGAAATCAGCATCCAATCTGTTCGAGAATAGGCTCCTTCGGTGCTCCTGCGGAACGAATTCTCTAGTGAATACGCGGCTGTTTTGTTTAAACTTTGGATAAAAGTATGCAATCAAATAATGAATGAAATGAATATTTCAACATAATGCAACCAAGCAAAATATATTAAATGAACAACAGTAGGTATATACTCTCAAAGTTGAGATTTTTTTCAATGTAAAATTCGGAATAGATCATTTTTCCAAAAATCACTGGTATAAAATTGAAAAAATTTAGAAGTTTCAAAACTCAGCAACAAACCACGAGAAAATTCACAAACGTTTTGTTATCTTCATCTAAATTTTTCTACATTATTCTTTGCGCTATCGTGATCTTTTGCTCTTGTGAGAAACGATGGGATATGAAAGATTTTGAAAATATGTTCGAAAAAGCCCGTATTAAAAATGTTACAGTTTGATACATCTTTATTATTGAAGTAGAAGCACAAACTTCGAATAAGAAGATTAGTTTTCAGAAAGATCAGGCGCAATATTGACTGTCGCCAGTACTTAATCTCAATGTAGTGGAAATAGATCTACCCTTCGAGGACCAAGGGGTAATTTTCTTAAAATGCATTATATGACGATCCCACGTTTTTCACTATTCACTGTATCATCTTCTAATAACCTTCAAAGAAACCCTTAAATTAGAAAAAAAATTCGTGTTTCATAACGTTTCAACTATAGATACAATTTTGTATAGAATTTCGTGTTCTGTCTTATTATATAAAATATCCTTTATATTCGGATAATCCAGCCTTTTTCTCAAAAATAAAATCTTGGTCTATAAACATATCATTAAACCTGCCATTCTGTAGCCTTGTCCAGTGTTCTGCAGCCTTGAGAATACCGGGCTCACAGGGTTGGATATAATGCAGAACAAAGTACTTCGTATCATCAATATGCCACACGGACATGCCGGACTCAGTTCCCAAGCGCTGGATATTTTCCAGAAATACAAGGAGGAACCAGACGTAGACCAGATCCCAAGGGAAGTAGTTTCCGGGAAATAGTGCCAAACTACGGCAGAAGTGGCCTTATGGGTGGAGGACAGATTGGTTACTATTTGTGAGTAGATGTCTTTGTCACTGGAAAATAAGATGATATCGGATTGCATGCTGCTCTCCGAGATAGAGACAGCATCAATTAGCACGCCGATTTGACGTAACCAAATTTTCATCTCATTTCAATCTCCGTAATGATATCCCTGGACATGATCAATTCATTTTTTTGGTGCTTTTTGGTATCCACTGCTTCGGTCACGTGTTCTCGGTAGGCTGTGGTACCAACTCCTTACGCCACTTTAGGAGCAGCACTGTTAGTTTTTAACGCTATAGTGAATCGTGGAGGATTATTAATTCCAGTCGGTAAAGAGATTAAATCATTCATATAATGAAAAAAGCTCGCCCCGACTGGGAACCAAACTTAGAACCTTTCGGTCACCAGGCGCGTGTGCTATTCATTGCGTTAACCAACGCCCCTTACTCATTTATTATCTACCGACTAGTAGGGGTATGAGGAATATGCTGGCGGACGTAAAGAAAGTTATCAAGGTTAAGCAGATTGAGCAAAGGAGTAGAAATCCCAAAATAACTGACAAGTTCAAGACGTTGTTCATGCGCTGTGATTCAGTAAAACGAAATATTTATCAGCTTTCAAACATAACATCTAATGGATCATTATTGATAATGGCGTAAGTAAATATAAAACAGGTAAATTACTGGGATCATCAAACTTTCGTCGCCATTTTCCATCGTTCTTGGAAGGTACTCATGTTGGTAAGGCCTTTTCACAATATCTATCAGATCTAGTTCAATGTCCAGCGTGGCCGGTAAAGTAGTTGTTTTCTGTTAGATATTACAAAAAAATCGTATTTTTCAACTTGAATGGAGAATGTTCCCCATCCTCTCGATCATTTTGACCTCCCAATATCACTTTGGACAATATGCTCCCCGGTCATTTGCAGTCACATTGCATAACATAACTCTTTATTCAGGAAAGAGAAACCATTCAAAACACCCAAAATTATAAATTTCCAGGTACATTGTTAGTGTCAATTAATATAACTTGTCTACAAATTAGAAATAAGTACTGGTATGTCCTAACTACCTTAATTGATAAAAAGGGTACTTTTCAACGAAAAATAATTCAGTTTACCAATCGCTTGAGAAAGCAACTGTGCAGCGAAACATTTTGCGAGTTCGCATGCACCCAGGTAAAATCCCAAGCGCCAAAATTTTGACAAGGTGTACGTGGTGATTGAAAAAAGAATCTCGTTGGTGAGACTGTATTGACGGTGACACCGAAATATACCTTACCTTCCACACCATTGGTATTTGTACCTGATTCAAATATCGTTGTGAGGTTAGTTCGTTCTGTTCAGAACTCGGCACAAAATTCATTTGTTTAATTTCCTCGTGCTCAAGTCTTCAACTAATGTGAGTTTCTTCTGGTTAGAACAGAGTCAAAAAGTTCTCCTCAGAAAAAACAAATCGTTTAATACTCTTACACCCAAGCGTCCATGCAAAGTTGGTTCATTCTGATTAGAACAGACCAAAAAATACCCACAAAATAAATGTATTTAGTTTTTCGCTACCAAATATCTCCGTAAAGTTAGTCCGTTAGTCCCAAAGCACAGTGTTTAGTGCTCGTGAAAGCACTCGAAGCACTTTTATGCTGCATCCCCACCAAATAAAATAAAAAATTTCTCGTCCTTTTCTTTGTCATTTCCCACTTCTCATCTGTGAAGAGGTAACCATGTGCTGCCCTTTCGATTTGATTTTGATATTTTTTTCAAACTGTGGGAGGTTTAACATCCGAAAAACGATGTCAAGAAAACCGCAAAACCAAACATTTATTCAATATTATTTGTGGAAATCTCACTTGTTCAACAAATGTACAAACATAGAGAAGCGAGGCGTCAAGCGGCAAGCGACGCTACTAGCGACACGACTGGAATATTTCTATGCGTTTTGTGTGTACATAGTGAGAAGGTAAGCGACGCCGACGCGATGACGCCCGACGTATCTCGAGCGACAATGTTTATTTACGCGTGATAGCTGCATCAAGCGCAAGAGTGAGTGCAATCGTTTGATTTGGAAGGAGGGTGCATTTTGTGAATTTGTTTATTGCTTTTAGTACTTTGGATAAGTTACAAGAACGATGGAGATCGAACAGATAATAAATTCTGTGTTCAAAAGACACGCTATATGGAATCAAACTGACAACAGTTCATAAAGTGTCGCGTTACTATGTGTATGTTTTTTGTCTCGTCGCTAGTCGAGTCGCTTGCCGCTTGTCGCTTCGTTCCTCTATGTTTATACCATTTGTTTCACTTCTAATAGTCTGAGAGTTCTAAGTGCTTAGTAATCGCATTTTATAAATGAAAGTGTTTAGTGCTAGAGATTTCAGAGAACTTTTCAAGAGTGCTTGGTGCTTAGTGCTTGAAGCCATTTTTGTCTGAAAATCGACTGAGGGGAAATGACAAGAACCCAGTAGATAAGCTTATATATCTCACATGCATTTTTCTACAGAATTTGAAGATCTTTGGAGAATATTTGGTGTTCATTAGTTATAGTACTTTCAACTGGAACTGTAACTATCGTGATAGTGGAGGAAGAAGAGCAAAATAATGTTGAATATCAGAAAATAGTGACGTTATAAAGTAGTTTATTGTCTCTACCTGTGATTATTCGTCGGTATTGTTAGTTGGCATGCAAGAAATAGTGAATTTTGTAGCTTATTTGTGTTCAGTTTCAGCCAAACCACCACGAAAAGTATATTAAGTACGACCAGAGAAAAATTTCCGATTCAGGAAATAGAAGTTGTTAGCTAGAATTACAATGAAAAAAATATGAGTAACATACATTTACAATATATTGACGATGATATTAGAAAAATTCCCAGACTATTTTCCGATAAATATCATCAAAGAATATCCTGTTTTATCCCAGACATGCGGTCTAATTGAAAGATAACTTCACCACACGGGAAATATGTTCTTTAATACGATACCTATTTCAATAACAGCACAATAATATAGTTTCATACGTAAACATTATTATATGTTTTGGATTCTTAGTAAGTTGTCTCTCATATCAGAACCAGTTCAAAGATCATTAAAAACGAATTGGAGTGGTCGATCCCATCATTGCTGAATCGCGACAAAATGACGTTATTGAAGTGCTGCGTGTTTGCTCTGGTTGTGAATTGTTTTGAGATATTGGTGGATTCTAATTTCACCACACTAGGTTTTGGTGAAGAGTACGTAGAACATGGAGTTACAGAAGAGATGAGTACTACAGAAAATGATGGGTTTTTGTCTAACGAATCAACGGAAACTCCTGATAGCCCATCGTTGGTTTTGAGTGAGTATTTATATGATCTATATGGAATAACGAAAATATCAATATTGCGAAAATACATCAACGGTGTGTGAATAAACAACTGCCGTAGAAAAATCTTTGAACGATTCACTTTTGTAAAAAGCTATTTCGTGCTAGGAAAAGGAGTCCTAGTTTTCGAATAGGGTAATTGCCATATTATATCACCGTGAAATGTATAGAAGGACAAGGGATAGGTAGCCAAGTGGTTAGAAACGCCGTCTCTCAATCATTCCGGTTGCCGGTCATGTGGGTTCAAAGCCTATAGCGACTGCAAATTTGTGTCTGATTGCCTGTGAGAGTCCTAGAAATCGCACTTTAAAAGGTGAGACCTCTCTAATCCTTGGCTCCAGGCGCATATACAGGGAAGGAATTGGGGAAATTGATCGGTAGAGCTCATAAGTAAAAATAAGGCAAAAAATAGATTGAAAAGATCGAGTCGATTTTTATTAATTTTTGGGTTATTATGCTGTGAAAAATTTTGAATATCATGTTGTATATGCTTACAGCA
This sequence comes from Chrysolina haemoptera, assembly GCA_958298965.1. Taxonomy (NCBI): domain Eukaryota; kingdom Metazoa; phylum Arthropoda; class Insecta; order Coleoptera; family Chrysomelidae; genus Chrysolina; species Chrysolina haemoptera. Next base: position 16,710,541 of record OY282585.1, on the reverse strand, counting down.
TGAGGCAAAAAAGAGTTTTTTCTGAAACTCTTCAATTGACGTCTCGGCCATATGTGGGCCTTTCGTTAACTTTCAAGGAGCATATTTTGCAAATCAAGCCAACGAACTGTTCTGAACACATTTTGCTATACAGTGAGCAAAAAATAATGTTGAATTATTGAAGATGATACGAGTAGGTCCATTGTTGATTCAAGAAATAGAAGCTACCCAAAACACCAAAATTACGTCACTCTCATTCGATGCGTGTTTCGCGAACAAAGTTAGTATTCTCAAGAGCTACAAGCTTACTAAACTACTTAACCCTATTTTAATTGTATATACAGTGAGTTTCAAAAAGTTTGCACCATAAATGTTGGTGCATTGTAAAAAAACTTGTATTTGAGATATTAAAATTCTGAATTTCCGAACGGTGTGCAGGGGAGACCAAAACATAGGAATTTTGATCAAGAGAAAACTATACTCTTATTTTTGATCTTATTAAAGAAGATTACTTAGAAAAGTTGTATACAATCAAAAACAATAAAGAGATTCAGAATAACAGCCAATTACGCAACAAAATTGTTTTTTCTTATTTTTTCAAACCTCATAAAGAGTACTAGTATCTCATATGCACCTAAGATGCCTCTCTAATATTCTTACAACGACATTGCAATGCAAAATTTGGTCTAATTCATCATTTGTTAAAAACTGTTTGAAATTATTTCTAGGTTTTTGGTGCATATTCGATATTTCACTATGTATGTATTTGATAACAATCAGTGAGATTTCATAGAAGGAAATTATTAAATGAATCAATTAATTTCTGGTAAACGATTGAATAAAAATCTACAACTTTACGATTACCTTAATCATGAAAAATAAATTTTTGGTAGCCATGATTTTGAATTTTAATATAAGTTTTGATTAAGAACAACTTTTCTTCGTAAACTATTTTTTGTTCTCCCCTGTATACTCTTTAGAAATTTAAAATTCTGACAACCTATATGCACGTTTTCTGCAATGCACAAATTTCTATGAAGAATAAAATTTTCTGACAAATGGATAAAACCAAGTGTTCCATGTGTTGCAAACCTCGGTGCAAACTTTTTGAGACTCTCTGTATACGTCTTTCCTAGCTCAAGTCTCTCGAGGTTAAGAGTGCAACCGGTCGACGGAAATAACAATTTTAGCAATGAAATGGAATGTGGGATGAAGCTCTCCCATTTTTCAATGGAAACGCAGATCTGATCATATATAGGTTGTTCGTTGACGACGTTTCTCGATCAGTTGGAAAATTGTGTGGAAATCACTTCAAGAAAATAGAAGCCACCCAAAACACCAAAAATACGTCACTTTCACTAGACGCGCGTTTCATCAACTAAGTTGGCTTACCATGCACTTTCAGTAAGCTTATAGCTCTTGAGAATGTTAACTTTGTTGGCGAAACACGCGTCGAGTGAAAGTGACGTAGTTTTGGTGTTTTGAGAAGCTTCTATTTCTTGAATTGTATCCACACCAAAGGTACCAATTATTCATTTTCGATCATTGTTGATACTCGAGTTTGATATTTCATAAAGAATGAAGATCATGTTTTGTCTACTCTTTTGACCTGTATTCAAACGAAATCATGAGAGAATATTTATTTTATTGTACCTACATGGTTGGATAATAAGCATTGATTCATGGAAAATACAATTCACTATTTGTGGACTTTTTGTTGATTTTCGATTTTGACATTCTCCAGATGATTATCATCAATTTTTGTGATTCCGAAAAGGCGTATCCTTTGAAACCTCCTCAAGGAAATCCGATCTTGAAATAAATACAATGTTTTTCATTTAACCCTCAAAGAGTTAACGCAGTAGCAATCTAGTGCGTACATGCACATCATCATAAATATAGCATAACCAAGTACCTAAGTAACAAAAATGTCGAAATCCGGAAAAATCGGCAAATGACAGGCAGCAAATCACAATAGAGCACTGTCAGTGACGTAATATGACAGTTGCAGAACAATGACATAGGGGGACAAACAAACCAAACTGAACAAAAACAAACCCATTGAACCCATTTCCCATAAGGCTACGTGAATTACCTAATGTCTGTACAGTTTAAAAAAAAAATTATCCATCAACACCCAAAAAAAAAACGAATTTTAATGTTATCAACTGTCAAATGCTTTGTTTGTCCCCCCATGACCGCCATGTTGTGACGTCAGCTGACAGTGGTCTATTGTAATTCGATATTTGATTTTATCACAGTGCTGGCAAATTAATTCTGAAAACGAGTATTCACAAAATATCGTGTATATTCATTATAGACAAAATACCTGACCATCAGCATTAACTTCAAAAGGTTTCAAAAAATACCTGTTTTCGTGAAAAGTTCAATTTATACTTAATTATATACTCATAGCTTTCGTATAAAAAGATATAAAATAAATATTTGTCCATGATTTATTTTAAGAATAGGTTTTTGGAGAATTTGTCTTTATTGTCGTCGCACAAATTAGTACACAAAATTTGATCTTCATTCTCTGTGAAATATGGAAATTCGGTCATAGACAATGAATGTACTCGTAGGTATCATCTCCCATAGTTCAACACTATTTTTTGCTCATTATATAAACACTTGTAAAATGTACTTGAAACATTTCGTTGGCTTCATCTACAGAATATGCTTCAAGAAAATCAACGAAAAATTCACACTTGGGCAAGAAGACAATGAACGGGTGTCAGAAAAAACGACTTTTGCCTAATTCTGCAAGTATGTTTAACATAATTGGGAAATTCAAAGTCAGTCGATATTTTTCACAATATCCTATACCCAAAAAAACAAGGAAAAACCATTCGTAGAGAGTATTTTCCATAGCTTATCCTGAGGGGCCAGAAGAAAAGTAATGAAGAAAGTTGTTTCCTTTGGCCTCTACAATGATATCCGAAAATAAAAAAACTCTATTGAGCCCCAGGTATACATGTATCCAGTGCCATATATCCTTTCATAATAACTTATGACCTTTTCTAAAAGGCAAAATTTCTTATATTACTGGGGTGTCAACGATGCCTGGGTGGAGAATATCTGCTTTTATATTTGACATATGAAAAAATCCTGTCATGCAGAAATTGAGGAAAGTTGTCGAAATCAATAAAATAAAAATATGTGACTCATCAAAGTTATCTTTCTCAAAAGAAACATCCTATATCCAATAATTATTTTGAAACAGTGTTTCACAAATAAATAGTTGAGTGAAAACGTGGGACTTAAAAAAAAATTTAAAAGTAAGCTTTTATGTATCAGCCATTGATGTGAAAATTAAAAAATAACATATATTGTATGGAAAAAAAAACTTTAAAAATAAATATTTTCTTGAGAGTTTCGTCTCGTCGATGATACTTCTCTCACAAACACGATCACTCCTTTGGAACATCGCAGAATGGTTGGCGATCTGTGTCTGTTTTATAGATATTTTCATAAAGGATGCTCTCTCGAAATATCATCAATCGTTCCACCGTTAGCGGTCCCATCGAGATTGCCCCGTCAATATCAGTCCCCACATCCATATGCCGTCACTTTGGAGACATGCCGCTTATCTACTTCCCAGGCCTCGATTTTTTTCACCGAACAGCAAAGCTTTTGAACTCGCTGCCACGGGAGGTGTTCCCTGAGGCATTCAGCCTTTAGAAATTCAAGAAGGACACCAATTCCCACCTACTTCCCCTCTGCTCTCACGATGTTCTTTAAACAAGTTGGAACCGGAACTTAAAAAAAATAATGACATTTCACGCCTCAAGCTGTCGAAAAAATACTTAGTTAAATTTTGGGAATTTTGTTTCCATTCAATGAATATTTTCAAACTCTTCAGTTCAATAGTTTATATGTGAAAGCTTAAAATTTTATTAAAAAATAAATTATAACAATAACAATAATATTTATAAAATAAATGTAAATACGCCCCACGATAACTTCCAGACTTCGTGGTATAAATCTATTCAACTATGTAATAATGAAAAATATTTTTTTCAGAGTATTTTATTGAGTAAATGGGACATTATATTGAAAAATAACATAACTTTGATAAGTCACATATTATTTATTTGGAAACTGCTTTCGCCCACCCATATTTATTGTTGATACACCCTGTGTGTATTTTTTCTTGAATATTAACTTTCATGTGTACATATGCATCACATTTTATACTGCTTTGGAAATTGTCTAAGTGGCAGCCATATTTCAATTTCACCAAAAATTATACTCTACTGGGTAGTCCACAAAACTGTTCAGAAAGTCAATATCGAGGTACAGTAAATTGCGCACAGTCTTATTATGAGTTTATCCATACTTTCAAACTTCTGTCAATATTATGAGATGAAATCGTTCCAAATTCTTTCAGAAATGGCTACTGAATGTGAAACTCCAAATCAAGACGTAGGATTTTGTGTAGGAATCAAAGAATGTTCCAAACTATACAAACAACTGAATAACTCTGATGCGAAGACATTCCTAAGAAATTCGATGTGTGGACCTGTTAACGAGGATGTTCGGAATCCCAAAGTGTGCTGTGGAAAATATGATAATTTCAGAACTGCTAACAAAAATATTGGTATGGAATCAAGTCAGTAAGGTAGAATAATAAAGTAAAATATTCATTCGTATTTTGGAATGTCCACGTTCAATTATAACTGAAAGAAATAAACCTGAAAAATATTTTTGAAGACCAGCTCTCATTCATACATAAACTACTGCACTAAAAATTTCCAAATAAAATTCTGTCTAAGGAAAACAAACAAATTTTGAAAATATGAAACTCTATTTCAAGAGTTATGACGTTTCAGGCCTCAAGTTTTTTGGGTTTTTAATGCACTAAATATTATTTTTTAATCTTTGGTGAAGTAGTTTATGAATGAAAGCATGTGATCAAAAATATATTCAACATTTATTTCATTTCATAATTTTTAGCATTTGAATATTCACAATTATTTCACTGATTCTCTTAATTTTATTTTAACAATTTTTGGGCAATTTTTTTCGAGGAGAGAAGTTCAAGCCATCGTTTTATTTCTTTTTTGAAAAATTCCACGTCCACCATCAATAAATTTTCTGAAGTCCTACTCATTCTCTAATTGGCCTTCAGGGTGGCAGGGGTGTAATATTTTTTCAAATTGAGTAATATATCAACGGTACGATATATTTTCACTATTTCCAGGAATTTTTCCAATTTAATTTTCGCTAGTTTTTGTTACCTTCATTGAGAAGAAGAGATAGTGGTGGATTGAAATCTTTGACTTCGTAATATTTGACGATGCAAAGTTTTCCACTATTAAATTAGCTTTTCAGGTGTTCGTGAGTTTTCCCTACTCTTCTTGGAGATTGGAACTCCTTTTCACCGTAATTTTCGACTTCAGAAACCATTTTTTTAATTCCTACGCGTTCTCTATGAGGTTTCCAGGGGGAGGAGCAGGGGTAGACGTTTTAAATTTTTTATTATTTGGCGGTCTGATGTAATTTTCGACGTTCCAAACCTTTGGAAAATGTTTAGAAATCCTATTCGTTCTTTATCTAATAATAAGAATGGCAGAGGGAATAACATTTCTAGAAACTGAATTATTCGGCGGTCCGATGTTCTTCACTGTGTTCACGGATTTTTTCCATTTTATTTTCACCGGTTTTATGATTTCTTTTTTCGAGTTCCCCGACCGACATTTTTATTCCACCGTAATTTCGTAATTTTGACTTCTGAAGCTGTTGGAACATTTTCTCTATTTCCTCGTATTTTCTATGTACCCTCTAGGGGGACAAGGGGGTATTTTTCATTATTGTATCGTCATACTTTGTTGATACGATTGCAAAATGTCAGCGCAGTCGGTAACCAGCAAGTTCATTAGAAATGTATTGCACATTTTGAGCCGAAAAGACAGACAGACGTACATACTAACAGAGTAAGTGAAAGTAATGAAAACTTGTGAAGAAATCAAAAGAAAAGCTAGTTTTTAGGCTTCTATTTTCAAATTGGGATACAGAAAGTACAAGACGTACAGATTTTAATTTTTTTCAACAAATCTGGTGCTATTTATATAGCCTAAAGCCAATTATTATATTTGTTTTACTGGAAATCTTTTAAAATATTTCCTTAAATCTAAACAGATTTTCCATTATCAGGTGGTACGGGTATGATTGGCATTTATTTATTCCTCAAAGAGTAATACTTATCATTCATAAAGCATTTATTCTGCAGACGATGGTTAAGAGAAGGTTAATTCTGTTCAAAATTGAATTTGATTATTTTTATTCCTTTCAACTCAACTCAACTCAACATGCGATCTATATACTGATATGCAAAATTCCTTTCCAATAATTTAAAAATTCAATTTGATGAATCTGAAAGGTTTATATAGATTTGTTGATGAAATTGACGATTTGAATTATACTACTGACAATAATTCTAACAAAGAACAATTTTCATCAGATTAAAATTGATACGGGCTTGGGATGGCATGTTTAGAGGTGAGATACTCGTCATTCCCAGCCTGCACAAGTCTTCTGCGGATTTCTGAGGGTTGCTCATAGGAATGTAACCGGATGACGCTCAGCAAAACAAACTTCTTGTTTGGCATCTCATCTATTCGAGTTTTCAGAGTCCAAGCTTACTAAGATTTCGATATGAAATTCTATTCGCTTCCATTTTTCAAAATTTAAGAGACACATGGTATACTTCTCACAACTGTAATGAAATATTAGAGAACAGACAGTTCTGAAAAAGACCAAAACTTTTTGAAATGGCTAGTTCATATAGAAATGGAGCCGTAGCTTTAAAAATGTCGAAAACGTTTTGAAACGGCTAGTTCATATAGAAATGGAATGGTAACGAAAAAAAAAAACAGTTTTTGATCGCATGCGGTATCTCAAAATAAAATTGAAAAGTTTCCATACACTTCTGTTCGATTGAAGTGAATGTATGATATACAGAGTGACCCATTTGAAAGCGGACGTCTCTAAAACTGTTATTTATTTTATGATTCGGAAGTTTTTTTTTAAAGATAGAGCATCAATAGTTCCAGTTGGGTGCCATAAATTCAAATTAAAAATAAAAATAAAAATTTCAAGGCTCACTTCGAATTTTTTTCAAGGTAAAAAATTCAAAAACATACCTACTAGCGATTTGTTTGAATAGAATTTGACAACGGCACTGGATTCACGACATTTTCAAGTAGTTTATGTGAAAATCACGTAGGAATGCATCCATCAGTGGAAAAGTAATAGGGGAATAAAATTTGAAAATTATGTCAATTAATCAATTTCAGAAATGTTATCAAAATTCTGACTCCACCACTGGATTTGGAATGTTTCGAAATATATTTGATAATAATTTTCTTCGAAATCAGTTCATAAATGAAAAAATTATAAATAATTATATTTGAATAGAATTTCAGAAAAAATTTATTTTATTATTTCATAATTTTTTTATTCAACGGACTCCGTGAATATTTTTATCAGATATTCTCTCTGACATCCTAAATCCAGTGCAGTCAAAATTTTGATAACATTACTGATTTCGAAATGGTGTGTTGATTATCGGCATAATTAAATCATTCTCATATAAAATTTTTATCGATGGATGCATTCCTACGTAATCCTCAATTAAATTGCTTAAACATGTCCTGAATCTACTGACGTCATCAAATTATATTTCAAAAAATCGCTAGTATGTTTTTTGGATTTTTGACCTTGAAAAAAAATTCGAAGTGTGCCTTGAAATTTTAATTTTCATTCATGGTACTCCACTAGAACTATTAATTCTTAACTGAAAAGAAAACCTTCGGAATCGGATAAAAAATAACAGTTTTAGAGAGGTGGCCCGCTTTTAAATGGGTAACTCAAATATCCCACTTTCCTAAAAGTTCATCAAAGTTCATGTCTTTAGTTGCAGTGGAAGACGACAAAATATTTCCCAAGCAATGTGGCATTCAAAAAATGTTCATGAGAAGTCGTATCCTTGGAGGAAAAAAAGCGAACCTGGGAGAATACCCTTGGATGGTTAGACTAGTACATAAAAACAAGCATGGTTATAAATCATTCGGATGTTCTGGATTTTTGATTCACAGCAAATATGTTCTGACGGCTGCTCACTGTATTCACGGGGATTTCACCAAAATACGTGGGCCAGTGTAAGTAGAAAAATGAGAAAATTGTTAATTCTGTCATTGAATCATTATTCTTGACCAAACCCTTCTGTTTTTTTCGTTGTAATTATTTAAGTAAAAGTGAGTATAAAGACGAGGTTGTTAACAGACGGTATATCCACGATTTTCCCAGTGCCAGTCCATTTTTTTTATTTAACCAAATTAATGTTAATTTAATCATTAAATGATCTCGTGGTGTTTTCGTTCAGAAATAAATCAAAAGACATATCGCGAAAATTCAATCACTAGTGGTAATACTACTGATAATTTATTATTATCAAACTACAGCGATAATTCTTTCACGTTTTCAGATTGGTTGTTTGTTTAAAGGAATGCACAAGAAATTTAGCTAATGACTAGGATGTCAAGAAAAAATAATCAAACCGAATTACATTCGTGGTAATTATTTTAATTTTAACTTCATTAGCACTCGTCTTTGTTTTTTTGTTGCTATTATAAGAAATGCCACTCGTACAACTCGTCTATAGCAACAAAAATTCGTGCATCTAGTTGGAACTATCCTTTTCAATACTACTAGAGCTTCAATTAGCACTGTAAATTTTTCTGTTTTTAATTGAAATAAGAAAATTTCACACCAAAATATATTGAAAAATACCAGTTTACTGACGGTTTTTGATGCTTTTGAAATTTAACTAGTCTTTGTATATTAACTCAAAAGCAAAATGAGGTAGAATAACAATTATACATGAATAGCCAAATGCTTGAGGGAAAAAACAATAAAAAAAAGTACCACCAGTGAGCTTCGAACTCACTCTCTAAATGTTATTTAACTATAAATTTCAAAAAAATTTGTTGTTTAATACAATATTTACAGTGGAAATTCAGTGATGAAAAATAAAAAAAGACTTTGACGGTATTTTTATTTACTTTCTATATATCTCTTTTGTTTTATTTCATTTCAAAAACTCTAGAACATCAACAAACTTGATTGATTTCATGAAAGTATACAAAGTGAATTCTCAACAATTTCCAGTGTAATTTTATGCTCCGCACCCCAAGGAGTTGACAAAAATGTCCAAAATGGTTATTAGTTTTCATGTTTACGATGAGAAATAAAGGCCTTTGATTGGTCGAAAATGTTAGGTGTGGAATTTTGAAAAAATTACCACCACTTGTGTAATTACTGTTGAATATTTCACAGGTCACTTCGATGGTAATGAGTCCCCAATAGTTAGAGTGAACACTGAATATCGAAAATAATTGTATGAGTCCAGTTATAAGAGAGATGACTCTGTATATTCATTCCAGTTTCAATCCCATATTGAATGAGCGGTGTTTTAATCGAATATGGGCAAGGCAAGATTATATCATAGGTGGTCTCCAAAGGCTATGCGGACGCACAAGCTTCTCATAAACTTCATGAGATTCATGATGTCTCCAACATCTGAGGGCTTCAAGAAGACGTCATCTAGGAACATGGTCCTCTTACAGAAAAGCGATAGGTATTCGCAAAACTATCCCCCTCTAATTTTTCCAGAAGCTGTTCAGCTTTTCTTGGGGATAGGCTCAGAAGTATTTTCGTTTATCTTTCATCTGGTACTGTATTTCCGTGATATTTCTTCTCATCGGTTACCAATTGTTAAACCGGTTTTTTTAAGTGGTCTTTGAACGGTTCACAGAAGGGTGAACTTTCTTCTCATTGGCTCAACCTTGAGTCGTGAAACCAGTGACCACAGCAAAGGCAATATGACTCTCCCTTGAAAACAACATTTTTTCGCTGTCATTCTGACTATCTCAAAAAAAATATATCTTTTTCAACGTATGTCTTCTCAATGCTTCATCATGTATTTACCTGTTTGCTGAGAAACATGTTTTTTGTGGAGGGGTCTTAACTCAATGACCTTGCTTCATAGGTAACAGTGTATAATTTCATCTGTTACTTTTAGAAGAAAGCTGTGGTTGTCTTTCAGTCTTTGGTATAAACACCATCACTTGCGGTGTAAAACCGTGAATGCAGCTGACTATTGAGAGCCATTTCAAAAAGTGGTTTAATATTTCAAAGCTGTTGCAGTTAGACGGGAAATATTTTGTTCTTTACTGGCGGCTCAGATGGTTTGAATAGACCATCTGAATCTTCGAGATGTGAAGACTTTCTCAGCTAGGCTTATACTGAATATTTTGGAAATGAGAACAAGCCCTTTAAGGTTATATAGGATAGTAGTTACTTTGTGAAGACTTGCTGCAAAAATTTTCTTCACTCTCTAGATCAATGCGAGAGTTCGAATTGATTATAATCCATCTGCCATATTTTCTTGATCTTCAGTCATTTAATGTCATACACCTTTAACATGAAATGATATTAGAGGTCAAAAAGTATGGTTTCCAGGCTTTGAAGCTGTGGTCAGTTTTCCTTCGTGGATACAGTTCCCTCAGACGATTCGCTCACAACTGCGGTGATCATCTTCAGCATGGATATTGTCCTCTCAGAGAACACTGTATCAGTTTTGATTTTTGTTCGAAAATATGAATGGGATGGATATCCATAAAATCTGTTGTGGAACCATCTCGGCTAAAAGACAAACTTTAGTTGCTATTTTCCATCGTTCAATATAACCTCTTGGGAGGTATTCATGTTAAAAAGGGGTCTTCATTGAAAATTCATAAAATAAATTTGATAAGGAAAATTTATTAAAAAAATATCAGAGATATCATTGTTTTCATTTAGCAGCGGAGGTAGTTGTTTTCTGTTAGATATTACAAAATATCACATTTTTCATTTTTTCAGTTCTCGTGGAGAATGTTCCACTTTTCAACTGTATCAGTGTAGTTTACCCAATATGCACTTTTTCGTCGTTTTCCTACAGTATCATCCAGCTTTACAACTGGATTACCTATATATTAGGTACCCATTTCTTCTCTCAAACTTATGTATAATAATGTTGCCGTCTGATATACAATAATTTGAGTTTTAGGCAGTATTCTGTGACTGACACAGTTAAAGGCGTTCAATAGATCACAGAACACCGCTGCAGCTACTTCACTGTAATTCAATCGCATGTACAGCTGCTCAAGAAATGCGAATATTGCATCATTAGTACTTTTAGAGGTCTGGAAGCCATATTGATTTGTACTGAGAATACCATCTTTTCCTATGAACGCTACCATTCTGTTTTTAACTAATCGTTCGATCACTTTCGCTGAGGCAAAGCAATCGGTCTGAAATTTGAAGGAGAATTTTTAAAATATGTCACGGGATATCACATTCATTTCCTTGCCCTACTTTCATAGAAACATTACTCGTAATTATTATTTTCTTTTGCAGGTTTTCTGTCGTATTGGGCGAACACAACAGCGAGACGAAAATAGATTGTAACGCCAACGGAGGACGTTGTGCGGACGCCCCTCAAATCAGCCGAGTTGCCAAAGTAATCGCACACCCCAAATACGATCCCCAATCGAATGCTCACTATAACGATATAGCTCTCGTGCATTTGAATAAGGGTGCTCGAATGACAGGTTCGTGAATATATTGTATTTCATGTAAAAAAAGACTTTCCACTGATGAACTCCGAGGTTGAGGTTACCAGAATGTACCGAATAGAAAAACAGATTTGAAAGCTTGGGAAGGGTATCTTTGTGTGTCGTCAATCAGTTTGGTATTTCAGAAGTTGTAATTGAAATATTTTCTTTTTTTATCAAAAAGTTCACTACCTACTAATCAGTCAAATTGTTTACGGTGCCTGTTTCAGGAAGAAAATAAAGCAGTTCTTTTCTTAATCATTCTATATGTTCTTCTGGGGCGCTGCATCCAAATTTTGTCTTTGCCACGGATATTGCTTCACAAAAAATGTCTCAAAAAGCCTAAAAAATTTCTACATTTTTTCAGATTTTACCAATAAGTCATAACAGTACATAATTTTCGAGGTATACAAAAAAAAGAACAATAAATTTTCTACCCAAAGAACCCCTCAAATGTATTTTTGGCTCAACGGTTTGGTCGTTAGTTTTTTGGCCGGTTGGCCGAAAAAAGGACAAAGTTTCTTTCTTTGTGGAAAACCCCGTTTTCTCGTTAGTTTTTCGATTGTAACTCAAAAACTATTCGTGTAATTACAAAATAGCTCAGATTATAAATAAACTACTTTGAATTCCCCACAAATGTTACACCTTAATCACTCATTAAAAAAAATGTGTAGCGGCTAGAGCGCATTGAGATTTTATGTCATAGCCCAATATACAGTCGGGACTTTTTTATAATATCATCTATGTTTTTTCCAAACTATGTTAGGGTACAAGTAATTTTTATAAATTTTCATAATAAAAAAAAATATCATCAATAAAAGTATCTTAAATAAAAAAGTGATGGGCAAGTATAATACGTCCTGATTTGGCACTTTAGGAATATGAAAAGGAAATCAGTAGCAATGATATTATAAAATGAAAAGCTGAATTTTTTGGTACGATTGTGAAGGCCCTGGGGTAGGCACGTCATTTGAAGAATTGAAAGAAACATGATAGTCCAAGAGTTCTGGGGGACCAAAAAAGTCATAAAAAAACACGTATGCCGCAACTGTTTTACAAATTCTGAAAATTGGACTGTGGACATAGTCAGTCAGCAAAATATTGGGACACCACGCGTCAGCAGCCCGCTAAACGTGTCAAAAAAAAATTGTTGGTGAAAGTGTTTTATGAAATCTAAAAATTTTAATGCAAAAAGAATCGCCACTTCATTTCAGGGCCATAAGTTTCAATAAACATATACCCTAAGGTGAATAATAACCGAGTTACATGGTGTTAACATTAGTGACAAGAAAATATTATATGTTTTCCAGAATAACTTCATAACGGATTGACTTTTCTTAAAGAGATTTGGTATGACACATGGCAGCATTCAGTTTCAAATTTCAATGTAAATCGTGTGTTTGTAACTTCAAACAAGGGTATACGGCAGGTGGGAACCCTTAATCGCCCCTCCCAACTTTCACGATTGAATAAGTGTGTGTGTATGTGATATGGATACACCTTATTAATTATTTTGTTAGTTGTCATGTAAGTTTTAAATATCGGGAAATTTTTGTGAACTAAATCCCTCACGAATGCCAATAATTCTGGAAATATTTGAAATTACACTCATTTCAAAGTAAGAAATCTGTTGGCTGTATCGTTATAAATAGTTACCAACACATTCCTTTAAAAAATCATGAAATTTTGATACGCCCGCACTTATTCAACTTTAAATATCTTGAAAACCGTTGATATTTTTGATAACCAAAACCCAACTCTTTTTTGTACAGGAAATATTGGGGACCATATTTGTTTTTCATCAACCATAACTGTGCAAGATCTACCGGGAAAATATCTCCGAGGTCTTGAGTCTTTATTCTAGTAAACAAGGGGATGACTGTGGGTGACACCCCGTTAGGTTAGGTTAGGCATAACACGGATCATATACAGGGTGTTAACTAAGTACGTTGGCAGACTTCGGAAGGAGATTCTTTGAAAGTTTTCAGGGCGAAAAGTTCATATAAACATATGTCCCAAACGGCTTGGTTTTCGAGATACAGGGTGATAAAAATACATTTTTTTCCAGATTTTTTCACATCTCGTCTGATAAGGTTGAAAAACGAAAAAGAAACAAAGTCCAACTGGCACATATCCCACGTTAAAAATGACGGGCCCCATCACGAAAACATTTCTGAATCCCCATACCCCCCCATGACGCGTGCTTTCTTTGACAGAGGCGGTCATGTTTTTTCTCTTATGCTGGTATACCCGGTATATGGTAGTTGATAAGCAGGCGTCATCTTTTTTCCTCTTAAATGATGTCGGTTGTTCTCGATGAGTGTTTTGAGACACCCTGTATACAATATGATTTTTGACAAGCTGTTTTATCTGTGATGTAACGTTTGATAAACCCTTTATATGTTTTTTCTCTTACTAAACCATTTTTAAAATATCATTATTATCATCACACTTTCAAACGTGTTCTTTGACAAATGGGCGGCCATGTTTTTTCTCTTAAATCATATGTTGGTACACCCGGTACATACGACACAAATCTCACGTGGCAACACACCAATCTCACTCTCCTCACCATTCAAACGTAGACTTCCTGACAGACACCGATCTGAAATATACACGTTGCTGTATGGCAACTGCGCTGGAATGTCTGTGATCTCCAAGTCCACTGGGCTAGAATGCCTGTGATCGCAGGTGCTGGTGGATTAGAATGCCTCTTGTTAACCTACTCTCCATATCGATTCATATCGAAGCATTTAGCAGAAGGTCACATCGACGCCCCCAACGAAAACTATAGTAACTCAGAAATTGTAGTTTGGATCTATTGACACTTTTATGAATTTTGGGAAAATCGAAACCTTTGAATAGTATTTTGAGGTTCTCAGGTAGAAAACTTCATTGTTTGAGAATATAGTTATAATCTACTCTGGATCACAGGCTATAAGCTGAGCGTATTTTAGAATGTGAAATAAATTAATATTTCAACATGTGGGATTGGGCATGGAAATTAATTTTAGGTTGAAGGGTATTATTATTAGCCCTTCGTCCCGACCGGGTCTATTCTGAAGATCGGCAGAACCATGACACAAGTCTGCAGATAGTTATATCTTTTGGTCATCATTATTTCAAACTGTGTTTTAATAAAAATTTTGTTGGGTGTTGGGCAGGGACGATTTGGTAGTAGTAAGGGGCAGTTTGTTTATTGCTGCTTTATTGATACCTCATTTTCATTTGATATCCCTATAATTTTTTAACATTTATAAATTTTGGTTGACCAACTGGAGTTTTTCGAGGATCAGGTCCTCGGATTACATTTACTAGCGAACTGTATATACAACGATTCTAAGTATTTCGAAAATATCATATCATATCAACAGCCCTTCATTATCTTACTCATCATCAAATATTTTCACCTTCCAGATGATGTCAAACCAATATGTCTTCTGACTGATCCGGAGGAGAAACCAAGCAAGTATTATCTCAGTGGATGGGGAAAAACTGAATCTGGTGAGTGGATACCTAATTCATCATTTTTATATTTTCTTGAGTTCATCTTGACCTGGGTGTATTCAACGTGGCTGTGCTGTGTGAAATTCCATTAGTGGAATGCATAAACTCTATGATAGATCTGAAAATGTATCGTCCGTCACATACCAGTGCTTTCAATATTGTATTTAGGCCTTGTCTTGCGATGGGTAGTATACGAAGTAATCGTTCATAATGAAAACAATGGAAAAATAATTTTAACAACATAAGGTTGGGTTTAAAACCAGCTTTAATAGCTGAACCCCGCCTATTCATCATTTGTTTAAAATATTATGTTCAATACTTGTGAAGATGAATAAAGGAAAATTATTATTATTATTATTATATACAGGGTTTTTCTGAATTCAATACAAATATTTTAAGGGCGTATTCCTGGGGTCAAAATGGTAGTTTTTTCCTATAAACATGTAACCGCAACCGCTTTATTTCCGAGTGGAAATTTATCAGAAATGATAATGATACGCCACTGTGTTTTTTTTTTTTTTTTTCAAAATGAAATTTATGTTTATGATTGTCCTCATTTCCACACATGAAAATGGTTTCTTGACATTTTTTCGTAACAGTTTATTATTTAAATCCAAAATCGTCCATCAGACAAAAAAAAGTTTATTGACCATCCTGCCAAAAATGTCTGTCTCATAGAGAATGGTACAAAAAATATAAATGAGAATTTATGAGATCCAAGTTGTATAGTGAAACCGTAAATCCCTATAGAGCCATATTCGATATTCATCAGTATTTAAAAGACATTACAGATACATATTTCTTCAATTTCTAATGGCATTTCCTGATGTGAATCTATGATATTAGAATGTGTTTTTAGACATTACTGTTATCTGTTTCTGTAAGCGATTCCTAGCATGAATGAATGCTACATGTTTCTATGAGGTTATGCAGATTGAAAATGGATGATAACCTATGAGATCTTACAGCAGTCATTTGATTATTTGATGAAAAAAAAATCATTGGTATTCTGCGAGATTGTTCCTGGCATGTTCCATCTTCCATCCATATGAAGATTGAATAAATAATCCAATGGATTATTAAATGCACATTCAGAAATAATCAACTTCAACTGCTGATAGAAAAAAAAATATATAAATTACACATTCATTTCTAACAGAATCGAAAAGCTGGTAGACCTGTTTGTTCCTAGTCCATATTATCACAACTGGCACCAGACCATGACTGGTTGTTGATCTTGTGTCTTAGTAATCTTTCTAAAATATTTTTGAAATATTTCAGGCGTAATATGATGATAATAATCTATTCGAATATTTTGGTAATATTCTTAGAAAAATTTTGTTTATAATAATCCATTTGGTTTCATGATGGATCTCATGAAATCTCATAGGGTTCGTATAAAATTTGATACGAAATTCCAAATACAGATTGTACCATTAAATCCTGAACCCACTTTTTTATACGATACCGAATAAGATTGTGAATTTCCTCACATAGGTTCTCAAGCTTTTGAATGAGGATATAAAACATTATTGTGATTGAAATTGGAATACATCATAAATAAATGCTAAAACAAACTCCGTATCGACACTTGTAAATTCTCAGTGATTCTAGGTTGTATGAAAACTTATAGGTATCGCATAATTTATGATAAGTAATTCCTGATCCAAACCATCACATCCACATCCCACTGTTTCCACAAGATACCCAAAAAAAAAATTGGATACGGAATTCCTGATACAGACCATCGAAACCTGATTTGACCTTCTTCATACGATACCCAATAAGATTATAAATTGTGAATTTCCACACATTCCTCATACGTTGATATGCTTGTGAATGAGCATATGATATCGTCGTGATTGAAAGTGGAATATCTCATCGAATATTATAGTCTCCTTAAACAACCACCGCCTAATACAAACTCGTATGCCATATATTCGGATATGCTTATAAATTGCATCTACTTATAAATCCTCATACAACCTTCCAAAAAGTCAATGTGCAGGGATATGTACGTATAGGTTACAGACTTTCCACGTACATCCTTATAAATTCTCCTAATTCGTCTATATTTTTTCATGAGATTTCATGTGGTATTTTTGGCAGGGCATGTTTATGGGAAGATAGAAGACAAAAAACAGTAGCTTGCTATCAATTTGATCAATAATATGACGGCATGTTTACATGATGAAACTCAAGGAAAACTCCATCATGGAAAAAACCTACTTTGATGTGTACTTTGCAAGTACCAAAATTTAAAAAAAATGCCAAAACGGTTTTAGAGATACTGAGAAAGAACTGATTTTTTTGTTAAATTTCGATATCGTGTATCTTAGAAATGAAGCGCATGCATATAGAGAAAAAGTAATTTTTTTAAACTCAGGAATACACCTTCAAAATATTCGTGTTGAAATCAGAATAACCCTGTATATGGGAAACTTTCCTGAAACACTAATCCTAGCGGTGGAGGAAGTATCAAGAGCGGAGAAACGCACTGTCGAATCAGAAAATTGCAATTTTTATAATTTATTTTGAACTGTTGTCAAGTATTTAAAGTGTGCTCCTGCTGAGAATTAGATGTTGGGGTGATAGAGCTTATTTTAGGCTTTAGATAATGAAGGTAATTCTTTATTAACCACGAAACTGGAACGAAACTGAAATCGTTATTACAAAGCCCATTGTTTTTAATATTTGTGTATGAAATAAAATGTATAATTACGAAATATCCAATAATGAGATCAAAAATTTTACATTCTGAAGCCTATATACAAAAATATTCATTCAAATAAAAATTAATACTTACAATATCACAAGATAAAATTGAAAAGACGTTATATACTAGGACTATACTAAGAAATCATCAGAAGGTGAAAAGATAAAAAAATTAAATAAATAGTCGTTAAAACTATGTGAGTGAATCAACAGAAACTATTCACATTTCACTGGAACCAAACAACTTTCAGCTATTTTTATTTTCGGTATGCAAAGGTTGAACCGAAAAAGTTACCTGACAACTATGTCCTCATTCGTAAGCTATTTGGAGATTGTAGATGTAGGCCAGTAGAAATAGACAATATATTCACATTAATTCCAAGAGTTTTCAAACTTTGGGCAAGTGAATGGTACATCGAGATAGCAATAAATCTAAGTTTTCAACCTCTTCAGAAGTACGCATAATTGTCAAAATTGCAATTTATTGGAATTTCGCTCTATATACTCTTTGAGAAAATTCCAAAAGTTCTGCAAACTTGGAGTAGTATTGAATATATTATTTTATGTCACGAATCAAGTTTGCAACCAATTCAAGTGTACGTAACATTTTTTTTATAGAAAACTGATATTTTTCTTTGATATACCATAAGAAAAAATTCCAAAAGTTCTGAAAACTTGGCAGATATATCGGAAAAATATTCACAAATTTGCGACCCTGTACACGTTCCGAAACTTCATGCAATCTGCAAAAATCTAATTTGTAAATTAATTATATTTTTCACAATTGCTTGACGTTCCAGATTGTGAACAAGGTTGCAAATTTGTGAATGCATTAGAATAGATGTTTTCAAAATTTGCATCAAAGTTGCAACTTTTGCAATTATTGCGAAACCACCTTGATCAAAAAAATTACTACGAATTGAGAAAATATATGTTCCGGTCAACTTGAAAGGTTGCAAATCTACACAACTGTTCGGAATATTTTTCCGATGTATCTGTCAAGTTTGCAGAACTTTTGGAATTTTCTCTTATGGTATATCAAAGAAAAACATGACAGTTCGATAACAAAAATTTTCCGTACACTTGACTTGGTTGCAAACTTGATTCGTGATATGGAATAATATATTCAATACTACTCCAAGTTTGCAGAACTTTTTGAATTTTCTCAACGAGTATACAGCAAAATTAAAGTAAATTGCCATTTTGACAATGTTGCGTACTTCGGAAGAGGTTGCAAACTGAGATTTATTGCTTTCTCGATGTACCATTCTCTTGAACAGAGTTTGAAAACTTTTGGAATTAATGTTAAATTTTCGATTTTTCATGTCTATCTCTACTGGCCTAATGGTGGATCTTACTGCAGACTCATATTTCAGTGGTTCGGTGTACTTTGTTCGACGGAAATTTGTTCGACAGCATTTGTTCGAAAAGCATGTGTTCGAAGGGAAATTTGTTCGACCAGCACTATTTCGAACAAAAATTTGTTCGACTAGCACTTGTTCGAACAAGCATTTGTTC
This sequence comes from Chrysolina haemoptera, assembly GCA_958298965.1. Taxonomy (NCBI): domain Eukaryota; kingdom Metazoa; phylum Arthropoda; class Insecta; order Coleoptera; family Chrysomelidae; genus Chrysolina; species Chrysolina haemoptera. Next base: position 16,691,165 of record OY282585.1, on the reverse strand, counting down.
AACATATTTTTCAATATAAAAAGAAGGCAAATAGTGTATGTAAATTCAATACATACATTTTGCGAAGAGTAATTATTTAGTATAATGGACCAGAACGAACTAATCTTACGAAGACATTTGAGTGCTTGGAAATTGAACACATACATTTTAATTGGGTGTACGAAAAAATAAGGCAAATAATGAACTTTTATCATTGGAATATTGAGAAGAGCTATTGGGAAATTCTCAACCTTTCGACAAAGTGCTGGTCGAACAAGTGGTGGTCGAACGAATTTCCGTTGGAACAAATTTCCGTACGAACAAATGCTTTTCGAACAAATGCTGTCGAACAAAGTACCGTCAAACGAATGTTGTCGAACAAGTTTCCGCATACCTATTCCAGTATCGTTCTGACTAAACCATAATGTAGGGTAACGTTTCAGTCAATGGAAGATATTCTAGCTCTCTGATTGGTTGTGACTTGTGACCAAAAACAGGTGCATTCTGCCATCCAGACTAAAACGTGGTGCACTTTGTCGCCTGGAAAGGACCACGCACAATCCTTATGCAAAATGTCTTTCGGTCAAATTTTCCAAATTTTTAGTATGTTGTTGAACTCTGCTTCCTGAACAAAAGTTACCATAGGCACACAAAAATTCTATGTATAGTTTACGAGATACAGAGTGTTGAAGTTGTAAGATGGAACTTTCAGGCCATTATTGGCTGAACTTTATTGCTGGGAAGGAATATCATAAAATTATTGGTGGACTTTCGATCTACACCATACTAATATACTTAGCTAGTGCAATGGTATGCTTTTCAAGCATTTTTCAACCTATACCTCACATGACAGATTTGAAACCTCACTGAAGGGTGGCCAAATTGTTCAATATTCCGATAGCAAATATTATTTTTATATTTGTTAGTATTCACCAATTCCATTAGCGTGATTTTCATTGATTTCATGGTAAAGGAACTTTCCGTTTTCATTTCAAAGTATGAAGGAAGAAAGAATCAATATTGAATTTGTCCATAGTGTGAATTTATATAGTTACATTAGTATTTTAAGTAAATACCTATATACTGGCCGACCCTGTATTTCTTACTTTCGACTAGCCATATTTGAATAGTTATTCTGTATACTCTCAGTGGGAAAAAAGTTGGGAGCTACTTTGTGAGGAATTAGTTTGAATCATCCTTCAAATGAATAATCATACGATCGGATTTTCAGCATCTCCATCCATTAATTGAAAACTAGACATAGAAAATTCCTGTATTTTTCACAGAAGTTCATGTGATATATCCCCTATACAATGTGAAGAAATAAGGAAAATTCACCGGTTAGTTTTTTTTATACAGGGTATTTCGCTAATTTTAGGTAATATTAGTCTCGTGTATTCTTTAGTCACACTGTATAATATTCAAAATTTACGTCCTGTCAAGTGTCTACATGGCACATATAACTGGTGCACTGAATTGACCCAATCATGTAATCCACAGAATATATAACAGATACACTTATACTTTCAATCTCCCCTGTATATTTAAGGAAAAATCATATTTTTTGGAATCAGTGAATCTTATCGGATATACTGAACACAGAAAATTCAATTTTCATACGATCCGACTCATGACGTTGATGCTCCATTCTGAAATTATTTTCATTTTGTGTAACTCCGAAAAAGTCATGATTTACTCTGTATACAGTTTTAAAAAATGCTTGAAAAACATAACATTGCACTGACCAAGTATAGTAGTATGGTGTAGATCGAAAATCCACCAATAATTTTGTGATATTCCCAGCAATAAAGTTCAGCCAATAATGGCCTGAAAGTTCCATCTTACAACTTCAACACTCTGTATCTCGTAAACTATACATAGAATTTTTGTGTGCCTATGGTAACTTCTGTTCAGGAAGCAGAGTTCAACAACATACTAAAAATTTGGAAAGTTTGACCGAAAGACTTTTGCATAAGGAGTGTGCGTGGTCCTTTATTCGAAAAAATTCCCTGTGGTGATCAGGCAAGCTAGGTTAGCTTGCTCAGGTTAGGATTGTGTGTCAATTTCGAGCAAAAAACGAATTCACGCTAGTGCAAAATGCAGCACGTTTCAGTCTGGATGGGCAAAATGCACCTGTGTTTGGTCACAACCAATCAGAGAGCCAGAATATCTGCCGCTGACTGAAACGTGGTAAGTTCTGCTTATATGCGTCGGAGACTATCGATAACTGAAGTCATGCAACACTGAATGTGATTATCATTTGAATGGCTGAGTGACATACTTGAATATTTCAAACCTTGCTCAGCATCACATCTGAAAAATAAGGGCCTCATATCCCTATTTCACACAAGTATCTCATTTCGATACTCCTGAGGGTTGCTCGTTAGGGTACAGCCAGTTGAAGCAAAGTACAAAAAATTTTTTGGTTTTTGGATCCGAAATCCCATCAGATGATTGAATGATAAAGCCCAACACTTTAAAAGAATGTGTCATTATTTATGTAATATGTGCAAAGAATGTCAATTTGAAATCCAATCCATTTCTCCGTAACCTCATTCACATTGTTGACAAGAGAGTCATCACAAAAATATTGGTGAATAACAGTTGTTTGTTGTTTATAGAAAAAGGTCCAATTACTTCGAGATGTGGAACACATTTCATTTTCTTGCATGTGTCGAAAACAGCCTAAAATGAAATTATTTATTTGCAATATTGCAATCATATTAACCAAAGCAGATTTAATATTATTGCCGTAGAAAAATGCAGTTGGCAAATGTTGCATTTACTTGCAAAAAGGTTCTAATCTCAACGTAATCAGGCTAGCATAATTTATGAATATTTTTGAGTCCCTATTCACAGTTACGATCAATGGCTTTTACCTCATTATGGTTCCTGTTTAAGATGATAATGGAATAAATATATAGGACCCCGCACGGAATACATGGGATTTTGGTTTATTGCGGAATTCAATGAAACGCTAGCATGTTGTAGATCACGATATATAGGTTACACTTTAAATGGACCATAATCAAATCGTGTGATTAGTTTCTGCGAAACAGGGTGATTTTAAATGTAATTACACAAACAGAAAATAAATTTAATTTATCACAAATTGAGAATATTTCTGGTTTATTCTCGTGATTTGGTATGTCATACCTTTGGGAATGCACCACTTTTATAATACAAAATAGTATTTAATTTACCGGGGTCGTCACAAACGTTCTCGAAGATATCCCGTTTCGACGTTGTTTACCTTACTTATTAGAATTGAAATATTTTCTAGTTTAATTTCGATATTTTCCTGAGTAATAATGATAGTTTGAAAAAGCGATACTGTTTCATCACAAACACAGTATTTTTACCATGTTGTGTCTCAGAAAAGTACTTAAAAATATCCTGTTACGAAGTTTTTTACTTACTTCATTCTTTCAATAGGAACTTTAAACTTCCATATGTTTTCAATGTTTAACGTTAATATGTGAAAACCCTCAAGCTATAATACGTGAAAAACCTGGAGCCAAACCTACATTTTTGAAATACGAGGGTACTACAAAACATATTTGTCGGCGGCACTATATCTTTCCACTTTCTCTACTAAAGATTCGCATGTGGCGCAATTTTAATAAGTTTATTATTTTCCTACGTGATAGGTATATTTGTCGATATAGGTTGGATAGAAAAAACAAGAATTGAGACAGGTGTTAATCCAGAACGTGTATGCTTTTGTGACATTTCTCGTAAATTAATATCGGGAAAAAATAGCGTCGCTGGCAAACATATCAAGATTATCCAGAAGAGGGGTTCCAAGAGAGAGAGTAATTAGTAATTACCCTCAGAGCTCCTTATATATCTTTCCAGGTTTCGCTAAAAATTCGCCTGTGGAAGAGTTTTTATCTTTTCTATCACTTTTTTAAAAATGTTTGCCAGCAACGCTATTTTTATCCGATATTTATTTACTAAAAATGTGACAAGAGCACACACGTTTTGAGCAAACACCTATCTTCAGTTTTATTTTTTTATCCAACCCATTTTCAAATATACCTATCACCAATAGTAATATAATAAACATGAAAATTGTGCCACATGCGAATTTTTAGAGAAAGTCCAAAGATATAGTGTCACCGACAAACATTTTTTGTTGTACCCACGTATTTCAAAAATGTAAGTTTGGCTCAAGATTTTTCACGTATTATAGCTTGAGGGTTTTCACATATCAACGTTAAACGTTGAAAATATAGGATATTTCAAAGTTCCTATTGAAAGAATGAAGTAAGTAAATAACTTCGAAATAAGATAGTTTCAAGTACTTTTCTGATAACCCCGACATAGTAAAAATACCAAGTTTGTTATAAAATAGTATTGCTTTTTCAAACTATCATTGGAAAATCTCGAAATTAAACTAGAAAATATCTCAATTCTAATAAGTGAAGTAAACAACGCCGAAATGGTATATTTTTGAGAACGTTTGTGACGACCCCGGTAAATTGAATACTATTATGTATTATAGAAGTGGTGCAATTCCAAAGGTATAACATATTTTATCCAAATCACGAGACTAAACCAGAAATATTCTCAATTTGTGATAAATTAACTTTATTTTCTGTTTGTGTAACTACTTTTAAAATCACCCTGTTTCTCAGAAACTAATCATACGATTTGATCATGGTCGATTTGAAATATTACCTACAGATCATGAATTACAACATACCAGAGTTTCATTGAATTCCGCAATAAACCAAAATCCCATCTATTCCGTGCGGAGTCCTTTATAGATTCTAAATTCTACCAATAACAACTGAACCGGGATATGAGCGGGACACAACATGTCAGATGTCAAATATTGAAAATTTCAATCGGGAAATTTTCACTAATACGATCTATTCTGGTTCTACAAATGACGCGCGCAAATTTCACGTGCACAAGTAATTAATAATAATAATAATAATAATACACTTTATTATTTACCATACACAAACTTAGGACTTATATTATAATATACAAAATCTATGGTAAATAAAAGGAATCAGTTAGGCTATAGAGCCAATTCTTCCACAGATCCCTTGAAAACAAAAGTGAAGTAAAAAATATATATACACACATCCTATATATATATAGCAATAATAATGAATAACGGGATTCTAAGAGATTTCATGAAGAATAATTTCGTTAACAGTATGTTACATGTAATGTATTTCGAGAAGTTCACCTATCATTATTTACTGTCTACCAAACAAATATCTTTTGTACCGAGTTTTGAATGCCTGTGGTTTCAAGGAATCATTCGATACATCCGGGACGTCGCCAAATAGTGCAATATTATAGGAAAAAGATCGCTTGAACATCTCTTTCCTATGTTTAGGTATCGTTATCATGTTTTTCTGATGCAAGTTCAGATTATGTATATCTGTTCTGAAGGTTACTCTTCTAAACAGATACTCAGGTGTTTTGTCCAGCAGTATTTTATGGAAAAAGCATGCCATATGATGTTTCCGCCTATTAAACATGCTAACCCATCCAGCCTCTTTTAATTTAGGAGAGATGCGTTGAGGACGTTTTATTCCACATATAAGTCTCAAGCAAGAATTTTGAGTCTTTTGGATCCTCTTGATGTTGGCATTGTCAAGACAGGGACCATAAACGACATCGCAGTGATTAAAGTGGGAGAGTACCAGACTCTCACACAGCCGTATTTTCAATTTCGCATTCAAAAAGTGTCTTTGACTGTAAATAAATTTCAAAGAAGAATAGGCGTTTTTCAATTTCCAAGTTATGTGATCTTTGAATCGTAGTTTGAAATCCATAATGAGGCCCAGATTTTTACAGGTATTTTTGCATTCAATTATATCTTCACCAATTCGTATGTTCAATATATCAAGAGCCTCATTTCAGATCCAAACAAGACTGCAACAGATTTATTTGAATTATTCTTCAATAGGTGTCCATTTGTGAGGTCAAGAAGTCTATTCAAGTCAGAGTTAATGAGGTCGTTAGCCTCTCGTATGTTACCTAAATTGAATGATTAATAGAGCTGTGTATCGTCTGCGTAGAAATGATAATTACAATTCTCTATGTACGAACAGAAATTGCTAGTATAGATAATATATAGCAGCGGGCCCAAAATACTTCCTTGTGGAACTCCTTGACACAATTCCAAAAAATCAGAAAGTGAATGGTCTATCTTCACTTGCAGAGACCTCTCGAATAGGTACGACCTCAGGATAGAGCTAGCAGAATGATCAAAGCCAATAAAGTGGAAAGGTTTATTATTCAATCAATTGTCCTGGCATGATCCATGACCAATTTTAAAATTAAGCGATCCTGACTGTTTGGCTCAATTTCCTCTGTGCTTTTTTCAGAACAAACCAGTAAAATCAAGATGAAAGTGGATATTCCCCCTTACGACCAGACTGAGTGCCAAGATACCTACTCAACATTGGATATCAAACTTTCCGACACCCAGCTGTGTGCAGGAGGAGAAAAAGGCAAAGACAGCTGCACCGGAGATTCTGGGGGACCCCTGATGATGTCGAACGGAACCGTATGGTTTGCCGCTGGCATTGTCAGCTACGGTCTAGGGTGTGGCACGGAAGGGTGGCCAGGAGTCTATACCAACATCCCTAGTTTCATTCCATGGATCCAACAGCAAATCAAGCAGAATAGTTTAGTCGGTGTTAAACATTCAGGAGTGAAAAAACACCGGAAGAAACATAAAGTTGCAACCAATATTTTGTAGCAAAATATATATTGATACGTTTCTATTGTCTTATTGTTTCTGCAAGATTTCACTGGTCAAATTCAAATCAAGCAAACTCCCTTGCACCCAGAACACAGAGAATTTTGAATCTGTTTACCAACCTATAATATAGGTCAACATATCTACTAAACACAAGAAGAGGAATTTTGTTTTGGTAATTAGATGATATAATTAGTGATACTGCATATTTTTATAAAATATGCACCTAGGACAATTCTGACAGCTATTATAACATCAAAACTACAAAGTTGATGAAGAAAAAGAAAAACAGTTCGAGTTGTTTCTATAGGTTGCTACGGTTTTGATGAACGTGGAAGAGATGTGGTGTAATAAACAATTCATTTGCATCGTGAGAACATAGTTTCCAAATAGTCTAGAGAATACGTTCGAGGGTGATTCAGGTAGGTTATATTGATTCAACCAGACACACTTCTCTTGACCGAAAGTGGATGATGACTTGAATGGCTATGAACGGCATTTTGCATTTATCGCTACAAAATATCTGAACGATCATTGGATTAGTGAGTAGGTACCTTATCATAATTGATCTTGCATGAAATTCTCTACACCAAAGGTTCCAAAAGTTTTTCTTCAAAATGCACGGTTTTCGAGTAAAACGTGCTCGAAATTCGAAAAAATGCTATTTTTCAATTTTCTGTGCTCTCTCATTCAGTTACACAATGATATTTTCAGGATCACCTTGTCCCAAGTTATTCATATTTGTCTCGACTATGAATAACAAAAGAGACATTCTTGAAAAAATCATTCATGTGGATTTTCCGGCACTGATTTTCCTGATACTTTTACCTTGCATGGAACCGGAATTTTTTTATTCGCGAAGCTCACGTCGTTGACGAATTTCTTACGATGTCAATCGAAACGGGTTCAGCACATATTTTTTCATGGTCACAAAGCATTTCAGTAACGGAAAAACGGAAAATTTTGCTTAAAAGTTAAACAATTATTATCGAAGGAAATTGGAAAACCATTTTTTCCAAAAACAAATCACGCTATAATATATTTCATAAAATTCTCTACAAATTTTTCTTTAAAAAGCACCGTTTTCGAGTAAAACGGGCTCAAAATTCGAAAAAATGCGACTTTCTCAATTTTTAGTGCTCTCTTTCATCTCATTCCGTCACATTATGATATTTTCAGGATCGGCTTGTCCCAAATAATTTTATATATTCCTCGACTATCAATAACAAAGAGCCATTCTTGAAAATATCATTCGTGTAGATTTTTCGACACCGAATTTTCCGATACTTTTAAAAATTGAAAAAAATTTAAAATTCAGAAAATGCTCGCTTCTAAAGCGAACTCTTTTGTTTTGACGTATTTTCATTTGTTTAAAACATCTCCCGCTGCACTGTCATGTACTTTCCTTAGTTTGATTTCACTAATAGGATATTTTTCTTCTGAACCCATTGGATTTTGGGTTTATTGAAGAAGACTCGCTTAAACCGCAAAGGGTTGAAATTTTGATCCCCCCAAGTACAGAATTGTTACCGAATTGTACTTGCAAAAGTTTGTATCCGGAATACATTCGTTTGTGAGGCAGCAAAAATTTCATGCTACTCATTTTTCAACGAAAAAGTGAATTTTCTGCAAGTTGTTGTACTTTCAAGCAAAATTTTCCGATTTTCCGCTACCGAAATGCTTTGCACTCATGACAAAATATGTGCTGAATATTAGAAATTTGTCCACGACGTGAGCTTCGCAAATAAAAAATGTCGCTTCCATGCAAGGTAAAAGTATCGGGAAATTCAGTGCTGGGAAATCAATACTATTGCTTTTTTCAGGAATGTCTCTTATGTTATTCATAGTCGTGTCAAATATGAATAATTTGGCACAAGGTGATCCTGAAAATATCATTATGTGACTGAATGAGAGCAATGAAAATTGAGAAAATCGTATTTTTTCGACTTTCGAGCATGTTTTACTTGAAAACGGTGCATTTTAGCGAAAAATTTGTTGGGATCTTTTTTGTAGAAAATATTATTGAATATATTATAGCGTCAGTTGTTTTTGGAAAAATGGATTTTTCGATTTTCCTCGAAAAAATTGTTTTACTTTTAATCAAAATTTTCCGTTTTTCCGCTACTGAAATGCTTTGTGGTAATAACAAAATATATGTTGAACCCGTTTTGATTGACAGTTTAAGAAATTCGTCAACGACGTGAGCTTCGCGAAGAAAAAAAAGCCGGTTCCATGCAAGGTAAAACTATCGGGAAATTCAGTGTCGGAAAATCCACACGAATGATTTTTTCAAGAATGTCTCTTCTGTTGTTCATAGTCGAGACATATCTGAATAATTTGGAACAAGGTGATCCTGAAAATATCATTATGTGACTGAATGAGAGAGCACAGAAAATTGAAAATCGCATTTTTTCCAATTTCGAGCACGTTTTACTCGAGAACGGCGCTTTTTGGAGAAAAATTTGTGGATACCTTTTTTGTAGAGAATTTAATGCAGAATATCATGACGTCGTTTGTTTTTCGAAAAAATTGATTTTTCAATTTCCCAAGGAGAATTGTCCTTAACAATTTTCCGGATGCTTTCACGGCTTATCGCCATCGAAATTCGTATTCAGCGGGTCGAAATATATAAGAATGACTTGGGTGATCCCGTCGTACTTTATCGGCTACGAAAACCCTCCCTGCCATAGGACTAAAAAGGATTGGATGAGAATGCATGCTTTTTGGTGCGTGAAACGGTGACAAAATATTATATCGTAACGCGTTAGTTCGTAGCCCCATAAATGGTAACGGACAATTCGTAACGCTGTCAATTTGTTCGTAACGGCGACACCTCATAACAGCGACAGTTCGTAACTACACCTATTCGTAACGGTACAATAATTACTCCTCGCAATATGTATGCATTAAATTTTCACGCACTTAAATATCTACGTAAAGTTAATTAATTAACAGACTAAATAATTAATTTCTACGCACTCAAATGTTAAAAACACTAAACTTTGGCGTTTCGAATTATACCTTTACGAAGAGCTGTGGTTATGAACTGCTGAAACACTGCTAGCGGGTAAACACGCTATGGTCTGGACAATTAAATCAGTGACTTCCAAACGGAAGTAACTGAAAGCCATTTCATGAAATTTCATAAAAAATTTCAACCATTTCTGAATGTTTCGAAAACGAAAATTCTTGACATTTATTGATAAATTATGTTCCATACAACAACCCATTTTATATTGCTCCAATTTCGGAAACACCCTGTATAACTAAAAGAGAAATTGATTATTATCCAACTACAGGTATATTCTTTTACTTATGGCCACTGCAGAAAATAGGCAAAAACACAAGACTCACAGCCGTAGTTAATAACTCCTTACGCACGGTAAACAAATCGCACAGTTTTCATAAACAAAACGATATATCTCGGAAACGGCTCAATCGATTTGGGAGAAATTTTGTATGTAGATAGGCTTTTGCTTCTTAAGTTTATCTTTATAGGCGTCTTTTTGGAAACACGCGATTTCACTGATAATAATAATAATAACGATAATTGTTGGATTTCGAAAACGGCTTCAACGATTTGGATCAAATTTTGTATTTAGATGAGATATTGCTACTTTAGTTCATCTATGTAGGCGCTTTTCATGAAAATGCATGATTCTACTCATAATATTAATAATAATACTATAAATTTTTGGATCTCTGAAACGGCTCTAATGATTTGGATCAAATTTTGTATTTAGATACAGTTTTGCGTTTAAAGTTCATCTATGTAGGCGTCTTTTTTAGAAAAAGGTGATAATAATAATAATAATAATGTGAGTTTTTTTTTGGATCTCGAAAACGGCATCAACTTTTTGGATCAAATTTATTATTCAGATGAGGTATTGCTACTCAAGTTCATCTATATAGGCGTATTTTCTGAAAAACAGGTCAGTTTACTAATAATAATATGAATTTTTGAACCTCGGAAACGGCACACTGTATGTGGCCGTAGGTAAAGTGTAGTACGTAATGCGTGTTGTAAAGCAATTACGCACTCATGTAATTTTTCCATTCGTGCGTAACATACCTTTTACATCACTTGTTACGTAATATACTGTTACCTACGGCCACTGCAGAAAATAGGCAAAAACACACGACTCACAGCCTCAGTATATAGCTCCTTACGCACGGTAAACAAATCGCACAGTTTTCGTAAACAAAACGCACAGTTTGATATATCTCGAAAACGGCTCAATCGATTTGGGGGAAATTTTGTATGTAGATAGGGTTTTGCTTTTTAAGATTATCTATATGGGCGTCTTTTTCAGAAAGGGGCGATTTTACTATTATTAATAATAATAATGATGTGAATTTTTAGATCTCGAAAACGGCTTTAACTTTTTGGATCAAAATTATTATTCAGATGAGGTATTGCTACTCAACTTCATCTTTATAGGCATTTCTTCTGAAAAAGGTAATTTTACTCATAATAAAAATATGAATTTCTGGATCTCGCCGGAAACGGCACACTGTATATGGCCGTAGGTAAAGACAAGTATAGTACGTAATGCGTATTGTAAAGTAATTACGCACTCATGGAATTACGCACTCGCCACTACGCGGCTTTTTCCATTCGTGCTTAATATGCCTTTTACAACACTTGTTTCGTAATATACTAATAAACTGTTATGTTTCTTTTACTAATAAAGAATACACTTAAACTAATGAAATTTGAAACGGAAGTTATTATAATGTTAAGTTAAATAATGTTCCATTCGGATTGTACTAGAGATATTGAAATTGAAAACTATAGTACTTACATAACGATCGTATTTTTAGCTCGATTTATATGACTTTCAACATCTAACAGGCGCGTATACAGCTTCGTTCCATGGGGGGGGGGGGGGTAATTCGTGACGCGGGGGTGACAAAATATAGAAAAGCGCCGCAGACGATTTTTTTTGTTCAAGGTCTAATGCCTCTGAATTGATAGTTAGGTTTGTCAGTGGGGTATCATGAAGGTGGGAAAAAAATGTAATTTGGTGGCGTTTGGCGTAGAAGTTCAATCTGGATTACATGAGTAAACATTTTGGTATATACCACCCCACCCGATCCCCTAAACTAGTGCTACCCGATTGCGATCTAAAATTAACTGGTGGAAATATAATAGAAACCGTAATGAATCAGGGCTGGTAAAATGAGAACGATGGGGCAAGTGCATTTTTTGTTAGTTGATAAAAAGTGCTCAGTTTCACACATGTTACTACAGGGTGGTCGATTCGGAAGTGGTTCCTTTATATAATCCAGATTGTACTTTCTACAGGTAAGTCGTTTAACCTCTGAATATAGCGGTTGGCATTGCAAGGAATGTATTATCTGATTTTTTATCATACTGTATAATGGAAGTGAGCTCTTTCATTGTAATGATCAGTTTGTCATCATGACATTTAAAAATATTATCCATGAATGCGTTCTCTTGGTGATAAAAATAAAATGAAAGCGCAGAAAGAAAACAACGTTTGTTAAAAAGATTTTTGAGAATCAAAATCCAAAATTACAAAATTATTGAAGGGAATTCAAATATATTATTAGAAACACAAACCATAGTAGTGTTGTGGTTCAAATTTCAAGAGAAAATATCTTATTATCTTCTGTACATTTTTTGATATTGCATGTCGTATAAATTTATTGAACCATTTATTGGATGTTAACCAGGCTAATCAAGCTGACGATTGGAACTTTGACGTAATTTGCAGAATTTTGTTGATGGAAGTGGGGCCCTATAAATTTCGCATTACTGTTTTACCCAATACTGAAGTTGAATATTAAACGACAAGCTGACCTGTATTATTTTCCATCAGAAACCGAGGAGATGTTCAAGATAAGATTATTATTCTATCACTTTTGAAAGCATTAAGTATCTTGAATATCAGACTCTACGAAGGTACCCATGTAGCACCTCGTATTGGCTGAATACCGTTTTCATATTGGGCCAATATGGATATATTGTAAATGTAAAAATATATTGAACCAATATGGTTGCATATTGGAAAAACATTATTTCATTATTAATATTGGTGAAATATTGGCTCAACCTGTTCTGAATATACATTGTTTCATAAAATATTGGGTCAATATTGGTTCAATAACTTCACCAATATCGATAGAACGATATTGCCTACATATTGTTTCCAGCATCTAGCTTCAATATTGCGGTTTCAATATTCCTCTCATATCGATTTTAGAGATAAAAAACAATATTGTATTTCCAAGTTTGATAGGACATTGGTGGAATATTATTTCATCCATATTCAAAAAATTATATTAACCCTATATTGATTGACATTTTTACGAAGACCTCACGCCAATATTTGAAAGACAATATTACAAAATAAATCTATCTCTATCATTGAAATTTGAATATTGGCCGGATATTCAATAAACATAATATTGAAATGAATTATGATTAACCTTGCACGGAGTAAAATTTATAGTGATATTTACAATAATTTCTGGTACTATATGTGACAGCAATAATTTATACTAACGTTAACCATGAATTATTTCAACAATTCATTGGTATTTTACCACTTACTATCCAAGTTATTATGGTTACCAAAAATATTGTAATTTTTATCATAATTTCTTGAATATACCAATATGTTCTTCAGATTTTTCTCAGTGTGGGTAAGAAAAAGCTAGGTTGCCCCACATATAGAACGACAGTTGAATCATAATAACATAGATTGAATAAGGCTTCTCACAATGCGTTTACAAGTCAATCTACTCAGTGGTTAATTGAAGTAGAAGTGAAATTGTGGAACATTCAAATTATCCGACATTTTCTGGAAATATTTCATCATTGTTTCCATTCCAAGGCAACATAATAACTTTTAATATTTTACCAATATAAACAAATTATATATTGTACCAATATCGCTACATATTTTGAAGCCAATATTGCTTTCGCAATATTTCACTAATGTGATTTGTATAATGTCCAAGTAATATTGTACCAATATCCCGAAATAATTATAATTTTATCTCGCCAATATTACGTTTGAATATTTTGCCAATATTTTAATATTTTACCAATATTATTCCAATGTAAGTGTGCTACAGCGATATTGTACCAATATCGCTTAACATTTTGAGGCCAATATTGCATCGAGAATATTACAACAATATTATCTTTAAAATATCGAACCAATATCGCCGAATGTTCACATTTTTTTTCTCGCCAATATTGTTATTTGAATACTTTGCCAATAATTTCACAATATTGTACCAATATTGTCCCAATATGAGTGTGCTACTTGGGTACATCCCGTAGCCTCATTATTAATTGAAACTTGTATTCAATTTACTTGTCAGAAATATTGTTGATTCTGTAATAAAAAGAGAACATAAAAAATGTCTAATCATTGATTTCTATGAAACATTGAATAGAGACAAAATGTAATAAGTGATAAAAATTAAAACTTTACAGCATAGGGCTGAAAGCGGAATGTAGGATTATCCAATTGTTCACTCACTATTCATGTTCGCGTCTTCTTCATTTTGTCAATAGTGACTAAACAAATAAAATGTATACTCGAAATAAATGAATATTCAACGAATGAATGATTTATTTCATACTTCACGTATACTATACAAATATTACTTTGATACATAAATCAATCTCTAACAGTACTGTGAATCCATGGTAAATAATAACCCACATCGGTGTACACACTAGGAAAATCTTCCATACCGCACGGACTGCGACCAAATGATACAATTCCCCTCTGGTACCATTGTGAAGGATTGCTCTTTGTTGCCTTCAGGACTGGCCCACCTCCATCACCTATAGAAAATTTGGAATATCCAAGTTAAAAAAGTGAATAAACTGATGAGAGTAAGGTTGATAGAATCTCATCGACATTTCGAGCCGTTTATTCCCATCAATCAACATGATTTATTGTGTGCCCAAAATAAGATCATATAAGTGCAATAAGTTCGACAAACATAGCTCAAAAATGTTAAATTTCTTGCGTGAACTTTTGACGTTGAGTGCCTATCACTGGATATATTACGAACTATAGTTGGTCATACGACTGATACGCATTATGGTTGTGTCTGTTTTCGTAATTTCAGCTATATTTGTCAAACTTGTACGTTCACAAGATGGTGCAAGGGTGCATCAGTGTACGATAGCTTGAATTCTATGCTACTTAAAAAGACAGGGCCCTCGCAACCATGAGTGAAATGCGTGCCGCGCACGCGGGCGCCACTCTAAAGGGGTGCCAAACCCAAGGTTTGTAAAGAAAGGCTGCGGTAAAAAAAAAAGTAATATAATATTAACTTTCACGCTGGAACTCCAATGGTTTTTAAAATTTCACCAATTTCTAACGAGCAACGTACTAACGAATTTTTCCATTTTCAACTTTCAATTTGGAGGTACCTACACAGTACACACCTAGTTATAAACAATAATTGTATTTATTAATATGATAAGACTATAAAATTTTCAATATTTGGATCCAAATTGGTGCTTGTCAATTTAGTACTGTATTTTTCCTGTCCGGACTTCCAGACATCAGGTCTAGTAATCCAGTACGATTGGGTTTTGAGGCGAGGATCGATTGTAAACACGAAAAACAAAATGTGTACCAAATTTCCATGAGTGGAACATTTTTTTTTTTTTCGTTTAAAAATAAATGAATAGATTTTTGCTGTAATCTTGGAAAATATATGATTTATGAAAAAAACAACTCAACAGGGGGAAAGAAAATTCAATTCTCCACAAAAATGATTCCCAGTAACTTCTAACGAAATGTGCACGTTTTCTCAGAAAACGTGATTGAACACCGATATCAAATTTCAGGTTCACACTGCAAGTGCTAGGAATCGCACGTTAAAAGGTAAGACCTCGTTAATCCTTGGCTCGTACAAGTTTCGACTTTTGAGGGCTGCCGGTCGTAAGGGGACGACAGCTGGTTAACGGAAAAAACAATTTTTTTTTTTTTAACCCACCGCCGAAAGTTCTGGCGGAGCCGAATATTTGATTGCTCATAACTCTGCTAAAAATGATGGGAGAAGGAAAAGAAAAAGTTCATATCGTTTCTGATGACTCCTACGTTCTCATGCAAATATAATATGCGAGTATCTGAATACCTAAAATGTGTTTTGTCACACTTCACGGAGATGTTTGCGGATGATCCGAAAATCATGAATAATTCAGGGAATATGGAATTAGTATACTGAAGCAGCAACCCATATCCTCTTTGGACTATACGCAACAATTTTAGAGTAGTATGACAGGTCCCACTTATACATGCCAAAAAAAAACTTTGTTTAACTCTTGCCTCATATTTAACTTACCCATAAAACCGGCATTCTCTTCAGTAAATGTTGAAAATATTCGCTTATTCATATCCTGCATACATGTTTGATAATACTATTGTGAAGTGCAAACCTCAAGTTTGAAATCATATACCAAATTTTTTATGTAGGATGTGTATGAGCAATCATTTACAACTGAAGAAATTGCCGGGATTATGGGTGAGTTGAAAACTAAGGCAGGAGTAAAACCCAGTTTTTTTCTTTGACGTGCATAAGTGAAACTTGTCTCACTAGTCTAAAGATGGTACTGATTTCTGCTTCAGTATAATTATTTCATATCAACTAAAATATCTATGACTTTCGGATCCTCCGTAAATATCGTAGAAGGGTTATGCGAAGTGGGACAAAACACATTTTAGGTACTCAGACACTCACATGTTATATTTGCATGAGGAAGTAGAAGTCTCCAAGAACGATATACACTTTTTCTCTTCCTTCTACTATAATTTTCAGCAAAGTTACGACAAATATAATTTTCGGCCCTTCCGGAAATTGCAATGGCGGGTTAAGGCGAGTGTGAAATTTGATATCGGAATTCAATCATGTTTTCTGAGAAAACGAGTGCATTTTGTGAGAAATTACCAAGTATATTTCTTGTGGAAAATTAAAAATTTTTTTATATAAAATTTTTTTTGGGATTTTTTGGTAAATTTTTTTTTTCTAACAAAACATGATGTCAAGAAGTCATGTGCCGAATTTCAAAGTGCTTGGATTCATTCTTCACTTATTGCTTACAATTTGTCTGTGGTTACTGTACTATAGACTTGAATACGGTTACGCGTATAACGGGAGGCGTACGTTTTAATCCAAGTAATTTATATTTTGTTTTGCTACGTTTAAGAGCCAAAACGTCTATTGTTGCCTTTTAGTGTTTCATTCTTTTCTGTTGTAATTAAATAAAATTTTCTATCTATCTACCAAGTACCTATTAGATTTCAAAAGTAGATTTTATATTTTTGTTAAAATTTGTGTTTTATGTACTAATCTTAATTAGTCCACACCTATATTAATATTATTTTCACATACCTCAAAATTTGAAAAGTAAAAGAACTTATTTAATTATTGGATTACGTCTGATGATATTTGTTACTGTGTTTTATTCGTTCATCGTTTGATTTGTGTTTTTGTCTTTTTATCTAATTCAAATATGAATAAAGTTTCCGTTGTAAAATATCTGTTCCTTACAAAATTAGATTAAAATGCATTTTTACGCACAAGTTGCAGGTAAAATAACCATGAAAATATTATAACAAACAATGCCATTTGAAAAATATATAACAACTAGCAATTTTCTATGCCCTAAAGGCAAGTTTTCAAATTCATCGATGGATCATCGATGGGCATTGCATTCTTCATACTCATTTAACTAACAGAAAATGACATTGACAGCACGAATGCGCATCATCCATCGATGAAGTTAAAAACTCGTCCTAAGTATTCAAAGGGCGCCAGAATATTCCTGGCATGCGGGCGGCGATAACCTTTGCGATTGTCCTGTAACATGAAATGAAAACGGAAGTAATTTCGGCTCCAACGTAATGTTATGTTTGGTCATTTTTGAAAACTACTCTTTATTTTTAATGCATTTTCCAATATGTTTTCGAATTTTTATTTCAATTAAAACTTTCAAACAGCTTCCTCTGAAAACTTGAAAGGTGTGAGATTACTCTGTTTCAGCAGTAACCCGACGATACTATAATAACATAACGTTTGAATAATTTGCCAATATTTTCATGATACTGTAGCAATATTATCCCAGTGTAAGTCTTCTACAGCGATATTGTACCAATATCGCTTAGATATTATACCAATATAATTTTTGAAATATCGCGGAATGTTCATATTTTTTTCTTCGCTGATATTTTTGTATGAACATTTTTCCAATATTTTCATAATAAACAATATAAGTGTGCTACTTGAGATTATTACATTACTGAATAAACAATCATATATATGGATTGATGAAATTGTACTTTTTCATTCTATCAGTCTATTTTGAAATTATCTATTTATATGTCACAGTACATTTGAAATCTCCACAAGAAGTAACTGATAACATACCATTACAAGCATCTTTTCCCAGCTGACCACCAGCACAAAATTGAGAATCAATTAGTTCGACCATATTCAAATATTTTTTTTGACATTGTTCATTAGCAACTATAGGGAGTTCTACTTTCTTCTTTATAACTCCGCTCTCAATCCTTTCCCATTTTGCCAAAGTCACTAAATCTCCTATGGGTGTGGATTCATTGGGTTCTGGCAAACATATAGGCTTGATGTACTCTGCAACAGAATTATTGTTTATCTCATTTTCATACACTTAAAAATTGTTTTTTTTTTTGTTAACCAGGGTTGGCACCCTACGAACGACAACCCTCAGAAGTCGAAAATTGAGCGTGCCAAGGATTAACAAAGTCCGACTTTTCAACATGCGATTCCTAGCACTTTCACGAGTCATCAGAAAAAATATTCTGCAGTCACGAGGCTTTGAACCACACGACCGGCAGCCAGAATGATTGGAGAGCGGTAATCCTAACCACTCGGCTACCTGACCAAGAGTTTGGGAGAGCTGCAAATCAGTGAAGTGAAGCAAATCAATTAAAGAATATTGACGCCACTTTGGAAGAAGAAAAATTCGTACTTTATAGATAAAGTTCATACAGTATCGGACACAATTTATCTGGGGTATAGACAGAAATCTACGCGAGCAACAAGGAACGCACGATATGATAATACCACTACTGTGCGTCTCTCCTGTATAATCCCACCCGACGTATTAACGGACCACATGGCAATGCGACACACCGCACACCGCACACAGCGCAAGTCGATATCCCTCCCTCGAGTGAGTCAATGAGGAATTGTAATGCTCTCTCAACATATAGCAAGCTATACTTCATACGCTCTCATGAAACCACCGTACCCAGGATGAAACCTTTCCTATAATGTAGACAGAACTATACGCGAGCAACAAGGAACGCATTGATGTGATAATACCACATAAACCAGAGAGACTCACTACTTCCACGTGGAAATGCGACACATCGCACACAGCGCACGTCGATATCCCTTCCTCGAGAGAGTCCAGGAAAAATTGTAATTCTGTCTCAACATAAAGCAAGCTATTCTTTACGCTCTCACGGAACCACCTTACCCAAGATGAAAACTTTCCGATACTGTAGTAATTAGAGAAACAAGATGTCCCGCACTACCAGGACGACGCTTATTGCCATAATCCTATACAATAGGAATAATTGGGTCGAAAATCCATCAGAAAACAACTACTTTCCTGGCTAATACCACGACGAACGTTGAATTACATCTAATGCATTTCCGTGCAGAGTCCTAAAAGGATGTCTCCGCAGTTGCTAGTTGCATGGAAATGTTCATTGAAACATTTGGACCACCTATAGATCGTTTTCTGGGTTCTTGCCCTCATCAGTATAGGGTAGGTCTCTGCAGACAATAACTAATGTCTGCAACAAACGATTCAACAAAATCTCCATGTAAATGCAGAAGCTGAAACACCGCCCGTAGCCTAGCGTTCACTAAACTACGGGCGCCATCTGAACTCCAGCCCCTCAACAAACTGTAGTAATTATTATTGATATAGCAGAGCGCTGAAATATTTCACTTACTTGAATAAGGAACAACATTCTTGAGTCTTATGAGCGCCAGGTCATTATGATTATTGCGATTCGCAACAATAAAATCTTTGTGAGGAATAATTTCTTCTACTTCAACATCTACATGTGGTGGATTGCAAGTTTTCGATGATTTGCAATCGATGTTCGTCACCGTATTGTATTCTCCAAATCTTACAGATGTCCTATGTGGTTATGAAAAACATATTGAGTTTGCTATTTTGTCGTAAAAAAATAAAAGACCTTTCACTTCTGTTACCATAGATGCCATTCTGTGGCTATGACCTAGAGATGCCCTTGTTTGAATTTGATAATGATGTTCGAGCTTTATGGAGGCTGTATGGTCATATTTTAGGTTATATTTGAGAAAGCTTGCATATACGGTAATGAAGTGGACAAATTTCTGATATTATACAATATAGGAAAATATGCCTATATTTTTTCAAAGTATTGTCCCAATGACAGTTATTGACTTTGGGAAGCAAATTTATTGACCACCGTTACTTAGTTATTCGCCTTTATTTCATATTATGTTTATATGTATGTATTTTAAATGAAATGAAGGTTGGGTTATACATTTTTGCTTCAGGCAGGAATCACACTGATCGACTAGGACCGACCGTCCGCGACCGTCCACCTACGACCAAAATTTCCAACACGTATATTCTTATCGCACAACTCACACTGTATAATCATCATTGACCGTCCTCCACCGTTTTTCAAAGACCATGTTCGAAATTGTAGTGTGCTGGAAATTTTGGTCGGTGTCACACTACCACGACGTAATGTCATTTTGACACACATTTATGATGAACTTTTGACTTCAACAAAACTCATGTAAATAGGTTCATTTCCTACCGGAAAAATAAAATGTTCTATTTCAGTATCACTACTGCTCATTATTTAAAGCAAAACTATTGATATTATGAATTTAACTCATTTTCAATAAATGAACAGACAATTCACATAACCTTTCGAATGTCAAATTAATGTCAGATTTACAAAATTATTCTAGTGGTCGGTCGTGGATGGTCGATCAGGGTGACTTTGAGAGTTTTCGTTGGTCTACTTCTACTTTTTATCTTTTTATCTTTTTATCTTTTTATCTTTTTATCTTTTTATCTTTTTATCTTTTTATCTTTTTATCTTTTTATCTTTTTATCTTTTTATCTTTTTATCTTTTTATCTTTTTATCTTTTTATCTTTTTATCTTTTTATCTTTTTATCTTTTTATCTTTTTATCTTTTTATCTTTTTATCTTTTTATCTTTTTATCTTTTTATCTTTTTATCTTTTTATCTTTTTATCTTTTTATCTTTTTATCTTTTTATCTTTTTATCTTTTTATCTTTTTATCTTTTTATCTTTTTATCTTTTTATCTTTTTATCTTTTTATCTTTTTATCTTTTTATCTTTTTATCTTTTTATCTTTTTATCTTTTTATCTTTTTATCTTTTTATCTTTTTATTTTTTTATCTTTTTATTTTTTTATCTTTTTATCTTTTTATCTTTTTATCATTTTATCTTTTTATCTCTTTTTATCTTTTTATCTTTTTATCTTTTTATCTTTTTATCTTTTTATCTTTTTATCTTTTTATCTCTTTTTATCTTTTTATCTTTTTATCTTTTTATCTTTTTATCTTTTTATCTTTTTATCTTTTTATCTTTTTATCTTTTTATCTTTTTATCTTTTTATCTTTTTATCTTTTTATCTTTTTATCTTTTTATCTTTTTATCTTTTTATCTTTTTATCTTTTTATCTTTTTATCTTTTTATCTTTTTATCTTTTTATCTTTTTATCTTTTTATCTTTTTATCTTTTTATCTTTTTATCTTTTTATCTTTTTATCTTTTTATCTTTTTATCTTTTTATCTTTTTATCTTTTTATCTTTTTATCTTTTTATCTTTTTATCTTTTTATCTTTTTATCTCTTTTTATCTTTTTATCTTTTTATCTTTTTATCTTTTTATCTTTTTATCTTTTTATCTTTTTATCTTTTTATCTTTTTATCTTTTTATCTTTTTATCTTTTTATCTCTTTTTATCTTTTTATCTCTTTTTATCTTTTCATCTTTTTATCTTTTTATCTTTTTATCTTTTTATCTTTTTATCTTTTTATCTTTTTATCTTTTTATCTTTTTATCTTTTTATCTTTTTATCTTTTTCTCTTTTTCTCTTTTTCTCTTTTTCTCTTTTTCTCTTTTTCTCTTTTTCTCTTTTTCTCTTTTTCTCTTTTTCTCTTTTTCTCTTTTTCTCTTTTTCTCTTTTTCTCTTTTTCTCTTTTTCTCTTTTTCTCTTTTTCTCTTTTTCTCTTTTTCTCTTTTTCTCTTTTTCTCTTTTTCTCTTTTTCTCTTTTTCTCTTTTTCTCTTTTTCTCTTCGACTCTTTTTCTCCTGCCCTCCTTTATCCCAAGAATTTTCGAATACTTTTGAATATTTTCTTATCGGAGTATATCGGAACTTTGAGCCTCAAAATTAATCGAGGATTCTACCATAAGAGTTTGTCCCGTTTATTCTGATGGGACTTCCTTTTTAAGGATATTAGGTTCTTTTATCACTTGTGAAATATATTATTTTCAGCGAGGACGGAATTCTTATGACTTGGTAAATGAAATAAAAGATTTTACTCTTCCAGATTCCGCCAGGAATTTTTAATACAGGTCCTGAAGTTTTTCATCGAGATGAGTACTGTAACCTGGCTAACAACTTTTTTCCTACTATTGAATACATTTGTTCATTTGTAATTTTATTCGACAGAGCATCACATTAACACAAGAAATTTCTAATTCTTAGAACTGACTGTTTTGAAATTGCTAACAATGTTTTAAAAAATATCGTTATTATTTGAAAACAAAAAATGGAAATTATGATAGTTTATACTTACAGATTTCCAGCTCTCGAAGGGTCTCCAGTGACACAATGTGCCGCTGTCAAAACGTATCGTGATGATATCAGGGATCCAGAACAGGAAAATCTAGTTTTACCGGAAGGTAGGTTGTATTGTAAAAGAACCACCCAGGGATTCTCAGTCAAACCCACTTCTTCTCCATCATCGGTTCGATTGAGTTCCTGAAAGATAGATCAAGAGTTTGGATACATCTAGGTGTTGACGAGTGTTATCACTACTACGAGTCAATCAGAAATACTACGAAATGGGTGGGTTCAAAATATATTCCGAAGAGAAACAGAAAATGGGATAGTTGAACATTTGACAAAACTATCCCAAAGTTCTGGGGCAAATATCTGCTGTTAAAAATAGTAGAGCAGCGTTGATCAAGGATAAATAGTGGCGGCAAAATGTCTATGTGTGATTTAAGTGATTTGTCCGTAATGGAATCGAAACATTTTCAAAGCAGCGGCTTAGAATATATCGTAGATGAAAAGGTGTCAGAATTTGATGACATCGAAACTTTGAAAATGAAATGACTGCGGAACATCTTTACTAAGGCGACATTTGCAAGCTAAACACACTAGAGTCTACGAAAAAATTTGATCGAATAGGCGTAGCACAATTTGAGTTTCGAGTTGGCTTGAGAAGGTAAAACAATAATTAGATTTTAGCTATACTCATGTAGTAGTTTGTGACACAATTGAATAATCTACACGGTGGATTAAAAAAATGTCCACAACTAATTTTCTTTAATATTTTGTCATTCGTGGCTGGTTTTCTATAAAATTTTCAACATCTACAAAAATCTATAGGATTCAACTAATCTAGTAAAAATTGTGGCACATTTTCAAAAATATAACTTATTTTGTCATTTAAGAGTGGGACATCATAACGTGAATATTATTGTACCGTATTTTACTAACTCTAGTTTTGTTTATTTTGCTTTCAAAATGTTGTAATGAGATATCCAACTACGCGTTAATACCAGCGCAGGCGAATACCGGGGCCCTAGGTTTCCCATTTGTAAGACGCTCTTCTGCTTTCCTGATCGGGAGCAGAAGAGTAGCTACTAGTGCGTCCGTCTCCCAATCCTCACCTGACCCCACAGGGTTAATAAGGGAGGAAATGTTATTATGCATGGAATATGAATTTTAATTTCACAATAAAACCCCTATTTATTTATTAATCGCAAGTTTGCGAGTTCAAGCCAAAGTAGGAGCAGATTTTTTTTTGTTGAAAATCATATATTTTTTTATTGATGCGAATTTTGTTGAGTGTATAATTATTATTTTTTATGCATATTTTTTTGTAGTACCTATATAATTTCTGGTTTACCCGAACTTAATTATAGTTATAGTTATTTCTTATAAATTTTTGCTCATCATTCCATTCCCTTAAAATTTCTGATCGCGGAGAAGGAATAGTCTGTTAATTGGTTACAGAATATACAATTCCATGCTTGTTATGTAATATATGCTATGTCAGAATTGAAGGTTTGCGAGAAATTGAAAATAGTACAGTAGCATTCGTCGTATGACGTACTACCCAGTGAAGGCAAACTTTATGCAGGAAACAACTTGGTACACATACAGTCTGTGAAAAATTAACAAACATTAAACAAGGAGTTTCAATCTAATCTTAACGGCAAAGTTTTAAGTGGTCAGACACGGGAAGTTATAGCTAGATAATGTTTTTTATTTTTTGAGGAAGGAGGCTAAAAACAATGAAATATTTTGTATCAAAATCATTTTATTTTGTAATTTCTTCCACATACATAATGGTTCCTATATTTGAGTATCTATCCTTTTCCTTCCGATTGCCTTCTTACGTTATTCTTTGCGCATTGGAGTGGAAATTTAACATTTTCGGCTATATTTGCTTTACTGCAATACAGGGCACTGAGGAGACGGTCACCCAAATTCGAGCATGTATACTTATGAACTTCATTGTGGTGCATAATTATCTCAACTGTCACTGTCACTGTCACTTTGGAATACGTCATAGTATGCACGCTGAATTTTTATCGTTAGTAGATCATGTGATACTCATCACGAAATCGGTCTTCAGACCTTGAGTTGCGGTGGGTTGCACAGATACAGGGTGTTGGAAATGCAAAATTAAAATAAATTTTTATTCATAACTTCCACAGTTTTGGAAATTTCACAGTTTAATTCGGAGAAACGATTTTGTTAAAAAAGAGCTTTATTTTGAAAGAAAAATAACATTTTTAGTTGCCACCAGTGGCGTACAAAAAGGGTATATTGGTCCCTTTTCTCCCCTATTTTTTACGCCAAGTAAAAAATGTATGATTGTTTGAATCCGGAAAAATCAATCGTTTTCAAGATAATTGCGCTTTTATGAATACGTACTAATAATGAAAAAATTGTTTTGCTGAGGTGAATTGTACAATCCAAATAACTGCTTCAAATTTGTACTGGATATTCTACCAAAAATATCAATGCTACTCTCACATGCATGTTTTCACAAAGCTGCTTTTTGCATAAACACAGGGTGTTGAAACTGGAAAATTATAAATAATTTTTCTCTCAACTAACATACAGTGTATCATCTCATGGAAAACCCCAGTATCTTCGATAATTATTTGAGAAAAACTCAGGATGAGTCTAAATCTTACCTGTGGTTGATCTGAGTGAAATACACTGCTCGCCAGGAGCTATAGACTTACCCACTTTTGCGAAAAATTACATCAGGGGACAATATAATTGGCCTCAAAATTACAACGGATTCGGAATCATGACAACAATATAACTACCAGTACAGATTTTCGATGAAAAATGTTCACTTCTAAAAAACCCAGTTTGTCTCACTGTTCATGGAAACACCACCGTTTCTTCCATACCTATTAGAGTGGAACTCTGTAAATTTTGCGGATTGGTAGATGTACAAGCGATGAGTCTGAATCTTGCCTGAAGTTGATCTGAGTGAAATACACTGCTTGCCAGGAGCGATGGACTTACCCAGCTTTGCGAAAAACCATACTAGGGGACATTATAGACCCAAAACTCTAACGGATTTGGAATCAAGACACCAATTTTACCTACAGTACAAATTTTTGCTGAAAAATTTTCATGGAAGCGAGCAGTGTATGTCACTCAGATCAACTTCGGGCAAGATTCAGACTCATTACCTGTATATCTACCGATTCCAAAATTCACAGAGTTCCACTCTAATATTTACGGAAGATACGGGGTGTTTCCATGAAAAGTGAGACAAACTGGGTTTATAGAACTGAATATTTTTCAGCGAAAATCTGTATTGGAAGTGAAATTGGTGTCCTGATTGCGAATATGGTGAAATTTTGAGCCCAAGTATATTGTCTCCTAATGTAATTTTTCGCAAAATTGGGTAAGTCTATCGCTCCTGGCGAGCATTATATTTCACTCTGATCAACCACAGGTTTCATTCTGAAATTAACACAGTTCTTCTCGAATAATTACAGAAGATACAATTCACTTAAGATGCATCAACAGCGCGTCACCACGAACGCCAAATTTCATCATTGCGCCGCACATCTTAAGTATGAGGGAATATATTTTTCAAGAATGATGGTAGAGATAACGAAGCACCTGTTCCCAACAAAACTACGTAGCTAGGAGCGCCAATAAGGTAGATAGCTCTTAATCGCAGTTTCGGTTTTGCGTAAAAACTAATGATTTTATAAAAAAAAAATCCTCTAGTTCTATAATTTCCTTAAGAACCCGGGAAACTACCTATTTTTTTCATTTGTCAAACCATAAAAAAAATATTTTCTTCAAAATCATCAAAACCAAAAATCAGTTAATTTCCCGCATTCTTACAAACAAATTAAATCATTTGTACCAACACAATTTTCGCAAAAAACTAAAACTGATCGCTCAAAACCGAAACTCGTTTCATCAAAGGTATTGTTTGCTCTTAAGCAATAGTTATTTGTATGCTTAGGCCGCGAAATACCTTTTTAACGTACCGAAAGAACAGTTATCGCCGAGGCAAGATAATCTTGAGGTCTTTAAAAAGTTTCGCGGCCATTGCATACACACTATTTTTCGTGCAATCGTTAAAGTTATTAAACTAGATAATTGTAAATAAATATATTATTGCTCTATTAACAATGTCACAGGTGTGCTATGGAAATGATATGTTTCAATGGTTTCAATATATACAAAATATTTTGACAGTTCTTGACAAAACGCATGATACCTCTGATACTGATAGCGATATTTCAGTACCTTCCACTCCTCCTGAACTCAAAAGCGTTGTAAATTCGGCACTTTCCGTTTTAATACCCGAAAAATCTAAGCGGCAGTACGAAAAATTTTACAGCGAGTTTAAAGATTGGTTAAAACGATGTCTGAAAACATTTTATTGGCTTATCTGATGCAGAAATCAAATGTTGTAAAAAGTTCAACTTTATGGAGCATTTATTCCATGCTGAAGTGTATGCTGAACATACGAGATAATATCGACATTAAGCAGTTTTCAAAATTAGTACCATTTCTGAAAAGAAAATCAGTACGCGTGAGCAAATCTATGCATTCCTGAAAGAAGCTAATGGTGAAATATACTTATTGTTGAAGGTAAGTGTTAAGAGAAGTCATTTATAATTTTTTTAATTATTGTACTGATTTTTGTAGGTAGTTTTGATAATGGGAATATCTGGTGCCTTGCGACGAGATGAGTTAGTAAAAATGACCATTGAA
The DNA here is from genome assembly GCA_958298965.1 of Chrysolina haemoptera. Taxonomy (NCBI): domain Eukaryota; kingdom Metazoa; phylum Arthropoda; class Insecta; order Coleoptera; family Chrysomelidae; genus Chrysolina; species Chrysolina haemoptera. The sequence continues at coordinate 16,663,852 of OY282585.1, read as the reverse complement.
GATATTCAGGAAGAGAATGCTGTATTAATAGTAACCGTTCCTGATACCAAGACGGATAAGAGGCGTGTTTTCACTGTAACTAATATTGATTTCATAAAAATTTATCGTAAATATGCTCTTCGACCAAAACACATCTTGAGATACGTAAACGGAAAGTGCACCGCACAAGTTGTTGAACCATTGGGAAAATGCCTAGTATGATTGCTAAGTATCTCAGATTACCAAATCCTGAAACATACACGGGTCACTGTTTTCGGAGAAGTTCTGCCACGCTGCTTGCCAATACTGGGGCTGATATGTCAATTCTTAAACGTCACGGTGGATCGAAGTCCACGACAGTAGCGGAAGGATATGTGGAAGACTCTATCGAAAATAAGAAGCAAATATCCAACTCAATTTCTGACGATGTAGTATCTGGTTTGAATGTAGAACCATTATTCAGAAACACTAGATGTAGTTGCTTCAACTTCTGGAGTAAATATAAGTAATAATACAAACTGTACAATTAATGTTAATATTCATCCTAATTAATATAAGTACGTATGTATTTGTTGGTATTTGTAGTATTTTAGAAATGTTAAATTTGGAAGTGACGTTTGGTTTCGCGGCCGTTGCTATGGGTAACGGTAAATTAAATTTCGCGGACTGTACTGAGAACGCGAAATACTGACTTCGCGTGCGATTGCACGAAAAACAATTTTTCCATTATTAGTATGTATTATGTATGTATGAAAGCGCAATTATCTTGAAAACGATTGATTTTTCCAGGTTCAAAGAATCATACATTTTTTCAATTAAAATTGAATGAAGAAGTCAAAGAATCATAATTTTTCGGATTTTACCAGTGGCATAAAAAATAGGGGAGAAAAGGGGCCAATATACCCTTTTTGTGCGCCACTGGTGGCAACTAAAAATGTTATTTTCCTTTTGAAATAAAGCTCTTATTGAATAAAAATAATTCTTCGAATTAAACTGTAAAATTTCCAAAACTGTGGAAGTTATGATTGAAAAATATATTTAATTTTTCATATTCAACAGCCTGTATCTGTGCAACCCACCGCTACTCAAGGGTCTGACGATTTATTTCGTGATGAGTATCACATGATCTACCAACGATAAAAAATTCAGCGTGCATACTATTACCTTTTTTTTCGACTTTTTTTGACAAGTTGCACAGCCTCCCACCACTCCATCCACCGCGGTCGCGTGGTATGAATCTTGGTTTAGTAATAAGTGGTATGTGCACTATAATAACAACTAAATTTCATCGTGCATACGATGACGTAGTGACAGTACCTCCTAGACTATAACGTTTATATCGATTTTATGGTTCTTTCAATTTTGCGATTTTCTAGATGATAATTCTATCCACATATAGGCCTGTATGAGTATTATCCTTATTTTTCAGTTTCTGAGCCAGTTATATAGGAATTCGTGATAATAACGCATATTGACATTACTATCTAGAAGTAGGTATATGAAATTATCCTCACCTGAAATCCACATGATGATCTCGTTGGTATATTCTGATTTCTTGTAAATTCGGAGTTGTTTGATGCTGAAACAAATGATCAATAACTTAGTTCTTTCACGGAACTGTTCAAGTTTAACTCAACCAAGTCAGTCAACAATTTACCGCTCAAAATCTGTCTGAATACACTGCAATATTCATTTGCAATTCACCCAAAAACATAATTGATGCACCTACAGATTCTTACTAGCTCCAACACTCTTTCTACTTCATTTGGATGATTTGTGAAGAACAATTTTTGTTGAGACAATGGCATGGCATTTTTGTAGAAATATGTATGAATTTTTTCTCCCTTGTTACAAGGATGAAGATGGATCGTATTCGCTCTAGTATCCCATACGATTGGGTTTTGAGACGAGGATCGATTGTAGCACCACCAAACTTGGTATGCTAGTTGTTGAAACTATGATAAACACGAAAAAAAATTGTTTACTGAAATTCCATGGGTTCAACATAATTTCTTTTATTTAAAAATAAATTTATTGAAAAAACAACTCAATAAGGCGAAAGACAATTCAATTCAACACAAAAATGATATCTAGTAATTTTTTATGAAATGCGCTCGTTTTCTGGTGATTGAACGCTGACATCAATTTCAGGTTTACGCTTACCGCCGCTGGAAGTTCTGGTGGAGTCAAATATTTGATTGGTCATAACTCTGCTAAAAATGATCAGAGAAGAAAAACGAAAAGTTTATATCGTTCTGAATACTCCTACCTTCTCATGCAAATATAATATGCGAGTATTTGAGTACCTAAAATGTGTTTTGTCGCACTTCACGTTTGCGGATGATCCGAAAATCATGAACAATTCAGTAAATATTGAATTATTATAATAAAGCAGCAACCTATACCCTCTTTGGACTATATGCAACAATTTCAGAGTAGTGTGACAGGTCCCACTTATATATGCAAAAAAAAAGTTGCATTCCTGCCTCCAAATTTTTCTAATTCTGAAAAAATTTCCATCCAATTTACAACAACTGAGAATGTTTCATTTTCAAATTTTTCAATGTTATGGGACACTGAAAAATGTTTGCATAAATATTTTCATTATAGCTCCAGAATCGTACAAGTAAATGAAAAATTTCAAGAAAACCAATAAATGTTTTAAATGAAACATCATTGATAATTCGTCTCTCACAATTTCTCAGTTGTGGCAAAAAAAAATTCTGAAGGGTTGAACAAGTCTCGACTCTGCAAAAAGGAGGACGCTGCGAATGGATCGTACTTGCCCAATTTGAACTGATTTTTGTAGAAAATGTTGAAGTTAACTCGAAAAAATCTTGAAAATATTTTTTTTCTCACCCTGTATCTCGAAAACCAAGCCGTTTAGGACATATGTTTATATAAACTTTTCGTCCCGAAAACTTTTAAATAATCACCTCCTGAAGTTTGTCAACGTACTTGATTAACACCCGGTATGTATGCTGGCTATTTTTGAATCTGTGTTCCTAATTTGTTTAGGTATGAGTAGCTATAAGCTAGACCGCCAAAATTACAAATCATCCTATGTCATTTATATCATTCCACTTATTTTTATTAATAAAAGCCGATTTATTATTATTATTATATAAAATCATACACATTGTAGGATACACTATTTGAAAAATCGGGGTGAAGAGGAAGCTAAAGTTTCATGAAAATCATATAATTTACCCTCTGTAGTTTTTATAATTATTTTGAACTTACTTCCTCATATAGGCATATTCAGAAAACGAATACATTCTGACAATATTAAATCTTGTTTTGAAGCTACTACCTTGTAAATACAATAATTTAGGGGGTACAAATCCGACCTGTCCTGGAATAGTATTCCTATATGGAGTCCAGCACCCAAACGCCCATTGACACTTTCAGATTCTGTCATTAAAAAGAATCGTCTCGTCGTTGATACTTCGCTCACAAGCTCGCTCGCTTTTCTGGAACACCGCAGTTTGGCGATCTGTCTCTGTTTTATTAGTGTTCACATCCATAGGCCGCCACTTTCGTGTTTCCTGAGGCATACAGCCTGCAAAATGTCAAGAAGAACACCAATTCCTACCAACTTTCCCTCGGCTCTCACGATGTCCTCTGGACAATACAGGATTTTCCTTTTCGTGGGAACCAGAACATAAACAAAAATTAGTGAATTTTTCCTTGTTTTATTTTATTTTATTTTTTTCTTTTCTAAAAGTGGAAAACTTAAATTCCAAAAATACCATGTCAAGAATTCCATTTCAAATAAAGAAACAACTTACTTCCATGAACTTCTACATTGAATAACAGCGTGAACGCTAAAACATAACCAGCGAACCACATATTTCTCATCAAACCCAGTATCAACTCTCGAAGCACTGGCTACAACGAACTCTATGAAAAATTTTATATAGTTATTTATTCTTGTTTTTTTCGACGAACAGGTTTTGGCATGGTAATTTCAAACAATCATCAGATTATTATTCTCCTCCTTATTAGCGATGAATCGGCAGGGTCAGATTAAGGCAACAATATTATTGGTAATGTTATGCGTTGTCATAATAAATCATACAGGGTGTAACATAGGTACGTTAAAATATTCAAGTGAGGTATTCTTGAGACAATTTTAAGAAAAAAAGCCAATATAAACTTGTGTCCGGAAATGCTTCGTTTCGGACATACAGGGTGTTGAAATTGAATTTTTTTGTTCAATTTTGGAAATAATTTTTTCAAGAAATGAGTTATTTGCACTAAATTTGGTATCCGGGATTTTTTTGGCGTGGAAAATCATAATTTTGTATTACTTTTCATGTAACATCTAGAGGGCGCTGCGTACGCTGTCATTATTCATTTCAAATTGCCCTAACATTTTTGACAGTAAACTTTTGGTACTTTTCATGGAAAAAACTCATTCCCACACCTTTTCCAAGTAAAAAAAGTACACTTCCTCAACAACGCTGCAGGTGATCGTTTTCGAGATATTTACAATTTTCTATATCGATGCATGTTACTTAGCTCCTAGGGAGCTGAGTGGAGTTGCTGAGAACATTACAAAAACAAAGTATGTGGTAGATCTCGTCAAAATAAACAACTTTTTTCCTTCGAAATGTTTATCGAAAAATGATTCGTTTTCGAGATACAGATTGTTGAAATTTTTCTAAGCAACTTCACTTAGCGCCCTAGGAGCTAAGTAACATGCATCGATATAGAAAATTGTAAATATTTCGAAAAAGATCACCTCCAGCGTTGTTGAGGAGGTATACCTTTTTAAATTGGAAAAGATGTGGGATTAAGATTTTTTCATGAAAAGTACCAAAAGTCAAAAATGTTAGGGCAATTTGAAATAAATAATGACAGCGTACGCAGCGCCCTCTAGATGTTACATGAAAAATAATACGAAATTATGATTTCCCACGTCAAAAATGCCCTGGCTACCAAATTTCGTGCAAATAACTTATTTTTTGCAGAAGTTGTTTTCAAAAAGCGTACACAAAAATTCAATTTCAACACCCTGTATGTTCGAAACGAAGCATTTCCGGACACAAGTTCATTTAGACTTTTTTCTTAAAATTGTCTCAGGATTACGTCACTTGAATATTTTAACGTATTTATGTTACACCCTGTATAACGTGAAAGAACATCCATCAATATTTACAAAGAATTGGGTTCAATTTCGATATGAAGTTGAGAAGTAAACAACCATGAGAAAATAAGTGTTCAAATTGAAGCAGCAAAAATTGAAATAGCGCCGTCGCAATATTCTTTTCAGAAAACACTACTCGATTCGTAAGAACAGAAAATAAATCTGTACCTCACAGACAAACTGTGTTAAAAATGTATTTTGTTTGATGAATTATGTTAATTCATTGTCCAGCTATTCGAGATTAAACATTTAAATTTTGGGATTGTCAAGGTGAGAAAATTTGCTTTTCGACCAGAATTAGTGATGTAGTTAAAATTCTGCTGCAATTAATATAGTTAAAATAATTAATTTGTCATATATTTCAAGCAAGTTTCAAACCCTCGTCAGTTTGAAACAGCTTTGCCGATTCCCACAACCAAAACGGTGTTGGATAGATAATCAGAAAGCCTTCTAAACCAGGTACCACATGACCCCCCTTCCATTTGAAAAAAAAGTTGATGGTGTCCTCTTGACACTAGGTCACGTAACCACAATCGTTTTTATGCTAAAATTTAGTAAAAGTGGAGGACTATGAGGCAGGAGTAAAACAAAGTTTTTATTTTGGCATGTATATAGGACCTGGCACATTACTTCAAAATTGTTGCATAGAGTCCAAAGAGAGAGAAGCGGCGAATAAGGGTGAACCTGAAAGTTGATGTCGGCGTTCAATCACGTTTTCTGAGTAATTACTGGGAATAATTTTTGTGGAGAATTGAATTGTCTTCCACCTTGTTGAGTTGTTTTTTCGATAAATCATATACTTTCCAAGATTACAGCAAAAGTCTATTTAAACGAAAAAAAAAAAAAAGTTTCACCCCTGAAATTTTGCCGATTTTATAATTTGGAAAGGCGACTGTTGAAACAATCACTTCTTTCATGGAAGAGTATTTAGATTTGGGTCACATGGAGTCGATAGAGCCCAAATTCTCCTCAGATTGTTTTTATATTCCTCATGGCATATCCAAACCTGACAGTACGACCACTAAGCTCAGGGTTGTGTTCAACACATCCGCCAAGCTCGCAAACCACGCTTCCTTAAATGATCACTCGTTCACAGGCCCAAAATTGCAAGCAGACATTGATACAATTCTGTGCAATTCTCGATTACACCCTATTGTTTTGATAAGTGACGTGCTCATCAAGAATACTAGGGTATTCTTTGGCGTTTCAACACATCCGAACCGATTCAAGATTTCCGACTTCGCACCCTTACTTATGGTGTCTGATGAAGGAAAATCATTTCCTCTGGCATCCAAGGTTTTACTAAACGATACCTACATGGATGATGTAGGCAACTCAATTCCCACGACAGCCATGGCGGATTCGAGTTGAGAAAATGGTCTAGTAATGAGCCATCTTTATTAGCTCATCTTCCTGCCGCTAATGTAAATGTCTCGTTTGACTCAGACTGAAAATTTTGGGGTTACAGTGATTGCCTTCCGCAGATAGTTTTCGCTTTTCAGTTCAACCGGTGTCTATTGAATGCACGAAGCGCAATCTTCTTAGCAATCTTGCACGAATATTTGATCCACTTGGGTTTTTGTCCCCAGTGACTTTCCTAATTAAACATCTCATTCAGCTTCTTCGGAATCATAAGTTAGATTGGGATCAAACACCCCCTCACGATATACTGCGTTTTTGGAATAGGTACATTTCAGATATCTGTAATGGGTTTTAATGGAAGAACGGTCTAATTTAATTGGAAACTCAAATTGCAAAATAACTTTTTATTGTCAATACTTGACAGTAAACAACAACTTTTTTTTTTAAACAATATCAAAATATCAGAGGAACAAATCTGGCGATCTTGAATATTTCTAACAATCTGTTCACTCACAAAGTTCGAAATGCCACGTCACCTAGGTTTTCGTGAAACCTTGGCTTGTGAAATTCATTGTTTTGGAGACGCTTCCCAAAAAGGTTATTGTGCTGTTCTATATTTCCTTTTACATCACTCCCCTCCCCTGAGTCATTTAATAAACACAATTTTTTCAACCAATAACTGTCCGAAAGAATTCAAAAAGGCTGTCATTAAGCCGATCTATAAAAAAGGTGACAGAACTTTATTATCTAACTATAGGCCAATATCAATCATCACCTGTCTAGCTAAAATCTTTGAAAAGGCACTGAAATCAAGAATGAACAGTTTTCCCGACAAACACAGACTGATATCTGAGAAACAATTTGGTTTTAGAGAAAAACTGTCAACAAATGACTCAATAGCATTTCTAGCAAGTGAGATAACTAAGTCATTGAACATGTCAAAGCCTACTCTAATCGTATTCCTGGACCTAGCCAAGACGTTTGACACTGTCAGTCATGAACAACTGTTAGGAGCTTTGGAGGATGTAGGAATACGAGGGAATGTCAACAAATTGTTTGAAAGCTATCTTACCGACAAAACGCAGATTGTTAAAATAAATGGGAAAATGAAGAATGAAGAAACAACGGTTAAATATGGAGTACCTCAGGGCACAGTTTTGGGTCCCATTCACAATATACATCAACAATATACTAAATTTGGATACACTAGCAGGAACTATTATCAGCTTTGCTGACGACACTGCGATATTGTACTCTGATGAATGATGGGACAAAGTGAAAAACAAATCAGAATTAGACTTGAACATTATTTTCAACTGGTTTAGTGAAAAACTTTCAACAGAAAATTTTGAAAAAACCTTTTTTATACCATTCGCCAATAATAAAACAACACTACCACAGTATAAGAAACTACATGTCAAAAATAATGGAACTTCGAAAACAATAAACTCTTGCGAAAACATCAAATATTTTGGGGGTGACAATTGATTCACATTTACGATGGGACGTACACATTTCGAATGTAACGAAAACGCTTACAGATTTAAACAAATGAGAAATATTCTTGACACTTTCCACCTGAAAACTATTTACCACGCTCTAGTAGAGTCGAGGTTACAATATGCAATTCTAAGCTGGGGTGGAGCAGTACGCACACACCTCAATCAGCTGGATGTTCTGCAAAAAAAAATATTGAAGATTATATATAACAAAAAACGCACTTGCACATCAAGCAGTCTTTTTTCAGAAACTGGCATATTGGACCTCAGGCAACTCTACATGTATCAAATTGTCATATACATATACAAAAATAAAAACATACCAGAAAAAGTCAACCACAAGTACGAAACAAGATATAAAGAAAATGAAAATGTTAAAACCATAGTATCGAAGAGAAATGTAACAACAAGAAGTTTCACGACTTTGTCTCTAAAATTGTATAACCACAACTACCCGAAATATACAAGATTTACCTTACTGAGATAAACTCCATAGAAATATTAAAAAAAATATTCAAAAAATATATTGTCAGACTCGGAAGGGACGCAGTCCATTATCTCATTGAATGTTAATCCAACATGTAAATGTACGGATAAAATAGTTTATAGACTTACATTTCCTCTATTATAAAGATTTAAATCATCTGTGAAAGTTGCAACTAATAACTACAGTTGTGTTAGTATTTTACTGAATTAATCCAACAATATGTGAACCATCTTTATCTTTGTAAGAATGCAGAAAACGGAATTCTCACCACGCACAACCTAATCGGTTTCAGTAGAGATTATCATTCCCTCCTTCTGTTTATTCAGAACAGGTGATCTTTCTTATCTACTTACAATGTATTTTAGCTATTTATTTTATTTACTTACCTATTTTGTAATTGTCTGTAAAAAAAATGTTTCTTTACACTTTTTACTGAATAAACTATATTATTATTATTATTATTATTATCACCCTGATGGCACAGCCACCACTACTTTTGTTTGTTCAAGATCAAAAGTTGCTCCACTGAAAAGAATTTCTATTTCGAAACTCGAACTTTGTGCCGCCGTACTGGCAACACGACTAGTTTTATTCATTTATAAGGTTTATGCTAGCAAAATTAATTTTACTGGACTTAATTGTTGGTCGGACAGTACTGTGGTACTGGCATGGCTTCATTCTCCATCTCATCGATGTTAAACCTACGTTTCTAACAGAGTATCGTTCATACAAACACCAAACCTTCGATCAGCTGGTTTCACATGCCTTCCAACTGCAATCCGGCGGATGTGGGTTAGAGAGGTCTTCTCCCATCTGAGTTACTCGAATGTACCTTATGGTGGTGGGGACCATCTTTTCTTCAAGATGCCACCCGCCGTTGGAAAACCTTTTCTGATCCACCTCAAGCTTCACCTGAAGCTTCCGCTGAAGAACGCATTATTGTACTCAACAATATCCATTCTCCGCGCCTTCTCGATACCCTGTTAGAACAACGCTCTTCCTTGACAATCATTATACGAATTCTTGGACTTATTTTACGATTCACGTTCAATACTCACCAACCGTTAGAACATAAAAAGGGTTGTCTCACCTCACTTGAATTACACCAAGCTTTATTAGTTTTGGTCCAGAATACCCAATCCATCGCCTTTTCTGACGAGATCCTTATGCTCCAGAAGGGCCGTCAGGTTCCAAAACTTCTGCAAAAGTTATCCCCATTCCTTGATGAGCGAGTAATTTTAAGAGTGGGTGGTCGATTGACTCCCTTGCAATATTTGACGGATCTCATTATTGAACAGTTTGATCTCGAATATTTACATGCTGGAACCCAAACAGCCAACTTCCTAATTGCTCAACAATTTTGGATAGTTTCAGCACGGCGTTCTATTAGGCGTATTCTATCCAAATGCATACATTGTTGGAAAACACAACCCACGTCTCCCCAGCCAGTTATGGCCAATCTTTCCCGTCCACGCATCGTACAATGCAAACCCTTTCTCCATGCTGGCACCGATTACGCTGGCCCATTCCGCATCACCATGAGCAAAACCCGAGGTGCCAAAACCAGTAAGACACCTTTGTTTGTTCGTGTGCACCGTCACCAAAGCAGTTCATCTTGAACTTGCATCTGATCTGTCTAGCGAAGCGTTTTTAGCCGCTCTCCGCCAATTTATTGCCCGTCGAGGTCGATGTGAACACTTGTATAGTGACTGCGGAACCAACTATGTTGGGGCTGATAACCAACTTTTGACTTACATGCAAGAATCTGCTTCCAAAGAAACCATCCAATGGCCTTTGGTGGCTTATGGGAAAGCGGTGTTAAGTCAGTGAAAACTCATCTCCTCCGAGTGGTTGATGACCAACTCCTAACCTATGAGGAACTTCTTACTGTCTTGACACAAATAGAAGCCATTCTTAATTCTCGTCCCTTAACTCCACTTAGTAGCGATCCAACAGATTTGAGTGTCTTAACCCCAGGACATTTCCTTACTTTGGCACCGCTTTCTGCCATCCCAGAACCAGAGGTGTTAGACGTACCCCTCAACCGACTTACCCGGTGGCAACTGTTGCAGCAAATGCAACATCACTTTTGGCAGCGGTGGTCGATGGAGTACCTACACACTCTACATCAGCGTGCTAAATGGACCAATGACTATGTCCCAATCAAATCTGGTACTTTAGTTCTCATCAAAAATGACAACTCCCCTCCACTGCATTGGCCTATGGGTCGTGTTACTGAAGTTTCTCCAGGAGTTGATGAATGATTTTAATTTTTTTTTGTTGGGGGGCATGTCGCGTCCCGCTTTAGTGTGATGTCTTTATTGTTCCTTTTCTCATTCTTTTTCATTATTTTTCATTCATCTGTCAGACTGAATAGGTACGTTTTAGTCTGAATCAATCTTCATTGAATTTTGCATTATCGACCCTACTTTTCTTGGTACCTGTACCTTCACACTCACACAAAAACCCATAGCCTGATCGAGTCAATACGTCGAGTAGCACCACTAAAAAAAACGTATAATAATAATAATAATAATAATAATATACGTGAATACAAATTTTTCGTGCGGATATTTCAAAAAGTGAAGTGCAGCTCAGCTCTTGACTTCAACCTGCATCAGTCGGCAGGACTCCCCGAAGACGGACTACGGCAATACATGAGGTAAGATCTGGGCTCGGTTCATGTTTGTGTCATTCTCATTTTTTTCAATTCCTCATACAGTGCATTTTTCTCCCACTAGCTCATAACCCGTTATCAACCTTTGATTTATTCAAACGCATAACTCCACATCATGCACATATAAGCTGTGTTTCCAGAATGTATATTTTATTTTTTTTTGCCTTCACAAACTCTACTGAAAAAGAGCTTATCTGAAGATATTTCGAAATGGTGTGGAAGCTAAAATTCTGGGAAAAAGATTTTTTTCTCATAGACCTAGAAGTGTGCAAAATCTTATGAACGGGAGCACATGGTCCAGAAAAGTATACCCTCTTGTCCATGCCTATTTATGGGGTAAGTTATATTGTATATTTCACTCCAGCCCGCGGCTGTTCTATTATTATTATAATAATGAAAACAACTTCACCACATAAACTTCGACATTGAACAACAGCGTGAGCGATGAAACGTAGCTCACAAACAACATATTTCTAACTTCTATTAACGAAGCTAATATCGAACACTAAAAGCGTTGGCCACAGTGAACTCTCTGTAAATTATAATTTAATAATTTATTCTCGTTTCATTTGATTAACCGGTATTGGAATGGAAATCCTAGATATTCATGTTATTGTTATAGCGATAAAAGGGCAGGGTCATGTTAAGTCAATAATATTGTAGTTAGTAAAGCAATATTAAACCATCTATTTCGAATTGAAATGATACCGATGGAATAATAATCATGAATGCGAATAGCTTGAAAATTAAGTTGAGAACTTTCACGTTGCAGAGATTCTGGAACCACATCAAGATTTATACATTCGAAGAGGATAATCAACACACCACAAACTCAGCGGATATATAACAGGAAGGGAACAGCCTTTTCACTCATTCAGAGAAAACAGCCGGAGAATTCAAAACTAGACAAGTAGCTGTGTCGTCAATGAATCCATCGACCACTCACCAGTGACGAAACAAGTTTGGTAGCTTAAGGGAGAAATTTCAACGTGACATCATCGACAATATCCACAAAAAAAATCATCGCGAACATAGAAGGATTAAAAAACTACCTGCAGATATTAAAGAAGAATAACGAAGCAAATCTGCAAAAATTCTGAGAAAAACCAAAGCTACAAAGTGGTTCAAGGGGTGAAAAGCCCGCCATAAAAAGTCTTGATGCTGACGAAAATAGTATCATTCCACCTGGTCAAAGATGAAACGAAACATTGGTCTCAAACATCTCAAACTACAAAAGCAAACAGAGAAAATCTTGAGAAAGACAAAGCAGCTAATAAAAGAGTCTTCATTACCACCAGAGACAACGAAGTAACTTTTCAGATCAGAAGCATTACCACCAAGGCTCTATAGATTACTGAAAATTCACAAAGAGAACATTCCGCTGAGAACAATATCGAGTGCCATAGGATCACTAACCTACATTCTCGACAAGCATTTGTCGGATATGCTGCAGAAACATGTTGGAAAGACTGAGTCTTACGTACGAGACTCCACCCACTTCATCGAACAATTGAAGGGCACCTTGGAGCCAAACAACATGCTAGATATTGCATCCTTATTCACTTATGTACCACTCAAGGAATCTCTATTACATATAGGAGATTTTTCCACGAGATATAAACTCATTTCGACATTCACTAACGAGAACTTATTTTCAGAGGTGATATAATAAGTGGTATGATTATTACCGATAATTTTTTGGAATATTAATGAATTGCAATCCCAAAGCTGAAAATACAACGAGTCCGCAGGACGACAATATATCGATTTGAAATAAAGAAAAATCGTGTCACCTGGTAATTGATGCTTTATTTGTCCCCAACGATCCCTCATATTGATAAATAAAGATAACTAGTCAAAACACATAAATATGACGTTTATAAAAAAACATAGGAGAATGAATGTTTAGAGAAAAGAAAGACGATTAATGTGGTAATTCAATTTTCCCATCACAAACTGGAGTCGAAATACTTATATTCATGTTGAAAAGGGGAACATTCTCCATGAGAATTGGAAAATGAAAAATATGACTTATTTGTAATATCTAACAGAAAACAACTACTTCCCCTTTTCAACATGAATACCTCCCAAGAGGTTATCTTGAACGATGGAAAATAGCGACTAAAGTTTGTCTTTCAGTCGCAGATGATTCCACAAAAGATTTTATGAATTTCCTATTCATATTTCCGAACTAAAACTTATATTCAATTTCTTAAATATTGGAAATCTGTCAAGTTTGGTCACATGCCCTAAAACTCACATTTCAGGAGATTTTTTTTTTCTGATAAGTGCAGAAACCACATAGATGAATTTTTTCAGATTTTTCATTTGAAATCTTCTGATTAAAATAATATGTTTTTGTGAGGTACCTATACAGAATGTTCAAAACTACCTGAGTTTGGTACATTTTGTATAATGTAAGAAATTGAATATATTGTGATTTCAGTTTGTGATGAAAAAAAAATAACTACATTAATCGTCGTTATTTTCTCTGAAAATTAATTCTCTTATGTTTTTTTCTTAGTTTTCCGAATAAGCCGAGAAATTCACATCAAAGAATTAATGATTGCGGTGTTGCCGATTTTCTCACCACAGCTCGGGAGACTTTAAAGAGACCTCTTTCTTGAAAAAATGTATAAGGAATATTTTAAGTAGCTATAAAATTTTCTGTACCTACGACTGTTTCTAAGAAAAACGAGATAAACCACCTCACTTTCTATATTAGGGATGTTTTTGGAGATGAAGCTCAGCCTTCTAACTTGGAAACTCTCTTGATTTTGAAAGATCTCTTTTTATTGTGTATAATGACAAAAATGTATAATTTATATTTTCTATTCGACCATTTTAGGAGTAATATGAATGGATTATTAATTCTCTGAAATACCAGTCTAATTGATTCACCTCACCCCCCGCACAGCGATATATCGTATGCTCAAATCAGACACGTGGAGTCAGTGAGAGACAAGATAATCTTGAAATGCATGGGAATACCCATCGACTCTATAAGTAAATTGAGACAAAAGTGTTGAATTTACATTTGACCGTCAGTGGAGACTGTTTATTGATAAACCGAGGGCAATCTTTGTTGTTAATGCGGTGATAATGTGGTACAAAGAAGGTGATCTTCTATTTGTGATAATTTTGGGGATTTTACAAGTTGAAGGACGTGAGTACCCGATAATGTTGTTTTTTTTACAAATTTATTTATTTGGAATGCACAGTGGTTTCTTTAAAACTTTGGTTTCCTCTTCGCCGTATATTAATATACTACCCGAATTAAAAGGAATGATATATTTGTGATTGATATATGGGTTTTGACAATTCTTCCCTTCATAAAAATTATAGAAAAAGTAACTTCATTTGCACAACCAGTAAGCAAATATAAAAAAATCAGTTCGTTGAAGTAAATGCTGAACTTGTTGTTTTCTACCTGAAAAAACATAAGGCATATAATGAGTGTAATTTTCCTAATAAAAATTACGAAGGCGTAGAAGGGCCAACAACAAAATATTTTTCGAAACATTTGGAATTGCCACTTTGAACTGACATTTGTCACTTTGAACAGACAATTGCCACTTTCAATTGGCAATTGCCCCTTTGAACTGGCAATTGTCACCTCGAACTGGCAATTGTCACTTTGAACTGGCAATTGCCACTGTGAAATGGCAATCGCCCCTATAACTTTTGCGTTTTTGCAGATAAATCAAATTTGGAAGATATGATATATGACATACTGCATTTTTTGACAAGTGATCCATCTTCATGTAACTTCTGGTCTCACTTATTTTGTCTCCATCTGACATTCAGAATGCAACCATGTGTAATTTGTAACTTTTTCAAACCAAATTTTGAAATGAATATATGAATCTAGATGGCTATGGGGATATGATCAAATTACCAATTTCAGTCCTGAAATGTTTGGAATATTCGGAATGCTTCTGCTTTGTACAATTCAATATTTAAATTTGTATTACTAATTTTAAAAATGGTATAAGTTGCATTTTATTACGCTTAATTTGATACCGCACACTTTTAGGTTTAAAACAAACTTTGTTCCAAAGATTACTCTTTCTTAAAATGAAGCAAATGTCGAAATCAAAATAATATTCAAATGCCTTAAGTTGCCTGTGTCCTACACAACTAATGAAACAAAATAATTAAGCTGAGAATACAAAAAAAATTCAATATATTATTTAACCTCGCTTTTGCAAGAGAAAATAAGGTAAGTATTGTTAAGATTACTTAATTTGGCAGTGGAATGTACTAGAGCAATTAGTAATGAACTTCAACAGGAATAATACTTTTTAATAACGGTAGACAAATTGTACATAAAGTAAGTGACAGTAAACTATTTTTTTTTTATCAACAACTCAGATAGTAAACAAAAACAACAACTTGATTCTCAGGTTGAATATACAAGGTGAATGACGAGTTTGCATATCTTCAACACCCCCTCTCAAACAAGTCGTTACTTCATGACTAAACCAATTCTTGAACAGCACAACGAGTGTTTATCTTTTGGTAATGCTTTTGTGAATATATCGGCAGGCATTTCCTCAGTTGGTAGGTAATCAATTTCTATACCACCCGTATTCAGTGCTTCTCGAATGAAATGATATTTAATATCAATATGTTTGGTGCGACCATGATGAATTGGGTTTCTGGCCAGAAGTTGAGCGCCTTGACTATCATTCTTGATCACTACTGGTACTTTTGGTATACCAATTTGTGATAAAAGTCCTTGAAGATGAATTGCCTCCCTTGTGGATTCTGCAAGAGCCATATACTCAGCTTCTACACTCGAGAGTGCGACGGTACGCTGCTTCCTTGCTTCCCATGAAACGGCAGCTCCTCCAAAAACAAAAGTGTACCCAGAATATGATCGTCTATCCAGCAAACAATTTCCCCAATCCGCATCAGCAAAACCATGAATAGGATTTCCAGTCCTTTTAAACATCAAGGATGAGTTTACAGTACCTTGTAAGTATCTTAATATGCGTTTGGCCGCCATCCAATGTTCTTCATCATAACAGTTATTGAACTGACTTAAAAAATTGACTGCATATGCGATATCTGGTCTTGTAGCTACTGCAAGGTACATCAGTGACCCGATTAGATTACGAAAAGGCAATTTGTTTATATGTTCTTCAATACAAGTTGAACCTTTATTTAGTTTCTTCCCAACTTCCATGGGTGTGGCAACGGGTTTGGAATTCTGCATATTGAATTTCTTCAAGAGATCTTTTATGTATTTCTTTTGTGACAAACATATCAGATTATTCTTCTCATCTACATTGAATTCTATACCAAGGCAATATTTCATTATGCCAAGATCTTTCATTTTGAACTCTCCCATGAGTCCATGTTTTATGATTTCAATTTGGCTATCATTTGATGATGCGACGATCAAATCATCAACGTATACTCCAATAAGAAGTAAATCTCTTCCATTTTTCGAAAAATATAAACAAGGATCTGCATCTGGAGGTCGCAATCCAAGTTTTATCAAAGTTTGGTGGAGTCTCTTGAACCACTGACGGCCTGCTTGTTTCAGTCCGTAAAGTGCTTTTTCCAATTTGCAAACACCATCGCCGTTTCTCAACTCATTCAGCATTTTCATGGCACTTTTTTTTATCTCTCCATCTTCTGTTTTTACAATATCCTTCAAGATAGTATCAAGTGAATCAGGAAGTTCCATGAAAACAGATTCTTCAAGGTCTCCATTTAAATAGGCTGTTTCTACGTCTAATTGATGCACTTTCATCTGATATTCAACTGCTAGTGCCATCAATGTCCTTATTGAACTCAATCGAATGACAGGACTAAATATCTCGTTGAAATCTATACCAGGACGTTGTGAATAACCCTTTGCTACGAGACGAACTTTTCTTCTGTCAATCGTTCCATCTGGTTGATATTTCGTTCGCAGAACCCATCGACAACCAATGACGTTTTGGTTAGTCGGTCGATCACACAGAGTCCAAGTATTATTTCTGATTATCGAAATAATTTCTGATTTTGCTGCATTCTTCCAATCGATTGAATTGTCACCATTCAGAACATCTGTCAGTTTCAAATTGTCTTCGATTGAATGAGCAAATTCATGATTTGTTTCAGTTTCTTCTTCATTTTGTTGCATTTCAATTGGAATCATTTTGTATTCTTTTTTCGGTCTTCCTGTTTTTCCTTCACGAATCAACTTAGGACGTCCAGGTCCTCTTTTAAATTGTTGATTTTGAACAACAGTTTGGTCACTATCATTTTCTAATTCTTCATCTTCAAAATTTTCAGGTGTAGCATTTCCCATACTTTCATGTTCACTAGTTGAAAAACTCGGAGTTGGCTCCCATTCAACCAATTCATCATTTGTAGGTATGTTCAGTTGACCAGTATCTGAAGATTTCGTTTCCAACAAACTGAAATCCATTTCGTTTTTCATCATCGTTTCTGAAGGACTTAATTCATCAATGAACTTGACATCACGGGTGACACGAATCTTTTTCTCACTTGTCAACCATACTCTGTAGGCTTTTGATTCGTCAGAATATCCTACGAGTATACAGGGCTGTGAACGAGGTTGAAACTTTCCTCTACTAGGTATCTTGTCAAGAGTGAAACCTCTGCAGCCAAAACTTCGAAAATAGGCAACGGTAGGTCGATTTCCAGTCCATAAACTATATGGTAGCGCACCATTTATACTACTGCAAGAACATCGATTCTTGATATGACAAGCTGTAGCCACAGCCTCTGCCCAGAAAAATTCTGACAATCCTGCATCAATCAGCATGCATCTTGCTGAATCAAGAAGTGTTCGATTAGTTCTTTCAGCGCTCCCATTTTGCTGAGGTGTGTAGGGCGCACTGAGCCTTCTTTTGATGCCAGACTCTGCCAAAAATTCAGAAAATTCCTTATTCATAAATTCTCCCCCGTTGTCTGATTGGAAATGGATGATTTTATGACCAACTTTATTTTCTACAAAGTTCTTGTAATTTTTGAAAACTTCCAGAGCTTCGGACTTATGCTTCAAAAATCTAACTTCACACCATTTTGAAAAATCATCTTTGAAAGTGATGAAATATTTCGCTCCTCCATTTGATCGCACTTTTATCGGACCACACACATCTGAGTGAACAATTTCAAGGCACTTTGAAGCTCGATTCGAGTTTTTCGAAAATGGTAATTGTGTCATTTTTCCCTGTAGGCAAACTTCACAGGTCGGCAATTTTCCAAAATTTTCTATTTTACATCGAATTCCTAGCGCTAACTGCTTTTTCAATACATCGTGCAGTTCTTTTTCATTTAGATGGCCAAAACGTTTATGCCATAACTGAATTTGAGTTGTGTCGCATATCTTCTTCACTGTATTTACACTTTCGGTAAAATCTGCAGCTTCTCGTATGTAGTACAGCTCATCTTCTCGATCTGCAACGACTTTAACCGCTCCCGAAGAATCAATAATTTTGGCTTCATTTTTGAAAAACTCAACATGATCCATGATCTGTGATTTTCGAAACAGATATCAAATTTTTCCGTAGATTTGGAACACACAAAACATTATTGACATTCACAATACGATCAGATTGTCCATCATTGACATTCAGCGTGATTTTTCCTTTGGCTACAATTTTTGTCAAAGATGTGCCAGCTAACTGTACATTTTCATGACTGGAAGGCAGTTTCTCCTCAAAACAATCTTCGTTTGTACACATATGAGAGGTACATCCGCTGTCTAGGCACCAACGTTTATTGGAATGACTTCGCGTATTGACTGTAGTTGACAATACCGTGTGGAAACTTTCCTCTTCCTCTACATTACTGGCTTTCACTCTTTGGTTCGATTTCTTCTTTTTACATTCAGAACTCCTGTGACCACGAAGTCCACACTTGAAACATTTGCCAAAGAAACGTGAACTTTCCGAAGTATCATTCTTGCTGTACGATTTCTGCTTATATTGATTTACTACTAAGGCATCAGTGTCTTTCATTGGAACTTTTGTACGACGAGAATCATACTCTTCAACTATCTTGATTTTCAATGATTCAGGTGATGGCAAATCGTCTCTAGATTCTATTGCGCATCTAAAATTTTCGTATTCTTCCGGTAGACTATACAATAACATTATAGTAGTTAAATCATCATTAATTTCCACTTCGAGATCTTTTAGTTTGTCCAAGATATCGAAAAATTTTCTGATGTGATCGCGTATATCATCGCCAGTTTTCATTCGATTCAGGAATAATTGTTTCAATAGATTGGCTTTACGAGCAGGACCCTTCGATTGATATATTTCATGCAACTTTTTCCATACATCATTAGAAGTCACAGAATTCTTTATTTGCTTTAATTCTGAAGGTTGCATTGACAATATCAAGTCTGATCTGGCTTTACTATCCAATTCTTCCCATGCGATAACTTCTTCTGCTGGCTCATTTGGTTTCTTCTTGGTACCGTTTACATAATTCCAGAGATCATTCTTGATCAGGAGGGCTTGCATTTGAATTTTCCAGGTGTCGAAATTCTCTCGACCAAGTAGTTCAATTCTTGGAGCAAAACTCATGGTATTATCACACGAAGAATACTATTATCCAAAAAATCGCCACTAAATCAAGAAACTGTTCAAAAAAAACTCCAACTGACTTTTTGCTCTTTATTCGCAAGACTGTTCTGGGCCCATAACCTGTTTTTTACTTAATTTGGCAGTGGAATGTACTAGAGCAATTAGTAATGAACTTCAACAGGAATAATACTTTTTAATAACGGTAGACAAATTGTACATAAAGTAAGTGACAGTAAACTATTTTTTTTTTATCAACAACTCAGATAGTAAACAAAAACAACAACTTGATTCTCAGGTTGAATATACAAGGTGAATGACGAGTTTGCATATCTTCAACAAGTATAAGTAGTTTTCGAAAAACATGTTAGTGATATTTTTATGCAATGTTAATAGTTTTTTAATTATTGGTTTTGTTATATCAGGTGTGTTGGTCACAGGTTACTCGATGTATTTGAGAGTTATTTTAATATCAAACTGAAAGATCCAACATAATAAGTTTGTTTGGGACTATAATCAAATTATTTGTAATAAAATTACCCCTTTTCCAGACGTGACGAGCCACAATGATGAAATTTAAGAAGAAAGTAGTAGCATTGATTTGAAAATCAAACTTTATGCAGTTGATGTAGTTTGGCCTGAAACCGTAAAGTTTATGCAGTTGATGTAGTTTGGCCTGAAACCGTAAAGTTGCATTTTTTTAAAACTTCAGGACTGAAATTATTCATTTGAGCTTATCCAGCCATAAAGATTGAAGAATAAGTAACAAAAATTATTACAAAAAGTGACAAGTGATACATGGTTGTATTCAGAATGTTATAGGTAGACAAAAAAAGTGAAATATGCCGGGTGTCTCATTTGAACACGGAAAGTTTATGTTACTTCCAGTGAAACCAGAAATCACATGAAGTCAGGTATCTTGTCAAAAATGCAGTTTTTGTCTGTTACAGATATTTCATTATCATTTCATTATCTTCAAAAACAATAAGAAATCTTTAATATTTTACCAATTTGATGAAAATGTATTAGTGGTGAAAGCTCTAGGACTTTTATGGCATTAAATATAAGTTTGGTATCTCTTACTGATGTTTGTAGCAAATAAATGCAACTTGGAAATACTTAGAGGTTATCTTTTTGAAAACATGCATATCTAAATTACATTCAGATAATATATAAATATATATGGATCCCGATTCAAGGTCCGCCTGTAAATTATCTTCATATGAAATATACGACTCCCAAATATAAATTTGTCTCTGTTCTTTGGGTCTGCTTCATAATAAAAAATAAATGACAAACGTCTAAACAG
This sequence comes from Chrysolina haemoptera, assembly GCA_958298965.1. Taxonomy (NCBI): domain Eukaryota; kingdom Metazoa; phylum Arthropoda; class Insecta; order Coleoptera; family Chrysomelidae; genus Chrysolina; species Chrysolina haemoptera. Next base: position 16,642,832 of record OY282585.1, on the reverse strand, counting down.
GTATAATTTCCAAGAACAAAACATACGACGAGTCTCACTTTCCATCGAAACACCTCTGTTACTTCCGTATTTTTTCAAGTAGATCTGTTGAATTTGCAGAATCGATAAATTGACCAAAAATATACCGAATGACCTCAAAGTGGTCGTTTCATGTTATATAAACTGTACGCTCTCAGCGATGGAACAACTACTATTTCAGCAAAACCAAATTAGGAAGCAAAATAGGTCGAAATAGTTATTTATTTCACTAGGCAGCAAAGTAGTAGATTGACTGCCGTGGCTAATAGTTCATAACTAAGCGTAGCGACGCTAGGAATTCAGCTGAGGCAGTCAATCTACTTCGCTGCCGAGTTGAATATATATTTTTTTTACCGATTGTTTATAATGATATATGTAGGTTTATCATATTTTTTGAAATAACAACAAAGAAAAATTAATTTTTTTTTTATTGAAACATTTTTTAGGTTCCACCCCTGATAATTTGGTAAACAATTTTTTTTCTAATAATACATGCTGTCGAGATGTCATTTGCCGAGATTCAGAGTGCTACAAATCATTCTTCACTTTTTGCTCGAGTTTGTCTGTTGTTACTGGATTAAATATTTTCTCGAAAACAATGCAATTCCAAAAAATTAAAAAATTCCCCCTTCTCATGGAATCACTTATATGAATGTAACTTATATACTTTATGACGTAGGATTGTGGACATTGTAGAATGAATAATTACATTGAGAATGTATAGTTCCACGTCAAAAGTTACAGAATTTACAAGGATGTTTACAAGCGAAGTGAGACAAATTTGGATTTATCAAAACAGAGTTTTTTCTGGTGGGCAAAGGTTAGGTGTTCTGTCGTTGAAACTTTCGCTCGAACTGGACGGAGATTCGACACCTGTATAAGAGAGATTTTTTCTCGAGCATATCGGAATCAATAGGCGACCACATGCCTTGTTGTGAAGCAAGTGCAATGTGAATTTTCCAGACGCATAACAGAAATAGAAAAATCCGCAATAGGGAATTACACTGTGATAAAAAATGATTTATTTGTAACAAATGATCTTATCTGTATATATGATGCATGTAAAATCACACCACGAACCTATCAATCTATTCCATATCGACTACAATTCATTTCAAAACTATTCCAAATTGGAATAGATTCGAACGCCATATTTTCGCGGGCTGATGTTCTTCAAACGTTTGTCCTTGAGTCCTCTGAGAATATTTTCTGCACGAGAAGAGTTGTTCCCAGTCTGAATCACAGTGTAGGTACACCCGATTAAACTTCTCTCGAAACTATTCAGTTGAATTTCATGGCAAGGCACACATTGTTTTGATTCCAGACGTGCAATATATGGAGAGACTTTGACGTCCATCTATATTCGTCCAATGAAATACCGGTAATAGTTCGCGTTAGTGTTTGAATTCTCCTCCAATTCGTTTTTCGTTTTGGAAAAAATACAATTTCAAAAAAAATTCAAAAATCCCTTTTCAATCAGTTGACTCGTAAGTATTTGAAAAAATATACAAGTGTAACTCCCTATTGTTCACAATTAATAGGTTTATAATGCCCTGCCAGGACTGCTCATTACAATAATCCTATGCAATGGTCTTCAATTCAGTAAATTTGTATTCGACAGGGCCCTTGGCGAGAAAGTTCTGGAATAGTTTTGATTTATTTCGTTTCATACGTTTTTTGGAGTGCTGAATTCGAATCTGAAATTTGCTTACAAAATTTCTTGACGGAACAGTAAAAAAAATGCAAAAATGGTAAAAAATCTATTTTTTTGTAGTTTTTCGCTTACAACTCGAAAACAGAAATTTTTTCGTGAATAATTTTTTCATTCAAAATGAAAGTACATAAAATTTCCTACAAATTCCATTGTTCAGGTTTTTTTTTCGACAAACAGTTTGGCGTATTTCTGCTGAGTCACCAAAAACCCACTTTTTATCACTCCAAAACTATTATTGACTATTTAATGACATTTTCAGTGAATTTCTCAAGGAATTATAAAGTACTCTCGTTTGAGGTTATGTCGATGACTGCTAGTGACAGTGCGATGAGAAAGGAGTGTTGAGAATCTCTAACAACGCAAAACGGTTCTGGTCCATTCAGGGAGTTACTTGCTCCTTCTCGGGCTAGTGTATCGGCCTTTTCATTGCCTTCATAACCTGTGTGTGCTGGTACCCAGGCTAGGGTCAGTTTGTTCTGACTGCCGAGCTCTTTTAGGGCTTCTATGCAGCCCCAAACCAGTATTGAGGTAACTTGCATTGAATTGACTGTTTTTATTGCATCTTGGCTATCTGAGTATATGAGAATGTTTTCTCTGAAAACTCGTGCCTTATTAGCTCTTGTGTACAATGGTGTATTGCGACAATTTCCGCTGGAGATTTTCTTCTTCCTCTTGAAAGTTTTGTCAAAGCTATATCTGGAAAGTATGCCATCTGATGGCATTCTTGTAACCGGGTCGTTTTTCAATTTTGCTTATGGGTGCTTGTTCTCTTAGCAGCCTGATCGTGACTGTCTTTCTGCGCCTTGTATGTATAGGTGTAGGGGAGGCAGGTCGAGCAAGACCTCTAAGGCGGCTGTTGCGGTGGTTCTCATGTCCCCGGTGACACTCAGACATGCTGGTCTTTGCAGTCCTCGGAGCCGTCGAACGATTCGTTCCTGCTTGGTATTTGGCCACCATACCACCGAACCATACATTATCATGGGTCTGATAACTCTGGCATAGAGCCATGTAGTCATTTTTGGTTGCAACCCCCAATGTTTCCCGCACATTCTCCTACACAGATTGAAGGCTATTGTACTTGGTTCTATAACTTTTTGTAGGTGTTGGTTCCAAGTTATGGTCGAAGATTACTTCTAAGTATTTTTTCTCTTCGTCAAATGGATTTTCTATCCCGTTCAGTACAGGTGACCTAAGTCCATCCAGCACTTTTTTTTGGACTACTCTGGTTTTATGAGGGTTCACTGCCAGCTCAGCTCCTCTTCTTTACACCACCTGTCGATTATATCTATTGCTAAGTTTGTAAGCTCCGAGACTGTCCTTGCAAATTTGCCTTTTGCATTGATCGCGAGGTCATCGGAATATCCTAGGCAATGAAAGCCTTTGGAAGATGGCCTTTCAATGAATTCGTCCATCAGGATAGCCCAAAGTAGGGGCGATAGCACCCCTTCCTGCAGACATCCCCATTTTGCTCTAGGTGTTAGTGTTATTCCGCCGATTGTTTATGTAATGACCCTGTTTTTCAAGTTAGCGTTCATCCACTGGCACAGTAGGAGAAAAATCTTTTTTTCTTACTAGAGCGTTTGCTATACACACAGTTGATGCATTGTTGAAGGCACCCTTAATGTCTATAAATATTGTCATGGCTATCTCTTTGTCTTTCAAGTAGCCTGTTGAGGTCGTCCAGTGCTAAGTCTATTGACTTGTCTGGTTGATACGCATATTGGCGTTGGTTGAGCGAGCTTGCTTGTAGTACCTCATTTATTTTCTATCTATCTATCAGTCTTTCCAACGTTTTGAGCGAAAAATACATTAGACTTATGGGACGATATGCCTTGGGAGTCTTGTCACCTATTCTCCCTACCTTTGGGAGATATGTGACTTTCCGAAGGTATATGTCGTAGTGCTATGCAAGCCTTGAATATACGGCACAGGCAAGGGTATCAACGGGTAAACCGCAGACGACAGAGGTTTTTTAGGTTTTTCCGCAATTTTTTCAATATTCCGTCACGAAAATTTGTTAGCAAACCTCAGATTCGGATTCGGCACCCCAAATTACATAGAGACTGGAGGTAACCACAACTAGGTACCCCAAAACTTTCTTGGTAGAAATACAATTTGATTAGATTACTTGACAACCACGCAAGTCAGTATTGCTGGTTGAAATGTCGCGGCAGTTTGATGTATCTAATTTCCGGGTCGGTTTCAGCTGAGGTTTTGAAATGTAGATGTGATCGAACCATTTACTGAATAAACCTACCCTATACTGATGGATAAAACATCAGAAATTGATTTATGGGTGGTTAAAATATTTCGATGAACATTTCCATGCAAGTAATAATCACAGAGTAAGCCTTGTAGGAACTCTGCATGGAAGTTTGTTGTTATCGTTATTTCCATTATCCGGCTGCCCCCTTACGAGCAAAACTCAGAACTCTTCAAAAGACTTGTGCGTGTTAGGGAAGATGCAGCCCTTACTTTTTAACGTGTGATGCCATGCATATATAATTCAATGTTTTAAGGTCTTTTACAAGATGATTAAGAATAAGTCGGACATCTGTTTAATTTCGAGTCCCTATATAGAGGACGCGAAATTATATGACAGGTTATGCGATGCTTTCACAGTTACCGACATATCAGTATCATGTCGTTGCAGGCACTGACTTATCTTCAATGACAATTTCCGCCTCTCAAGACAAATGGTCGTCGATTTATGTGGTGTTTAGTTTGATTCGATTGATGTGCCGTGGTGGTGCGTGGGTAAGGTACTCGCTTGTGCGTATCTTTTGATGGAAGTGAATATAGTACAATGTTTTAACACAATGAACTGAACTCCCAACTAATTGCCACAAAATCGATAACTGTCAATTTTTATACCTTGAAAATTTTTAGCGAACTGAATAAACCAATTGAATTAATTTTCCAGAACGTGGTATATCATGTCGCACTCCAAATAGAGAAACTGCAACTTGCCTGTCTATATACGACTGCAATAACCTCCTGAAAGTCATCGAAACAAGAGAACCTCTCCAACTCAAATTCCTTCGGGAATCCCAGTGTGGATATGACTCTGATCCTCTCGTGTGTTGTGGCACGGCAAAGAATTACACGTCAACTAGACCCCAAACTGCCGTGCTTGGAACGAGAGCACCAGGAATAGGAGGGCAAAGAAACACTCAGTTCACGAGGAATTCACTTATTCCCAATAGAACTTTTTGCGGTTTTCAGGTGAGAAAGCATGTAGTTCATACTGATTAATTCCGTTAATTTGTGAAATTCACAGGAAAAATTTACGAAGCCAATAATTAAAATCATCAAAATCACCTATAGTTAAAAAATGACAAAATGATGAAACTGTGCAATTAACTTTTTTGTGGTTTGGTTGGTTTCCGGGATTTGCCGTGGTCTTCTATGAACAAAATCTTCAACGTTCAATGGCAACTGCGTCAAATATCTTCAGCTGAACCTGAAGCTCTAGTTTCTGGCACGTCATTTGTAGTGCTGATTTTTCGCACACTTTCTGTGATGGTAGGTTCACGCGTAATTTTCGCGCGATTTGCGTGATACGGCTTCATTTTGGTGCCTTTCAATGCTGTGTGCCAAATCTTTGGTAGATATGTTCTTTCTTCCTTTATGTTCAAGTTTTCTTGGTGTCTAAATACATTATTGTTGAATAATTACTCGTTGCTAGCCTCTAGTTATTTTCGAAAACGATCTTGTGTTCTCCGTCGGACAGTGCATGTGCAGCAACTGCGGACTTCTCGGTCTGTACCAATCGACAACTCCGCTTGTGCTTGATTAGGCGGATACCAATGTGTCGAGTACGAGCGGAGTTGTCGATTGGAACAAACCAAGCTGCAGTCGCCGAACATGCTTTTTCCGACGGAGATCACAAGATCCTTTTCGAATATACCGAGAGGCTAGCAACGTCGAGTCATTATTAAACAGTACTGTATTTAGGAGCGATAGAAATACACAAACACCAAGAGAACTTCAACACCAAGGAAGAGAGAACATAGCTACCAAAGATCTAGCACACAGCGTTGAAAGACGTCTTAACGAAGCCATGTCAACTGAATCGCGTAATAGTATGCGAAAACCCACATCATAGAAAGTGCGCGCAATTTTGACGTTCTAGGAACGAGAGCTTCAGTTTCAGAGAAGACTACTTCGACCTCGCCACTGAAGTTAACTGCCGCAGTTGTATGCAGTTGAAACGTTTGGAGATTTTAACTGAAGAAGATCACAGCAAAACTCGGAAACCAACCAAATCATTGATGCCAGCCGTGAAAGCCTAGATTCCTATAATTCATTAGATTATTTTCAAAATCTGATAATACATATTGAAAAATAATTCGAATCGTAATCGTTACTCAGGTCAGTTAGTAGTTCAGTGGTGATGTTCATAGGATTATTTCGCAAAAATTCTGAAGCAGAATTTGCAGCAAATATGATGGCAAAGATTGACTCGCTCCTGACCTTTTCTGGTTAGTGATTAATCATCCTTGGTCAGTGGATAAAATGAGCTTTCCTTATCTTTGGCGAAATACCCAACACAAATGAACTTCCAAGGATATTCATATCTGGGGCTTCGCGAGACCAAGACGAAGACTAATCTCGAAAAATGAATGTAGTCTTGGTATTGGTCTTAATGTTTCCAGACCAAGACGAGATTAGCTCAGTCTTGGTCTTGATCTTGATAGTCTTGGTCTTGGTCCAGAAATTTGAATTATTCAATTCAACTGTCAAAAAAATTGTTGAAGATATGTATAAAATAATAATAAATTATTAAATTATAAAATTCAAATAGGTATGCATAAATATACAAGATGATTTATTTAAAATGAAAAATCGTTGCCAAGTTTAACTGGAATTGACAATAACGCAGTATCAAAAATATTTCCAAAAATTTCAAATTCAAGCCAAATAACTTTTGTTTTAATTTTTTTTCCATCAGATTTTTCTTAATATTGAGTAAATTTTAGTTCAAGACCAACACCAATAGCAAGACTTAATAAATCTTCTCAAGACCAACACCAAGACTTGACTTTCGAGACCAAGATCAAGACTTGGTATTGATATTAGTGTCGAAAGAAAAATAATGAACTGAAATCTACTCAATAAAAAGAAAATGTTATGGCATTTTATTTTAATTCTTTATTTTTCATATGATTTCTTTCTTATTAAACACACACACACATCACTGTAGAACTTGCTTTCCTTCATCTGTTTGGGTTTTCTCCCCTGTCGTATTTTTGTACTTTGAATATTTTTTGTTCAGTTCTCAGTCTCATATTTTCTTTTTTCTTTGGGTCTGTTGAGACTGTCACTTTATCCATGTTAGTCTCCTTCAAGTTTTTTAACTATTCTTGCAGAAACATTGATCCTTCACGTACATTTTTTGTTTCTTGTTTCACACATGTTTTCATTGTTTCAGTAAATAACTCACTTTTCTGAATCGAAAGAAGTTCCGTTGAATTTTATTGATTTCATTTGTGACATATATAGGTGTTTGATTCAGTAGCACATTTTTTCATTGATTTTTCAGGAAACCAACTATATTTACGACGGTGAAGAAACTGCCTTAGAAGAGTTTCCGTGGATGGTCTTATTGCAATACACCAATTCGTCTGGATATAGAAAATGGGCTTGTGGTGGAACCGTCATATCTTCCAGATACATCCTCACTGCTGCACATTGTGTGACTGGAGAAGTTGAAGAAAAAGTCGGCAGACTGTAAGCCATTCAACAATAATTTACATATATCCAAAATGCAATGACTAGATTTTCAAAAATCACTTTTTTATAAGAAAAAGCTTTAGATATTGAGCACGATAATAAGAGTTAGCTTGGGAGGCAGTTTTGTAACGATAGTTGTTGCAGACCAACGTTTCACAATTTTGTCTTTATATACACCTACAACGTAGGCTTATTATGGAAAATACCTGTCTGAACACAATTACTATCCTTACTACTACTACGACGGGTATTGAATTATATGTAACAGATACTAGTGGAATGTTTCTCATTGCAGAGGACACAATAATTGCATGTGCTACCTGTAACCAACTAGCAGCATTTTCTTTCGATTCGGACAGGGAGACCACCTGCAGATTATAGTCAATTTACATTGAAAAAACAGTTATCGCATGTACGCAATAACACATTCCAAATGGGACGACAAGTTATTTCGGTAAACGGTTTGAAAATTAAAACGGTAATGGGTTGGAGGAATGTTCAAAATTAAAATGTTTTTCATATGATGGCAGTGGTGGAATAATGATTGAGTGGAAGACTGAAAAGTTTTTCGAGTATATACTGGCAATGCGTCAATAGGCGCGTGAACCCCATAGTCAACCAAGGGGAAAACCGCTGGGGAATTTTGGTGTACATGTCTTGGGAATTGGTGGTATTATTCGGGAATTGAAGGCATTACTTGAAAATTTTATTGGGTATCACAGGTAGTACTGGTGTATTAGTCGGGCATCAGTTAGGAAATATGGGGAATTACACGGGACAAGGAGGTATTACTGTAATACACACATTACATGGGTATTACAGAAATTAATCGGAAGTGAGAGAACAATTACTGAACAATTATAATCGACAAAGGGCAAAAAAGGTCTTCAAAACATGGGAATTGGAAATTACATGAATCATCCGAAAATTTTGAGACCAGCTGCAGAAATCAGAATTGTAAGATGAAAAAAAAATGTCTTCAGAATTGTACTTGACAACAGACCTAACACTATATTACAAGATTTTTTATTTTTAGAAGCATTACTTACGATTTTTGGGAATTAGTGTACACAATTTCCTCAGCGGTTTCCCCCTCGTAGACAACGTAGTCGCGAATATAATGTTATTGATTCTTTGTTGTATTTAAAAACAAGTTACATTAATATTTACCGTATAATATATACAGGATGACCCAGGATTAAACCGTCAAACGTTCAGTATCAGTTTGTCAGGTAAAAATAAGATGTTTTCTCTATATAAGCATGTGTCCCAACTTGCTCCGTTTTCGAGATCCAGGGTGTCAAAGTTAAAAAAAAAATCAGTTTTTTATTCATAACTCAAAAATATTTCGGCTGACTTTGATACAACTTGGCATGCTTATTTGCAGTGACAAAAGACTTATCTTATTGTGTATTCAATTCGAAAAAATATTTAACGTAAATGTTTCAGTGCCTGACACTGTCCCTAAGCCTGACACGTTTCAGTATTCATACAAAAATAAGCAATATTCTGTCCATGTTCTGAATATATTCAATTATTTTGGTTGGTACGAGTGTTATCTATCGAGTTTCTATACTCTCAGATAGATAACACTAAATTAATATTTTTGACGGAATATTTCCACGGAAGGGTATGATTAGGCGTGTTTTCTTAATATAGTTATTAAGGTCCTACTTTAATGAAAATAGAGAATAAAAAAAGTAAGTGACTTATTTTTTGAAATTAAATTGTACTGATCACCATGGTATCAAGTATAAATGTTGTTTTAGTAGCGAATTTTTAAATGGAATGTATTTTGTGTTTTTAAAATGGGATGTCAGGTACTGGCTAGTAAACAAAACTGGTTAAGCCAATGCCTGACACTGGTGTCAGCTATAGGGTTTTCATGAAATCGTTGAAAATTATGCTCTATTCGATGGTATATCAAAGAGCATTATCCATTAAAATTACCACTATTATATATGCAGTGCTTCCAATACCTGACCCACGGTCCAGCTATTGGAATATTTAGGGTCAGCTACTGGTAATTTGTTACTTTGTTGATATGCCAAGTCCTTTCAGGGGTTCATTTGTTTTGCCCCAAGCGTTAAGAAGCGTTTAGTAAAAGAACCCTTATAATCGGTAGTTTCTGATGAGAAGTGAAAACAATATTTTAAAAAGAAAGAGGAAGAACAAATAAGAAAAGAGCAAGAGGAAGCTGAAAGAAAACGGAAGAGAGAAGAAATTTAATTGAACAGAGAACGACAAAAAGAAAATTCGTCCTATTTACTGTTGAAATAATTCTTGAATCAGAAGAAGGAGGTGAGAACTGGGATGAACAGTCTTTAGATAGTGAGGACCACACTTCTAGTAAAGACAATTCAAAATAAGAAGATTTGTTATTGTTATTATACCATGGCAAATACTATCCAGGACAGGTAAACCAAATTATTAATCTTGTTAAAACTGATGGAGGAGTGGTTTAAATTACAAGTGGCCAGAAAAGGAGGATATTTTATGTATGCAGTGGTTGAAGTGCTTTGCAAAATTGATTATTACAAGATCAAGTTATTTTGTTCGTGCCATGGCATTGTATTCATTTTATATCTATCTCTTTTGTATTCTATTGAATTAAATAAAAAATCAGGCACTGGTGCACATAAAGTCAGGTTTAGGGCTAAGCACAAAATTTGGGTGTCAGCTACTGGATGATAAGACAAAATTAAAAAACAATTTAAATTCCAAATTTCTTAAATTTCAGAGTATTCTGTAAACTACAAATTAAATTCATTATATTAACAAGTCATTCCTGAGATAAGTTGCCTGAAAGTTTTACGTTTCATTTTTATATAGAAGAAACCGAATTTATCTGACCCTTAGGGTGTCAGGTACTGGTACATTTACGTTTTTTTTAACTATTACACCCTGTATATTGAAAATAAAGAAAATTGGGACACATGCTTGTATGAAGAAAACATCTTATTTTCACTAAAAAAACCTATACTGAACGTTTGGCGGTTTAACCCTGGGTCACCCTGTATATAATAATAGTTAGCAAAATTAAAATGATATAATGAGAACGAGCTCAAGAATAAAATAATAATATTAATAATACCGTATAAACACTCATAGAGTGTCCGAAAGGGCTTAGCCTGTACGGGCAGAGGACATCTATCGTTATTATTCGCTGTGGCGCTCTGGGGCGACTGATTTTTGGTGGCATATTCACTTTGGAGCTGTAAAAGAACCTTGAATACCCATTAACCTGCAACACCACCACGGGTGGTCGATGTGCACTTCAAGCTAGCACTAGCAGGGATTGGCATCTAGGCAACTCACAATACATTGCATTCCAACAAGGCTAGCGGTCACCAATCGATTCTGATATTAATGCTAAGCATATTGGAGACGTCGAATTTTCGCACTGATCGATGTAGGGACCCAAAATTTTCAAAAATAGGTTTCGAATAGTATCATAGACTTTTCCCTTCGTACTGGAGTGGGCCCTGCCCGATTTGAAGAATATTTTGAATTTGGAGTTTTCGAAGGATGGAGTTTCATCTCACCCAGTGGAAGACGTATATATAGCTTATCATCACGGTTTCAGACCCGCGGCTATCTAACTAGGAGAATCAGACATCCAAGGGAAAGTGAAAGTATATTTTTGAAGTATGCGGTTGTCAAGGAAATCGTGGAGGTTTTTCTCGGCAACCGGAATTTTGGTGAAACAGACTAGTTTCACACGGAAAAACATGGTTTTGCCTTGAAAACACTGCAAAAAGTCTTCGATGTGTCGAACTGAATAGAGTTCCGGGAATTTTCATGCTTGGGTCCACGATGATCTGTAATAGTGCTGCCAAAAGCTTCGTGACCGTCTAGGCTATCCCCAATCTGAACCTGGCATCAAAGGACCCTCACAAGAAAGTTATCACTGGTTAATTTTTCTGACATTTTGTTATGTTGTGGAATATCACTTCCTGTACAAAAGTGTCCACGGACCCAACTCAATCCTCTAGCTAGTTATCGAGATACAGGGGTCGAAGTTGGAAAGTGGCCATTTCTTTAAAGTAATTTTCTCTTAGGAAACCATCCTAAATGAAAATGTTTTGAGCTACAAATATCAACTGTCAATAATATAATAACTTTAAACTTGTTTTTAAAGAAAAATAAAGTTAGATACAGGATGAGTATAAAATGAAGATCAAACCGAGTAACACACTAAAATGCTCATCGTTCGAATAAGTTAAAACTGACAAATTCAACATTTTGTACAGGGTGAGTAAAAAAGTGATTTTTTTTGGTGACATTTAGTATATTTTAAATTTTATTTCAGGTATACTCGACTACGAACCATTCGACGTACTCCTGGTCTGAAATTGATATACAGTATGACACAAACGGGTGATGAAAAAAATTTGCAAAAAAGCGATTGTTTTCAAATTCACCCTGTATTTAAAAATTTCCCGGCCCATATTCTCCAATTTTTTGTTATTACTCTCAGTTCGAGTACACTATTATAATGTCAAACACTTATGGCTTTGCTATGATCAGTTTATGGAATACATAGGGTAAGACATCAAGAGGGACGATGGCTATGTACACGTTAGTACAAAAGTATACAATGAAAATGTGGTGTGCTGCTGAATATCATACAGGGTGATCAGAAAATTCTGATTTTGAAAGATCACTGCATAACATTTTCATTGTATATATTTTGACTCACCCTGTACAAAATGTTGAATTTGTACAATTTCGACAAAATAAAACGATGAGCATTTTAGTGTGTTACTCGGTTTGGTCACATCTTTATTGTATAGGGTTGCTTGAGAATTTCATTTTGAATAATACTTTACTAACCCTGTATCTGATAATGTTTTTATTAAAAACCAACTTTTATAGAACAACTGATAGTAAGTAACTGAATCAGGGTTCGTGAAATCGGCTATTACATACTATTAGTCAAGGGTCCAGGTATGAAGTCATCATGAAGTATTTTCTGTGGCGAGGTATACGACGCTGTTGCTGTCAACGGCACTAGATGGAGCAGGTGAAGTTAATATGAGTGCCACTACCAGTACTCTAGGATCACCTTAACTCAAATATGTAGATCCTTGCAATCACATCCATATGAAATGTTATTTAGATAAGTGGAATAATTCCCTACACAACCAATGTGCAATCAAACTCAAATGTAATATATTGTTCATCTGTAGAAACGATATGAGAAATATTGGCATTGCAATGTAGATTCTAAATGTTGAAAATAATATGTAGGCAATATTGTTTTATAAATATTGGTAAAAACAGATATTGACCCAACTTCTTATGTGACAATTTACAATATTCAGAATTGGGTGGGTCCTTGAATGAAAAATCTACATTAATATTCCACTTCATCAAAATATTCCCAGAGAATTTTTGTATAGGTTATGTCAGAAATATGTTCAAACTGACATATAGATAAACCTTGCGAACATAAATCCAAAGAAAAGTCACACTATAAACGGCACGAGGTATCATTAAGAATTGAGAATTAGTTGAATGTACTAGAAAAGTAATTCTCAATGGTCTTGGAATGGAGTAGTGTCTAACATTTATCATTATTATAAGCGCTATGAATATACTCCTGGACATTCTTCAATATTCAGGTTTATAAATAGACTTCTTTGGAATAAACAATGTACTAATAATCATTGTTCCTGATGTTTTCAGGAGCCTGGCAAGATTGGGAGAGTACAACACAGATACCGATGTCGACTGTAGATCAGCAAGAAACTGCAACCAACGCCCTGTAGATGTTAGAATTGACCGAGCCATCCCTCATCCAGATTATGATAAGAACAACTACAATAGATATCATGATATAGCTCTAATAAGGCTCAATAGAGCAGTCACCTTTACAAGTGAGTATGTGGAATAATATTATCACTCGTAAAGGGTTTTATGAATGATTTCATTATCAATCCTCGTAGTATGAGGATTGGCATTTCGGAAACCTACATTTACAATTTTTTGAATAAGTGTGCAGATAGTGACACCAGGTATATTTTCACTTCTTCTTTTTGAATTTAACATTCTGAGTACAACCATGTGTCACTTATTTTCCTTCAGAATTTTCTTTTTTAATCTAGAGCGCTATTTATATTATCAAATTACTAATTCAAGTCCTGAAATTTTTGGATGGTAGGTAAGTACTGTTTCCAGTCGAAATGTACAATTTAATTCAGGAATTGATTCAAATGGCACTATTGTTCATTTCATTACTATTATATCAATAAAATAAAATAGTTAAAATAATTTGTGAATTAAATTTTACATAGCAGATGCATTTTGACCGGAAATCGTGAAGTTGTATTCTTCCCAAAACTTCAGAACTGAAATTAATAATTTGAATGTATCCATTGCCCTCTAGATCGATGAATAAATTCAAGATAAAAAAAATAAATTTATGACACAAAAAGTAACAAGTTAAACATTGTTGATTTCAGAATGTCATATTTAGACAAAAAAAGTAAAAATATACCAGTAATCCAGTCAATATGTATAATAGTTCTTGCAAAAGATTTGACCGATCTGAATTGTTTATATTTTGATAGGATTCACACCAATATTGAAAAAAACTAGATTTGCAATTTCCAAAGTGCTGTGCGAGCTGCGGTATACTCAAAATACCCTGAAATTTTCGGACTTTTTTCACTTTTTGCCCAATATCTCAGTGAGGGAAGGATCTGACCGGTATAGTCAATCCACATACTTTTGAAGAAGGCTTAATTTTCTAAAATTTGAGACAAGAGTCAGCTCTATACAGCCATCTGTTTCCACGATAGAGTTATTCGATCGAAAATAGTAATTTTTTTTATATGGTCACTCATTTGGTGGAATATCCTCTAAAATATGCATTCCAAGTCATATATTATATAACCAAATACCAGCAGATAACTGAAACCATTCATAAGTGGGTTTTGGGGAATAAAACAAATACACTGTTCTCAAGTCTTTTTTTATGGTTTCATTCATAAAACAGTTGAAAGTCATTTATTTTTGTTATTGATAAAAAGTTCATTTGAGACCTGACGGTAAGACTAAACAATTCATAATTCAACATGCTCGTTTCAAGGCAATAATAAAACGGAAAATTGAAGTTGAATTGCCGAACAAAAACAGATGAGTAGCTATATGTATCGCAAAGCAATCTCCAGGATTTAAAGATCCCTTCAAGTATGAAATAGCCCCGATCTCGATGTGTCTGATCAATGAACAGGGGATGTAGGGCAAAAAATTCACTCTGTACTCTGCCTTCAGTTCTCTTTCCAGCCACATGCCGATAGATGCCAGCATTCACGTCATTTTGATGGTGGCTACCTCTTGCACAAGGCCGTGTGGCAGCGAAAGAGCATGGTAAACACTCTGGGAAGAACGTCTCCATCGTTGTTGACGGCTAATCCAAAGATGCTACCAGGACAAAAAAAAAGACAACAGAATAGCAGAACGGCTCCGGCGCTACGCAGCTGATTCCAACTACGAATTGACGTTCGATGAATCCACAGTATCTAATTCATATTGCTCCTATTGTATTGGGAAATGAGAACAAAAAGAGACGTCTAATAACTCTTCTTTGTGACGCCTTTCAGACAGAGGGTGTAGAAATGTCAATTGCCGAAGAAGATGCGGATCGAGCGATCGTCATGACGGCTCATTCAAAAAGAGTAGTAGCCTATCAGGTGGTCATAGTGGGAAAAGACGTCGACCTGCTCGTTCTTCTCAATAGTTGAAGAGACAAACGTCTACCTTCAGAGGAGCATTGAGGGTAAAGCTGTTCGCTGTCACTACTTTACGACCTCCTACAACCACCAGCGATCACCAGGGACGGTACCCATGCGTTTACCGGGTGCGATATAAACTCAGCACCGTTTGGCCAAGGAAAGAAAAAAATTGCCACACTCCTGAGCAAGAGTGAACCACTTGCTAACCAAATGAAGGTCTCTCTTCGACCAGATCCACACAACAAGCCGTGCATCAAGTGCTCTGTGGCTCTATATGGGATTGATCTTAAGATGGATACTTTGGATTTTATGAGGTATGAGACATTTGACACTTCAACGAGCATACACCTCACCCGTTTGCCACCAACAGAAGATGCCGCAGGCCATCATGCAGCAGAGTATTACCTCCAAGTGTGGAAGTGGCTGGGGCTCAACTTGAATCCCACTAATTGGGGGTGGAAGCTGTCTTCTCAGGGAGTCACCTCGACCCATCCCCACCACCATGGATCCTGCACATGTAGATGCAAGAAAAGGGAGCAGCTCGTGCAGGAGGACTGAGTTCCACTGCTCAGTCCTCTGCCATGTTCTGCGGTGGAAAATTGCGCATTAACGCGACGGATGTGGAGCTGAAAGGCTCAGATGATGAAGAGATCCGACTACAGACTAGGCACCTCTTCCTACGTCCATCACAGTCATCAGGACACCATCTTCGTGCGAACTATTTATAGCTCTACAGTCATTCCACTACTATAAACTTTACATGAGATTTGTTGTTTGTTAATTTTTGTGAATATAAATGGTTAACGGCACTTTTTACAGACATAAAAAAATTTATATAGGATCCGATTTTTTGCATTACCAGGAGGGACCTAAAAAAGTATTGGGTCACATGATTTCCATAAAAATAATGAAGTGAAAACTATCCTTACTTGTTTCTAGTCCTTTATGAAGGTCTTCCTTATAGTTCTCAAAATAGAGTATTCAATTATTCCACAATCATTTTCAATAATACCGGTATCGAATAAAACAACACATATGACGAAATGACAGATCTGTCAAATGAAAACACAAATAAACTCTGAATAAGGCCTGAAAGAAGAAAATTAGCACGATTACCACATCGTTTCCGTCATTAGTAAATGAGACTGTGAAGGTGCGTATTCACTAGAGCATTCGTTCCGCATGAGCACCGAACGAGCGAATGCTCGGACAATGTGGATGCTAATTTGAGCACGAACAGAATGCGCGTGTGGTGCTCGGGCCGATCCGTTTTTTGTTGATTTTTTCGTGCTCAGTGTGGACGGTGATCGTGGGCTTGACGCACTGTTTGTGGTTACTGTTAAATGAAATATCGTTCAGCTCCCATACTATCTTATGTTACATGAAATATTATCGAGTTCCCATACTATGGAACATATTGTTTTTGTTTTTGAAGTTGTTGATAAAAAAAGTCTGTCAATATATTTTCAAGAGAAAAGTCAACTACATTTTTTACACCACATTTTCTTGGTCTTCGAGCCGAACGTTAAGGCAATTTTGGTCTATACGAGCTAGGAACGAGAAGAAGTGATCCAGTTTAACGAATAATAGCAACGACGTGAGCAGCAGCTGAGCTGAGGTCAGTTCCCGTTCTACCCATCCTTCCTTTTCCTCATATTCAGATATATGCAACCACTTGGTTTTAGCTTCATTGATATTTAAACAAGCATACACATTCAAATAATATTAGGGGAAGTACCAGCAGTTAGTAACTTCATATACATATTTCAATTCAATTTTCCATTGATATTTCATATTTTGTAATAAATTAATTACACCATGGCTGATATTAGGAAGTTGATATCACGTCGCGGTGTTCTGAAAGCACAATTAACGAGGTTCAACACGTTTTTAAATGCATTTGAGAATAAACAGGCCAGTGAACAAGCCACATTTTTACAACAATTGCAAGCTCGTCTTGATACAATCACAAGTATTTACTCAGAGTATGATAATGTTCAATCTGAGATAGAATTTTTGTCGTCAGATGATGATATCGACGTAAACAATGAAGAACGTAATGAATTTGAAACTAAATATTTTGATTCAGTAGCTCGTGCGAAAAAACTTTTATCAAATCTAGAAACACAGAATGATAGTCAATCAGTAGCAAACACTGGAATTTCTCAAAGTACTTCTATAATTCACAATCCACTTGATGTTAGAAACTCTAATGTAAAATTGCCACAAATCATTTTACCAGAATTTTCAGGATCTTATGAAAAATGGTCACAATTTCATGACACTTTCGATGCACTCATAAACAAAAATGCAACTTTGAGTAAAATTCAGAAATATTATTATTTACAAGCTTCTTTGAAGGCCGAAGCAGCTCAAGTTATCAGTTCCTTAACGGTTTCAGATGCAAATTATGAGGTTGCTTGGAAACTTCTGAAAGATAGATTCCAGAACACTAAAGCTATCATTTCTTCCCACATCAGAGGTATAGTCGAACTTTCAAACAATACTAAAGATTCATATGAAGCTTTAAGGGTATTTTTGGACACTTTTTTGAAACATTATCGTGCTCTTGAAAAACTTGAGCCTGACTCAAAACATTGGGATACGTTATTAATATATTTATTGATATCAAAGTTAGATATTAATTCAAGGAAAGAGTGGGAAAAATACGTAAAAGACAATAAATGTCCAAAAATTGAGGATTTCACCAAGTTTTTGTCAGAAAGGTGTAATCTTTTAGAAGCTGTCGATGTGAGAGCAAATAACAAACTAAGTTATCAACATGCATTCCATAAAAAATCTCCTGATGTGAAACAGAGTATTCGAACTTTGACACATGTCACGACAAGCAAAATATCATGTATTTTATGTCAGGGTTCTCATTACTTATTTTCTTGTAAGGCATTTTTAGACATGCCAGTATCAGCTAGATATTCAGAAGTCAAACGTTTAAAATTATGTACAAATTGCTTAAGGTTGGGACACACAAGTTCTGAATGTCGAAATTCTAGCTCATGCAAGACATGTTTAAAGAGGCATAACTCACTTTTACATTTTCCCTCTACAAATTCTTCAAGTCTACAGTCTATCACTCGTGATAACGAAGTGGGTAGCCAACAGGGTAATTCTACATTGCAAGCAGAAAGTTCACATAATAATGATCAGACAAGGTTACAAACAACAGTTTCAAATTTAGCACAAAACAATTATAGTTTGAATTCACATAATAATTGCTCTAATTCAGATTCCTTCGTTTTTCTTCCAACTGCTATAGTGAGTGTTTGTGATTCAAATAATCAATATATACAATGTCGAGCTCTTTTAGACAGCGGATCGCAGTCAAATTTTGCCACAAGCGATTTGATTCAACGTTTAAGACTTCCTACATCTTCTATAAATTTACCTATTTTTGGAATAAATCAATCTTTAACAAACATCACAAAACAAACTAATATAAAATTAAAATCATTATTCAATGACTATAAAACAAGTTTGTCTTGCTTGATTATAGATAGAATAACTGACACCATACCCCAGCGAAAGATGAATATACAAGAATTCAAAATATCTAATAACATACGTATGGCAGATTCACAATTCTATAAGCCTGGTAATATTGATCTGTTGTTAGGAGCGAGTATATTTTTTGAGTTACTTTGTGAAGGTCAAATCAAATTGGGAAAGGATTTACCTTGCCTTCAAAAAACTCAATTAGGTTGGATCGTAGCAGGTCATATGTTCATTCCACAAAGAAATCAACAATCATCTTGCTTCTTGGTGGCTAATTCAGAACTACAAGATCAATTAGAGAGATTTTGGCAAGTTGATGAAAATTTTCCACAAGTAAAAGTTTCAAAGGAGGAAGATGAGTGTGAAAAACATTTTGTTAAAAATTACAGTCGCGATGATTCAGGTAGATTCACTGTTAAACTTCCTTTAAAAAATCACATTTCAGTATTAGGTAATTCATTGGAAAAGGCAATTCGACGTTTCCATTCAATGGAAAGGAAATTTGCTCGCAATTGCAATTTAAAAAACGAATACTACAAATTTATAAAAGAATATGAATCTCTTGGTCATATGATTCGAATTAATTCCGATCAAAACTTTGAAAATAACAGCTATTATTTACCACATCATTCCGTAGAAAGAGTTGGCAGTTTGACAACTAAGCTCAGAGTTGTATTTGACGCATCTTCAAAGACTTCTACTGGATTGTCATTGAATGATATTCTGAAAGTTGGTCCAAGTATACAGAGTGATCTTTTTTCAATAATTATTCGATTTCGTCAGCATAATGTTGTATTAATTGGAGATTTGACAAAAATGTACAGGCAGATAAAGGTTCATAGTTCTCAACGAGATCTTCAGCGAATCGTCTGGCGAGATAGTCCTGAAGAAAAATTGTGTCATTTTCAACTTCAAACTGTTACATATGGCATGGCACCATCTTCATTTTTAGCAACGCGTTGCCTCAAACAGGTTGCGTTACATAATAAAACTTCTTACCCAAAAGAATGTAAAATCATCCTATCCGATTTTTATATGGATGATGTTTTAACAGGTTCACATGATATAGAAAGTGTTATTTCTATCAGACAAAATCTAACAAAAATTTTAGGAGATGCTTGTTTTGAATTACGCAAGTTTTCTTCGAATGAACCAAAGGTTTTATGTGATTTAAAAGACAATAATCAAAATATACCATATCTTATAACAGATAATGAACATACAAAGACTCTCGGAATTTTGTGGAATGCTTCGGCTGATGAATTTGAATATCACGTTCAGAATTATGATCCATTGAACAATATTTCGAAACGAACCATTTTATCGTATATTTCCAAAATATTTGATCCTCTTGGACTGTTGGGTCCAATAACCATACAGGCAAAGATAATTCTACAAAAGCTTTGGCAATATAACATTCATTGGGATGAATCTATTCCTTCAAATTTGCATACTTCATGGAAAAGGTTCTACAGTAAGTTGAATGAAATGGATACTATTCGAATACCAAGACAAGTAATTTGTCGAGGAGCATCAAATATACAAATTCACTGCTTTTGCGACGCCAGTGAATATTCGTATGCAGCAGCCATTTACATAAGGTCTAAGAATGAAAGTAATATAAGTGTAAGGCTATTGTGTGCGAAGTCACGGGTGGCGCCTCTTAAATCTATTTCCATTGCCAGGTTAGAATTATGTGGGGCTTTATTATTAGCAAAATTGAAAAATAAAATAACATCTAACTTGAATGAACTACCTATAGCGGATATTTATTATTGGACTGATTCAACAATAGTGTTATCTTGGTTATCAGCTGAACCTTATACATGGAAAACTTTTGTGTGCAATAGAGTTTCTGAAATTCAGAAACTAACACAGTTAGAAAAATGGCATCACATACGTTCAACAGACAATCCTGCAGATATAATATCTCGCGGAATAGAGCCTACTGAGCTTTCTAAATCAACTTTATGGTGGCATGGCCCTTCTTTCTTAGCGTTAGAATCTGAATTTTGGCCAGAAAATACACATATATCTAATTTTGCTCGTAAACACTCAGATTTACTAGAGTTCAAACGTAAGACTAGCACATACTCATGTACTATATCCTTTGATTTATTTGATAGTTACTCTAGTTTCACGAAGCTTCAGAGAGTTGTAGCATATTGTCTTAGATTTTTAAGAAATTGCAAGTCAACTCCTGAACGTAGACAACATGGAATTTTAACCATTGATGAGTTATCCAATAGTACAAATACTTTGTTATATCTAGTACAAGCCCAAGCTTTCTCAGATGACCTAAAATCTCTTCAATCTCATGGTAGAGTGAAAGCAAACAGTAATATTGCATCCTTGGATCCTTTTATCGACAAAAATAATATTCTGCGTGTGGGTGGCAGACTCAAGCATTCTTCATTATCTTTTAATCAAAAACATCAAATTCTTCTCCCGAAACATCACAAATTCACGAATTTGATAATTAAATATGAACACATTCGTAATTTTCACTCAGGTCCACAAGCAACTCTTTCCTTCATTCGCCAAAATTATTGGCCTTTGAATGGAAAGGAAGCAGTAAAATCGATTATTCGTAAATGTACACTTTGTTTTAAGATAAATCCAATAAGCCCTACACAGCAAATGGGTAATTTACCAGATTTTCGTGTAAAACCATCCAGAATTTTTTCATTTTGTGGTGTAGATTACGCTGGACCTTTTCAAATCAAAGATGGTAAAACTCGTAATAGGAAATTAGTGAAAGGCTATATATGTTTGTTTATCTGTTTGGCTAGCAAAGCAGTACATTTAGAATTGGTCAGTGATCTCACTACTGAATCGTTTTTGAATGCTTTAAAAAGGTTTGTATCAAGACGAGGTATATGCAGAAAGTTGTTTTCTGATAATGGTAAAAATTTTACTGGAGCTAATAATGAATTGACAAAGATAAATGAATTATTACAAAATGACCAATTTCAGCAATATTTGTCTTTACAAAATATTGAATGGAAATTTATTCCGGCAAAATCTCCTCATATGGGAGGTATTTGGGAGGCTGCTATACGATCCGTAAAATATTATTTGAAACGAGTAACAATAAATTTTTCGTTCACTTATGAAGAATTTTACACAATTCTTACACAAGTGGAAGCTATTCTGAATTCCCGACCTCTGATTCCCCTTTCCAATAACCCTAACGACCTGGAAGCAATCACTCCTGGGCATTTCATAATCGGAGAAGCTTTGAATTCATTGCCTCAACTAGATTTGCAAGATACTCCGTTCAGTTATTTATCCCGCTATAACCATATTTGTAAAATGTCTCAACAAATATGGACACGTTGGTCAAGAGACTATTTGCATCTACTTCAACAAAGAACGAAATGGAGGTTTCGTAAGGAGAATCCTTCTCTGCTGGTTGGTGCACTGGTACTGCTGAAGGAGGACAATACCCCACCTTTACATTGGCACTTAGGACGAATTACGGAGCTACATCATGGTGCAGATGGATTAGTACGAGTCGTCAGTGTGAAAACGAAAAATAGTATTTTGAAACGTGCAGTTGCCAAGATATGCTTAATTCCTACTGACATTTAGATACATTTCATATTTATTTGAATTCAATGTGTTACAGTCCACTGATTCATTTCTGAATTGAGTTATATAATTGACAAATGTTTATTTATTGAAACGGGAACGTTTCAAGGGAGGCTGTTTATGTTAAATGAAATATCGTTCAGCTCCCATACTATCTTATGTTACATGAAATATTATCGAGTTCCCATACTATGGAACATATTGTTTTTGTTTTTGAAGTTGTTGATAAAAAAAGTCTGTCAATATATTTTCAAGAGAAAAGCCAACTACATTTTTTACACCACAGTTACTACAGAGATTTTGAATTCAATTTGGATATTGATGAGTATGAATATTTTTACTCGACTGTCTGCGGATCGGTGCAGCATGATGCAGCATGAGCTTGAACCGAGCATCTTATATGCTCATTCGGTGCTCATGCGGAACGAATGCTCCAGTGAATACACACCTTAATATAACTAAGTCTCCCGCGCCGTGGTGAGGAAATCGGCAACACCGCATGGAAAACAATTTGACGTCCTACTCATTAATTCTTTAATGTCAATTTCTTGGCTTATTCAGAAAACTAGAAAAAAAAACAATGAAGAATAAATTTTCAAGAAAAAGAACGCCGATTAATGTGGTTATTTAATTTTTTCCACCAAAAAGTGGAATCGCAATATATTCAATTTCTTAGTTATGGGAAATTTGTCAAGTTTGGTTTTTCCATGCCCTGAAATTTAAATTTCGGAAGATTTTTTTGAAATATATTTTCTGATGATTGCATAAGTCACATAGATGATCTCTGATTTTTTCAGATTTTTCAAGTGAAATCTGACTAATTCAATTAATATGTTATTGGAAGGTACATTATACAGAATGTACCAAACGCAGGTTGTTTGGCACATTGTGTATAGGTACCTTCCAATAACACATTATTTTCTTCAGTCAGATTTCAAATGTAAAAAAAATCTAAATCTAAAAATTCTATGAAAATTCTATCTTCTATGTTTTTTTACTACTTTTCCGAATAAGCCAAGAAATTCACAATGAAGAATTAAGTAGAAGAATGAGTAGGACGTCAAATTTAGTTCCATGCGGTGTTGCCGATTTTCTCAACGTGGTTCACGAGATTAAGTCGGCTGTGACGTAACATATCGACGGCTACAAGGTAGTTCCTCGTAACTGCAAAACCTGAATTGTTCAGAAACTAAAAAAAACGTTTAAAGAGAAAAAATACTGACCGAGGTAGGCAAAATTTATACACAATACTAAATGAATTCTAACAATGATTAAAAAAATTAAAACTGCAGTAATTTATTATAATACTGATAATTTTCGTCAGTTGAGAGGTACTGCTTTCATTCTTATAGCAGTTACGAGGGTTTGCATAATAAAGCTGTTTTGAAAAAAAAAAAAAGTCAAGTATATGTAATTTGGAACTATTTGTTCTGAATCTGGACTGAAACACAAAAATGCTGAACACTGGTTTTCAAAAAACACAAAAAGAATATTCCAAACGTCAAAAAAAAATCAGATTCGAACAAAATAGGTAACAATGATGCAGCTGATCATAAAAATTCCAGTAATCTTGGGGAATCACTGGCTTGCATGTCCTGCAGGTGTCGGTACTTTCTTTACGTTTTTGGCAGCTATTTCTTGAAAATTTCGGGAAAGTCTGTTTCCTTAAGATTGATTGCCTTTGAGTGTGTAGGAAGTTCTTTGAAAACCTCGTCGAAAGGCATGATTTTTTTTATATTTCAACACCTGCAAATTAGTAACAACTGGGTCGTGAATAACTTTTCCTGGTCGAATTGACTTATATTTGAAGACATTATAGAGTGGCTTTTTTACTTCATACGGTTTCTTTTTCGTCGCTTCTTTAAAAACTGTGACAATGATGGGGAAAATATTTTTTTTTATTTTTCAGGGTCGTTTTAATAGTGGAATATACGTCATTCTTGTTGTGTATGACTCTTTTAAAAAAAAAATTACTGAGTAATAGTCACATCATATTTATCCGACAAACATAATAACGCATTTCAAAGGGTGACATTTCAATTTTGGTTGGGCCGTACAGCCATCGGAATAAATCACTATTGGCATTTCTCTACTTAAACAGTGATTTTCCAAGTAGCCGACAATTAAAACATACGTTAACAATAGGTTGGCTATCAGCACTCACTTCAACATACCAATAAAAAGTGCAGTGATTATTAGACAAATTATATATTGTGTAAACTGTGAATTTGAGACAACATAATTGTGTTTTGTAGTACAGGGCGTTCGCTGGAATGTTGCGGCAAAGTTTGACTGCTTGGACATCTACAGTTGATACAATTTAGTTTTCGTGCAACCGGACGCAAAACAAGCATTTTGGAGCCGCAACAGAGGCCGCAAAATGATATTTTGCGGCCGTTACCCAGAGTGACGGCCGACAAAAATTTTTACGGCCGTTCCCATAGTGACTGCCGGCAAACTGAACGCCACTACAGCATTTGACATTTCTGAAATATGACAATAACAATGTATTTCGAACCAAAAACTATTTCCAAATTCACAACAGAAACATACTTTATTTTTGATATATTAACATTGATTGTACTGTTATTATTATTACTGATATTCATCCCTGAAGATGAAGCAACTAAATCTATTGTTTCTGAACAATCATTATTTACATTAGACAAAAACGTATTATTTTCTTTGGACATTAACATTTTGCGATTGACTACATTTGAACTAGATGCTACAGTGCCAGAAATTGCATCGGAAATTTTGTTCTTATTATGGATGGAATCCTCGACATATCCTTCCGCTACAGTAGTGGACTTCCATCCACCGTGGCGTTTAAGAACTGATATATCAGCACCTGTATTGGCAAGCAGCGTGGCGGAACTTCTTCTAAAACTGTGGCCTGTGTATGCCTCACTATTTGGTAAGCGGAGATATTTTGCAATCATACTAGGTATTTTTCCAATCGTATGCACTCCAACAACCTGTGCCGAGCACTTTCCATTTTCATATCTCAGAAATAGACGACGAATAGCAGTATGTTTTGGTCGAAGAGTTACATATTTATAGTAAATTCTTATATAATCTTAATTAGTAATGGTAAAAACACGCTTTTGATCAGTTTTAGTATCAGGAACAGTTACTATCAATACAGTTTTGTCTTCCTGAAAATCTTCGAGGGTCATTCTCACTAATTCATCTCGTCGCAATGCTCCTGATATTCCCATTATCAAAACTACCCATAATAATAATTATTATGAATAAAACATCATACTTCACTTTTTTTCCATATTTATATACCTTCCACAGTAGATGATTTGCATCACTAGCTTGTTTGAGGAATGAATCAATTTGCTCGTGCGTAAAAACTTTTGATTTCTTTGCTCGATAACCAACTGACTTTTTCTTGAGGAATGGTACCAATTTTAAAAACTTCTTTACGTCAATTCCATCTCGTACGTTAAGCATAGTCTTTAACATAGAATAAATGCTCCATAAAGTTGAACTCTTCACAACTTTTGATCGCTGCATCAAATATCCTAATAATATGTTTTCTGACACCGTCTTGACATTTTGGTTGACACACCAATCTTTGAAGTTGCTGTAACATTTTTCATATTTCCGTTTAGATTTTTCGGGTATCAAATCAGAAAGTGCTGAGTCTATGAGATCTCTCAGCTCAGGAGGAGTGCAAGTAACTGAAATATCACTATCGCTATCGGACATCTTCACGACTTCACGAGAAATGTCAAATTGATTTGTATTGCTAAATATTTTATCTCCATAGAAACATTGTGATATTGAGGTGTAATTTTCTCTATTCGCGTTGAAACGCTGTCTTTTCTAAAGAGACATAATGTTTATTGAAATTATGTAATTTTCACGGTTGTTCTGTATCTTTATTTTTCTATTCGTGCATCATTTTTCATCTCTAGTGGGCTTCATCCAAATTATTATTTGTGAACGCAAAACAGTCATTTCACTGGTCCTTTCTCATATAGAAAATTCCAATATTCATATCGTTAACCATTTTCATCAACGTCGACAATAATAACGGATTGTCTTGCGGTTCTCTCGCAAAAAAGCGGATTTGATAATCAATCTGAAACAAAACAGTACCTAACTGATATTCGTAACAAACTTAATTATTGCAGTATATCTATCAAATGAAATTATTAAAACACCATTTTATTATGCCTTCAATTAAAGATTTCAAGCACGAATACTGCACTGAATTCATTGCCTAATCAAACAGAATTCGATTTCGGACAATAATTCGATGAAGTTCATGAAATATTCATACATAAACCGGAGCTAACCTTGTTTCACACTAAAAAATTGTCAATAAACTGTCACTTACGAGATACTGCTATACTTTTCTTTTAAATAACACCGTTCCATTTGATTATTTAGGTTCCATACAATTCCAATAGCTGTAGACACCTATTTTACAAGCGCTAAACATAAATCCTGAAATCTACGAAAATGTGAGTTACGGGGTACTGCGTTGTAGCCGTCGATATCAAATGTGATGTGACGTAGTTGATCATATGATTTTTATTCATGCAACTGGCCCCTATTTTTTATTTTCTCAGACTACATCAGGCCCATCTGCCTACCAGAACCCAACGAGGCGGCTCTTGTAGGCGAGATTGTTCACGTAGCAGGCTGGGGAAGAGTTAACGACACGCACAGCAGTCCAGTAAAACTCAAAGTGGATATTCCTATAGCAGAAAGAGCCCAATGTACAAGGAAGTTCGCTGCAGCTAACATTATATTGAGGGATTCACAAATTTGCGCCGGTGGACAACCAGGAAGGGACTCATGTAAAGGTACTGTCTAATTACTGCAAAATCATTTTTTATACTAGGTGTGCATTGTTGAAAAGACATGCCACTCCGTGAATTTTCTACATATAACTCCATCAAAAATTCTTCGAGTGTTCGATATGCAATTTCTGTGGCTCAGAAAATTCGTGAGAGAGTTTTTTTTTTATCGAGCACTTTCAGCTAACTGAAGTTAAAATGAAAACACTATACTTCAATATTAACTAATATTAGTTTTTATTTACTTGTTTGAAGATCACTATAGAAATTAATTTATTAACAAAAAAATAATATCACTTCGACTGTGATATAATTTGTGTTACTATTTAAGTATATATACAGTGTGTCCCACTTTGAGCAGCCACACCCTCGTATTTTCCTGACAGTACAGTGATATCAAAAGTTATTTTTCATAACATATAGTACCCAAAAATATCTAGCTTGAGGTTGATGAAATATTCGTATATCCATTTTCCAGGGCTACCTACGACCAACTGAAAAGTGAAAAATTGGGAAAAACATACTAGGCATTTTTTTATCGCAAAGGTAACACCAGATTCTGTTTCAGAACACCCTAAAACCCCTAGATCTAAGTGCTTTATTCATTAAAATATACAGGGTGGCATCTGTTACTAGCAACATTATTAATTTTTATTCATCCGAAATGATCGGTTGCTTTCGATTTTTTTTTGTCACAAAGGGCGAACATGTTCAATTGATGCTGAGTATAAGAAGTACCCAAATTTTGCTTTTTCATGGCTTGCTATGACCAGTTGAAAAGTGAAAAACTGGGAAAAATACACTAAAAGATTTTTTACTTCGACACTAACATCAGATTCTGGTTCAGAACATGCTTAAACCCCCAGAGCTCATTAAAATATACAGGGTGTCTTACTGACTAGCAACATTTTCAATTTGTTTTCATCCGTAATCTTTGGTTGTTTTTGATTTTTTTTTTCTATAGTAACAAAGTACCTAAAATGTTGAATTACTGCTATAGAAAATAACCAAATATTACTTTTTCATGGCTTGCTATGACGAGTTGAGAGACGAAAAAATGGGAAAATACATTAAGGATACTTTGAGCACGAACATTTCTGGATCAGAACACCCTGAAATTCCAACACAATACTTAAATCTAAAAATATACAGGGTATCATCTGTAGCTAGCAAATTTGATAACTTTCATTTATCCGTAATGTTGAATTGTTTCTGAATATTTCTTTTCCAATCAAGAAGCACCCAAAATATTTAATTGATAATGTGTAAAAAAACGAAATATTATACTTCCATGGCTTTATATGACCAGTTGAAAATTGAAAAATTGTGGTAAACATCCTTCTATTACCGAGACAACATATCCTGGTTCAGAATATACTGCAAAACCTCCAGAATTCGTTGCCCGGGTAATGAAATTATACAGGATATCATCCTGTAAATGGTAACATATCTCACTTTTCATTCATAAATATTGTTGAGAACGAGAATCCGGTGTTAGTTTTGTGGAAGAAATGATCATAGTCGTGATTATATTTTTATTTATAATGTTCAGAAATAGGAAAACTGGGAAACATTTCCGAGTTTGTTTTCATCACAAAACCAAATTGTGGTTCGAAACAATCTAAATCACTCAGATCTAATTAAGTACTTGAATCATTAAAATATACAAGATGTCATCTGTAAAACCAGCAACAAAATTTATTTAATAAAGAGTTAGACATGTTTCCATTTACAGATGACTTCCTATGTAATTTCATGATTCGAACAACAGGATCCGTGGCCTTTATGGTGTTCTAAACCAGAATTTGGTGTTAGCTCGGAGACAAAAGAATCTTCAGTATGTTTTCCTTTATAATTCAACTTTCAACTGATCATATCTAGGCATCAAAAAGTAATATTTGGTATTTTGTACAGCATCAATTGAACGTTTTTGGGTACTTTATGACTCGAGAAGAAATTTTGTAAATCAACTAAACTCTACGAATAAATAAGCGTTATCAATTCTGCCAGCTATAAATGACACCCTGTATATTTTTATGATTCAAGAATTGGGGTCTTGGAATTTTAGGGTCTCCTGAACCAGAATCCGCTGTTACGTTTGTGCTAGAAAAGTCCTTGATATGTGTGCCACACTTTTTCACTTTTCGACTGGTCATAGCGTGAAAAAGTAATATTTGAATATTTTCTACAAGATTATTCGAACGTTCTTAAGTAATTAGTGATTATGGAAAAAAATCGAAAACAACTAAACATTACGGATGAATAAAAATCAATACTATGTCAGTTACAGGTGACACCCTGTATATTTTAAATAATTAGGTACTGCTATTTGGGGGTTTCAGAGTGTTCTGGGATAGAACTTAGTGTTATTTTTGCGATAAAAAAATCCCTGGTATATTTTTCCCACACTTTTCAATTTGGTCGTAGGTAGACATGAAAAAGTAATATTGGAACATTCCCTACAGCATTATTTGAACATTTTCAGGTACTTCGTGACCAAGTAAAAAAATCGAAAACTACCAAACATTGCGGATGAATAACAAATAAAAAATGTTGTTAGTTACAGATGACACCCTGTATATTTTAATGAATTAACACTGAGATTTGGGAATTTTAGGGTGTTCTGAAACAGATCCTGGTGTTATTTTTGCGATAAAAAAATGCCTAGTATGTTTTTCCCAATTTTTCACTTCTCCATTGGTCGTAGGTAGCCGTGGAAAAAGGATATACGAATATTTCATCAACCCAAAGGTAGATATTTCTGGGTACTATATGTAATAAAAAACAAATCTTGAAATCACTTTACTGTCAAGAAAATACGAGGGTGTGGCTGCTCAAAGTGGGACACACTGTATATATACATATGATCAAGGGTAAATTCACAGAATCAACTGTATTTCATTCCTTGTATTTCTTTGTTGTACATTTATTCATCATTGTTACTTATATGTTTGTTCTCGTTCCCTATCATTAAGTATTTCATGACAATTCCTAAACAAATTTGTCATTTGTCATAAGAAGGAAATAAACTGAATTGAATTGAATTGAATTGATGTCGGAGATCTAGGAATTCATAATGGCCTGCCAGATGGTGTCTTTGTCGCGTGATGGGTATAGAGGTCCCCAACACAAGAGGCAGAACGTGCCCTGGGGCGCCTAAGATCATAATGCATTTGCTGTCTGCTTGTCAAGCTTATGCGGTCTCAGTCTATATCCACAGACATAACGATGCGCTTCGAGTGTTGTACTACCATCTACGACACTTCTACGGTATAGACGAGACACCGGTGTTACCTGATGTTCCGGTAAATATTGAGTCCGTTGTGGAAAATGAGAAGTGCTAAATTCATTGGAACTACTTAGTCCCCACCCTCAGGAAAATACAATACTGATGTTGTCGTCCTCGACCACCAAAGTAGGATGATTTTTGTCATAAAGTTTTCGGCTCCTAGCGAAATGAACATCGTCCAAAAAGAAGGTTAAGAAGGGACTAAATATCTAGAAACACTCTTTGAAACTCCGCAGGCTGTAACCTAACCATTCTATTAAAATGGTTTTTCTGATAATAGGGGTCCTTGATGGAATGATGGACACGCTGCTCTTTGATGTACAAATCATACCAGCTTGCCGTGATGAGGCAAAAATCTTAGCCGAACGAATGCAGATGTCTGTCATCCTTGGTTCATTCCGTCTGCTCAGGGCACATGATTCTCGGACGTGCGGAGTGCCTATCTGGGTAAATGGCACCAGCGCGCCCTCCGGATGTGTCGGAGCTCCGGAGAAAAGGCCCGACTGTTATAAACCAAACGGATAACAAAAAAAAAATGCTTTTATGGGTAGTAAAGAATAAAACATACATACATAGATAATAAATAACTACCAAAAGGCAGAGTTAGCTCTTAGTAATTGCCCGTAGGCAACAAATAAGTGCTCTCTTCCATTCAACCTTCCAATCTTAATATTTTTTTCTCCTGATTATGATGTTGATGATTATTGAACCAAACTGATTCGTTTCATGAGTGTTTTATTCATACTTCATTTCTCATCTGATTTTCAGGTGACAGCGGTGGCCCCCTTATGAAGACCTCGAAAACTCAAACTTCACAGTGGTATCAGGAAGGAATAGTATCATTTGGTGCCGACTGCGGTTCCGAAGGATGGCCGGGAATCTACACAAGGGTAGCAGACTATTTGCCATGGATACACAGTACAGTTAGGAACTGATATCTGTTATTGCAACTGATTCTTTCGAATAAAATATTTATTATTTACAATTTTTTTTTGTTTACTGAATAAAACAACAGTTATCTTCTGAATGCTTCAACGTTGACATATTCTTGAGCAGGCATAATATATTTCTGCTATCTCTGACTATCGAGATTTCTTTGATATTGTATCTTTTATTGAACACGGATACATCCTTTCAGGCCACAGATACAAATTCTCAAAAACATAGTAGTTGATGAACTATCCAATAAGTCATCCACCAGCGGTTAAACCTGAAACAACTGATATAGCAACGCACCATATTTCCTATCATTATAAAACTCTAATGTGGATTTTCACAACTTTTTGGTTTACAAAAACGCGACATGTGTTTCGCTAATTCAATGTCTTCTTCAATCAGAGATATAGCGAATTTATTTACATGAACAAACTATCCAAGTCACTTATGTTCCCACTCAGAAGAATTGGGCAAAGTCCGAAAGGTAATAATTAATAATTTTCACAATGCTGAACTGAGGGTCATAAAGGTTATTCACGTCAAGATGAGCATGACGTCATGTTTGGTAATTTTGTATACCCCATATAAAATTCCCAATGAATTGCGTTCTATAGCAATGAAATGAAATTTGAATAGTTTCATCGCTATTGAACGCATTTCATTGGGAATTTTGACGTTGTTATGGCGGATATACAAAATTAATAAACATGACGTTGTGCTCCTCTTAACGTGAATAACCCATAGTAGTGAATGAACCCTTGATCGACTGTCCCAGTTGCTCAATTGGGCGTGGGTTCCGAAACAATAATAGGTTCCCTTATGAGTAAAATATATGGGGTGTATTTTACCGGTGCGCCACGGATTTAGTGCCTGTGAAAATCTGAAACCACCCTGATGGAATGGGACAATCCACTGCACTAAAACCAGAGCTGGGCCGGGTACTGATAAATTGTACTCGAGTACTGGGTACCGGGTACTTCCAATAATTGATGAACGAGTACAGAGTACCAAGTACTTTACTCATTACACATGGTCTCGAGTACAGTACTCCGAGTAAAAGTACTCGAATTCTAAGAGTACTTTTTGCAAGTACTTTCTCATCAAGTTGTATGTAGCAAGTCCAAAAATTATTGAACAATATATCCACCAATTGGGTTTCCTCTGAGTCTTGCATTACACCTGCACCACTTTTTGCACCCTATAAATAACCATGAACTATCAAATCAATAATGACTAAAGTCAAAAAAAAAATCAGTTCTCGATCACCAAAGTGTTTCGCGCACGAAATGCAAACACATTTTTTTCTACAAACGTAAAAAAAAATAGATGATATAAAATTTTGTCACAATTTGAAAAGTGTTAAAAAAGCCTTATTTAATTATTGTTGAACATTCAGAAATAAATGAGTTCTTGGATTTTCGCTTGATTGAGGACCATAAAGTTAGAAATAAAAGATTTCTTGAATTTTTGCTTGATTGATGAGTATAGGTTAGAATATGAAAATACCATTTAGTTTATATGCAGTGTACGAAATAGGTATTTCGCACATTACTCCGCGCACGTTATCATGGTCACGAAGGAAAATGATATTGTTGTCAATGCGCAAACCTTGTAATTTTTTGACGTTTGCAGAAAAAATTGTTATTCAGTTGTGGTTGATTCTGTTTGCCAGGATTGGCTTCATAATAACTAATTTTGATGATTTATAAAGCCTTTGGAGTTTTGAGGTTGCTGGGTGAGGCATGCTGGACTGGACAGACAGGCTAGGCGCAGACGCGTTGTATAATAAAGTACTCGTAAAAATGTACTCTCATCAGAAGCGCGGGTATCGGATACTTTTACCCGGCGATATGTACGGGTACCAATACCGAATACTTTATATAAAATGTACTGAGTAACGGGTACAGAGTACCAGAAATGTATTCAAGAGTCCATTATTCGGGTATTTGTACTGAATACTTCCCAGCTCTGACTAAAACTCACTATAAGTAAAGATGTGACAGATCCAGAGACATATATTATAATATCATATGAATAAGTAGAGCTCTTTTATTCTTGTGTACTTGGATTTCTTGGATTAGAATTACGCAATGAGTGAGATGTGACATTGATTGAGATTCTCATTATTTGAATAAATCACCATTAGAGTATGGGCTATTACCGTGACGTCACCTTGGTAGCTTACAACTTCGAACCAAGATAATTTATGTGGGTATAAATAAAAGCCTTGAAAGCAGTGACAGTTGTTACGTTCATTTTTATTTTTAACCCATTATGACTACATAATTTAAATAATACACTACCTTCCTATACCATTTCCATTTATTTAAATATAAAATCAATAATATTATACTATTTGGTATTTTGTTGGACCACCTTGTACTCTTCGTATTCTCCTTTGGGTGCTGAAAATATTCGCCAGCTGATAAAGAACAAAGGTTCTGCGTTTTTCTCTCGCCTCACTCAAACGAAAACATATCTTGAACCGGGATCGAGCTGAAAAAGTAAAAGTTATTAATTTTAACCCTATCATATTCGTAAACAGAACAAGACATTTCACACGAAAACCTACGAATACTGGAAAATAGTAATATTATTATAAAACTCACCTTTGTGATTTGACGGCCGTGATTGTGATCACTCTTCTTGAGCTCCAGTATTTTAGTTGTGTTTATCTTAGAATTATTTCGTAATTTGTCCGATTTCAGTTTGTCTATTTTTCCGCCCATTGACAATTCGCAGGCTAAGGTTAAGAGTTCCAAAAGTCAACGGTGTTGTCAAGCTTCTAAGCGCAAAGTCTGTAGTTTCATAGAGTAAGTTGGTACAGAATCGACAGTAGTGCATTGAGTATTTACTTTGGGCACGCGTCGAATGGGTATATAGTGTGTTCGTCCATAAATTCTCGTTGTGTTTTGTGATGTTTACTTTCCGTTCTATATGTGTGTTTGCTGAGGTACTTGGGGA
Source organism: Chrysolina haemoptera (assembly GCA_958298965.1). Classification (NCBI taxonomy): domain Eukaryota; kingdom Metazoa; phylum Arthropoda; class Insecta; order Coleoptera; family Chrysomelidae; genus Chrysolina; species Chrysolina haemoptera. Next base: position 16,608,509 of record OY282585.1, on the reverse strand, counting down.
AGGGCTAGTGATAGCTTTGTTCAACCACTGAAATAGCGCAGTCTCTCTCTTTCTAGTGCCTATTGGAAATGACGATCTGGATTGCTATTGGTCGTTCCAGGTGACCAGATAGATTATCTCTCTTGCTTCCGATTTTTGACGTCGGATTTTAAGTTAAAGGTTTTGGTGCTCGTTGGCTCGCAAAAATATATGATTTTCCTAATCATCCTTTATTGGGTTTCGTTTTGCAAGTCATTTATCAAAAGTTCTGGTGTTGCTGGTTTTGCTGTTGTGCATATTTTTGTTACATTACCAGAATTGTGCTCTTCGGAGGATTTTAAAAGTACTATTTATAACCTGAGTGTCAGAGGTGCAAGTCAGGATTGTTGGACTGCTAAGACGTATTAACAGGTATGTCCTATTTTTCACTCTTGTTAGCTCTCTCCATTCATTCCCAAGCTTCTTGTGCATGTATTCAGTAAAATGGCTAGTGTACAACAATTTTTCCTTATTAGCAGATGCGATAAGGCCGAATTTCCATAGACGGACGTACCGTTCACGCAACGTCAGTTATCACTGCAGCTTCCAGTGAAATAGCAGTTGGGGGAAAAAACCCTTTCGGCCAGGGTATGTTGAACGATTTTTATTATTATCTGTGTAACTTTATTTGAGACTTTAACAATTGTTGAATGCAAACTGCTTTTATAAGAAATAAATTTCGATCTGTCGAAATTCGTGTTCGGCGGTGTTGCAAGGTGCATAATTTGTTGTTGCATTCAGGAATTTGCACCGAAATTGATTCATTAATTTTATTTTACATAGAACTGGGTTCTTATCATTTGGTTGAAGTTTATAACTGACAGTGAGATAGAAATTCTCATGCCCGGCTCATAATACAGGGTTATGAGAACATTTTGTTGTTGGTTGAAACTTTTCGAAGAGTTCAAGTATGTGGGTTGGTTATTGTTTAGTGGGTTTTTATACCAGTCACAATGTTATTTTCAAACATTGGTTACTCCAAGAAAGGGGTATTACTTTCATTTTGATAAAACATTTGAAAAAAATAAATAAAACTCATTACTGATTTAAATTCCCCTATCTGGCAGGTTTTTTTTGTTTGTTCCTTGGAGTCCAGACCACTCCGAAACTTGTGGGTGTCATCATCAAGCCTACAGGGTGTGCTACTTTTGGTGTCCTACGTGTGAGCCATCGACGGCAGTCTACAGGGTGACCTGTCATTGAAAACTGACCGGGAAACCACAAACAGCTTGATTTCATATACAGGGTGATCCACCTAGACGTTACTACAGGGGGATCCACCTAGACGTTACTACAGGGTGATCCATCTTGGTCGTTGTACAGTGGGAATCACCATTAATGGTCCACAGGACAGTTCGACAGTTCGACATCGTATACAGGGTGTCCCAAAAGGAGCACGCAAGTCAATCATTATTGCCTTTTCTTTTTTTATTATTATTATATATTTATTTGCAATTATTTAGTAGAAATGTAGTTATTGCTCAATTGCAAAACGTACTGCCTGCTTATATCGCTTCTCATTTATTTTGTGAGCGGAAATTGAGGTGCTTATTTTATTTTAATTTTGCTACTGCTTTTGATATTTATGCGCCTACGCCTGAGCTCACGCGACGCTACAATATTTTTTTTGATATTTACGTACAGTATAATTTATTTTACTCTTGCATATCCCTCTCCCAATTTCCGTGGTAAGTAATAACTTAAGGTGTAGGGTATTTACTAGAATAAGTTATTGAGCTTCATCCTGATGCCTTGCGTGCATATACATATAAATTGCTAGATCGCTATATTGCTAAATTGTTATATTGCTATATTGCTAGAGTGCTAAATTGTTATACCGCTAGATTGCTCGGTTGCTTCTTTGCTTGGTCATACACCATACAGTCTATGACATATTGTTGCTTGTTGCTTGTTACTGCTTGAGTTGATTTTCTTTTTTTTGCACTCGCATTTTATTAATATTCGCGTTCCTTTCAGGCATATATTTGAGTGTTTAATTCTCGTCAATAAAGGTCAATTACTACTGGCTCGTTGGTTTCAATCTTGTTGGTATGTTGGAGATTGAATGTTTCGAGTGATTGGGTATTTGAATGTGGATTGAATTTACCTGGCGCCCATATAACACCTTATTTCATCGTAATAAATCATATTCTACGAACCTCCCCATCTCCACTGTAGCTAAGCTGCAAATACCCACCTCTGTCATCTGACAGTGGTAGGCCGGGACTAGTACGGTTAGAGCGGTCTAATTGGACGGTCTCATTTTGGCGCCCAACGTGGGGCATAATAGTGACAAGCACAGCAACAAAAAAAAAATAGAAAAAAATTTTTTTTTTTTCTTTCTTTTTTTCACTTTTGATTTTTTTTTAATTTTATTTTGGTTGGAATATTTCATAATGCCATATCGAATGCAAGTGAACAGGCTAGCTCAGGATGAGCTAGAATATGAGCTCAAAATCAGAGGCGTCGCGACGGGAACAGTTGACGATATGAGACACTCTCTAGCGATGGCGATACGTCTCGAAAAGAGCGGAGATTCTGTGAAGTATCCTGCTTACCCATTTACCTTGGCGGAAGACGAGGAAGCTGTGGAGGGGAAACTGGCAGTTCTTACCCCATTAGTGGAAGAGTTTCAACCCGATGTAGCTTCCAGTAATATGTTTAGCAAACTTCAGTCGAAGCTTGCCCATGTTCTGAACCGTATAGATTATCTGGACGAAAACAAATCTACCAAGCGTGCAGAATTTCGAGCTAAAGCTCTTTTTCTGCTGGATAGCTTGCTTCAGAAAGCTGAGAATGTTGAGAAGGATGGTGGAGTACCACCTCAGCTCAATTTCCTAGAGCAAAGTATTGCTTTCAATCCTACAGGGCAACCGTCTTCTTCACCGAATCCGACTACCGTTCCTGCATACAATCTTAATCAAATCAAACCTGTGTTACCTATCAAGTGGGACTTGAAATTCTCAGGTGACAAAAGAGGTCCTTCCTTGAGCGCTTTCTTGGAAAGAGTTGAAGAGTTGAGGCAGGCTAGGCATGTTTCAAAAATGACTCTACTAGAGTCGGGAATAGATTTATTTACAGGAAGGGCGTACCAATTCTACGTGGCATATCGCGGTGAGGTAAGCTCTTGGGATGAGTTTGTAACATTGTTGAGAGAAGAATATCTCTCTACCTCATATAACGAGAAACTATTTGATGAACTTCGGAAACGGACACAAGGTCCGGATGAATCGATAGGAATATATCTTGCGGTCATGACGGGATATTTCAATAGGTTGACGTGTCCCATTTCCGAGGATGCGAAACTCAAGATTTTGATGAAAAATATTTCTCCTTTTTATCAAAATCAGTTAGCCCTGGTTGATGTGTCATCGATAAGTCAACTTCGAAACTTAGGTAAGCGGTTGGAGGAAAAAAAGGAAGCAGTCGAAAATTATGTCGTTCCATCTCGTAGAAGTGGAGTCCTGGAGCCAGATCTTGCTTATGTGGAAGTTTGTTCGGTAGATTGTGATCAGGCATCGACGTCCTCTCGAGGTGGAGCAGCTGATAAGACTTCCAAAGAAGTTGTGTGCTTCAGATGCAACAAGCCTGGACATAGGGCCGTAGGTTGTGCAATGAAGAAAAATAAATTTTGTTTCAGGTGTAAGAAGGAAGGAGTAACGGTCAGGACCTGTCCAAATTGTTCGGGTCAGGGAAACGAGCCCAGGCACTCCTAGATGATCGGGGTTGGGGTGTCAAACAGCAGAGCCCGGTCGATAAAATTTCGATTCTTCTCGATTACGTTTTAGATCATGTTGTTGATGACGAGAGACCATATTTACGAGTAGAGGTTTTAGGGAAGCAGATTCTTGGTCTTTTGGACTCTGGGGCATCTAAAACGATTTTAGGTAGTAAGGGTCTCCGTTTTATTGAAGAACTAGGTCTTTCTCTGGATCGTAGTAGAACGACATACTGTTCGGTAGCGAATGGTGCACACTGTAAAAGCTTGGGTGTCGTGAATCTTCCCATAACCTTGAGGGGCCAGCTACGATTAGTGGAAGTTATGGTGTTTCCGGAATTACCTCACACTTTGATATTGGGTGCGGATTTCTGGAAACTTATGGGGTTGGTTCCTGATCTTCGACATAATGAGTGGCATTTTTCAAGGGAGCCAGTGCTAGTAAATGAGATAGGACATGTGAAGAGTCAAACTTCTTTGAGTTCTTTGGAGAATGCTCGGCTTCAAGCTGTTATAGAACGCAACGTCGCACTCATGGGTGGGGAGCTTGGTTGTACTGATCGAACAGAGCACGTCATTGTAACAAATAGTCCGCCAATAAAGCAGCGATACTACAGAGTGAATCCTATAGTTCAGTCCCAAATAGATAAGGAATTAGAGGACATGTTGAGATTAGGTATAGTGGAGCCCTCTAACAGTCCGTGGTCCTCGCCAATACTTCTTGTAAAAAAGAAGGACGGCAGTTTTCGATTTTGCGTGGACTACCGTAAACTCAACTCCGTTACTGTTAGAGACAGTTATCCGCTACCCCTTGTATCTGACACCCTTGATAAATTGCGGGATGCAAAATATCTCTCAAGTTTGGATGTGAAATCTGCATACTGGCAGGTACCAGTGGCAAAAGACTCTCGGCAGTATACAGCCTTTACTGTTCCAAATAGGGGGCTATTCCAATTCTGTAGGTTACCTTTTGGCCTCCACAATGCTCCGGCAACGTGGCAGAGGTTAATTGATAGTGTTTTGGGGCACGATCTAGAACCTAATGTGTTTGTCTACCTGGATGACATCGTGATTGTAACATCCACTTTCGAAAAACATTTATTTGTTTTAGAGGAAGTTTTCAAGAGGTTGAGAGCGGCCAACATTACAGTAAGTCTGGAAAAATGTCAGTTCTGTCGTCCAGAAATGCGGTATCTTGGATACGTGGTGGATCGCAATGGTCTCCATGTTGACCAGGAAAAGGTGAAGGCCATGCTTGAACTTCCTGCACCTACTAATGTTACCGAAGTTCGACGAATAGTAGGAACATTCTCTTGGTACCGGCGCTTTATCGAAAACTTTTCATCTTTGTTAGCTCCTATTACGGCACTTCTTCGCAAAGGGCGCAAATTTGAATGGTCCAATGAGTACGATGAGTCCTTTCGTCATATAAAAGAATGTTTGGTTGCGGCACCTATTCTCAGCTGTCCTGACTATTCAAAACCGTTCGCAGTACAGACTGACTCATCCGGATATGGTATTGGTGCGGTACTAACCCAACATTACGATGATGGTGACAGGGTTATTTCCTACTTAAGTAGATCGTTAACTCGCCAAGAAAGAAATTTCTCCACTACCGAGAGGGAGTGCCTTGCGGTTCTGTGGGCCATCGAAAAGCTAAGACCGTACCTAGAAGGTGTAGAATTTACGGTAATAACGGATCATTACAGTCTTTTGTGGCTTCAAAACCTGAAGGATCTAACAGGGAGACTAGCACGTTGGGCCGTTAGATTGCAACAATATTCTTTTAAAGTCATCCATCGTAAAGGGAAGGACCACGTGGTACCAGATGCATTATCCAGGTCTGTTCCTATAATAGATTCTCTTGATGTCGTTGATCAGCTTGATGATGTAACGTTCGCTGATGATGGCCAAGATAGTTGGTATGGGGCAATGATTGGGAAGGTTAGGAAGAAGCCTTTGAGTTATAGTGGTTGGAGAGAAGCTGGAGGCAAGTTATGGAAACATTGTGCTTCGGAGTATTCGAACCTCTCGCCGCCAGCAGACGCTTGGAAATTGGTTGTTCCAAGGGCTCATCGGCGCAAAATCATCATCGACGCGCATGAACCTCCAACTTCCGGGCACACTGGGGTGTATAAAACCTTTGCTAGGGTAGCTAGTAGATTTTATTGGCCTAAAATGCGCGCTGATATCGCGAAATTTGTTAGGCAATGTTTAGTTTGTGCGGCGCACAAAGTGTCTCAGGGACAACCCACAGACAAGATGATTTCTCACCTAAAGGTAGACAGACCATGGGAAATGATTTCTACCGACCTAATTGGACCTCTTCCCAGGTCAAAATCAGGCAACTGTTTTATATTAGTAGTCACGGACTACCTAAGCAAGTTCTCTCTTGTTTTTCCTTTGAGAAAAGCCAATTCTGAGACTGTTATTCGCAAAATGGAAAATGAGGTTTTCTTGATATTTGGTGTTCCTCGTCTAATTATTTGCGATAACGGTCCTCAGTATCGAAGCAAACAGTTCTTGAAGTTTACCGAGAGATATCATTGTCGAATCAAATTTAACGCAAATTATCATCCCAGGGCGAATCCTACCGAAAGGGTGAACAGGGTCGTAAAAACAATGTTGGCTATGTATGTGTCAGACAACCATCGAACATGGGACGAAAATATTCAACAGATAGCTTGTGCAATCCGAACATCCAAACACGAGGTAACGAAGTTGACACCATATTTCGTGAACTTTGGTCGCAATATGGCGTTAACTGGTGCTGACTATGCTTGTAAAGAGTACTTTGGGAAAGAAGATGGCACACAAACTGCAGAAGAAGGTAAGAATGAATCATTCAGGAAAATGTTCCTGGATGTTCGTGATCGCTTAACGAAAGCCGGAGAAAGGAGTTGCGATCGATATAATCTTCGGAGAAGGCATGTTGAACTCCTACCTAACCAGTTGGTCTGGAAGCGAAACTTTGTGCTGTCAGATGCGGCTAAATATTTTTCCCAGAAGCTTGCTCCTAGATTCACAGGTCCCTTTTATGTTAATAAAAAACTGTCTCCCTGGACTTACGAACTGAGGGATGAGCATGGCAATTCGAAAGGTACCTGGCATATAAAGGATCTGAAAGAATGTCCTGAAGGAGATTAGCTCCACAACAAAATTTTAAGAGAAACTTACGGGGTAAGTTTCTTGAAGTAGGGGGGGAATTGTTACGTTCATTTTTATTTTTAACCCATTATGACTACATAATTTAAATAATACACTACCTTCCTATACCATTTCCATTTATTTAAATATAAAATCAATAATATTATACTATTTGGTATTTTGTTGGACCACCTTGTACTCTTCGTATTCTCCTTTGGGTGCTGAAAATATTCGCCAGCTGATAAAGAACAAAGGTTCTGCGTTTTTCTCTCGCCTCACTCAAACGAAAACATATCTTGAACCGGGATCGAGCTGAAAAAGTAAAAGTTATTAATTTTAACCCTATCATATTCGTAAACAGAACAAGACATTTCACACGAAAACCTACGAATACTGGAAAATAGTAATATTATTATAAAACTCACCTTTGTGATTTGACGGCCGTGATTGTGATCACTCTTCTTGAGCTCCAGTATTTTAGTTGTGTTTATCTTAGAATTATTTCGTAATTTGTCCGATTTCAGTTTGTCTATTTTTCCGCCCATTGACAATTCGCAGGCTAAGGTTAAGAGTTCCAAAAGTCAACGGTGTTGTCAAGCTTCTAAGCGCAAAGTCTGTAGTTTCATAGAGTAAGTTGGTACAGAATCGACAGTAGTGCATTGAGTATTTACTTTGGGCACGCGTCGAATGGGTATATAGTGTGTTCGTCCATAAATTCTCGTTGTGTTTTGTGATGTTTACTTTCCGTTCTATATGTGTGTTTGCTGAGGTACTTGGGGAAGGGCTAGTGATAGCTTTGTTCAACTACTGAAATAGCGCAGTCTCTCTCTTTCTAGTGCCTATTGGAAATGACGATCTGGATTGCTATTGGTCGTTCCAGGTGACCAGATAGATTATCTCTCTTGCTTCCGATTTTTGACGTCGGATTTTAAGTTAAAGGTTTTGGTGCTCGTTGGCTCGCAAAAATATATGATTTTCCTAATCATCCTTTATTGGGTTTCGTTTTGCAAGTCATTTATCAAAAGTTCTGGTGTTGCTGGTTTTGCTGTTGTGCATATTTTTGTTACATTACCAGAATTGTGCTCTTCGGAGGATTTTAAAAGTACTATTTATAACCTGAGTGTCAGAGGTGCAAGTCAGGATTGTTGGACTGCTAAGACGTATTAACAGGTATGTCCTATTTTTCACTCTTGTTAGCTCTCTCCATTCATTCCCAAGCTTCTTGTGCATGTATTCGGTAAAATGGCTAGTGTACAACAATTTTTCCTTATTAGCAGATGCGATAAGGCCGAATTTCCATAGACGGACGTACCGTTCACGCAACGTCAGTTATCACTGCAGCTTCCAGTGAAATAGCAGTTGGGGGAAAAAACCCTTTCGGCCAGGGTATGTTGAACGATTTTTATTATTATCTGTGTAACTTTATTTGAGACTTTAACAATTGTTGAATGCAAACTGCTTTTATAAGAAATAAATTTCGATCTGTCGAAATTCGTGTTCGGCGGTGTTGCAAGGTGCATAATTTGTTGTTGCATTCAGGAATTTGCACCGAAATTGATTCATTAATTTTATTTTACATAGAACTGGGTTCTTATCATTTGGTTGAAGTTTATAACTGACAGTGAGATAGAAATTCTCATGCCCGGCTCATAATACAGGGTTATGAGAACATTTTGTTGTTGGTTGAAACTTTTCGAAGAGTTCAAGTATGTGGGTTGGTTATTGTTTAGTGGGTTTTTATACCAGTCACAATGTTATTTTCAAACATTGGTTACTCCAAGAAAGGGGTATTACTTTCATTTTGATAAAACATTTGAAAAAAATAAATAAAACTCATTACTGATTTAAATTCCCCTATCTGGCAGGTTTTTTTTGTTTGTTCCTTGGAGTCCAGACCACTCCGAAACTTGTGGGTGTCATCATCAAGCCTACAGGGTGTGCTACTTTTGGTGTCCTACGTGTGAGCCATCGACGGCAGTCTACAGGGTGACCTGTCATTGAAAACTGACCGGGAAACCACAAACAGCTTGATTTCATATACAGGGTGATCCACCTAGACGTTACTACAGGGGGATCCACCTAGACGTTACTACAGGGTGATCCATCTTGGTCGTTGTACAGTGGGAATCACCATTAATGGTCCACAGGACAGTTCGACAGTTCGACATCGTATACAGGGTGTCCCAAAAGGAGCACGCAAGTCAATCATTATTGCCTTTTCTTTTTTTATTATTATTATATATTTATTTGCAATTATTTAGTAGAAATGTAGTTATTGCTCAATTGCAAAACGTACTGCCTGCTTATATCGCTTCTCATTTATTTTGTGAGCGGAAATTGAGGTGCTTATTTTATTTTAATTTTGCTACTGCTTTTGATATTTATGCGCCTACGCCTGAGCTCACGCGACGCTACAATATTTTTTTTGATATTTACGTACAGTATAATTTATTTTACTCTTGCATATCCCTCTCCCAATTTCCGTGGTAAGTAATAACTTAAGGTGTAGGGTATTTACTAGAATAAGTTATTGAGCTTCATCCTGATGCCTTGCGTGCATATACATATAAATTGCTAGATCGCTATATTGCTAAATTGTTATATTGCTATATTGCTAGAGTGCTAAATTGTTATACCGCTAGATTGCTCGGTTGCTTCTTTGCTTGGTCATACACCATACAGTCTATGACATATTGTTGCTTGTTGCTTGTTACTGCTTGAGTTGATTTTCTTTTTTTTTGCACTCGCATTTTATTAATATTCGCGTTCCTTTCAGGCATATATTTGAGTGTTTAATTCTCGTCAATAAAGGTCAATTACTACTGGCTCGTTGGTTTCAATCTTGTTGGTATGTTGGAGATTGAATGTTTCGAGTGATTGGGTATTTGAATGTGGATTGAATTTACCTGGCGCCCATATAACACCTTATTTCATCGTAATAAATCATATTCTACGAACCTCCCCATCTCCACTGTAGCTAAGCTGCAAATACCCACCTCTGTCATCTGACAGTGGTAGGCCGGGACTAGTACGGTTAGAGCGGTCTAATTGGACGGTCTCACAGTGGTGTGTCTGATTTGTAGATGAAACCTGGACTGATAAAATTTTGGAGTTACGTGTTGGTTTCTCATGGTCGATTCAATTTTGTTTTCAGAATAATGCCAACCAGAACCCGGAAGATAATGGAACTGGACACTTATCTCCGGATTCGCTTCATAGATCACTTCAAGCTCACAAAGTCACAGTTCGTAACTAACAACATAATCCACTTAACTCCAGTGGTAATGTATAGTTAAACACGTAACTCACAATAATATATTAAAAAAACTGAAACATGTTTACTTACCCGTTCGTTTAATGTATGGTGTGTTTTAATTGAAGAATAAAATGTTTAATTCAAATCATCAATTATTATGTTTTTCCTTCCTCATTTGAAATGATCAGAATGGAGGTACTCGGTTTTACTATTAGGCCGACGTTATATCGTTATACATGAAAACCCTTCCAAAAATGCCACATGAAATCTCATGAAAAAATATCTAAGTGGAAGCTAAAAAGTTAATTATATTCAGTAGAGATAAAAAGAATAGAATAATATAATTAAAATAATAATATTCAGAGTAAAAACCTAGACTAACAATATATACATTATGAGTTGGTTCAGTTGGTGATTAAGAGGACCAGCACATTGGTTTTCGTAGTGTATAATTTGAAATTTGTTATACTTTTAAGGTCTGAAGGTAGACATTTACAAATTCTTGGGCCTGCGTGCATACGAATTTTTGAGATAAATTTTAGTTTTCATGTTGTCCCTTTTTCTTGTGTTGTAATCGTGGTTATTTGAATTTTTCTCAATTTTATTTTCGTACATGAATTTGGAATCGTTAAAAACATAGAGAGTTCGTGTAGGCTCATGAATCTGTCGTCTGAGAAAAGCTGTGTTGTTGAGAATCATTTTGATTTTGATGGAAGTTGATTTTGGTAAGTACCACCCTATATGATAATACCGTAAGATAAAATAGATTCAACCAGCGATTTGTATGCTATTACGAGAATGTGAATCGAAAGAAAATTTCTCAGTTCATGAAACGTGTATACCCCTTTTCTCAATCTTTTTGTTGAATACTCAGAGAGGCTATCCCATTTTAGTGTATTGAATGAATTTAATATTTTCTGCTTTTTCCCTAGTGATATTGTAATGTGGTCGAATGGGGTTCATGATACTATTTGAGAAGGTCATGAATTTGATATTTTGGGAATTTAAGCTAAGCAACTTACTGTCTAGCCAGCATTTCATTTTGTAGGATATCTTTTTTGCCTGTTTCTTTGTGGTTTCCCAAGTGTGAAGAGTAGCACAGTATCGTATGATATAATATCTCCCGAAATATCAACATAACATATTATCAATTTATAGTAGTAATAGATGGGGACCAAGAACTGTTCCTTGGGGGATACCACATTTTATTTTCTGTATTTCACTCGAATAGTCATTTATTTTGACTTTTTGTGTACGGTTGGTCCGATAGTACCTAAAGACATCAAACAAAATCCCGACGATGCCGTAAGATTCAAGTTTTGGTAAAAGCATTTCATGAGATAAACTATCGAAAGCCTTCGCCAAATGAGTGTCAACTTTTGAACGGATTGGAATTTTTGATTTTTTTATCAAATGGTAATTTATAATAGTTATTTATGCAACAAGTGCAAAAACTAAGTGTTTATTGCACTCGACGTGAAATTGACACGTTGAGTGCAATAAACAATTTTTGCACGAGTTGCATACAACAGTTTTTCTACGTACATGCAAAAAGCAAAAAATGATTTATCAAGGTACGGCACTAGGTGTTGGAAAATGAAAAGCGCAACTTAAATAATTGATTATTACTATCGATTTCCATTGAAACAGATCACTATCATCTATTTTCTATTAACAATACTCATTTTAAAACTTTTAATTCTGTAATTGTAAGAATTAATTTTCGACTGATTAAAAATCAAAATCATAGTAGCCGTGAGCGCGTATGTTATCACGAGGTGTGGTTATAGTACAGACAGTTTGCTCTATTCAGGTAGACAGTTTAGAACAAAGTGGATCATTTTTGATTATGGAGTTTTTCTCGGGAAGGCATTGATTTAGCTCTGGCTGCTAACATTAATACAAAATAATATAAAATATGTAACTGTTTAAAACGTATTGCCATTCTCACAGAATATCTGCCAAATATGTAGTGGGTTTGAACATTTATGTTTGTCATGATGACAGCACGTTGAAGTTGAATGACAGATGAGTGCAATAAAAACTTTATTGCACTAGTGCAATAAAGAACTTCTTTTTCCACTAAATATAGTTCAATAAAGTTTTTCTTTTTGCATGAATGTAGAAAAACTACTTTATGACACCAAAAAAATATCATCCTATCATGCAAAGAGTTTTAGAGCCTATCAAAATTCCCGAAGGAAACGCTTCTAACAAAATAGGTCAGTATGTTCAACATATTCTGTTTTATTATATTATTCGTCAAAAATAAATTGATTGATTTTTTTTTACGATGAACGGATTATTTATGACGAATAAGACTCATTTCCTAGCGACGAATCAACCGATGATGGAATATCCAAGAGTAGTGACAATGAGGGCGAAAACTGATAATCCAGTTATAAATATTTTTTCAGTATATTTCTTTAATATTTCTGAATAGTTGTGTAATACTTCTTTATGTATAAAGTGCGTTAGTGAGTCAAGTTTTTTTTTTTTTTCGAGTAGGAAATGCTGACGCATGGCGCTGTAGGCGGAGTGCGGCAACTGCTAAAAGTAAAATAACATTTCACTCCTATAGAAGTGTCCAACAGTATTATTTTCTGAATGTGTCAAAAAAGATATTCAACTCAGATTTTTATTGCAAATATGAAATGAATTTGGCATATTTGTCAATATTATTATTATTAACGTTTACCTAACTATCGAAAAACTTGTCCATTGAAAGGAACTTCATTTTCTTCCACTCTTTTTTCAAAATTATCCAACAAGAGGTATTCTGTGAAGCTACGAATACCTTTTCATTCACGCTATGTCAAAGAAAACTAATAGTCGTAGTAATCGCACTACCCATGATATTCTCTGTTCAGTCTTCATCACTTTTCTTTAATACGTATATTAATTTCATACTCAGTTATCAAGAATTCGTTATCTTTATTAATTAATATAATGTCAACTAGTTTCTGAAGGCTAAGCATCAGCCACAGCGACCTTGAATTAACTATCGTGAATTAGGTCCAATAGCGCCTTAGAGGTATACGGGGTGTTCCAAATTAAGTCGGCACCATTGCCAACTCCATTATTATTGATGCTACGAATTCGGTTAAATGGGCAAACTAGTAGCATTTTTAATGGCCTTCTCGACGCCGAAAACAAAAAAAAATTGACAGTCGCGTTTTCGAAATATTTCATAAAATGATATTTTTTTAAATGGAATACTTTATATTTTATCATGCATTTCGACTCGTAACTACATAACAAAGCTCCAATGCCTTTTTTTCCTAAAGTTGAAAATGAGCGACTTATGTGGAAATATTTATTTTTTTCACTAGTACAAAAAATTTCTTTGTTTTGGCGAATAAAACCTCATGATTTTCCAAACACCCAATTTTGAATGACAATATTTTGTTACTAACAGCAAAATAAGACTGAAGAAGATTTGAACTCGTGAAACCCGTCAATTGACACAACTGAGCTATTTGGTATTAATTTACAAACGATCATCTTAAAACCATTCCACTAGCCGTATTTAGTTTGTGAATTAAAATATTCCTGCCATAATGATAACTTTGAAGCCGTTTTTGTACAGAACAGAAAATGCTGGAGCGTCATATTAATGCGGTTGGAAATAGCTATTTGTGTATTTAGAGCGCAAAGTGATGGATTGCCGCTCGAACAAAGAGAGTTACCGCGCGACGCGAAGCAGAGCGCGGTAATATTTTTTCGACAAATGCAGATCTCAGATACAGACAATACACTCGATACTTTATTGATCATTGATTACCTTCTAATATTCATTTCTTTTATTATTTACTAGATTAAAATTGAATGTACAATTCTGACAATTTTTAATAGATATAGCCAAAGTCGGTATCCAAATTACTGGCAATACAATCCATATCTCTAACACATAAAAAAAATGGCTCGACCACGACCACGTGAGGTGAAGGAGCCTTAGCCTATAGACCAAACAGAAGGCGGTGTTTTTGAACATTTACTCGATATTTTATAGCGCTTTATCAAATCCGATTTTTATAAATGTTTCCTATTGACAAAACTGACTTATTTTCAACTTTAGGAAAAAAAGTCATAGGAGCTTTGTTATTGAGAATGTAGTTACGAGTCGAAATGCATGATAAAATATAGAGTGTTCCATTTAAAAAACGCGACTGTCAACTTTTTTTTTGTTTTCGGCGTCGAGAAGGCCATTAAAAATGCTACTAGTTTGCCCATTTAACCGAATTCGTAGCATCAATAATAACGGAGTTGGCAATGGTGCCGACTTAATTTAGAACACCCTGTATACATATGTTATTGTTGTGTTGATTTTTCATAATACTTCATATTCAAAGCTCTATTATTATTATTTGTATATTAGATATTTATTGGCTAATAGTTGCCAAAGCAAATAAGAACTGGCTTTTTGGAGGCATTTCGTTTTGTTAATCGGATGTCATTTTTGCAATAACTGTTGAAAAAAGCAATTCTCTACACTTTTTCGTGAAATAATGAAAGCTTTTTTGATATCGAAATATTGTAGAACTTACTCTATGCACACTGACTATCATTATACAAGGAAAACTAACTTCCACCTATTTTGGATAAATAAAACTACTAACAAAACTTGTTTGAAACAAATCTACTCAAATCCATACCAACATTATTCAATTTCACAGATAATGATATAAACGTCAAATATGCGTACTGACAATATATTTCCTTGCTCAACAACCAATCAGTGGATTTCAAATTTTGAAATTCAGCCAATAGAATCGGAACTACAGTGAAAATATAGCTTGTCGCTGTATTTTCACGGTGATAAACCTGCTTACTCCTCCTGCGGACTCGTTGTATTTTCAGCTTTGGGATTGCAATTCATTAATATTCCAAAAAATTATCGGTAATAATCATACCACTTATTATATTACCCCTGAAAATGCGATTTGAATAAAAAAAAAACACATGCGCATACAACCCTCAAACATATCTGCCAAAGACTACTAGATTGGCCAACAAGGATCGCAGGTCACGTCTGTCGCGCCTCATTTTTGACATCATTACTAGTAGGGCAGAGACTAGAAAGCAGCATCATGATTTTCCAATTTTTTGGGAAAAAAACAATTATTTATCACCTCCCCTCTCAGCTACTCCACCAACAGCTGAGGAAGCAACAACATGATGTTTCCTATTCACTAAACCCATCTTATTATGATTTGGCCCTCTACTAATATTTCCGTATTAGATAAAATGGTCATTCCCACAAAATTCTATCAAAGTATTATTCTAATTAATTCACCTCTGCCTCACAGCGATGTATCGGATGAAAAAATTAAACAAAAGGAGACAACGAGATAATCTACGTAAACAGTTGGGAATACCAGTCTACTTTAATAAATAAAAATTGAAGTATAAGACAAAACTGGTGAATTCATAGTTGACCGTCAGTGAAGACTGTTTATTTATAAAGCGAAGGCAATCTTCGCTGTTACTTTCGCGATTATGTGGTTCAAAGAATGTGATGTGCTATTCATGATTATTTTGGGAATTTTACAAGTTGAAGGACGTAAGTATATTGATATAAGATTTTTTTTCTGAATTATTGAAATTTATTTCTCGGGGAAGCAAAATGATGTCATAAATAACTTAGGTTTCTACTGGGTTATTATAAATATAAAGTAGACAGGGTTACCGCGAAATCTCCACTTTGATGACGTCAGTTGTGTGCCAGAATTTGAACCTACAAAGGACAAGGACAAGCCAGAAGAACAAGGATAGTTAAATAGGAACAACCACAGTAATTCTTATATGTTGGCAGCAGTGGCATTCTTTCACCACCTTACGTCTGTGTCCCCCGAAATCTCTAAAAGCTGTTTTTCGCGGTAACCCAGTCAACAACAATAACAACCCTGGGTCTCTACTTCTACCTTTTGAATTAAAGTCTGTATACTTTCATGGTAATCATATAAGAAGACAATATTAGTGACTGATAGCTAGTATCTAGTAAACACATGTTTATCACGTTTTAGCAATTCTTCGGTAAACATGAAATAGGTATGAAAAAATCATTCGCTCAACTATCGAATAAAAAAAAACTACACTGCAATGAGTGATAGTTGAATTTGTAATATTCAACTTGAAGTGTTTGATAATGTAGAATAGATTTAGTCATAGAGTCTTCCACATTTATTTGAATATATATTTGTCGGCAAGTATCTAAAAAATACCAACTATTGCCTATTGTCTATTATCGTTGGATAATATCTTTTGAATAGAGCTTTGAGAATGAAAAAACTTTGCAGAGTAGTTCTTGAAGAGTATAGGCAATTTTACAAGTCATCTAAGAAATATAATTCAACGGTAGTAAGAGCAGTAGTTGTTTTCTGTTGGAGATATGCCAACGAATATAAAGAGGTTGCATCATATAAAAAAATAATACCCGCTAACAGATTTTGAAATTGGACTTGGGCGTTAAATTCAGCTTGAAGAAGAAAAAAATCCTCGAGAGGAGGGTATGCTTTTGATAGGGGTTATTCTTGAAAAAATATTGGAATTCTTTCAAATGCTTAGAAATGAGTGATGTAGTAGTAAATTTAAATTGTTTTCAATTTTTTATCTTCATAATCATCAAAACCAAAAATCAGTAAATCAGTCCGATACCAGAATTCTCACAAACGAATTAATAATAATAACAATAATAATAATACTCCCTCATAAACACACGTAGAGTGTACCCAAAGGTATAGCCTGTAGAGGACGGCTATCATTATTATTTGCCGTGGCACTCCGGGGCGACTTACTGATTGTTGGTGGCGTATTCACTTTTCAGCTGCTGGAAAACCCGGATAACCTACAGGACCACCTCGGGTGGCCGGCGTGCACTCCAAGCTAGCACTAGATAAGATTGGCATCTAGACTATACACAATACACTTGCTTTCAACAAGGACTGTGGTCGTCTATCCATTCCGATATTGAGTACTTGAGAAAAAAACCCTCGTACATATATCGGGCTCGAACCGACTACAGCTATACTGAAGTTTCGAACAGCCTGCGCCTTAGACCGCCAAGCTACCGGACACCCTTTGAATCATTTGTTTCAACAAAATTTTTCCAAAACAATAAAACTGAACGTTCAAAACCGATTCTTGTTTCAAGGGTATTGTTTGCTCCTGAAAAAAAAAACAATTAAAAATTCTGCTAGGTAGTCATTTCCGGCTAGAACGAGTGAGAGCTTATTTTGAATTATGGAAGGACTCGCTCAATATTCTTCGTAGTATTAGCCAGAGAAGTATTTGTTTTCTGCCAGATGTAGTTGTCTCATGCGTTGCTGAGAAGAATTGATGGAAGGAGTATTTCATATTAGTTGAAATTATGAATGAACATGTGAAATACGTTAATAATAACTATAATTCGCATTTGGTATGGCGTTGAGTTTCTTCCATGAATTAGATGTTCCAGAGTTCCGCCTTGACATACACATATTTGGGTACTTCTGTCAACACAGTGCGTTGCTTCCTCTTCAGTTTGTCAATTAATCCTTACTATTTATAGCACGGTTCTAATGAAATGTTCCAATCCATCAATGTTATTATATGTGTATGATTTAGTTAATTTCATGTCAAGATCTCCAAAAGAGACAAGAAACAAGAGACAAGAGACAAGAGAGAAGAGACGTGAGACGAGAGACGAGAGACGAGAGACGAGAGACGAGAGACGAGAGACGAGAGACGAGAGACGAGAGACGAGAGACGAGAGACGAGAGACGAGAGACGAGAGACGAGAGACGAGAGACGAGAGACGAGAGACGAGAGACGAGAGACGAGAGACGAGAGACGAGAGACGAGAGACGAGAGACGAGAGACGAGAGACGAGAGACGAGAGACGAGAGACGAGAGACGAGAGACGAGAGACGAGAGACGAGAGACGAGAGACGAGAGACGAGAGACGAGAGACGAGAGACGAGAGACGAGAGACGAGAGACGAGAGACGAGAGACGAGAGACGAGAGACGAGAGACGAGAGACGAGAGACGAGAGACGAGAGACGAGAGACGAGAGACGAGAGACGAGAGACGAGAGACGAGAGACGAGAGACGAGAGACAAGAGACAATAAGAGACAAGAGACTTCAAAAGACACTTCGTAGTGAAATATAGTGAAAAAAGAACAGTAAAAACAAATTATGTTACTTCTCAAGAAGGTGTGATGTGAATTGCCTGGACTGGATGCCAATCCCGGCGTATGATACTTGCTCCGTTGGTTTTCCGGATTATGACACAGTTGAAACGTGAATAAACTACCAAAAATTAAAAAGTCACCCTGGAGCGCCTTGGCAAATAATGATAACTGCAGTGCTCTACTCTCACAAGCTATGCATCTCGATTCTTCCTGCGAGTGTTTATCTGGGAGTATCATTATTATTATTGTGATATGTCATTCTTCTTAGCATTTACTTTGTTATAATGAGTTTCATTTCTTCTTCTCATTACATTATTGGAGGAACATTCTTGAAATACATTCTCTGAATTATTCATAAGTAGAACATCAATTTCAATAACATCACCTTTGTCAAACTTTAACATCTTGACCTATGCAATCGATTGCTTATCTACTTTGAATGTTTCTCGAGGCAAATGAACATTCGGTAAACAAAATCGATGACGTTCGATTTTTTGAAATAATCGTAGAACTTACTTTCCGAGAATCCATGAAAACAGTTGTACCTTTTCTAGAATTCCAAACATTCCTTGAACACATCTGAAATCTGAGATTTGTGCTCAAATGTTTGACATCTCAATGAAGAGAAAGCAAACTTCAATCTCATCAATGAAGTAGAAATATAATCTTCAATCAACAGACGATGCGCATTCCAATGTTCACATACCGTACGGTGAATCATTCAAAGGAAATTGGGAAATCCTATATATCTATGTTCATGTGCAATCAGGTTCAGAATAGCACTATCGAAATCCTAGAAAAGTGGGGTGGCCGCAGCACAGAGTAGTGGAAAATATTATCGCTGTTGAATGTGCACTAGTCTAACCCGTATTGCCAAATTTATAAAAATAGATAAATTTGGTGTTCTAGTAGACCTTTTGAATGTCTACCTAATAAAGAAAAGAATCATTCCAATCGGATGGAAAATACAGATTTTATAAGGGTGCTCCGGTCTTAAGTGGGTCAAACTGTATGTGTAGCCAGTTCACAGAGCCTTGGTCAAGAAAAATAAAAGAAAGTTTAATCAATACTTCAGTAAGTTGCTTCAGTATCTTACTAAAAATAGAGTTTTTCTACGTTCATGCAAAAAACAAAACTTTATTGAACTATATTTGGTGGAAAAACTGTCTCTTTATTGCACTCATCTGTCATTCTACTATAGCGTTCTGTCATCATGACAGACATAAACTTTCAAATCGACGCCAAATTTAGCCCATTTTCTGTGAGATTGTATTACGTTTCAAATAGTTGCATGTTTCATCATATTCATTATATAATGGACTATGAAATTACTAGAAAGTGCAATTTGTTAAAAATAAATGTTTTTCTTTCGAATATCATCTGAATTACATAATATGTTTTTGAATTACTTTTAGCAGATAGATTTAAACAAACAATGTCTTCCTTACAGTTTAGTGCCACCTAAATGAAACATTTTCTGGTTTTTGCATGAACGTAGAAAAAATATTGTATGAAACTCGTGCAAAAAGAGTTTATTGCACTCGACTTGTTGTCCAACTCGGCTTGATGGCCTCGTTGGACAATTTCACGTCGGCTGCAATAAACACCTACTTTTTGCACTTGTTGCATAAATAACTATGTTTTCGCATGAAATAATAATTACGGTATATTAAATAATTTCTGTTTCAATATTTAGTTTTGTGAAGGTAGTATTCGGAAAAGCCAAGTACATCGTAACTTTAGTAAATGATGATTTAAAAAGTAGCCACAGAAAGCATATTCAATTTTGGACATCCATTTAAATATCGTCACTTAATGAAATAACAGAAAATAGAAGAATAAAATCAATTTGGAAATATACGGTTATTTCAATAAAAAAACATATTACATTTTTAAACAGGATCACTCAATAATACTGAGCCATTTATGGTAAAAAAAAATTAATCACCTAGTATTAGTTTGTTCTGATGTGAAAAATATTATCAAATGCTTCATCGAATAAGCTATTTTTGGTTGAATATTACCCTGTAGATAATTGAAAAATAAAAATAAGAATCATTCAGTAAGGTTGTTCTGAACTTCCATTGTCTATAACAGACAAAGAAAAGAAATAATCTTCAATTCTCTGCAATTTTCATCCATGGTTCTTGACAATGAAAGTCCAGATTACTTACCAAAAGTAAAACATTGTCAACCACCTCCAAACAATCAGAATCTTGTTTCTGATAATTTGAATGATGACTGGCAGAAAAAAATAGTATATTAAAGTATAAGTGGATGAAAAGGTCTTTCGAACACGCTCCGGAGTGCTCGAAATAGAGCAAGTGTTTGAAAAATCAGTTATCCACGAATACTTTACGTTATTGTTTTCAATTGGTATACCTTGAAATCCTGAATACTGGTTTCATTATTGCACAACAATCTGCCTGTGATGAAATGGCGCCTAGGCAGAGTTGTTGAGCTTATCCCAGGAAAGGATGGTGTTTGCCTTCTAGCGTCCATCAAGACTGCAGACGGAATTGTTTCCAGAGCATTAGCAAGATTATGTCCATTGCCAGTTTGTTCTTGAAAGGGTGGGAAGTTCGGTGGTCTCCGTGTTGAAATTCCTCTACCAGAGATTTTCAAGACTGGGGGCATGTTCAGATCCGTACCCCTGTTGAATGTACCGTCACTGATTTGTCACTTCTTGGCATTAGCAACAAGACTGAGTTTGATGTTTGATTAATATCGCAATTTTCTTTGTTCTGTTCATAATTAAACATTTCAATATAAAATAAAGAAGCTAGATATATCAATTACAGTCCACGTCTATTTATTCAATAATTCCTGCAAGTAAAAACAATTACAAGTGATGAAAGTAAGAACTTATAATGTAAAATGGTTGAATTCGTGATGTGATATCAGTATACCTTTCGTTAATGTTTGAATGAAATGTTTGCATTTGTTTGTAATATTTCATTTGACTAAGATGTCTAGAAACCCTGGTGAATTCAACGATTCGATTTTGTTTTGATTTTTATGGACGGCACCTCCTGTTGGATTAGGTCCTAGTTCACATTCTTTAGTACGTGGCGCTTATAGCGCTGACAAGAAACTGTTAGGCTGCTTACACATAACGACGTTTTGCGTTCACGACTTTTATTTTTATTCTGTTCTCTTATTGGTTCCGTTAAAAACGCTCGAAGCTGTCATACATTTGACGTTACTTCGATAAATTTGAATTTTGAATTAGTTTATCAGGAATATGATTTCATTTTGATTCTGGTTTAGTAGTGATTGGAGTTTTTGTCCTATTTTTCATTGTGTATTGTGTTGTTTCTAGTTCTTCGTTGTTTATGGTGTTTTCCGATCAAGTTTCTTGTTTTCCTTTTGGATTGTTACATATTTCATCTTATAAATTGTTCAACACTTCAGTCAAGAGTTTTTGTTGAACATTTTTGCTTAAATTAGTGCCTAGAAAATGACCCGAGTGTGCATTTTATAATAATAATAATACCGGAAATATCTCATAGTTTTCCGAAGTTAATCGATTGGAATTTTTATTAACATAACATTACTTTACATTTTATCAAAACAGACACAAACTCTCAACACAAACGTCACAAACTGTCAAAATTCAGACAGTCAGAAAGAGAAATCTATGGTCATGGAAGAAAAATGTTCACGAAAATTTGAGCACCTTGTGTATAAACATAACTGAGTCGCCCTCTGAACATCGGAATTCGGAACCCGAACCTAATTATCAAAAAATCAAGCATTTTCAAGTAGGCAGGTGTCTTCCAGTTTGATCCCAAAGTTTTACAGGTATAAGTGCACGCACCAGGGTTTCTAGACATCTTACATTTGACGTTACAAAATACTCCTGTCAGATCAATAATCATTGTCATTCAGACTTCACTGTTCTCGAGTTGTTGATGTATCTATGGTAACTTTAAAAAACGCGCGTTTTGAAAGTTCGATACGCAAACACTGTGGCGTGCTTTGAATAGGTAAAAAGGGTCACCAATTGAAAAAACTATTGAATATTCTAATTGCGTAAAAAATACTGAAATGAAATGGTTCTCATTCAACCAAAACCCAATATCTCGAAAACTAGTCTTAGGATCTTGTTGGACAACTGGACACCTTTGCTTAGGTGATCGAATACAACAACATACTAAAATATCATGGAATTTCACTGGGAACCATAAACTCATCAGACCGGTTCGGGGTCCTTTGTACACCGACTGTACTAAAAGAAACAACATTCCAATTCTCGTCAATTACCATTACTTTTACCACTGCTGAGAAAGTTCAGCGGATCCTCTAATAATGAAATATTTTTCTAGAACGTGGTAGATCATGCCGCACCCCAAATGGAGAATCTGCAACTTGCATGTCTATATACGACTGTAGTAACCTCCTCAAAGTCATCCAAACTAGAGATTCAGTCCAACTCAGATTCCTTCGCGAATCCCAGTGTGGCTACGATTCCAAACCTCTAGTGTGTTGTGGCTCAGCAACGAATTTTGCCTCAGCTGCAACTCAACCTACCGTGGCTGGAAGAAGAGTACTTGGAAGCGGGGGACAAAGGAACACTCAGTTCACGAGGAATTCACTGATTCCCACTAGAACTTCTTGCGGATTCCAGGTAAGCAAACAAGGGTTCCATAACATATCGTAATGCGACAGACGGTCACCCCATTAATGGTAACGGCAATTAGGCCTTCCAAGATGCTGTCAAAGCAAATTCAAGATGGCTAATGGACCACAACAAACCTAACATCTGATCAAGTTATTTCTGTTTCGACTTGGTTTCAAAGTGTTTTTTTTTTTTACTTTGGTGTTAGAAATAGCTTTTTTGAGTTTGCGTTGTTATGTGTTATAGCCTATTTGTATAAAAAAGTCATACTGACGGTGAACTGAGCATGTAAACCAGTTATACCTAATCAGTAATTCTGGCGAATATACGCCTACCTAGACGAAAAATCATAAGATAACCAGAGTAGTTTAAGTTCGTGCCAATTTAATAATAGCTCACTAGATTAACACCTCATCCTAGCCAACTGCAGTTGTAAGTATTACAGTAATCTTTCACTATGGTTCTGAATAATCTGATACGGGCCATTACGACACCTTGACAAAGACGGAATGAACTGGTTGAACTGTAAAGAAATATCGTTTTCTTCAATCTGAGACCTATATCCCAAAAACTCTGCAGTCATCATAAGAGTAAAATATTGAGCTGAAGTAGAAGAATGTGGCTTTCGTTCAATCTTTAGTATTAAACCGTGCGTCAGAATTGGAGAGCGATTATGAACACTCAATCCATAGCAAAATTGATGTTTCACATTGGAATAGAAACGTCAGTTTCACAACGGATTGAGTGTTCATAATCACACACCTGAAATTATGTCCAATGAGTTAGTTTGGGGAACACTTCCAATTGGTCAATTCCAGACAAGCATTTGATTCTTAGTATGGTAAACTGTGGTATGGAGAAACAAGAAACAGAACTTATTAATCTGATTTTGTCTCAAAACTGCACAGTTTCAAGACCAGAACTTTGTAATGTTCACAAGTAGTTGTTTCTTTTAGAAGTCATACCTATCAAATCAAACTGTATTATTATTCAAGAAATAAAAATGTATTTTATTTTATATGTATATCCAAACAGACCTGGTGGTCTAATTACTATGGATATAATGTGTTCTGGGTAGGCCTTGTTACTTACTCCATACGCCACCTTAGGAGCAGCACTGTTAATTATTAACGCAACAGTGAATCGTGGAGGATTATCCCCAGCCAGCAACAAGATTCCTTATTGATTAAGCGTTCTAGGTGAAAATTTGTGGTAGATCCACATAGGTTATTACTTACGTGTGTAGGTTTGCTTCACGTCAAATAATATATGATATGAAATTGAGTAACTTTGGGAAATAGGCAGTACTTCACACCCATATCCAAACTCTCTATTTGCAGTGGGATGAGGACTATCAGTGCTATTATGGATTTGATTTTGTGTTTATATCGCTGGACAGTATCACTACTAGAACTTTCCAATATCACTAAATAATCACTTTTCGCTGCAGAAGACATTTGATATAGGTAATCAAAATTTACCTCGTCACACTTCAAAGATGATTACTCTTTCTATGTTCTAATAACAATATATCCATATATCACAATATGTAGTTAATACAGTGTTAATCAACTGGTAATAATTGGAATCTGATCTAATATAATGATCAACAGATATATGGATGATCAGAATCAACCCACAGATAAAAATCGGTTTGTTGTGGTCTTACATCCATTTTTAAATGGCAGTGGTCACGTGTTCTGGAATGCCTAATTCGTTCCGCCGATAATTCGTAACGGCGACACTTCCTAACATCGACAGTTCGCAACCACAACTATTCGTAATCCATTCATTACGTGGGGCGTTTAGGGGAGGGAGGGGGTTGAGCGAAAGCTCACTAAATTTCACGCGGCGGGGAAAGTGGTCTCGGCAAATATCACGTAATTTTTTTTCCGCAAGAAATAGTGTGAAAATTGCGGGAAAAATAATTGATTAAAAAATATCTCTCCACTAAAATATGGCTAAATCATGTACAGTGCGGCTTTTAATAGCCCCCGCCCTGTTAACTTTTGAACGGTTCGACGTAGAAACATGAATAAAAAATATTTTTGAGGGGTTTCACCCATGCTACTTTTTGAAATGAAAAATATGGTGATTGCCCAACAGGGGGCGCGGAGGAGGGGAGTCATCAACCCAAAACTTTTAAATAGCATGGGTGTCAAGTGGCACATCGTTGAAAAAAGTATTCAATTATCTTTACAACCATCTCAATATTTGTGAATTTTGTTCATAATTTTTTTCCAATTTCGATTTTAATGCCTTTCGAAATTTTTGAGTTAATGAGCCCCCAGCGCCATCTGTCGAGTAATTTCAATGTTTCTTCTTTCAAAAAGTAGTATCGATAATACCCTTAAAAAACTCTTTGGTTCAGTTTTTCCACACCAAACCGTTCAAATTTATCGAGGTATGCGTAGTATTCAGATCCGCATTTCTATTTCATATTTCGAATTTGAATTGCAAAAAAAGAATTAACGAAATTAAAATAATTAATATGGTTGTAAAGAGAATAGAATTTCTTTTTTGACGATGTATCCCCCGCCCCCCTTGTCGGGCAATCGCCATTTTTTTTATTTCAAAAAGTAGTATTGGTGAAACCCTCAAAAGATTTTTTTTTCATGTTTCTACGTCGAACCATTCAAAAGTTAACAGGAGGGAGGACTATTAAAAGCCGCACTGTATAATATTTATTATGCACTGATGAAGAATTTGAGGACAGATTAACTCATTTACATCACAAATACGCATTTGGAAAAATCTCACGTGAAATTAGAGGAGGGGGAAGGGAGACGAGCAAAATATTACGATATCTCACCAAGAAGGGGGGAGGAGGGGTGTTGAAAAATCGCTAAAATTGTCTCACGTAAGTAATGGACGCCCTAACGTTATGATGCGTAACGCCAACGTTTATTTTTTTATGGTAGGTTTAGCATTACTTTATTCAGATCGTCTATCCCTTTGTCTGAAGTGGTATAAAATGAACAAATATAGAACTGTAATTTTACTGTATTGTACCCTCACTGTCAATAAAACAGTTTGATAAAACATTGTTTAGTTTATACTGGAAATAAACAAACGGCGTCAGGTTACTAGGTTACGGAAATTTTACACAGGTACCTATTATGAATTTCCTTGAATTCATAACTTTGTAATGCTTTTATATCTATGATAATTTGTTAATAGTTAACTTACACCGAAGGCGAAAATATAGTATAAACAAACCCCGTAAAGCGGTTTCACTAAACTCGTATAAAATTTAAGTTATTCGCTCGCTGTATAATCGCTCTGACTCGAAAGCTTGTTATTTGGTGAAAATTTGCTTTTCTAAACTACGTAACATCGACAATTCGTAACGGTATAATTCGTAAGGTTTTTTTTTATTAATAGCATTAGTAGATTCAGACCGTCTATCCGTTTGTCTGAAGTGGTTTAAAAATTGGAAATTGAAATAATAGCTATTTATGTAACCAGTTACGAAAAGCCTCATTTTGTGTAACGAAATTAGTTTTCTTTTTGTTATTATCATCGTATCCTATCGTATTATTATCAAAAATAAAATAAATTTTCTGTAATTTACTTTGGCTTTATCTTTTGTTTTCATTAATTTTGGGGAATTCCCAAAGAACAGGTTTAGTTTTGTGATATCCCTCAGAAAGTTTTGAAGATCACAACAATTACGGCTACGATAAATTTGTTTTTCTGTGAGGAAATCCATAAAACCTCTATAAAACTGCCATAAATTTACGAGGACCCACTTCCATGAAGGTTATTCTCAAGGCTAGTTTCGAACGAAAACATAAAATCTTTTTGCCATATTCGCCGGATTCTTAATAGCCTCCTGAGGACCATTAGAAAACCAAATAATAGGGCTGCTATAAGCCAGTATGATCTTAAAAAAATCAGCTTCGATCTTTTCGGTCTTTTTTGAATGAAGTTGGGTTGGAATAATATTTTCTATAAATAGCCATAGCCATTAAAATTTTGCAGTTGTAGGTCAAAAATATAATGATGGTGTCCTGATAGAGATCTATGAAGTATTTATGAATAATATTTTAATGACAAAATGATATTGGATTGGTGGTAAAACTGCAACGCGCCCCAATAACAACGCGAGATTAACAAAATACCAAAAAAAAAAAATAAAAAATATTCTGACTCATGTTATTCCCGAGATGATTCGTACTATATCTGAATACAAATATATACAAAAATTGTGTATTTTTCTCCTTACGTATTGCACGAGTTGAAATTAGACTCATATCCTATTTCGCCCCTCTGGTTGTATAAAATATAGCTCATTTTGAAATCCTTTTCTCCTAAAATAGTATGTTTTTATAATATTTAATACGATTTCTAAACCTTCCAATGAATCCTCTGATCGAGAATCATATCAAACCTGCCTTATAGTCTTCTTGTGATGTATGTATCCGAAATTAGTATGTCTATTTGGAGATGACATTTTTGTATGTTTCATATTTTTAAAGCGACTCCTCCGTATTTTAGACTTCAAAATTAGATACTTACCTGCGAAATGTTGAGCTAGTTTGTATGTACCTACATCGCTATTTGAATATTTTGACGATCTCATAAAACTTTTGCTACCTTTATGACTCATTATTTACCGTTCAGAGGGAGCTACTGGCATCTAAGTAGAAATAGATTTATGATTTGATCATACAGCGGTTGTCGGGAGTACATCTCAAAACCTCAATGACACCTCATCGTTAGTTTTATTTTAAAACCATTGCATGGACTTGAGGAATGCTATAAAACCATTTTAAAACTTCAATATGGTTTATTTAAAGACCAGAAGAATGTATCGTGTATGTGTATGCAGCCATTGTAAATCCGTCATTTAATTAAATATACTCAGATGCTAAATGAATTCATCTTATAGCCTTCAGGAGTGTTCTGAAACCAATTCATAAACTTATTTGCTCTGGGAAGGTATTAGGAAAAATGTATGACCAGCATAAATCAAATTGGCTATTACCTAACCTTCATAAAACTTTCAAAAAACTAGGATAAATCCAAATGACTTTAAATTGTTACTTGGGTTGGAAACGGAGGTCAAAGAAGCACTCAATTCACTAATTCCCAGTAAGTACCTACAACTTCTTGCGGTTTCCACTTAATAAAATGATTCATACTCGTAAAATCCGTTAGTTCATGGGATTCATCGGAAAAATCTACAAATCCCAATTAAAGTCATCAACATTACCTGCAGCAAATGATAAAATTATGAAATTATAAATTCCATGGATAAGTAGTAGAATCCGAGTATATTAATTTAAAAATAATCGTGAGCTCTTCTTAATCGCGCAATTGCTACTCAGATCGGTGAATAGTTCATCTGGTGATTTCATAAAATTTTTACAAGTTGATATTTATGTATGGTTCGGTACAAAAGTAAGGGAAAAACTAATTTTTTCTGAATATAATGATATTTCGAAAATAAACTCGGATAGTTCGATTTTTTATTCTGATGGATGAAATTTTGAACCACAACAAAAATATATAGGGTTATCCGCCTTTGAGTAAAAATTACTTTGATGATATTTTTAAATGGGACACCCAGTATGTTTTTCTACATTTGCGTTAGGGATCGTTATTACAACTCCAGATTTGATGGAATTATGTCAAGCGGCTGCGGAGTTATAGACAAAAACCTTCTTCATATGCCTTATGAGTACGACCGACAGAGACTTTCAACCTTCCGAATCGTGTGGAGTCTTAGTCATACTCATTTGACATACGAGGAAGTTTTTTGTTAATATCTCTGCAGCCGTTTGACATAATGCCATCAAATCTGGTATCACTGGATTAGTAATTACGATCCCTAACCAAATATAGAAAAATATACTGGTATCCCCTAAGAATATCACGAAAGTAATTTTCACTCATAGGCGTCGAAATCTATATATTTTTTCTACTAGCGTGCGGAAAAATCCACTTTTCGGCACTCATTTTAGTTTTGAAAGAGTCACTTTTCCGCACTCTTTTTAGTGCGGAAAAAACATTTTAGTGCGGAAAAGTAGATTTGTTTAGTTTTTGCGGATTATACTGACGTTTAAATATTGAGTCGCAGAAGGTTAAAATAGAAAGCTTACCAAATATGGTTGTATGGTTTAATATACATATATTTAACAATAAATGTTCTTTATGTTGACTTTTGGGTACTTTTTCCGCTAGTAGAAATAATAGTGTACCTGCATTAGGAAAAAAAATCGACATAACCAAAATTTTTTTCTAAATATCTTCATATTCAGAAAATATTAATGTATCCGTTAGTTTAGAACCTCACTGTATATGTTTTCCGTTTATTTTTCATTATAATACACATGGTGGTTCTAAATGTACATACGAGGTAGAAGGTAGTTCTTCAGCTCATTTCATGACTAAAAGTTCATGTAAGCATTGGTCCGTGAACGCTTCCTAAACAATCTATATACAGGGTGTTAAAATTTGTAGATATTGCATGTAGTTCCTTTTTATAGCTCCTGCTGTTCTACAGAGATTCAATTTGAAATACAGTTTAGGTTAGGTTAGGTTAGGTAGGATAAAATTCTATCACCACTACTCAACACGGTTTTTATAAAAAGCGCTCTGTGCTTACTAACTTGGTGCCCTTTGTATAATATATGTGTAGTAATATGTGTAAACCGATTTTTCTACTTTCGATAAGGTTCATCATCCTACCTTATTAATAAATCTCAGAAACGGTGTGCATGGTTACTTGTTGGGACCGCTGACCCCATATGTTGAGTAAATAGCACTGAATAATACAAAGTCTGGCATGTTAACAGTTACTTCTGGGGTCCATCAGGGTTCCCATCTGGAACCTTATCTAATTAGTACTCATTTGAGTGACGTGGAAAAATGCTTCCATCGCTCCAATATCTCATTTTATGCAAATAATATAAAAAAATTTCTCCAATGAAATCTTTTTCGGACTGCAAAGAGGTACAGGTGAACCTCGACCTCGCTTTTCAGATAACTTCGAAATATACAAATTTTTCACTCAATACTGATTAATGTAATCAAACCATATATTCCCGTACGAGGAATATTGTCAGGTGTAATATAATAAGTGGTATGATTATTACCGATAATTTTTTGGTATATTGATGAATGCGGACTCGTTGTATTTTCAGCTTTGGGATTGCCAATGAATTGATATTCCAAAAAATTGAAGGTTTTTAATCATACCAAATATTATATTTAGGACGACAATATATCGATTTGAAATTAAAAAAAATCGTGTGACCTGGTAATTGATGCTTTACTTCTAGCCGTATTCAACGGAATACTCTTTTCCATGGCCTCATACCAATGGACATTTGTCCCCAACGATCGCTCATATTGATAAATAAAGATAACTGGTCAAAACACATAAATTTGACGTTTATAATTTTAATCATTATTGTCACTTGACAGATACTGAAACAAAAACTAAGCAGGTTTATCACCGTGAAAATACAGCGACAAGCTATATTTTCGGGGGTAATACCACGAGTGGTCGCAATACTATCGATAATTCTCTCAGAAATCAACGAGATCAAAGGGACTCGTGGTGTTACCTCAAAGCAATTTGATCGAGTTAAAGATTTCTGACAGAATTATCGATTGTATTGTGAGCACGAGTCGTATTTATTGAGATAATTTCACGAACCAACCAAGTTATTATTTGAAATTTGATCGAGTAAATAAAGTGAATTCTTCAATATGAATGAATAATGAACATGAAGTCTGTCAACCTGACGTTTATGTCATATTTGATTACAAGATGTATCATTGCTGTTTATATTTGTGGTTGACTTGACGACAAGGTCTTTCCGAATCGGAAAGAAAGGAAGCGAAAGGAAGCGTGTACTTTCGCGAAATCCCATTCTGATTGGTCCTCATATCGCAGGAGACGCGACTTTCATATATTGAGTGAAATTGTCACTGTAGTTCCGATTCTATTGGCTGAATTTCAAAATTTGAAATCCACTGATTGGTTGTTAAGCAAGGAAATATATTATCGTTAACATAGAGTTGAGAAAAACTATGTTTTATTAAATTTTCAGGAAACTGACAAAATTTTTGATGGCGAAGAAACAGGCTTGGACGAGTTTCCTTGGATGGTCTTATTGCAATACACCAATTCGTCTGGACATAGAAGATGGTCTTGTGCCGGAACCCTCATATCTTCCAGATACGTCCTCACTGCTGCGCATTGTGTGACTGGGGATATTAAACGAAAAGTCGGCACACTGTAAGTTATTAAAAAGTAAATCACATTCATTCAAAGGGCAATGAGCAAATTACAATAACCGAAATTTCCGTAAAAATTAGCTTAATGTTCAATTTAGTGTATTCAACTCAATTTCTAAATTATTTAACGAATAAGGCAGCATTCGCATGAAAAATTTCTCGACGTTGACGTCGCGTCGGTTAAAAAACGTTGTTATGAAACACATGGGTGTCTGTGCATGTATTCAAGCGTCAGCGATTTTGAAACATGGCGCACATCGAGCTGTGCCGGATTTCAAATGCTTGCCTGAGGAGGTTGAAGTGAAATTGATATGGGGGTTTCGGGTAATAATATTGTAGATGTGGAAAAACGCTCGGATAGGACGATTTTAGTTTCTATGGGGACATTCTGTTGTCCCACCTGCAGCACTAGCACGTCAACCCTAGAGCAACAATGGCCTAGATATGTGGTAAACAAGCCCAAAAACTATAATATGGAATAGAGGTCGAGTGATAGATAGTTTGAAAGCTTCAAATAACGGTATTTCGTTTTTTCAATTGGGATGAACCATATTGAGGGTAGAGTTGAATTTACTTATACATTAGCCTCATTTTGAAAAAAGAATCGAAATGCTCACCAACTTCCATGAAAAAATAAAGATTCTGCTATACATTCAATTCGATGAAACTTTGCCTTCGAGTCCAGTGACCCGGAAATTGTTGATCTGAATAGTGCCCAACGAGCCGAAAATTGTGCAGAGGAGTGCCGTCTCCGTTTCAGACAGTTTGTTCCAGACAGTTTTTCTCATTTTCAATAATGTTTGTTAACGTAAGTTCAATTGTGTTCTCAAGCAGTTTCAGATATATTTCTCCCTTCAGGTTGCTTTCTAAAAAGGAAGGGCCAACGTTTTAATCACCAAAAATAGTGAAAAGGTTTATTGCGTATGAACCTCATGAAATATTTAGGGACCTGTTTCAGCCCAATATCGACAATTATGTCGATTAACTGTACCATAAATAAAACGAATATTCATCACTAAAAAAAAAATGTTGAGAAGGAACTGTTTATTTGCAATCGCCTGCTCACTTACTACCTCACAGAATCGTAAACTCCGAGCAGAGTCATCTTCATTCAGTTCTGGCGTTAATTTAATTCTGTAAGGATGAAATTTGTTGAGTTTCAGAATACGTTGAATGTTGGCTCGTGAGACACCGAAGGCATGCTAGCAGTATCTTCAAGCGCAATATGGCCCAAAATTGCCAGTGTTGTTCTTTGCTACCGATCCCGTTTCTCGAAATTTTGTAACCAATTCAGTCACATACTGCTGCGACACAGTTATTCCAGGTTGTAGGCCAGTGGAAATAGGCAATCAATTCCTCATAATTCCAGAAGTTTTCAAACTTTGGTCAAGTGAATTGTACATCGAGAAAACAATTGAGTCCGGAACATTGAATATATTATTACATATCACGATCAAGTTTGCAACCAATTCAAGTATACGGAACATTTTGATAAAAACGAATGTTTTTTGATATACCACAAAAAAAAACAAAAAGTTCTGCAAATTCGACAGATACATCAGAGAAATATTCCAACCAGTCTTTATTCTCATGTCTGAGTACTTTCTCACTGCTGTGGTGGTTAGGCTATTGATGTGTCATAGTTGATCCCTCGGTTGAACCCCTATTTTGCCTCCAGGCAGGAGCAGCTGTTCAGGTTTTCACTCAATAGATCGGTTATGATTGCGCAAACTGCCAATGCTGGAAATTTTCTGCTCACATGAGATGGCGGCTGGTCCTAGCTGTCTCGGTGATGTGGTGTTCTGTCTGCTAGCTTTGCCACAACTGATTTTTTTGGCTTTGGTGAAGTTCACTTACTACTTGACGGCTCTACTGGGCTTGTTGGTCTCTTGTGGTCTTCTCTACTCTGCTCTCTGGCTGGCATCCAACTGAACTGACTGACCCCTCATGAAAATGAATTCTGAGACAGATCGCTGGCTTCGAAATTCTTACCATAGAGAGGCTAGCCTGTTGGTTTACTGGACTTCGAAAGAATGGGTGTTACTTGCACAGTTGAGAAGTAAATATACTGATAGTCTTATTCATGAAATGAATACTCCACTCAGAAACAATTAAAAACCAGCTCTATTTCGAGTTATAACTCAAAACTGATTTCGTGTTTTTATCCTAAATTAGGAAAAAATCCTGTTTTTCCTTGTCTTCGAACATACTACTTCGCATCAATTGTAGGTTTTTCTGAAAGAGAAATCCAATTTTTAATCTTGTTTTTATTTTAATGTTTTCAGAAGTTTGGCAAGATTGGGAGAATACAACACAGAAACCGATATCGACTGTAAATCAGCAAGAAATTGCAACCAACGCCCTGTAGATGCAGGAATTGGTGAAGCAATTCCCCATCCAGATTACGATAACAACAACCAAAATAGATATTTTGACATAGCTCTAATAAGGCTCAATAGGGCAGTCACATATTCAAGTTAGTATACTAATTCAGTAAATTTGTATTCGACAGGGCCCCTGGCTGGAAAGTCTTGGGGTAGTTCTGATGTCTTTCATTTCACACGTTTTTTGGAGTGCTGAATCCAATTCTGAAGTTTGCTAACAAAAATTTCTTTACGGAACTATAAAAAAAATTCAAAAAAATTGTAAAAATTCTATTTCTTGTAGTTTTTCGCTTATAAGTCGAAAATTATTAGTTTTTGGTGAAAAACTTTTCAATTCATAATGGAAGTATATAAAATTTCCTACAAATGCCACTCTTCTTTTTTTTTATGACAAACAGTTTGGGATCAAACGTCAAATAAAAATTAGCGTATTTCAGCTGAGTCAGCAAACACCCACTTTTTCACTATTTTTTTACTATTTAATGACATTTTTAGTGAATTTCTCAAAGAATTATATTGTAATAACACTAAAACTACTCTTGTTCGTCATTGGAGCAGTTTCAATCAAAGGACTATGCTAGTGACAGTGCAATAAGAAAGGAGTGTTTGAGAGTTCTGGGCCATTCGGGGCATTACTTTCTTCTTCTCGGGCTAGTGTATCGGCCTCTTCATTGCTGGTATCCAGGATAGGGTCAGTCTGTTCTGACTGCCAAGCTCTTTTAGGGTTTTGATGCAGCCCCAAACAAGGTAACTTGCAATGAGTTGAGAGAGAAGAAATGAGAGCTCTCCGATGGATGAGAAAATACGCCAAAAAAATTGAAAAAATCCATAAAGGTCCATATCTCGAAAACTGTCCATTTTTGAGCTTTGTGGCCGTGAACACTTTTGATCAGCTTATCAAGAACTACAACATACCGAACATTCATAAATTCACGGAAAGCCATTTCCCATAAGAAATGTTCGGATCATAGTTACGTTTGAGTCATTGTACTTTTTTGTTTGGACACAACTTTCGCCGAATATGTTTCATTTGATACAGTTTCCGCTGGAGCTTCTGATGCATTTGAGTGAGTACTATAGTTTGAATCCGATTCTTTCTTAACCATCCGAGATTGATATACATTTGTCGACTTTTCTTATGCTGAATCAACTGCTCTACTCAATTTGATGGTTTTATTCTCTTCAAAAAGTCTGTCAGTCACTTCCACTTACTAGGGAATTTTCGATTTCACCGGCACCATTGAATTTGCCAACAGGAACTTTCTGCCCAATCTTTGGGTAGAGCTGTATCCATTTTTCTCGCATCGAAAAATTTTTCTTTACCTGAAAATACCGATACAATATGATTTTTGTTGACTTGGCATACATAAGCAATAATAAAGTTCATAGGCTTTTTCATTGGGAAAACTGAGTAATATAGCTTCTTCACTTTCTTCATCAGTTATTTTCATTTGCGAAAAAATAATCATCTGGTCTCCTTTTGTTAATGGAGCAGTCTGAGATATCGGGAACGATTTTTTCTGTAGGGTCAGCATATATGGAAATTTTTCAACAGACATTACTGAAAATATTTCTGTGTAGGTTAGCAATTATACCGATGTTGGTACAATTTATTGTTCAGATACTATTCACTAGAATCGCAAATTATCTACCACATATCTTGTTGATTTTTACAGACTACATCAGGCCAATCTGCTTACCAGAATCCAACGAGGCAGCTCGTGTAGGAGAGCAAGTTTTCGTAGCAGGCTGGGGCAAAACTGAGATTACGAATCGCAGTCCAATAAAACTCAAAGTGGGAATTCCTATCGCAGATAGGGCCCAATGTACAAGGAAGTTCTCTACAGCAAATATCGTATTGACGGATGCGCAGATTTGTGCAGGTGGACAACAAGGAAGAGATTCATGCACAGGTACTGTGTAATTTTTGTAAAATTATCGTCCATTCCAGATGGCATTATTTGTATGAAAATTTCACACCTCACTCTTTCAGCCAATCAAAAAATTGGTTTTTATTTAGTTGCCATGGCACCCCAAAAAATTTCCGGAAATTTTTATCCTCCTGGGTACCCTAGGCGAAATTATTAGTGGAAATTTTTCTGTCAAATATTTAACATGTGATAATTAACATTTTGCTTTTATGTACAAATAGAATGTTATTTTTCATATTCACTAAATATTTCGAATGTGTCTGAAAATATTTTGAGAACTTGCATTTCAACGATGAATAGGTCCATCGGTGAAAAATGTATATCAATCAAATCTATCTATGCTTGTCTTGATGAACTTAATATTTGAAACAATTTTATTCAACTTATCTTTTCGTGAATACTCGACTGAAATTTGCAACAATTCCTTTCCACATCACTTCCCAATAGACAATCCGCATGGACCAGTCAAAACTATTTTGGTTCTGCGTGATGTGCAATGCAATTTTAGGTTGAAAATGTCGCAAAATGAATTTTCCTTTCTCACATACAAACACCGCCACTAATACCAACGCGTAACTGTCATTATATCAACAAAAACCATTCATGGCCCACTGATGTTACAACTTGTTTTCTCTCAGAATAATCTACAAGTCAGTTGAATTAACCATTAATTTAATATATTTTGGTGTGAAATTTTGTTACCGAATTATAAGTGAGAATTTAGTCGATACATGCATGTTGATTACAGTATTTCTACTTCTTCAAACAAAATAAATACATAAAACTGTTTTTGAAATGAATTTTCTTCACTGCTAGATATTATTCGAGAGAGTGTTATTCATCAAGCAGTTAAGTTAACCTAGAGAAAGTAATTTCATCGTTGTAAGAGGTCACGATAAAGAAACTGTTCAGATTCATGAAAAAAAGAGTGGTTCTGAGTAGAATTGAGTAGTATCGGTATCACAATTTGCCTCTGCACATAGTACCTGTATGCTCATTTTGATATCGAGTCACGTGACGTCACAACTATCAAAAATGGTTTCAATGTTATTATTATAACAATTTTTCAAATATATACGTGTTATCGGGGACAAGTGCATTAAAAATCACCGATAATTCTAAAAGAAAGTGTTTTTTTATGAAAACTGCATGAGTTTTTTTTTTTTCGTTGTTTCAAAGCATAAAATCTCCCATGGACGTTTTTACACATGTAGGAAATTTTTTGTCTGAAATCCAGCGATTATTGCACACCTCTTATGGACGTATTTGAACATGTAGGTCATTTTCTCGAATATTTCCAACGTATATTAGAAATCCCATATGAAGCTGGACATTTTCGATCAATTACAGCGATTATTTTTTATACAATCCTGTTAGCCAATCGACATGACAAACCAAAGACAACTTGTGTTGTCGCGATAACACCAGCTGTCTTTCAATTTTGATTGGAGAATCCAGCTTCTGTATTTTCAACGACGTAACCATGACGAAAAGAATACGTTTGACAGTTCGACAGTAATAAATATAGCTGTATTTGTCAAAATGATTCACTTCAGTGTAAATTTAAATGGAATTATGAAGTAGAACATTATAATATTGATGATTTATCACGAAAATTCGCGGTGGACAACCTTATCTTGGACTAAATTTGACAATTCAAGAAATAGAAGCTTCCCTAAACACGTAGTTTTGGGGTCTAGGAAAATTCACCGAAAACAATTCACCGAATACAATTCGCTGAATACAACTCACCGAATACAATTCACCGAAAAACAATTCACCGAAAAACACTTCACCGATATGAATAAAATAAAATATATAAATACTGCAAAATGCAGGCATGTTTGAAAGTACGAAATTATTCCTTTGCGAGGAGTAATTATTCAGTCTGATCTAACCAGAACAAACTAACCTTACGTCTGCCTTTGAGTGCGTGAAAATTTAATACATGCATTTTGCGAGAAGTAATTATTCAGTCTAATCTAACCAGAACGAACTAACCTACGTATAAATTCGAGTGCGTAGAAATTTAACACATACCTTTTGGAAGGAGTAATTATTTTGTCTAAATGATTTAACCAGAACGAAATAACCTTAAGTAGACATTTCAGTGCTTTTTTATTAGGAAGAAAACAAAAAGCTAGTTGGTACAAGAAGGAGAATTATTTTATTTCGGTTAACTGTTCGGTGAATTACTATTTCGGAGAACTTTCCTGCATACGTAGTTTTGGTGTTTTGGTTAGCTTCCATTCCATGAATTATATCCACACCAAGGGTTCCAAATATTCTTTTCGATAAATTTGACAAAACAAAATCGTTTCTGGAACTCTAAACTCTAAATTCTAAACTACTTTTTTCTTCAGGTGACAGCGGTGGCCCACTCATGAAGACATCCAATAGTGACACTTCGCAGTGGTATCAGGAAGGGATAGTATCCTTTGGAGCCCAGTGCGGTGCCGAAGGGTGGCCAGGAATTTACACAAGGGTAGCAGACTATTTGCCATGGATACACAGTACCATTAGAAACTGATATAGATATTTTTTATTTGCCATATAGATTGTTAATTTTACTGACGGTTTCGAATAAAATATTTATATTTCACACTTTTATGTGTAACAAATCGTTGAATAGTTATTTTCTCAATAATGTATCATGTCAATGTTAAGAGATTCTGGAAAAGGCTATAGATGTATCTGCTGTCTTTGATCAAAACATCGCTGCGTTCATGTCACTGGAGCTCAAATTCATCTATTGAAAGCAAAGTTGTCTTAAGTTCAGAAAGAAATGGTAGGCTAGTCGAACAGATCAGTTTTATTTTTCATTGGAACTCCAAAGAAGTAACTTTTGAAAATATAACAGAATAACTAAATGAATATTATGAAAATATGTAGTTGTCCGACATTAGACCATATAAAACAAACTCGTTTTTTAAAGAAAATCTTATATTCTAAACCCTATGAACAAATAAATGTATGAAGTGAATCAAACCCATCATCAACCTGGCGTACCTATTTCAGACTATTTATATTTAATTTCTATTTATTTTTCATTATAATTCGAAAGAAGGTAACTTATGAAAATACAACAGAAATACTAAATGAAAATTATGAACATATGTACTTGTCCGATATTAGACCAGATAAAATAAACTTATTTTGGTTTTTGAGAAAAAAATTCATACGAAAACCCTATGAAGAAGAAAATGAACTATGTGAATCAACCCCAACATCAACCTGGTGTACCTATTTTAGACTATTTCTAATGCTGATTGTTCTTCAATTTTAATGTGTGATAGTTACATCTTAATATTCTTCATCAAAGGAAGATTTACTCACCAATGTTTTTTTTTCTTGCTACTTTTTACGTCTCTCGAATATCGATTGGAATCTTTCATTTTATGCATGCAGTTGATATTTTGAAAGTGCGAATGGAGAACTTCTTATTACCTATTTGCTTGTTATTTCACCACAAACTACCCCAGTATGCAACAAAGTGGTTATTTTTTATTAACCAGTGAAGCTTTTATAGATGCCCTCCGGCGAACATCAGATTGTGGGACGAACTTTATCGGAGCAAACTGACAAATTTTAGGAATGGTAAAACAAGCAGCAGAAAGTCAATCTATAATCTTTGAATTCAACCCAGCTGGATCACCTCATTTTGCAGGTCTACCCGTGGCAGGGGTGAAGACTGTCAAGACTCATTCGTATCGCATTATCGGTGAACAAATAATGACATATGAGGAGTTCCATACTCTTTCGACGCAAATCGAATCATTATTGAATTCTTGTACCCACTTATTTCGGATCCGAATGATTTTTCGGTGCTAACACCGGGGCACATTCTGACACTTGAGCCACTCAGTTCAATTCCTTATCCTGACTTGACTTATCTAAAAATCAATAAACTCAATCGATGGCAGTTGATACAGCGGCTCCATCATTTTCGGAAAAGGTGGAGCAAGGAGTATTACATACTCTTCAACAGAGAGGCAAGTGGCTTTATGCCTCACGTCCAGTATCTGGAGGAACAATGGTCCTGATAAATAATGAGGCAACTTCACCACTGAAATAGCCCCTAGGCCAAATACAAAAACTTTATTGCGGTGGGAATGGTACAGCACTTGTTGCGGAGGTCCGTACCAAATAATGTACTACCAAAGAGCATTGGTGAAGCTGTGTCCTCTACAAAATGCTCGTAGTTAAAATTAAGAATTATTTTATAATTTTTAGTGGGGGAAGAATGTTCGATCTACTCCACTGATTTAGTTTTAAATTATTTAGTTCAACCCTAATATACAGGGTGTATCTTAAATGATGTCATAACAGTTCATATAAACAACCAACTTGCTTCGTTTTCGAGTAACAGGGAATCAACCGCGACGCCACTGGAACTAAAATTCAAAATTATATTTCGTTAAAAGAAGCTACTTGTTACTACTAACAAACACATGAAGTCAATAATTGTCAACAACTGCCATTTTAAAATAATTGTCAAAATACTACATTTAATTTCCATAGTTATAATAATTACTTGATATGGAAAAACATTTTTAGGTAGTCCAACACTATTCCTCAAATTAAGTCAAGCATATTGATTATTTTAGAACAATATTACGTGAGTAAGCGTACCTTACTTCAATGAAATGAACGATTTCTGTGAGTGATATTTTCTCATAACATTTTCTTAATCTAATTCATTTAATGAATTTTTTCAATGAAAACTAGAGAAAATAAAAAAATTAACTATCTGAATGAAAGTGCGAATTTTCACTCTCAGATTTTTTCTTTTCTTTCCAGTTAGTCTTTTCACAATATCAGATGTAGGTCAATGTCCAGCGTGGCTTGTGCCGGGGAAGTAGTTGTTTTCTGTAAGATATTACAAATAAATCACATTTTTCATTTTTCAATTTTCATGGAGAATATTCCCCTTTTCAACATGAATACTTACCTTCCAAGAGGTTATCTTGAACGATGGAAAATAGCGAATGAAGTTTGTCTTTCAGTCGCAGATGATTCCATAACAGATTTTATGAATGTCCTATTCATATTTTCGAACTAAAATCAAAAAGGTAAAATGTTATTCGCACACAATTCTATCAAAGTAAAATTCTAATTAATTCACGTTCTCCGCTTCACAGCGATATATCGGATAAACAAATCTGACACAAGGAGACAATAAATAAAAATTGAAGCATAAGACAAAACTAGTGAATTCATAGTTGACCGTCAGTGAAAACTGTTTATTAATAGAGTGAAGGCAATCTTCGCTGATACTGTCGTGATTATGTGGTACAAAGAATGTGATTTGCTATTTATGATAATTTTGGTGATTTTTCAAGTTGAAGGACGTGAGTATATTAATATAAAGCTTTCCTTTCTCTAAATCATTGAAATTGATTATCCTGGGAAGCAAACCCATACCGCAAACACCTTTTGAGGCCCTTTTAAGGCATTCACAGTAACGTCCTCAAAATGTTGAGGGCCAATATTATCGTAACCCACTTACAAAAAATGGCTCAGAACATCCTTATATGGTCTTCAGGGACGCTTATAGTCTGTATTAAAAAATGTCTCCTATACGTCACAGAAGCATTTTGAAGCTTTCATAAAAATGTCAAAATATCAAGGGTCAACCTAAAGACGTGCCTAGGATGTCCTCCTGTTACCATAATCTACTAACAAATAATGTTTCATCAACATCCCTCTTAAGTCTTCTTTGACGTTCATAGAAAGTTCTGGTAATATTTTCCATTATTTCAATAAATATTTCCAATTACAAAATAGAAGTGAATTTATTCATAAGGTACATAATGAGAATAATGATTATACAAAAAAAAGTTTTCTTATCAGTACTATTTTTGGAATTTTCTGGAACTCGAGTTCATCAATAATCTTTTAGGCAGAGGGATAAATATACTTTCTCTCCAATTGAATATTACATGTTCTCTTATTAATGAAAATTGTCGCACTAAGTAGTAGAATGGAAAATCAACTTAATGAAAAACACGAATCACAAATAACATATAACTTACGGTGAATGACGTTTGACATTCTTCAATTGTCATCTGAATACATCCGATGTCACTGAAAAGGCTAATATGGAACAATTATGGCGCAAATGCTAAGTCTAAGGATATTCTTAGCTTGTGAAAACAGAATGTCTTCTTTAGTCTTTTGGCGACACATTTAGAATGACCTTAGGCGAATGTGCTACCTGGAAAGCGATCTCATAACAACTTTGGTTGCTATTTCTTCCCTTCAGAATTAAAATTTATTATTCAATTACAACATACCTGAATGATAATAAGAAAATATATGTGACTGATATACAGGGTGTAATCTAACCTCCTGCACCCCCGTGAAGGATGGGTGTATAATGCCATTTCATAACGCATGGCAGGTGTGAAAAAAAAAAATGTGGAAATTTTAAATTTTGTGGGAAAATTCGGAAAATCATGGAAATCGCTGTTTGAAATTACACAGGTTCTTCCATCCGGCAGTTTCAGTATTATTGCGGCTCTGCTCCGGTCAGCTGACGTTCGGCGGACAGCGGTTCCCAAAATTTCGAAAAATTTTCCAACACAATTTAAACTTTCTACAATTTTTTTTCGAATTTTTCACACCTGTCATTCGTTTTAAAATGGCATTATAGACCCGTTCTTCACGGGACTACAAGAGGTTAGATTACTCCCTGTTTATTGGCTGATGAGAGGGAAACCGCTGAAAATATTATGTATACTAATTCCCAAAAATCGTAAGTAATGCCACTAATACCCAAGTAATTCCCAAGTAATACCCAGTAATTCCAGAGTAATACCCACCAAGTAATGCCAGTAAAGCCGTCAGAACAGTAAGAAAAATATAAAAATAGGGTCCTAATGTTATGTTTGTTTTTATTCTTTTTTTTTTTTCATTGCACAATTCGGATTTCCACTACTGCTCTCTAATTTTTCCAGACAATTCCAATTCTCACGTTTTGAAGACCTTTTTTTTTTCTTTTGCCCTTCACCGATTATTATTGCTGTGCAGTCCGAATAATTTATGTTATACCTGTGTAGTGATCAAGTAATAATGCCCAATACGTCCTAACTAATTCTTTTAATGACCGAGTAATACCCCAGTAATCAGTGGCGGATCCAGGGTCCTGGTATGGGAGGGGGGTAATGAATATAAATATTCTCATTCAAGAAAAGTAAAATGTGAATATATTTTCAATAGACATATGAAATAATAAAAACAACCAATAAAGTGGATCAGTATGGTATGTAGAAATTGCAAATGAAAGTATTTGAAACACTCAAATTACGATATTTTGAAATATACTGCGTTCATCCTCAGACCTCAGGACGGCAGTAGAGTATTTTGGAATAGGCTTTGGGGGGGGGGTAATTACCCCTTAACCCCCCCCTGGATCCGCCACTGCCAGTAATGGCCCATTATTTTTAAGTAATACCCCTAATTCCCAAGTAATACCGGGTAATGCCCCTAATTCCCGACTAATACCCGAGTAATGACACTGATACCCAAGACAGGTACGCCAAAATTCCCCAGCGGTTTCCCCTTCGATTGCTGATAAATACACTCTTGATGAATTGACAATTCTTTCCAGAACATGAAATATCCAAAAACATAAAATATCCTATTGTAGATAATAGATCTTGTTATCCAGTCTTCTGCATTGTTCTGAATATAGAACGTGTTGGCAAGTATCTAAAAGGAACCAACTACTGCCCCGTATTACCATTGAATTTGAATGATTCTTTAATTAGACCTTTAAGAGTGGTTATTCTTTCAGAAAACGATGCCAATAATCTATCAATTCAACGGAGGTGGGTTGCTGTAGTGGTTTTCTGTTAGAGATATGCTGACGAATACAATAAAGTGACATCAAATGGGAAAAACTCTCATTACTTTCAATTACTCATAATATATTTTGAATGTCGGCGTTAAGTTTGACCTGAAAAAAATGATAAATGGCTTACTCGGATAAGGTCAAGTGACATATGCTACATGTCGACTAGATTTTTTTGAAATATTCTCTTGAAATTTGTTGCGTAAAAAATTCTTAATATGGTTATACCGTGTAAACATAAAGCAATTATTAAATTCACCATTTTTGAATTTGAAGAA
This sequence comes from Chrysolina haemoptera, assembly GCA_958298965.1. Taxonomy (NCBI): domain Eukaryota; kingdom Metazoa; phylum Arthropoda; class Insecta; order Coleoptera; family Chrysomelidae; genus Chrysolina; species Chrysolina haemoptera. The sequence continues at coordinate 16,564,875 of OY282585.1, read as the reverse complement.
ATTTTGAAAAAATCCTCGAAAAGGTCGATTTATTTAACGGTGAATCAGTTTTTGCACCGTACCCAACACCACAATTTAGTGATACTTGTGTGGTCTCCAAGGAACAAAATTCGTTTCTCATAAACAAAGTAATATTTATATCGATAAGCATCAATACACTTGTTAAATTACATTCAGAAAGATATTATATTACCATGTTGTTTCCTTGAAAAAAAAGTCCCGACAATTCTTGAAGGTAACCGAATATTGTTCAATAGTGGACTGTATCGATTATACTTATCACTTGTTTGGTATTAAATGCCACACCTCTTCTTAGAAATGATATTCTGTTAAATTTTCAACCGCTATGAATAAATTTCTTTTGCCACAACGAGTAGGAAGTCCAAAAAAGGTAAAATTTAAATTTTTCACATTTCTTCCTTTTGGATTGGTCTCCAACACATAGTTTCAAAAACAAAAAAAACAAAAGCTGAGAAGACCAGAAAATTACCCGCAATGAGAGGTCCTTCAGCCCCATCTTAAATTATTTTGTTCAAATATAAATAAAGGTAAAAGCATGCAGGAAAGGCATGCAAATCTTCATATTCATCCCAATTCGAAGTAAATGATCAATGACGAGAGCTCTAGTATCTTTATGCTGTGAATTGTAGGTTTTCAAAATAATTTATGAAACGATATTCTTTTGAAAGGACTATTGTCGATAGTATTACGAGCACTTGTCGTATTACCCCCGATAGTACATGCTTCCTTTCTATTCAGCCGGTAAAACCAATGACCTAGGGTTAACCGGGGAACTGTAAACTTTTTTGATAAAGTGAGGTTCCATCAGTGGTGAAGTGAAAAGTATCAGATATGAAGCTCCCATTTTAAATAATAAAATATTCTAAAGTATAATCTACCTAGGTAAATTAAATTAGTGAACTTGAAAAAATAAATTGTAAGAAAATTTATTCAATTTTTACAACACCCATGTATTTTTTTTATTTTGATAATTTTGGTGTGATGGTAAACACAAAAAGGATTGAAATACATAGTATTTTCATATAGGTATATCAAATGCATAATGATGGTTTCTCAAATAACTCTATTGTTGTATTCACATTTGCCCCACACATTTAAAAAAAAATGTGTATAGATATACCACTTCCTCAGAATTTTCCGGGGCAACTGTAAACACATCCGTTACAATAGAGCGCTATATTGCATGCATCAAAACGTTAAATATATTCATAAAAATAACAATAATTCTCTATGAAAATTAACTTACTCAGTTAGGAGTAGTTGAAAAACTGAATTTATGTATTTATTACATACAATCAAAATAAAAAAAATAATTTGAATGTTTGACATAAAGAACGTTTCAAGAAAATCAACGCATGGTTGACATGAGAGTGGGAATAAAAAAAGCGTAGTGGCATCTTGAATTGTATGGAAGGAAACTAAGACCCACCAAATCAAAATTTATCGACGTGTATACAATTACCTCTAGTTTACCATTATCCCGCTTGACCCTATTGCGGCTAGACTCGGTAAACATTTCGAGCTGCGGTCAACATAGAGTCAGATTCTAAGCACAATTTCAACTGTTGCTTCTTTCGCGGTGATTATCTGATTATATACATTTTATATAAGCAAATAATTGAGAAGAAACTCAGCTTTGCCGACTTTCGAGTTGATTGGCAACTATAAATGTTCCGCGAAACAAGTGGCAATAAAAATTGTGCTTAGAATGTGATTGCAGTTTGAAATGTTTATGACGGAGTCCAGCCGTAATATGGCAATGGGTAAAACCACGTCGTCATGGGCATCCACTATTACAAACAAAAATGATGTAACTCGTTATCCAGTATGACATAAATGTCAGAATGACAGGTAAAACCATTAAAGTACACACGATTATGAAAATTTCTTGGCTTCTTTGCTCGCAAAGTAATTTCAATGAATACAACTTGTTCTCACTATCGAATATTCTGTTACCAAGCAATTTGATCTTGTTGATTTCTGACAGAATTACTATCGATAGTACTGCGAGCACTCGTGGTATTACTCTGGACAAAATATGATGAGAAAACGAACGGGAAACCGCTGAGGAAATTGTATACACTAATTCTCAAAAATCGAATTCCTCGAATACCCAAGTAATTCCCGAGTAATGCCCCGAACAACAATGCCCAAGTAATTCCTGTAATACTCATTAATAACAGTATTAAATTAAGGTTTTTGGACAAGTACTATTTTGAAGACTTTTTTTTCTTCAGTAAACAATTATGATTTACATGATTTCCCAATTTCTCAAATTTCCGAATAATTCCTGTTATTTTCAATTCCCATGGTTTGAACACCTTCTTTCTTGTCTTGTTAATTTTTGTAATACCCATGTAATACTCGAGTAACACTTCTAATAACAAACTAATGCTCATTAATTTCGACTAATACCCAATAATTATCAAATAGTGCTTCTAATTCCCGACTAATGCCCAATAATGTTTAACTAATTTCTCTAATTTCCGACTAATACCCAACTAATACCCAAGGCATGTACACCAAAATTCCCCAACGGTTTGTATTTGTATATCAGATATATTTATAGGTTATTAGTTGCCAAAGAAAATGTGAACTGTTTTTATGACAGGATTTCGTTATTATTCGGATCTGTCACTGTTGTTGCATGAAACTGTCGGTTGCCTAGCAACAGCCGTTAAAGAAGTGCACTTTTTTACGCTTTTCCGTTTGATAATGAAATCGTATGTTGATAGTGAAATATTGTAATACTTCACGTACACACAAAAAAGTGGACTTTTTTTGACAGTTGTAGAAAAAGCTATTGTTTCGAGTCGTTCTACAACCTGCAGCCTTCATTAATTCTTATTTACTTACATGTTTTCATCCGGCAGTGTTTTGACATGAACACGAAACAATAGAGTTTTAATACGTCGACTATTTAAAACATGTTTTTGTTTTTTCGACACCTCAGCTCAATTCCAGCTAATTCAATACCTGTAATTTTGTATTACCATTATTTTTATTACCCTTGAAAAAGTTCAACACACTTTTTTAAAATAAAATATTTTTCCAGAGCGTGGTAGATCATGCCACACCCCAAATGGAGAATCTGCAACTTGCATGTCTATATACGACTGTAGTAACCTCCTCAAAGTCATCGGAACAAGCGACTTGGTCCAACTCAGATTTCTTCGGGAATCTCAATGTGGACACGAATCTATTCCATTAGTGTGTTGTGGCACGGCAACGACTTTCACGAGGAATTCACTGATTCCCACTAGAGCTTCTTGTGGTTTTCAGGTAAGAAAATCCGAGTATATCGATTAAAAAATAATCGCGAGCTCTTATCAATCGTGTATGAGTTATTTACCTATAGACCAGGATCCCACGCCTATTTTCAAAATTGATTAATAACAGACTAAATCTTCCTGAGTAGCTTCATTTTGCCAAGACGCCCAACTTTTATCTCTACGGAATTTCTCGATAGTGGTAGCTAATAAACTACGCAGGCGTCAATCATGTCGATTTGGTGAGTGCACAAAGTCATTAATGACAGTTAGTTTTTTAGTTGAACTTCAGATAATTCGCCAAAGTACTCGAGAAAACTTATGTCCTACAAAATGTATGGAAGGACTGAAGAGTCCCCCACTCCCAACATGTACCAATGACGTGGTCATAAAAAATCATTAGTAACCAGCGGATTTTTCTACCATTGCTTGGTTAATATTTGTATAATTGAATGGGCATATTGTCCTACACATTGAATGGTAGGTGTTCCCAGTCCTACGCTCCACAATTGTCAATTCCATGGTAAAAAAAAAATAATACTACATTCGCTTGAAAAAGATACTGTGTATCGAAACATGTCGCAAAGACAATAAATTTTGTGGAAATTTTAATCGTTTTTTTACCTTAGTGTCAATTCTCTAGAGCTATACGCTTACTACCTGTACTACTGTAGTGAGCGTATAGGTCTCGAGAATGCTAACTTTGTTAGCGGAACGCGCGTCAAGTGAAAGTGACATAGTATTGGTGTTTTGGGTAGCTTCTATTTCTTGAATTGTATTCACACAGAAGGTTCCAAACATTTCGCTGTTACATTGGTTGGTATCCTACAGTTATATTAGAATTCCGCTATTATTTCAATGTGAATATCCACGTTATCATAACGTTGAATAAACGTATAGTTCGTTAACTGAACGTTCATGATTGAAAATTCTTCCATTGATTGAATGTTGAAAAATAACCAAAGTTTTAAACGTTAATAAAACGTCAATTTCAATTATGTCTGACAAGCATGATTGGAAATTCACGTTATATTATTTACAAATAACTACGTTATTAAATTTCAGAATATCACCGTAGTTATAAAGTTTTATTTTCAAAGTATCACCGTAGTTATAAAGTTTTATTGAAAACATAATTCGTTGCCTGTAATTTGATATCACATATGACTTTTCATGATATTTTCAAATTTTTTAGTTTTTTCAAGATGGCGGCCAAAAAAAACGCATTTTGCACAAAATCACGGATGTATATTTTTAGAATGTTGATTAGGATCATATTAGTTATCGTTTACAGCAAGAATTATTTATGTTGCAATTTGTTCATGGTGAAGGTGTTTTTCTACTTATTTCTATTCCACTATAAAGCGACGTGTTTTTTACGTTTTCGAATTTCATATTCACCTAATTATTCGCAGCAGTAGCCCCACTTTTCAAATATAAAAATATATGTTTCCAAAAAGTGAGAGAGGCATAATGTCTCATCATTGTTATATTCAGCCTCTCCCTGCAAGTTCATCCATATTTTATTCTCCCACTTCATAAGTGGGTGCGACAGCACTTCAGTCCCTTTCGGATATTTCAAAAACAAAATATGTACGTTGTTTCGAAAAAAAACTTCTCTGAATGCCTCAACAGCCGTCTTCAAATAAGCAGATGCCTCTGCCTCTCACGTTGCTGAGGCAGGGAGAAGTTCCTCATACAGGTGTTTGCCACAGAATCCCTCAAACATCTGCGGTCCTACCAAATTTTTGGTAAATCTGTGGCTAAACCAAAATTCCAGCTGGCAAGACAACCCCTTACCAGAGATGCAGCTACCCACCATGCTCACCGCACATATTTGCAGATGAAATCTGGGAAATTAGAAAGTACCATCGATGTGGGGTGGTCGTTGACGAGAAGAGGATTCGTCCCATCATCACTTCACGAAATGCAGTCAACAATATCATTAATATTATTGCCTGCAATTCCATAAAAGGGTGCAATACTGCAGCCTGCAGTTGCAAGAAAGCAGTGTAGCTGTGTAGTGGAGCACAGTAGCAGCAAAAATTGTAGAGGTTATGGATGCGAAAACTCTTTTGAGTCCGAACTCCAAGAGCAAGGAGAAGAAGAAGTTGTGGTTGAATGCAAAATCGAGGACAAACCCAGATACACCATTTACGATATATACATTTATCATTTGTAGAAATAAGTTATTTAGGAATACCCGTCTTGCAGCACACAACCTGTTCTTATATTCTTCCAAACCTGAAAATAATATGTTGATGTGGCATAAGGATAAAAAAGGAATTTCGATTGACAATAGCACAAAAATGATCAAATCGGAGGTGGTGCGACCCGGCCAAGTTACTTTTTGAATTTTTAAATCTGTTGAACATGACACTATACTGGAATTTGGGAAACTTTGCATTGTTTGAAGCCTTGTATGTCGCTGAGTAAAAGGTCAAGAAACTAAAGGTGAAAAATCGGGGTTTTCGCCCTTCCCCAAAATTTCACAAAAAAATCTTGTTTGGTAAATGTGGAGGAGCACTACTAACTATACCATACCGAACACTATCCCAAGTTTAATTAATTTGTCATCTACTCAAGGATGAAATAACGTGGCGACTGGACTTTTGTCCTCTCATAGTAAGGAATTCCAAAAATGATTATATTCTGGCACCAAAATGTGCTATTTTCTACGATAGATTAAATTACGAGGAATACTGCCGTCAATATAGAATTAAGGATACTATAGTTTCATTCATTTTTCAGGAAACTGACAAAATTTTTGATGGTCAAGAAACTGCCTTGGACGAGTTTCCTTGGATGGTCTTATTGCAATACACTAATACATCTGGATATAAAAGATGGTCTTGTGGTGGAACACTCATATCTTCCAGATACGTCCTCACTGCTGCGCATTGTGTGTCTGAGAAAACTTTAGTGAGAGTCGGCAGACTGTAAGTCATTGAACAGTAAATCACATTCATTCAAATGGCAATAGGCAGATAACCAAGAATCGCTACTTCTGTTAAGATTGGCTTGATGTTCAATTCATGTTCAAGTAAACCTTCAAATTATTTATTTATTTATTACACGGGAAGTTACCCATTTACATTAATATAAAATAATAAAACTATGTATACAATATGTATATAAAAACCTAAGTCTAAAAACACTATACACTAGACTGACAACACATACCAAATTAAGATAAAATGGGGTCTTTAGCTACATAGTTGCTCTCTTCATTTGCCAAAGCGAGGAAGAAAAAATGTCCGTAGCCACTGAGTGTACATTAGCCTGTCGCAGTAACCTAACCATCCCTATGTTTGCACCATAATTAGATCGATGTGCAGCCAGGAAAAATGTGCCATATTCACGAAGTGATCTAGGAGGTACATATATTTTTACTTCCTCTAATAATTCGGGAGAATCTATCAGACCATTCAAAATTTTATAGATAAACATGGTGTCAAACCCTTGCCTTCTGTGGATTAGGGGACTCAAATTCATTATTGACAGCATGTTGGTATAAGAGTAGAGAGTATTCAACCTAAATGAGCAGTACATAAGAAACCTTCGTTGAACTCTTTCCAATTTTTCGATGTGGACTTGGGCATAAGGACACCAAATAATCGAAGCATATTCAAGATGAGATCTAACCAAAGAAATGAATAAGATTTTCACTGTACTCATATGAACAAAATCTCTGGAATGTCTCTTTCTGAAACCCAACTGCTTGAGTGCTCTATTACAGATATACTCGATGTGCGAAGAAAACGAGAGATTAGATTGAAAGATGACTCCGAGATCTTTTATCAACGTAACTTTCTCAATTACGGTGCCTTCAAGACTATAGTTGAAATTTACCTCGTGCACAGTGCGATGGAAACTGATAACTTTACATTTCAGAGGATTTATGCTCATTTTATTCGCCGAACAGCCGCGTGAAAAAACATTCAAGCTATTCTGGAGTTTGAGACAATCATCTGGATTTTGTATGACATGAAATATTTTGATATCGTCGGCATACATGAGGAATTTGCAATCAGAAATGTCTTTGACAATGTCATCTATGAATATACTGAACAGTAAAGGCCCCAGATGGGAGCCCTGTGGCACACCCGAAGTAGCAGTGTATTCGTCGGAAATGCATCCGTTCAGCTTGACACATAGGAGGCGATCTGATAAATATGATTATTCAACGAATAAGGCCACATTCGCATGAAAACTTCTTCAACTTCCGTTGAAAAAGCGTTATTATGAAGCAAATAGGTTTCTGTGCATGTATTCATGAGTCAGCGCTTTCGAAACGTGGCGCTGTCTTATTAGACGGAGAGCTGGCTACATAAAAATGCATTTATCTAGTACACCATTCATTTTTATTGAAAAACATACCTTTGGTATAGCTGAACACAAATCTACCACTCTGCCATCGCAAAGCCGTGGCTCAAAGCTCATTATGGAAATATGCTTTAGTTAAAATATCTGTAAGAAGAGAAGCAACTGGTACCCAATACATGCAACTATAGGTCTCATTGATAAGGTAGGTTTATGTATTATTGGTAAAGAATAGAATTTTGGACAAATGGCATTAACGCATGCGAGTTTCATTTTAGTGACATCATCAATTTGTTGTGTCTTTAAGTAATTTAATAAAGTCGTTAGCGTTACTTTGTTTTAGTAGGAGTAGGATCTTTTGGTAATTCAACATAAGAACCACTGTTAACAATAATGTCATTTGGAAGACTCAAATATTGTTTTTTTCCATAATTACTCTCACATTACCTTTGTCAGATTGAATCAAAATCAGGTTTGGATTGTCTTTTAGGAATTTTTTTGATTTTAAAAGTGAATTACGAAAAATAGAAGAATGCTGATTTGATTGCATATGATTTGTTATAATATTTGTTGCTCTTGCTGTACTGACATTTCTCTGATATTAGTCTGTGATAGATGAAGTGATGTAGTCACAGCATCAGCTGAAAAACTCTTCACAGAAATGTCCGTTATAATCAGTTTCACACTAAATTTAGGTCTTAGAGCAAAACATTGCAAAATATCTTCAGGAATAGTTGTGTTGGAGATATTGGAGACCCAATTTGGTTTAGTTTTGTTTTTTTCTGAAAATTTTTGTTTTGACACTGTGGAACAGTTTATTATAGAATCTTAGTTATCTACTTTGAAAATTTTCAAAAATCAGTTCTCTTAGCAGTGAACTGAAATGTCACTATGGCAAGAGCAACAAATATTATAACAAACCACATCCAATCAAATCAACATTCTTCTGTTTTTCGTAATTTACTTTTAAAATAAAAAAAAAATCCTAAAAGACAATCCAAACCTGATTTTGATTCAATCTGACAAAGGTAATGTGACAGTAATTATGGAAAAAGAACAATATTTAAATCTTTCTAATGACATAATTGTTAATAGTGGTTCTTATGTTGAATTACGAAAAGATACTACTACTACTATACAAAGTGAAGCTAGTAAGCGTGTAGCTCTTGAGAATGCTTACTTTGTTAGCAAAACGCGTGTCGAGTGAAAGTGACGTAGTTTCGGTGTTTTGGGTTGCTTCTATTTCTTGAATTCGATTTTTATGCTTTTCGAAATTTTCAATTTGATGTGCCCCCAGCGCCATCTGTCGAGTAATTGCAATGATTCTTTTCTCAAAAGGTAGTATTGGCAATACCTTTAAAAAAAATTGGTTTCATTATGCTACACCAAACCGTTCAAATTTATTACGGTATGAGTAGTTTTCAGATCCGCATTTATATTGAATATTTCGAATTTTAAATGCAAAAAAATATTAATATTCTTTAATTCAAAAAGTAGTATCGATGCAACCCTCGAATTGAATTTCTTTTTATATTTCTACGTTGAACCGTTCAAAAGTTGACAGGGGGGGACTACTGAAAGCCGCACTGTATAGTATTTATTCCAACAAATGATTAGGGCCACGAATTTGCCTGTATTATTGTCAATGAGGAATAACACCAGATGCTGCCGTGCTTAGATAGACATACTGGGGAAAAGAAGAATCATGCTATCAATGCATGGAAGTTAAATGAAGTGATGGCTGTGTCGACGGTAATGGCGGATGATTTGCTGTTGATTCAGTTTTTTATCTTTCATGCCAAATTCCAATTTTCCATCCGTGGTCATTGTTCTTACATCTAGTAACAACAATTTGAAAAATAACCTATCATGCCTGAAGAAAGTTCATATTTCGGCTCCGATTTTCTAATTAGGGCTCTATCAACATCAGCATCAGCCAATTTTTGCTTGTTTCTTTCGCTTTTTAATTTCTTGTTTCGTTTTCTTCCTTGAGCCTCATTCCTTAGTTTTACCGAAAGCTCCTTCTAAAAAAAAAATTGAATTTATAACCTTGGTTATACATTTTAATGTTTTCAGAACCTCGGTAAGATTGGGAGAATACAACACAGAAACCGATATCGACTGTAAATCAGCCAGAAATTGCAACCAACGCCCTGTAGATGCAAGAGTTGATGAAGTAATCCCTCATCTAGATTTTGATGATAACAACCAGAACATTTATTATGACATAGCTCTAATAAGGATCAATAGGGCAGTCAGGTATACAAGTGAGTGAACGGAATAATAATGATATTTTTTGTAACTATTGTAAGTATTGGTCTTTAGGAAACAAAAATTTGTCAAAAATGTTAAGTTCGTAATAAAAAACTGTCCTGTAATTGTAGGGAATAGTAGATTGTTCATAATGATACAGAAGGGTATTGTATTTGCAAATTATTACAATTCCCACAATCTCTTTACTTTTCCTGTAGTGTTCAATCAAAATAAAATTTGATAGAAATCGCAGTTGTTGGAATGGTTGGTTGCTATGGAAAGGTCTATAATAATTATAGTTTGACAATTCATTAAATTTCTGACAGTTGTGCGAAAAAATATCGGTATATTTAAATTATTATATAATGGACAGTGATAGCGACCTAGAAGTACTTACTCCTCCAGAAATATGGGAGGTGGCAAAAAATATAGAGTTGAATTTGTTGCCGGAGAAGTCTCGGATGAAATATGAAGGAAATTATAAACGATTTATGGATTATTGCATGGAGAAAAATGCGAAGACTTTTTCGGAGAATGTATTACTTGCTTATTTTGCTGGATTATCTCAAACAATGAAGAGTTCTACCCTTTGGTCTGTATATTCCATGTTGAAGGCAACTATGAATGTTAAAAATTGCGTAGATATAGAAAGATACTTGAAGTTGCGGGAATATTTAAAACGGTCATCTGAAGGCTACAAGGCAAAGAAGTCCCGAGTTTTCGAAAAACAAGATATCATAAACTTTATACTGGATGCACCAGATGATGCATATTTATTAGCAAAAGTAAGTTTTGAATAAGATATAAGAGTGAAAATACTTATAATCCATTCTTTTAGGTTGTATTGATTTTTTGAATTGCGGGTGCATGTCGCTGCGACGAACTTTTGAATTTAAAGTTAGAAAATATTGAAGATATGAACAATAAACTATTGGTATCCCTATTAAACACGAAGACGGAGAATTCGAGGTCTTTCGTAATAATGGAAAATTTGGATGTTGTTAGAAAATATATAGCTCTTCGACCTGCTGAATTAAAAGACACAAGATTTTTTTTCAAATACGCAAAAGGTAAATCTATAAAGCAATTTGTTAGAATCCATAAATTTGGTAAAATACCTCAAGAAATAGCTGTCTATTTAAAGTTGCCGAATGCTAAGGAATATACGGGACACTGCCTCCGCAGAAGTTCTGCCACTTTACTTGTGAATGCAGGAGGTGACATAACAATATTGAAACGACATGGTGGGTGGAAATCCTCAACTATAGCAGAAGGGTACATTGAAGATTCAATGGCAATTAAAACCAGCATTCGTGAAAAAGTTTTGACAAATATAGGAACTACTTATGAGACAAATCAAACTGGTAATATAATTAATGTAGAGAGAACGATATCTGAGGAAAGAAAAGGTGGCCTATTCGTTCAAAATTGTAGTAATTTTACCATCAACTAAACATATTATGTTTTTTAAATTCTTGTTAAAAGTGTTATGTAATAATTGCTAATAAATGTTTACGTCAAATGTTTTATTCTTATATATAATCACTTGCAGGAAAAGTAATACTTTACTGATTGATATGTGTCAGCAAAATTAATATTTGCTGCCAATCGGAGAAAAATATTTGTATCGCTACGTCAGTTTTAAACCACCTATAAGTGGTATATGTAAATATTGCTCTATAGGCGTTGGCTCACTGGCTCAACTCTCCAAGTACAGTAACCACAGACAAATGTAAGCCACAAGTGAAGAATGAATCGTAGCACTTTGAAACTCGGCACATGACTTCTTGACATCATATACTGTTAGAAAAAAAATTGTTCACCAAAATATCAGGAATGGAACTCAAAAAAATATGTATTTAAAAAAATAATATTTTTTTGCTGATGTTTCGGAAAGTATAAGATTTATCAAGAAACAATTTCAACAAGGCGAAAGATAATTCAACTCTCCACTTACTCATACTTAGTAATTTCTCACAAAATGCACTCGTTTTCTCAGAAAACCTGATTGAATTCCGATATAAAATTTCAGGCTCGCCTTAATCGGCCACAGCAATTTCCGGCAGGGCCGAAAATTAGATTTGTCATAACTTTGCTAAAAATTACAGTAGGAGGAAGAGAAAAAGTACATATCGTTCCTGAAGACTTGTACTTCCTCATGCAAATATAACATGTGAGTATCTAGCTACCCAAAATGTGTTTTGTCCCACTTCACATAACCCTTCTACGATATTTATGGAGGATCCGAAAGTCATGGATATTTTAGTAGTAGATATGAAATAGTTATACTGAAACAAGAATCAGTACCCATATGCAACGATAATAGACTAGCGAGACACGCCTCACGCCTCACTCAGACATGCCAAAAAAAAAACTGGATTTTACTTGCCTCAGTTTTCAACTCACCTATAATCCCGGTAATTTCTTCAGTAAATGTTGAAAATAATCGCTCGGACACATTCTACATGAAAAAAGAAGTAAGTATGTGATTTCAAGCTTGAGGTTTGCAGTTCACAATAGTGTTATTAAACATATATGCAGGATATGAATAAGGGATTATTTTCAACATTTAAGTACTGAAGGAAATGCCGGTTTTATGGGCAAGTTGAAAATGAGGCAGGAGTAAAGCAAAGTTTTTATTTTGTCATGTATAAGTAGGACCTGTCACACTACTTTGAAATTGTTGCATATAGTCCAAAGAGGGTATGGGTTGCTGCTTCAGTATAATAATTCCATATTTACTAAATTATTCATGATTTTCGGATCATCGGCAAATATTTCCGTGGAGTTCGACAAAACATATTTTAGGTACTCAAATACTCGCATATTATGTTTGCATGAGAATGTAGGATTCTTCAGACACGATCCAAACCTTTTCTTTTCTTCTCCGATCATTTTTAGCAGAGTTATGACCAATCGAATGTTCGGCTCCGCCAGAATTTTCAGCGGCGGCAAGGGTGAACCTGAAAGTTGATGTCGGCGTTCAATCACGTTTTCTGAGAAAACGAGCGCATTTCATGAGATATTACTGGGAATAATTTTTCTGGAGAATTGAATTGTCTTTGACCGTGGTAAGTTATTTTTCTGATAAATCATATACTTCCCAAGATTACAGCAAAAATCTATTTATTTATTTTGAAGGAAAAAAAAATATGTTCCACCCCTGGAATTTTGGTAAATTTTTTGTTTATCATGGTTTCAACGACTAGCATACCAAGTTTGGTGGTGCTACAACCGATCATCGTCTCAAAACCCAATCGTACTGGATTACAATTGAATTTCAGCTAGCATTGGACGCTGATTAGAGACCATATATGGAAAACATTCCCTACAAATATATACTGACGAATTCCTTGTTTATGGTTATTGACCGTTTTCATTATTTTCCCTGGCATATAATTTATCGCAGTAGCTTGTTCTTGGATTGCTGTCATGAGTGCATTTGTTCCTATTATAAGACATACGTGAGTGAGCCGCGCCTATGACGTTTAAATTCATGTATTTTTTCAATCCGTTGAAAATAGCCCCGGTAGTGGTTCAAGAGATTGAAAATTGAGTTATTTCTCTTAAATACCTTAATAGCTGTTTGTCTAGAAAACAATACTAGCATCAACTATGAACGCCCTGTTCATGCCCTATCTATAATTCCTTCCCATTCATTTTTCAATGCAATTTTAGTAGTTGTAACTGCATTTTCAGCAGAAAACCAAAACGAGCGAAAAAACCCGAAAACTTCTATCGTCTCAACTGAAGTAATAGGTACCATTTTTTTCCATCCATTTCGTCCGTGCATCAAGTATAATTGAAAATTGATGATTTTAGGAAGATATCATGAAGTCAATATTATGCAAACGATACCACGGTTGGGTTGGCCAAGGCCAGCTATATAGTTAATATTTCATTATTTGGAGATTTTTTGTCCAATAAATAACTTTCGTAATTTATGCAAAAATTTTTAATCTCTGTTCAATCCTGGCCATCAAAAATATGACTTTCCAAAAATTTTCATTTCAACAACGCCTATATGTGAAGTATGTGAGCTTTTCATATGGTAATAATTTGGGAATGATTATCCTGTTATTCGAAATGAAATATATTATTTGCTATTGGAAAAACAAGGAGCAGGATAAATCAAAATACTCGGAGCTCGCTCAATAAATTCTAGATTTTTTTCCACTATCTGAATTCGAAAGGTTGTATCTAGGCATCTCTCAGACTACTTTTCCAAATTTTTCAAAATGTGACCTTGAAAAGAAGCACAGAAATTTGATCAGATTCATTATTGTTTATCTCACTAGGTAATTATTTTTTTTTCGAAAAAGTACTCTGACAGATGCCTTCCTTATACATTCATCTTCCTTGTCCAAAAATATTGCAGTAATTTATCCAAAATCGCACGGCAAAAGTGATTTTTTTTGAACCCCCGCGTACTCAATATTATGAGTTTCATCACTGATTCGAGTGTTCTCATTGGGCGATTGTAAATGGCAAAACACTGTATTAATTTTATACTTTGTTGTCTCATCCGTCCAGTGGTGATTTCTCTCTTATTTTCTTTCAAACATTCATCAAAGGTACTCATTTTCTTTGTAGAAGAGGTTTTTGAAGAACTTGTCACACTTTTAGAGCCTTGTCAATCATCTAAAATATTTTTCAATTTCATTATCACGGTATACCTCATCATTAGGGTCATTCATTTCATCATTTTTAGTTATCGTATCAAAGGTACTCTGTTAAAATAACACTCAGTAAATGTATTTTATATACCGAACCGAAGTATTTATTTCATTCACGATTCTTCTCCGTTCATTTCTGCTCTCACTGGCTGATATCGGTCCTTTGAAAGAGGATGCGGTATTATCATCATTGATGTGAAGAAGAAACAGTGTTGGTGAAAGAATGGATCCCTGCGGAACACCACCATTCATTGGTAGAGTACTAGATGATACTTCATCGACCACCTCGTGGACAGATCGATCTGAGAGAAAGCTGGATAGCAAGGAATACAACTGGTGAGGCAAGCCTCAGGGTGAAAGTTTGGATATCTAACGCAACGCACCATATTTTTTGATAAATTGCTGTCAAATTTGTGAGACATAAGCGAAAAGGTCACCAGTTGCTCTCTGATGACAGAAACCATATTTTCGATTATTGACAATTCCTGAGCGTTCTAGATATTTCATGAGCTCGATGTATATCGCTTTCTCCATAACCTTCGAGATAACAGATAGGAATGCGATAGGTCTCTGGTTGTTTGGTAGGGTCTTTTCCCTTTTTTTAGGGACTGGTTTTACTCTAGCAATTTTCCGGTTGGACGAAAATACTCTAATATTATAAGAGGAGTTAAATACTTTGCAAAGAACTGGTGTTAGTTCGGGAGCACATTTTTTGAGAACTATGGGTGAAATTCGATCAAGTCCACTAGCTTTGTTGGTGTCAAGGCCCAGCAAAGTGCGTCTGATGGTTCGTTGGCGAAAGATAATCTCAGGCATTATGACTGTCAATGGGGATGATTTTCTGAGGTTGTTTTCCCAATGATTTCAGCGTATAATTTTCATGACTGCAAAGATATTTACTATTTCCTGAGCGTTCGTTGCTGCTGTTCCATTTTCCTTGGTTAGGGGGGGAAATTAGTTGGAAATAAAATTTCTTCCCACAGCTTTGGCAAATGACCAAAAAGAGCGGGACCCGTTAGACACTCAACGAGCTTTGAACGTGTCTTGGCGTTGTAAGCCTTTTTTGAGGATTCGATTGTCTCCTTGCAGATGTTTCTTGCTTCAACATATTCCGATCTAGTCTCAGGGCCTTAGAGTCCAATCATCAACGGTATGCTTTCTGCTTGAAGGCGATTGCTCTAAAGCAGTTTCTTCTGAAGCAATCTGTTTCGATATTCAGATGAAATATTTATTATTCAGATACTATTCACTAGAATCGCAAAAAATATCTACCAAATCTTTTGTTAATTTTCACAGACTACATCAGGCCCATCTGCTTACCAGAATCCAATGAGGCGGCTCGTGTAGGAGAGCAAGTTTTCGTAGCAGGCTGGGGCAGAACCGAGATCAGGAATAGCAGTCCAATAAAACTGAAAGTGGGCATTCCTATAGCAGACAGGGACAAATGTACAAAACAGTTCTCTAAAGCTAATATTGTTTTGAGGGATTCGCAGATTTGCGCAGGTGGACAACGAGGAAGAGATTCATGTTCAGGTACTGTATAATTTTTTCTATTCTATTCAGGTGGGTATTGTTAGAAGAAAGATTCACTTCATACACTCATGTATTGGTGGCGCGTAGGTAGTGTTCTCGCTTGCTATGACAAGGTACGCGGATTCGAATAGCCGCGCCCACCAACCTCGTGAATGGCATCACACGTTAAAAGGTGAGGGTTGCATCTTCCTTAGCTCTCACAAGTATTTTGAAGACTTCTAAGGGTAACTCGTAAGGGGGCAGCCGGTTGATGGAAATAACAATTATTACAATTTCACAATTTTTCTACTACTCCTTCAACAAAAAGTGTTCTGAACATGGAAATTCATTGCTGAAAGAAACATATTTAACAGTTTATGAAATAAACTACTGCTAGATATAGTTCGAGAGAGTGTTATGTCATCTAGCAGTTGAGTCTATCTAGAGAAAAAAACTTCATCGTTGTAGGACGCATTGCTTTATTTAGAGGTCTGGAGGCCCTGGAGCACAAAGGAGTGGAGGACCTCAGGCCCAAAAATCATTTTTCTAAATAAAATGAATGAATAGGATTTTTCAATACAATAATTTTCTCATTTGAACTATCAATCATTATTCTCTTGTGGATACACATGTACAGGAAAAGGGCTGGAGTGAACAAATATAGGTGAATCGTATTGTTGCGTCTTCGGGTTCAAAAATAAGTGTACTCTGGTATGAACTCGCCTTTATTATTCAAACTTTACTTGACAACACTGTAATACAAGTCACTGTCAAAATACTTGTATCCAAGGTAACTCAAGGTAACTTTCTAACTAACCAACCTCATCTCACAAATGCATTGCTTTTATATACAAATAAAGTTCTAGAAAACTTAAGAAATCAATAGAACACAAATAGAATGTTCGACGATTGATCCAGAACAAAAGTTAGTGCTTCTAGATTTTTCCATCTAATTCATCGAACGATCTCGAACAATTCGAGAAGTCTTTATCAAATTTCAGGTCTGTAACACTGCCTCCTCCTTTAGGTTATTCCGTCCCGGATAACACCATCACCATTTTGGCTGTCCCTCTAGAACCAATTTGGGGGATCGTGGCCTCGGTATTCTGCTAACCTCTCGATGTGAACAACCTTGGGTTTACTCCTTGGGTTGAGCTGGATGCGGTATACCAAGTCGTTGATCTTCTTTATGATGACATAGGGTCCTGTCCAATTTCTCTGTAGCTTGGGGCATTTTCCTTTCTTTCTCTGAGGTTGGTATAGCCAAACGGCATCACCTGGCTCGAACATAGTCCCTGGACTCTTCCTGTCGAACCTCTTTTTCATTTTATCACTGGAGATTTGAAGACGACGTCTGCAGAATTCATGAACTTGGTCCAGTCTTTCTCGCAACTCTTGGACATATTCTGGTAGGACTTTGTCCTCTGTACTTCTGGGTGGCATTCCAAACAACAGATCGCATGGTAGTTTCATTTCTCGCCCAGTGATCAACATTGAAGGAGTATATCCGGTGGACTCATGCTGGGAACTTCGATAGGATAGGAGAAATAGTGGTACCAACTCATCCCAATCCTTTTGATTTTTGGAGATGAACATCGACAGGTACTGACTGATGGTTTTATTATGTCGTTCAACCATACCATCTGATTGTGGATGTAGGGCTGTGGTACGAGTCTTCTTCACACCTAGAATGTTCATCATTTCCTGCCATAATTCAGATTCGAAGTTTCGTCCTTGATCAGAATGTAATTCTAGTGAGACTCCATGTCTGGCTATTACATTTTCTATGAAGGCCTTTGCAACGGTCTTTGCCTCCTGGTTTGGAATGGGCACAACTTCAGGCCACTTGGAGAAATAGTCCATGGCTACCATCAAGTATTTATTTCCTTGCTCGGTAACAGGAAACGGCCCAAGAATGTCAACTGCTACTCTTTCGAATGGTTCACCAGAAAGATACTGAGCCATTTTCCCTCGACTTCTAGTTTTGGGTCCCTTCTTTGAAGAGCATAGGTCACATCTTCTGCACCATTCTTCTACATCACGACGACAATTCACCCAATAGAATCGTTCTCGAATTCTAGCAAGGGTCCTCTTGATTCCTAAGTGTCCACCTGCACGACTACTATGAAGTTGCTCGAGCACATCTTTAGTAAGTGCCTTCGGCAGGACCAGTTGGTACGCCACAGTTGCTCCATCTGGGCTCTCCCATTTGCGATGCAATAGGCCACCACGAAGACATAGGGAATCCCATTGAGCCCAGTATCCCTTGGCAACTGCACCAAACTTGGATACTTCATGCCACTCAGGTCTAACTCCATTTTTTAGCCAGCTTAGAACTAACTTTAAATTGTTGTCTTTCTTCTGATTCTTCCTCATATCTTCTGTGGTCCATAAATCAGATTCTTCAGACTCCACTCTTACGGTGGTAACTTGCAGAATTTCCTTGCAATGTTCATCATTGTAAAAATTGACTTCTTTGTTTTCGAGTTTCTGGCAATATCGGCATTGCTGTTCCAAGCATGGACGTCTGGATAATGTGTCTGCATTTCTGTGTTTCCTGCCACTGCGATGAATAACTTTGAAGTCGTATTGTTGGAGTCTCTCTAGCCATCTCGCAATCTGACCCTCAGGTTTCTTGAAGTTCATTATCCACTGCAAAGCGCTGTGGTCAGTTCTTACGAGAAAACGTCTGCCATAGAGGAAGGTATGGAAATGTTCAATGGCTTTGATTATCGATAGAAGCTCCTTTCTTGTAACGCAGTAATTCCTTTCAGCTTTGCCCAGAGTTTTACTAAAGTAGGCTATTACTTTCTCTTCGCCATCCTGTTCTTGGGATAAAACTGATCCAATGCCTTGCTGAGACGCATCACAGTCCAAAATGAAAGTGCCTTGTTCTCGTGGGTAAGCCAAAATAGGTGCAGTTGTCAATTTCTTCTTCAGTTCAGTGAACGACTGTTGGCAATCAGGGCTCCAATCAAACTGAACGTTGTTCTCAGTTAAGCGGTGGAGTGGCTTGGCAATTTTACCAAAGTCTTGAACAAACTTCCTGTAGTAGGTACATAGCCCCAGAAAACTTCTTACTTCATGTTTATCCCTAGGACGTGGCCAACTCCTAACAACCTCGATTTTATCAGGATCGGTCTTAATTCCTTCGGCCGAGATGACATGGCCTAAAAAATTGACTTCTTTTTGAAATAAATAACACTTCTTTGGATTCAGTTGCAGGTTAGCATTTTCTAACCTCAAAAATACTTCTTCCAAATTATTCAGGTGTTCGTCAAATGTCCTTCCCATTACTATGACGTCATCCAAGTAGACTAGACAAATTTTCCATGTCAAACCTCTCAATACTAGTTCCATAAGTCTCTCAAAGGTGGCGGGAGCATTGCATAATCCGAACGGAATAACTTTGAATTGGTACAGCCCTTGTCCGGTAGAGAACGCTGTTTTTCCTCTATCATCAGGATGAACTTCCACTTGCCAATACCCGCTTTTCAGGTCCAACGTTGAAAACCATTTGGAACCGGATAATGTGTTTAGTGTATCATCGATTCTTGGTAATGGGTAGCTATCCTTCATCGTTACGTCATTCAATCGACGATAGTCCACGCAGAATCGGGTTGATCCATCCTTTTTAGTTACCAATACTACCGGTGAGGACCATGGGCTTGTGGTTTCTTCAATTATGTCATCCTCCATCATGTTGTTTATCATGTCTGCTACCTCTCTCTGTTTGGCAAACGGTAGTCTCCTCGGAGCCTGTCGGATTGGTCGGACATCGCCGGTGTTGATGCGATGTTGAATTAGACTGGTACGTCCCGTCGAAGTCTCTGTCGAGAAAATGTTACGATGGCTATCAAGAAACTCTTTGGCCTTCTGCTTTTCTTCCATAGTTAAATGTTCCGTGGATTCCATCATTTTGTCTATTGTTCTCTGATCGGTGTTAGTGGTATTTCTTCGCAGTGCCTGAGTGTGGTTTTCACAATTGATAACTCGAGTGACAGGTTTGCAGAATCCCAATTGGTCGTTTTTCTTCAGTAGGACTTTATTTTCTGAAGTATTGGCAACCCTGACAGGAATTAGTTGTTCTGTGTTCACAAGACATCGGGCAATTAAAATTCCATCTTGGCGGTATTCATCATTTTCAATTATTCCAGTGCTCAAATCTACAGGTTGTTTATCCATTCTGGCCATGATGATGGTTTCGGAGTTTTTCGGAATGTGGATGTCTTCGTCAACATAAATCTTAATTGGTTGGATTTTCTCATTGTATCTGCTCAGGAAGATTTCTTCATTGCCAATCCGCAAAATTTTCTGTCTGATGTTAAGGATAAAGTCGTTTTTCTCCATGATGTCCAGACCCAGAACACATTCATCCCTTATTTCCGCAACCAACATAGAATGTTCCATGGTAATAGGTCCTATCTGGATGTGTACAAGTGTTTCCCCAATGACTGGTGCGGTTTGTCCCGTTGCCGTTTCCAAAACCATATTCCTTTTCATCGGCTTCACAGATTCTTGTATGAGGTCTGGGCGAACGACTGATCTTGAAGCTCCTGTATCAATAGTGAAGGTGCATTTCCGATCTTCTAAGTGGCCTTGTATTAGTAGACTTTGACCATTTTTCTTCAATGACGATATATGGATCTTGGGGCTTTGAACACTGAAAGTCGCCACGCGCCCCCTAGTGCCGACTAATTCTGGTTTTCCTGGTTGGGAGCAAGTCCTCTTTCAGACGTTTGAGGTTTCCTTTCTGGCGTGGTCGATCTCCTGAAGGCTCCTCTGGTATATCGCCCACGTTGCTCTGTTCCTGGGCTCGGAGATCTCGATATATCCTCGTGGCTATCTGATGACCTCTTTCTTCTTGGACTTCTGGATCTCGATCTCTCCCAGCAACTCCTCTGTAGATGGCCGCTTTTCCCACAGTTATAGCAGCGCCTCTTCCTGTCTTCTGGGGAATGCACTTGGTTGCTTAATGCTGTTATGGAGTCCAATATTTTCTTCAATAGCGCCTCGCTTGTAGGAGAATCATCGTTGAATTTAACTTCACGTAACTTGGGCCTCGTATTTCTTGATGCGTTTTTCGCGGCCTCGAACTCCAAAGATGCTATTAGTGCTGCGCTTATGGTTTGAAGTCGTCCTAGTCGAAGGGCTTGCTGCATGTCAGTATCTCTCAAACCATCGATGAAAGTCTGCACCCCAATTTGTTCTATGAACTCCTTCGGTGCTTGTGGGTATGCCAAATTAATGAGTCGCTCTACGTCGGCTCCATACTCCTGTAGAGTTTCGTTGGATTTTTGGTATCGACTCTTTATTTGGCTCTGAAATACTTGTTTGAGATATTGCTGTCCATATCTGATTTCCAAAGCTTCAACGATTCTAGAATATTTCTTCTGATTACTCTCGGGGACGTTCTGAAGGATGTCCAATGCTTGTCCTCGTAGACACAGGACTAGAGAGGTGGCCATTTCTTCCTCGGACCAGCCATTTGCGTTTGCTGCCGCTTCAAACTGACGTCTATACATGGACCACGAGGATTGTCCATCAAATGTTGGAGGCTTCAAAATTTTCACTTGTGTAGGCCTTATCGGAGTTGTCAGTGAGGATGGCCTTTCGCTGGTGGGGGAGATTTCCTCAGATGGTGCACGCTTGTGTGGAAGGTGTAACGTTTCCAGCCTCTCCTTGATCCTATCAACTTCTTCGTTGAATTTCTTGTTCACCTCTCGTGCCACCCGTTCATCTATTTTGGACAGTTCATTTTCGACGTCTTGGACCCTTCTGTTGACTCCCTGGACTCCGCCTCTGACTTCTTGAACTTCACCTTTGACCTCTTGAACTTCACCTTTGACCTCCTGGACTTCACCTTTGACCTCCTGGACTTTTCCTCTGACCTCTTGTACTTCTTCAGTGATTTCATTCTGGAAGCACTGTTGACTGTGACTAATACGTTGCAGAAGATCAACATGTTGTTGTAACTGCTGGACTAACCGTGCCTCCTGTTCCTCTCGTTCTTGTTTTCGTTTGACTTCTTGTTCCTCTTGTTCTTGTTTCCTTTTCAGTTCGAATTGTTGTAGAAGCTCTTCTTGTTCTTGTTTTCGTTTGGCTTCTTGTTCCTCTTGTTCTTGTTTTCGTTTGGCTTCTTGTTCCTCTTGTTCTTGTTTTCGTTTGGCTTCTTGTTCCTTTAAAAACTCAAGGATATCTGCTGATGTCGCCATCTCGTCGTAATTATTTGTACGAGTATTCACCATCAAATACTGGAAAACTGCCTTACTTTTCTTTCTTCAGTAACACTTATTCCGCCGCTGTCACCAATTGTTGCGTCTTCGGGTTCAAAAATAAGTGTACTCTGGTATGAACTCGCCTTTATTATTCAAACTTTACTTGACAACACTGTAATACAAGTCACTGTCAAAATACTTGTATCCAAGGTAACTCAAGGTAACTTTCTAACTAACCAACCTCATCTCACAAATGCATTGCTTTTATATACAAATAAAGTTCTAGAAAACTTAAGAAATCAATAGAACACAAATAGAATGTTCGACGATTGATCCAGAACAAAAGTTAGTGCTTCTAGATTTTTCCATCTAATTCATCGAACGATCTCGAACAATTCGAGAAGTCTTTATCAAATTTCAGGTCTGTAACAGTATTTTTTTATATTTGAGAACAATATACTTAATTAAATTTGTACAAAGTACTGTAGATAAAAGTTGTTCACTAGTGTTTACTCTTCGGGATTAATTTAATAATTTTTTTTTTCGAAGTTTCTGTTTTTGAGGCTCCGGAGCTGTAGCTCCGGGTGCCCTCTCTTAAATCCGGCCCTGTGTAGGATATCAATATTATTTTTAATTTCAATAAAGGTGAGCAAATTTTATCGATCCAATTATTGCAACTCGGAAAATTACTAAATTCATAGGTTGCAACTCGGAAAATTACTAAATTCCGAGTTGCAACTCGAAAAATTACTAAATTCCGAGTTGCAACTTGGAAAATTACTAAATTCCGATTTACAAAGAATAAAAACTCGAAGTCATCTCCACAATTTAATATAAACGACGATTAAATGGGAAGGCAAATAACCATCGATCAGTTAGGTGTTCACAAAAAAGTACATGTTTCGAACCTATATAGGTTCATCATCAGCTTTAGTAAATTATGGAGAGGAAAAAACTTGTTATATCAAACACAACAATATGGTGAGGCCATTCATAAGAATTTAACTATTAATTAATGTCTAATGTTAATAAAGACATGTTTCATTAAAAGTTGTTTTAAATTTAAAGTGAAGGCTTAAAGCCTTCAGCCTTTCTGTGTCTGCCTCCGCACCAGGTGCTGCTGGTGGATTCACTTTGATTTTTGGCTGAAGGCTTTAAGCCTTCACTTTAAATTTAAAATAACATTTGATGAAACATGTCTTTATTAACATTAGACATTAATAGTTAAATTCTTATGAATGGCCTCACCATATTGTTGTGTTTGATATAACAAGTTTTTTCCTCTCCATAATTTACTAAAGCTGATGATGAATCATATAGGTTCGAAACATGTACTTTTTTGTGAACACCTAACTGATCGATGGTTATTTGCCTTCCCATTTAATCGTCGTTTATATTAAATTGTGGAGATGACTTCGAGTTTTTATTCTTTGTAAATCCCACACCACTCCACTTCGAGATATCATGGACTTCTACCGCAGGTTACTAAATTCCGAGTTTCAACTCCGATGAAATTCCGAGTTGCAACTGGGAATTTAGTAATTTTCCGAGTTGCAACTCGGAATTCAATAATTTTCCGAGTTGCAACTCGGAAATTAATAATTTTCCAAGTTGCAACTCGGAATTTAGTGATTTTCTGAGTTGCAACTCGGAATTTAGTAATTTTCCGAGTTGCAACTCGGAATTAAGGAAAAAATTAAAATACAAAAATAATGGCCCTTCTACGCTTCCGTAGTTTAACGTTCATGATACTTATAGCGTTTTTGGCACGATCCATATTTTCCCTTTATTGAAACGAATTAATTTCCAGCTAATAACAGAATAGTCAAAAGTGACATTTATAATGGAGGCGTCGATAAGTATTTCAGGCGTCTGTCAGTAAATTACCGACTGTCGCTTTTGGCATAGCAACCAGTATTACGAAGAACATATAACGATAATCAAACAAGAAAACTGAATCGTGCAAAAACTGAAAAAACAGATCAGATTTATGAAAATATTAGTGGATCTGAGTAGAATCGAGTAGCATCGTCTATCGTCATCATATTATTTGGTCTGTACCATCTGGAGTATCGAATCACGCCACACCTATCATAGACCTATACTATGATAGAATATATGTGACATTGTAACATTTTTTTCATACATGTATTATAAATATTGTTACTCGCGTACCTATACGGAAAGTTAGTTCATTTGACACCAATATTATTTACGTAATTTTCAAGTCATATGATGAATTTTATTCTTCAATAATCATCTATCTGCAACCTTCTACTGGGAGTCAAGCTAATAAAACTTTTTTTAAAATATCCAGATCGATTTGATTAAGGAGTATGAACGGATTAACAGTGATTCTGATTTTCAACGTGTGTTCGTCCAGGAGTGGCTCTTTTCAAAATTTCACTTCAATTCCTACTTTTTTTGGTGGGGAGAGTACACTCTATAATTTTCATTGAATTTTCATCGTTCACCCTGTATATATGTTATCTCCATAATATGCGAGGAACTTTTGAAAAAACTATCTGATATGGTGTGTACCACTGTTACAAAAATACGACTCAATATAATGAGTTTTATTTTTGTAACTGTTGAACACGGGTGTTCTGCCCTGGTTCGGTGTATTTTGTTCGACCACATTTGTTCGACAGAATTTGTTCGAAAAAAAAGTTGTTCGAACGGAAAGTTAATCATCGACTCGCCTTTGTTCGAACAAATTTCCGCTCGAACAAATATTTTACGAACAAACGTTGTCGAACAAATTTCTGTTGGACAAATGTTCGCCAAATATTTGAGTATAAAAAGAAGGCAAAATAATGTAGTGTGTGTAAATTGAATACATACATTTTGCGAAAAGTAATTATTCAGTATAATTGAACCACAATGAACGAACCTTGGAAACTGAACATTGGGTGTACGAAACAAGTAGGCAAATCATGAATTAAAATCCTAAGAATATCGATAACTATTGAAAAATTCTCAAACTTCCGACGAAGTGCTGGTCGAACAAATTTCTATTCGAACAAAGTGTCACCGCAGAAGGAATATTTCCAACAATTTCCATCCTTGATGAATGAACGATTTCTTTGAGTGATATTTTTTAATAACATTCTCCCTATCTCATTTGTTTAACGAATTTTCAATGAAAACTAGAGAAATTTATAAAAAAAATCAAATATCTGAATGAAAATGAGAATTTTCACTTTCAGATTTTTTCTTTTCAGTTAGTCTTTTCACAATATCTATCAGATGTAGTTCAATGTCCAGCGTGGCTTCAGCAGGGGAAGTAGTTGTTTTTTGTTAGATATCACAAATGAATCACATTTTTCATTTTTTAATTTTCATGGAGAATGTTCACCTCTTCAATAGTGGAGTTGTTCAGCTCACCGCGCTATGCGGTGATGACGTATCAGTTCAGTGAATACATATGTGTAAACACATAAGCAGCTTTCTTTTCGAGAAAGAACCCCGGGGCTTCTTATTCTAGTTCAATGATTGACTGTAAAATGACATCTGTCAAAATCCACTAATAGTAAGCTAATAAGAAGCCCGGGGCTTGAAACTCTCAAAAAGAAAGAGGTAATAATGGAGTTGTTCATCTCGCCACGCACCTAAACGTTCACTTTGCCGTGCATCAACGTACAGAGTAGGTACTGAATAATTTGTTTTTCAGCGGGCAACTGGCCACATATGATGATGACGTATGGTGCAATACAAATTGAAGTCAGCGGCAGATATTCTGGCTCTCTGATTAGTTGTGACCAAACACAGGCGCATTTTGCCCATCCAGACTGAAACGTGGTGCATTTTGCACTAGCGTAAATTAGTTTTTTGCTCGCAATTGACACACAAACCTAACCTGAGCAAGCAACCTAGCTTGCGAGTCGAAAATGCGTGAATTAGTTTTTCGCTTATGATTTACACAAAAACCTAACCTGAGCAAGCTAACCTAGCTTGCCTGTTCACCACAGGGAATTTTTTCGAATAAATTTCTGGGCGACAAAGTGCACCACGTTTTAGTCTGGATGGCAAAGTGCACCTGTGTTTAGTCACAACCAATCAGAGAGCTAGAATATCTCCCATTGACTGAAACGTGGTACGTTTTGCTTATGTGCTGCCGACCGACATGCACGGCAAGTGGTGCGGCGAGATAAACAACTCCACTACGTTTCTACACTAATATAGACAGATAAGCGTATAACATTGAATCGTTGTCATTCAGGATATAATTTTGTTCAGTTATCAAGAGGTGATGAAATCCTGTGTGGTTATCAAATAATGACCGAATGATGCATGATTTTTCATATCATTCTAGGTCTGATGGTAATAACAGAAAAAAAAAATTGAATCGAATGATACAGTGTTTCCTTACTGATTTGAAAATATGAAATATTTCATTATATCAACTTCTTTTTCCATTTGAACAGAACTGTATTTACTCCTGACGTGATAGATATTTTCATGGTGGACAACCTTATCTTGGACTCACTGTTTTTGGCTCAACTTCCGTTTAGCTGAAATCGGTTATGCAAAAACTGTTGCCATGGCAACCGTTGCTATGGTCGAGAGTAAACTAAAACGCTTTTCCCACTTTATGGAAATGCGTGGTTGCCAAGTTAGGTCAGTTATAGTTTAGCTTAAATCAGTTAAGGAAAAACTGTTGTCATAGCAACCGTTGCTATGGTTACGAGAATACAAAAACCAGCTTCTCTTGGTACGGAAATGCGTGGTTGCCAAGTTGGGTCAGTTATAGTTCAGTTGCGGCAAAAGAAGAAAGAGAATAAGAAAATGGACGAAGTAGTAACATGAAGGCGAGATTAGCGAAATGTCGGACTGACCCGCTCGCTTCGCTCGCGTTTACGGAAAAACTGTTGCCATGGCTACCGTTGCTATGGTTACGAGAATACAAAAACCAGCTTCTCTTGGTGCGGAGATGCGTGGTTGCCAAATTGGGTCAGTTATAGTTCAGTAACGGCAAAAGAAGAAAGAATAAAGGAAATGGACAAAGTAGTAACATGAAGGCGAGCGGGTCTGGCCGACATTTCGCAAATCCGGTTTGATTCCCAGGCCACAGCGTGTCTGCCCGTTGGCAGTGTTTCAGCACGGTTTGTGCAGGCTGTGGACCTCTTATCAGTGATTACCAAAATAATTTTGAAAATTTTATAATTCAATATCTGTCAAAATAATTTTTTTTCTACAAAAATTTATCTGTCTTGTTTTTTCATATTCTACTTCATTTATCGCTCTAATTTCGGAAACACCTTGTATATACTTCTGACGTTATTTTCAAGTTCATAATTTGGCAACCGCGCTTTTCCGCAGCACGAAAATCGCGATATTGAATGTCTTACAACGCATTTCCGCAAAGTGGGAATTGCGTTTTAGTTTACTCTCGACCATAGCAACGGTTACCATGGCAACAGATAACTTGGCAACTGCGCATTTCCGCAAGATCGGAATTGTGTTTTTGTTTACTCGTTACCATAGCAACGGTTGCCATGGCAACAGTTTTTGCATAACCGATTTCAGCTAAACGAAAGTTAACCCCTGTTTTTCATGAAACAGGAACTTTTCATGGGTGCTTTGGTAACAATTCAGTCATGAACAATTCTTTTTAAGGTGACAGCGGTGGTCCTCTCATGAAGACTTCGAAATCTGATAATTCGCAGTGGTATCAGGAAGGGATAGTATCCTTTGGAAACACATGCGGTTCTGAATGGCCAGGAATCTACACGAGAGTAGCAGACTATTTGCCATGGATACACAGTACCGTTAGGAACTGATATGGATGTTTTTTTATTTGCCTTATAGAATCTTTATTTCACTGACTGTCTCGAATGAAATGAATATTTTTTTCAATTTTGTGCCAAGCGAATAATTCAATAGTTATCTTCTCAATACTGTCAATGTTAAGAGATTCTGGAAAAGGATACAGCTAGCTGTAGCTGTCTCTATCAAATCTATTGTTGGCTCCAGTTCAGAAAGAGATTGCGGGCTGGTCAATCGGAGCAGTTTTAGTTTTCATTAGAATTCCAGAGTAATTACGTATGAAAATACAGCAGAATTAGTAAATGGAAATAATGAATATATTTAGTTGCCCGACCTCAGACCAAATGAAATAAACCCATTTTATTTTAAGAAAAACTCTTTATGAATGCGCTGAATAGTTATTTTTGTATCTAGTCGACTATTTTTTTAACTCGGCTCCGCCTTGTTGAAAAAAATCAGTCTCGATCACCAAAGTAGCATTTGGCGCACGAGATGCAAACGAAATATTTTCTACAAACGTCAAAAAACAAAAAAATAGGTAGTCAAAAATTTTGTCACGATTTGAAAATTGTTAAAAAGTCTTATTTAATTATTGTTGAACATTCAGAAATTAATAATTTCTTGGATTTTCGCTTGATGGAGGACCATAAAGTTTAAAATAAATGATTTTTTGAATTTTTGCTTGACTGAGGACGATAGGTTAGAATATGAAAATCCAATATAGTTTACATGCATTGTGCGAAATAGATATGTCGCACATTACTTCGCGCACGGTGTCATGGTTACGAAGGAAAATTAAAAAAAGTGTCACTCCGCATATTGTTGTCAATGCATGAACCTTGTCGTTTTTTGACATTTGTAGAAAAAAAAAATTTTAAGTAAATCAATCTCATCATTTTTTTATACTATCTGTTTTAAGATTTATTTTATTATAGTTTTTTTGAATTTATATAATTTTGTACTTTTTAACAAGACAATTTGTTTAATTATTTGTTTCAATATGTGCGCCCGGTGCCAAGTACAGGGAAGAACAAAAATTTTCAAAACAATTTCAACAATATGGACGAATATGCCTAAAATAGGTTGCCTATCAAAATGTGGTCATGACCATAATATACAGTGAGTTTCTAAAAGTTTGCACCTGATGAAATTGGTGCATTGCAGAGTAATAACATATAAATTATCAAAATTTAAAATTTACAAAATGTACAGGAAAGAAAAGAAATTTTCAAAACAATTTTAACAGTACGAACGAATGCGCCTGTAATTGGTTTCCTATCAAAATTGTGGACATAACTATATACAGTGAGTTTCGAAAAGTTTGCACCTGATGGAAAATTGTCATTATGTTATCTTCTCCCGAAATACTGATTTTTGAAATTGGTATTCCATAATTCCCATTTATATTATTGTGTATAATATTACAGAAACATTATCTCACAAATACTCAGTGGAGTATATCCCGCGTTAAATTAAACAGGCCCCGCCCACCAGTGGTTTGGTGCCGGATTGGCCGGCAAGAATTTGGGCACCAGACAGACACGTCGTTATGAACGGCCAACAAATCCCTTGGGTAGACGAAGCCGTATACTTAGGGGTAACCCTAGATAGAAAGCTCACTTTCCAAAGGCACGTCACGCTGAGACTCGGAATAGCCAAATCCGCAAGGCGGAAGCTGTACCCGCTCATAGGACGACGTAGCAAAATGGCCCTAGAGCAAAAGCTACGTCTCATCAAGACCGTCCTACTTCCGATCATACTGTACGCATCAACTGCATGGGGGCAGTGCGCGCACACGTATAGACACATGATCCAGACGTTCTTCAACGTGTGCCTAAGAATGGCGACAGACGCACCAAGATATATACCAAACCGGTATATACAACGAGACCTAGACATACCACCGGACTACATAGACACGCTGATAAGTACCCACGCCACGACAACACTTGGGAGAGTGGGTAACCACCCAAACCCCATAATGACCGACCTACTCGAAGTCAGACGAGACAAAGACGACAGAGACAGAGACAAGTGCAGAAGACCAGTCAACCAGACAGACAATGACACCCCTGAAGAAATAAGACAAAGGCAAGAGCTCCGGCAACACCAGCGTTTACTTCAACAGGGCATGAACATCGAATTATCATATCTTATATGTTTCAGCACACAAGGACCGACCCATATATTTTTAGTAAAATCATCATTAGACAAACCAGGGCCTTCAGCCCTGGCTATTAGGGCCTTCAGCCACGTTTCAGGGGGCCATCATGCACATAAAGTCATTGTTATTCAAATGTCAACTCGTCAGATATAAGGGAGCTTCAGGCACACAGAAGCCAATCACTCCATATCAAACGATCAGACTACATTCTGCTGATCGCCAATCAACAGGATGAGGATCCGCTCAGTGACAGCGGGGTTGGTGGAAGGGGGGAGGGAGCGTTCGAGCACATAAAAAGTGCTGGGGAGCTCCTTCTTCCGGGCATCAACCTTAGGGGGTGCATGATGATGATTTCCGAACTTGGCTCGGAAGGAGATTATCTGATAGCCTTCGACAGGCTCAGATATAGTTCTCGGTTTTCTTTGTAAATATTAAGTTTAAGTTTTGATTCAGTATTTCGGTGTTGGAGAAATCTACAGCATGGCCTTCTAAATATAGTGGAGTTTCGTTGGGGACAAAAACCCAATTAAGAAAGTATTCGTGATAAACACACAACCTTCGGCTCTGAGTTGTTGTTACAACTTTATAGAGCATTATCAAATGATATAGGTCCTGATAAGAACTCGAAGAAGATATCTACTGAACTGGTGGAATAAATTTCAGCTAGCCGGAGCTCTTCCAATAATCCAGAAACACGCATATGTTGTCAATTATCCATTTCTCAGAAAATATCATTCTCGATAAAAATTGGTGCATTGCAGAATAATTGCATAAGAGTTATCGAAATTTAAAATTTCACAAGTGAATTTCGCTCAAGTGTATACTACCCTTATTTTCGACGTTATCAAATAAGTTTATTCAAGGGAGCTGTAGAATAGGTATTGAAATTATATTGAAATCAATATTCAAATTTGGATTCACATGGTAGTTTAAACTTGATCAAAATTCTATTTTCTGTTCTCCCCTGTAAACCGTTCGAAAATTTGAATTTTGATAACTCAAATACGAGTATTCGGCAATGCACCAATTTTTATGAACAATGAAACAATCTGACAAATCGATAATAAAAAAGTATCCAATGTGGACGTATTCGTCCATTTATGAAACTTCATAAAAAGTATGTTTCATCCGGTGAGCAGATGGTACTCGGTGTCTATACAGTGTGGCTTTTAATAGTCCCTCCCCCCTGTTAACTTTTGAACGGTTCTACGTAGAAACATGAATAAAAAACAGTTTCGACCATCTAAATTTTTTTGAATTTCCTTAATATTTTTTTTTGCAATTCAAATTTGAAATATCAAATATAAATGCGGATCTGAATACTATTCATACCTCGATGAATTTGAACGGCTTGATGTGGAACAATGAATTTTTGAAGGGTATTACCGATACTACTTTTTCAGAGAAGGAACAATGCAATTACTCAACAGATGGCGCTGGGGACACATAAACTTAAAATTTTCGAAAGGCATACAAATCAAAATTGGAAAAATAGTTATGATGTGCCACTTGACCCCCCATACCATTCGAAAATTTTGAGGTGTTGGGCCCCCCGCGCCCCCTATCGAGCAATCACTATATTCTTTATTTCAAATAGTAGTATTGGTGAAACCCTCGAAACGGTTTTTCATGAATGATAGAGTGTACAGTGCTTTGTCCTGCTGGAAGCGCTTCTGGAATGACTTTTGTACAGAGACCCCTGTCCTACTAGCAGTACATTATTCCGCTCATTAAGTTAACCTGCATACAGGACGTAACGTACTACCAGCAGTACATAAAGCAAAATGTAAATAAAATATAACTTCTGTTAATCGAAGTCCTTTAGGCTGGAATACCATGATGGATATGGTGGTGAAACAATTTCTTCATGTTGTTGGGCCTAACTCGGCCTCGTCGGACAATACGTTGAGTGCAATAAACAATTTTTGCACGAGTTGCATACAACATTTTTTCTACGTTCAAGCAAAAAGCCATAAATGATTTATTAAGGTACGGCATTAAGTGTTGGAAAATGAAAAGCGCAACTTAAATAATTGATTATTTCTATCGATTTGCATTGAAACAGATCCCTATCATCTATTTTCCATTAATAATATACTCATTTTAAAACTTTCAATTCTGTA
Organism: Chrysolina haemoptera; assembly: GCA_958298965.1. Classification (NCBI taxonomy): domain Eukaryota; kingdom Metazoa; phylum Arthropoda; class Insecta; order Coleoptera; family Chrysomelidae; genus Chrysolina; species Chrysolina haemoptera. The sequence goes on along the minus strand of OY282585.1, from coordinate 16,532,547 downwards.
TTTGTTAGAAATAATTTTTGACTGACGTTTCTATAAACACAGCTGCATTGTAAAAATCAAAATCATAGTAGTCGTGAGCGCGTATGTTATCACGAGGTGTGGTCATATAGTTTGCTCTATGCAGGTAGACGGTTTAGAACAAAGCGGATCAGTTTTGATTATGGAGTTTTTCTCGGGAAGGCATTGTTTGTTTAACTCTGGCTGTTAAACATTAATACAAAATAATATAAAATATGTAACTGTATAAAACGTATTGCCAGGCTCACATAATATCTGCTAAACATGTGGGTTTGAACATTCATGTTTGTCATGATGACAGCACGTTAAGTTGAATGACAGATGAGTGTAATAAAGAACTTCTTTTTCCACTAAATGTAGTTCAGCAAAGTTTTGCTTTTTGCATGAATGTAGAAAAATACATTTCAATTTGAAGAGAATTACAACTAATCTTCGTGGTGCTTCCATCAATGTCCCACTCGACACTCTCCAGATTTTTCGATTTAAATATATTTTTTATTACTCCGAAACACCTGGTGGTATTCCAGTCTTGGCCAAATTGCGATATACTCCACGAATGGTCATTTTTCGTATCAAAAGCCGTTGCGGGCGTGGAAATACGCGTGCCTGGCTTCATCATTTAAGAGTCACTGCCTGACAAGTTCAAGCTTGCATAACTTTGGAACAAATAAAGATAGCGACCTCGGACAAAAATGCGCTTTAAGGGCATTTCATTGGCTTCTGGAGTAAGTACAAATTGGCCTTCAGGTAGGTCTCATAGTCCTAATATTAAGCGATTTCTAGCGTACTCAAATGAGCTGTTTTCGTACTGCCGGCAGGACTCTGTACGTTCTATCATTAATGTTTCTACGTTGAACCGTTCAAAAGTTAATATGGGGGAGGGAGTACTATAAAAAGCCGCACCGTATAGACCAAGCAATAGCTTTTTTAGCCACAAAATAAAAGACTTTGATGAAAACCCCGGTTTTCGCCCCATCAAAATCGCTTTGTGGAATTTTTTAAACAAGAAATAGTGGAAATATTACAACGTTTTTGGTTATTTGCAAATATTCCCAAAACTATTCAAGGAATCGTTTTACAGTCAATAAAACTTTTGTTGAGAATTATAAAACCTACAAAATATTATTTTTTATGACCGGATCGGTGCATTTTTGGCTAAGAAAATACGGGAAAACTTCAAAAAAGAGACAGTTTTTCAAATATTCACAATTGTGATAATTCTGAAATTGGACAAATAATATTTCGGAAACTGATAGACAGACAATCACATGTTGTTCAACTCTACGCAAGATGTTTTCTGTCCGATAAGTGGAGTAAAATCCACCCAAAAAGTCGTTCCGTTCTCGAAAAATTTTTTTTTGAAGTAACCAGTTCCGACCTTCACAATACAGTGAGGTATTTATTTTTGTATTAGAATACCATTGGACGACATTTTTGAGTGGGGACGAACTTTTTTATTTAGAAAAAACTGAAAAAATAATGGGTTTTCTAAAACACGTTTCTTGATGAATATCACCCCATAACTCTGAAACTACAGGAGGTATGGATATAATTTTTTTACAATAGAAAGAGAATTCTTTTCTGTTTATCACGCAAGTATGATAGCATGATAAATAATCATAAGTTTTTCGTAAATTGATTCGGAACGCAAGATATCACTTTTCATGTAATGTTTTTTTCAGTAATCGACAAACTTTTTTGTTTTCAGTTTTTGGGTATATATGCAGCGAATGAAATGTTGACAAATAGCAATAAAAGTTTTTGAACTAACAAAAATTTGTATATATAGTATAGTTTTTGAGATATGATTTTTCAAAAATGTACCTAGGTACGCCAGTGCGACTACAAGGTGCAGTTGTAACTTTAGTTAGGTAGTTTTCAACAATTCGTTCAACATGCAGTGTGTCATTTGTAATAAAAACGTTTCCTTTAACGAAAAAAATATTACGAAAAATCCACGGATACAAGGCTTGCTTTAGTTATTATCAGCAGCAGAAAAAAGGAAGGATATTTGTGGATCACGCATTCTTATGCAAAGAGAGTAAATTTTGTATGGAAAAGAAAAAATTGTCTATCATAATGAATGTAGGAAGAGTTTCACCAACATTCATAATATTCAAAGATTGTTGGATTTTAATGATTGCGAGAAAAATACCGAAGCGGGACCATTAAAAACTGTACAAATAATAAATGTAAATGCATTAAAGAAGGTTTGAAATGTTCCAGTGAATGTAAATGTGGAGACTGCCAGAATACATTCAGAGATCCTGTTGATGAAGCGGAATCAGAAAATTAACAATATTAATATTTACATTATTTTTCGTTTACTAGATTGGTTAAAATTCTTTTGATTTTGTAAATTATTATGAAATGCAATATTATTTTCATCTGTACTTGTATCATTGATTTTGAAACAACTATCATAAGCACAATTTCTCAACACAACATAGTGCGCTAATGAGTCGGATATTGAGAGTAGGCCCTGATGGTATTGCGCCGAGCGCGAGCAGTCGCCCGGAGACGCGGAATAACAGATATTTTGAAAAAATCATACCGTCACATATGAGTTAAATTTTTTTATTCTAAAAACTTTTGAGACTCTTCATTTCCATTTTCTTCGCTGCATGTAGATAAATATTTCGAATAATAAAAAAGTTTTTCAATCAGTGAAAATTTGATTTCACGGTTTCTACTATTTCACATTCTCTATTTATTCAGATAAAAACGCGATTTTATTTCATCTTGTTCATGCTATGTGAGAAACCAACAATTTGGTGGAATTCAATGCGAATAAAACCCAAGCATGTTTTTTCTCTAGAAAGGCCGATCTCACACAGTAGCCAGCGTAACTATGTCAGGAGTATCTATACCAATGAAATCTTCCATTTCCATGCTCGGTATTACCATCAGCAGTGAAAGTGACTCTCAAAAACTCGCCAAAAGTATTTTACTTCTCGTCAACTGATTATGATTTATAAGGCACAGATTCGACCTTTTGGAATACTGTTCCCATATATGGAGTGCAGCACGCCAACACATATTGAAACTTTCAGATTCGGTCCAAAAGAGAGCCATTCGTCTCGTCGGTTATACTTCGCTCACAAGCTCGCTTACTTCTCTGGAACACCGCAGAAAGGTTGACGATCTGTTTCTTCTCCATATATATTTTCATGGACGATGCTCTTCCGAAATATCATCAGTCATTCCACCGTTAGCAGTCACCTGGGTCCTCACATCCATATGCCGTCACTTTGGAGACAGCCTTCAGAAATTACAATATAATAATTATAATTTTATTCACTTATAGAAAATTACAGTAAAAAATAGCAAATAGGTATAAGTACATTGATATAGTGAATAAGCGAATCATCACAGAAGCAAAAAATGCTTGTTTGTGATTGTGTTTGGATTAGGTATATTGATCTTGGTAACGACCATGGAAGCATCAGATGCTTGTATATGGCCTGTATGTGAAGGTTAAAAAACAGAAGTATAAATATAAAATTACGGGTAAGAAATGTTTAAAATCACTTAATCTACACATATTTAAAATCCTAGGAGGTAGTAATTGATCAATAAAAAAACACGGACAAAAGTAAATATTTGACTACACAGATTTATTGAGTATTGGCTCAGTCTACCAGGACTAGCCCATTCCAAAGCATTTATTGCTTATACAAGGAAAAAACAGGACTCTGACAAACTTCTAGAACTCAGTAGAGCACATCTCAGAGTTATAGTAGGTTTGCTCACTGGCCACTGCAAACTCAAACACCACATGCATAAAATCGGACTTGCACAGGATGCAGAGTGCCGTCTATGCATGGAGGATGATGAAACGGCTAGACACATCCTGTGCACATGCCCTGCAGCAGCCAGAACCAGATTTTCAATATTTGGCAATACAAAAGTAAGGCCAGAAGATCTGGTAAACTGTTCTCCCAACATGTTACTCAATTTCGTTAAGAGATTGGATATGCTGGGAGAAATATAACCATAGGGTGAGCCACAATAGGCCATTGGCCGCAGTGGAGAGCCTGATGTATGGGCTCACTCACATTTAAACCTAAACCTAAACCTAACACAGATTTACTTAGTCATGTGGGAATGACCCAAAAAAGGAGCTTGTCTATGGGCAGTTTCTACCTTATGGACCAGATGAATCAAATCAGTCATGTGTTTTACCTACTTTGGAACTGTCCTTCCACTGTTTGGAATGGTTAAGTATTAAAGATCTCTGTATATATGAGTATATGTGTGAAAGTCTATAAAAAGGTTATACAATAGAGATAGTAAATAATAGAGAATTTGAATTGTTCAGGATCGCAAGGTTAGATATAAGTAAAATATAATTGCTAAAAAATATGAAATATATATGTACGCCAACGATGTTCGGAACAATAGAGGATTTTCCTTTTCGTTGAAAATTTTGAAAATATCAAAATGGAACAAAGAACCTTTTTCACCGTACCTTCCAGTAAGTTCTTTTGAACGATGGAAAATAGCTACTATAGTTTGTCTTTCAGCCGCAAATGATTTCACGTCTGATTTCATATTTTCGAAAAAATCAGAAGGAGAAACATTAGTGGTAATTTTGTGAGCTTTATGTTAATTTCTACCCATTTAACATATTTTGTTACACGTTTATACAATTTTTACAGAATAAACAAGTATGTTAGTATGTGCGAACATGAACATACAGGCAATACAGCTTGCAGAGATACCACTACCTTTATATCTTTTTTACAGAATAACCAGATATTAAATATCTATGAAAATTAACACCCGTTAAAAATTAACATACAGCTTACAGAGTCACCCCTATATTATTTTCTATTAAAATTTAAAAAAATTACTCTTTTTGTAATATCTAACAGAAAACAACTACTCCCCAATAGGTTATCTTGAACGATGGAAAAAGTTTGTCTTTCAGATGCAAATGGAGCATCCTTTTCATATTTTCAAACAAAAATCAAAATGTCTGTATAATAGCAAAACCTTTACTTTGTCAACTAATGCTTTTGAACGTTTCCGAATTATTTGTATTATGAGTTTTCGATGAAGACTGCAAGCTCAGTTCTGATTCATGCTGTCGTTCATTTGTTGGTTATTGTTTTAATTTCTTATCTCTGTGGTTATGTAAATACTCCCAAGGTTTTGTCGTTGGATTATCTCTTCATAATCTGCTTATATTCTTCAGTAAATGCAAGATATAAATGATTTAATAGGAGAAAGTTTTGTGATCGTTTTGATACTTCATTATCGATCAAGCTGTTGAAATTACCTTGATCAATCTTGAATTCAGACTTTTTCACGATTTTCAATTTGACCTATTATTTCATAAATTGAAGGGAGACTTGGGACACACTGTACAATAGTTTTTCTAGTGGTGGACTATTTATAGAACTTCTCCAGGTGGAGTAACTATCAAAAAACAATCTCTTTGTTATATTTTTACATATTAATCGATTGCGGTTTAGAACATATTGAATCATTAAGGAAGTTGACACATGCGTGAATTGCAATATTCCCATTCATCTTCGATGACAATACACATGCATTCGTTGATAAAAAAAATACCCTACTACAAAATCCACAAACTGCTGGTTTATGGCTTTCGGTATCGTGACGTCACAAAACTATCGTTTAAATATGAGTTCGTTATGGATACGATCTCAGTGTAAAAAAAAGCGGTAATCACTGAAGTTCATTATCCGAAAAAAATGCGTGATTTTAAATTATTCGCTGCGTGCTTTGTGTTTTCCGTATTTTCTGCGGGTAAGTAGTGATTCATGGAAAATGTTCAATTACAATTAATATTTTGGTGTTGTCAGACAGAGCAATCAATGAATTATTGATAACCTATCATACTATAAATATTCGAAATTGTTTTGATTTCCTCGTTCTTTTTCTTGAAACAACCCTCGGATATTACTAAACGTAAGTGCTTTTCTGTGCATTGTCGATGTTTTATATACAGGATAATTCGTAATGAGATAGGCTGATTCTTCACATACAGCGTATTTCGGAACTCATTTGAGGCCGAACTGAATATATTTATTTTGTTGTTGTTGTTATACTCACACAGATTACGTCATTATAATGTCATGTTTTTTCATTAGGCTGAATATGTTTAATTAAAGTAGAATGACCCCTTGACAGTTTAGAGAGATTATTTATACAGGGTGTTCCAAAAATCAACGTCGTCCTTTGGAGGGCTGGTAGTCCATCTCATAACTGGCCAGAATACCACAATATAAACTCAGTAAATATTGATAGTTTTGGAGAATTCTTATTATCAAGTAGACAACAAAATTGTGACAACTGTTCCAGTTATTGAAGAGTTATTAAAAAATATTACTTTATTATTCGAAACTGTTTTGTATTTCTCAAATTTAGTGTTTATTCTACACGTGCCATTGGAGGGAACCTGTTATTTGGAAGATAAGCAATTTTAGTCAAAATTATGTATGTGACAGTTCTTGGCAAGTAATTTTGACATATCACACTGTCGGTCTGAAATTATAATACATGATCAAGATTCCAATGACGGATTTCAGTGCACACAGATAAATTATTCCAAAAATGGTGAGGTTTTTAAGGAAAATTCTATAATATCAAAAGAAGTATTCAGCACACAGTGAACCAAACTTATTTGAAGAATGTAATCTGGATAGATCAAATGATATAGTTTACTTGAAAAGAGAAAATGAACTTCTACAGAAGTCTTGAAGGCGAAAGATACAATCATATCCAAGAATGAGAAAATAATTATTACTCTCACTGGACAGGTAGACTATTTACCTAAAGAATACAATAGATTAATTTTGGAACGCAATGTCAAGTGAAACAATTCTGAATGAGATAACTTTATTGAAATCCAAAATGTTTGACTTCTCAGCAAAAGTAAATTTAAATAAAAACTGTGAAACTACATCGTATGCTGATATTCTGAAGAGTGAAAAAACAAAGAAATTTAATTTTCCACATAATATACCACACAATGTTCCTTCGTTGATCATAAAACCCAAAAATCAACAGACATGTCAAAAAACTAAAGAAGAAATTCAAGCTAAAGTAAATCCAATTTTCGCAAATGCAAGTATTACTAAAATACAGGATATTAGAAAAGGGGGTGTGTTATTGAAAACAAATACTGAAGGAGAAATTAAACGTTTATTAGAAGTGACTGAAACCGAAATCGGAAAAGACTATGAGATCACAACAACCAAACCTAGAATTGTTTTCATTGGACCGAAAAAGTTTAAAAATACTGAAGAAATCAAAGAAGAACTGAGCGTTAACAACTACATTTATGGAGAATATATACTGAATGTGAAATTTTCTAGACAATCAAATTTCTCAAAAAATTGTATTACATATGTTGAAACTAATGGAAAAACATTACATAAATTGGTTAACAAAGACTCTAGGTTGGTATAAATTCAGAATAAGGGAGGATTACAATGTAATTTAATGTTCTAAATGTAATAATTATGGTCATATATACAAAGACTGTAAAAATACTCTATCCTGCTCTGTTTGTGCTGAAAAATATTTCACTTATCAATGCAACAACAGAAATAACCCTTGTTGCATTAACTGCAAGATAGCTGTTGAAAAATTTTAATGGAAAACTAACTATGACCACATATGTAATAGTGATGAATGTTCAATTTTCCAGAAAAAAATTGCTTTGGCTAAGTACAGAACAAACTATGAATAGTACGATAACAACTAATTTCACAAAACTCAATTATTTCATTATTCTTTATATGAATATAAGAAGTTTATCAAATAAATTAAAAGAAGTAGAGGTTTTATTTGAAAAATATAAACAAACACATATGTTAGTCTTGACAGAGACTTGGCTCAAATCAAATGAAATTACTTATTTTAATATCCCTAACTTCTCAAGTATTCATCATTGCCGTGAAGAGAAACAAGGAGGCGGTGTTGCGATATATTTGAGAAATGAATTGAAATATCAGAAAATTATAAAAAACTTAAATAAAGAATATAATACAATAGAAAATGAAATTTGTCAATTACAAACTAAAATAAAAATCATTGCTTTATACAGACCTCCAAATTCAAAAATTGGTGAATTTCTAGAATACGTAGATAATTTGTTGGAATCGAAACAAAAACTAATTTTGATAGGAGATTTCAATTTGAATTTATTAGCAGACACTAATGATGTTATAAACTATATATATATTATAGAAAGTAACGGATTCCAAATTATGAATGACATCAACTCAAATTCTTATACTAGAAAACAAAACAATTCAGTGAGTATTCTTGATAACATTGTGACAAATTGTTACCCTTTCAATTTCAAAATTACTTTATTGGTTACTTCAATAAGTGATCATAGAATAATGTACACAACCATAAACAAATCTGACATTACTTCAAAAAAATTCAAAAGACGTTGAATAATAAAATCAATCAAAATTTGGAAAACTTGTTTCTGATTTTTTTGAACTGAGAGATGACCTTAGAAGCCAAAAATCAGTCATGTATGAAAATTCACATTGGAGCTCGTGAAAACAATGAGTTGATAACAGATACCATCATTAAAGAAGCTGAACTGAGAAATACTAAATTCAAATTACATAAACTCAATATTGATGATATGAACTTATTTACTGAATATAAAGTTCAAAAAAATAAAGTCAATGCTTTGATAAAAAGAGCCTCTCAAGGTAATAACCAAAAAATTAGAATACAATAAACTATTGCATGAGAAATACTTCAAAATCAAATAAAAATAATGATATTCAAGTAATAAATACAAATTGTAATATTATTACGGGTGAATTAAAAATTGCTGAGGTGATGAATAATCACTTTTCAACTGTTGGTGAAAATATATGTAGAGAAATGGTTACATATTATAATAATATCCCAAGAGAAAATTTTCCTCCACTCAATAATAATTCTTCAATGCTTCTGTTTCCCACTGATGAAAAAGAAATTTTATATTTGATATATACTTTGAAAAAAACTTGTCCTGATCAAAATTGTTTGGTAACCAAAGACATTTTTTAATTGAAACATATTTTAGCAAAACCTTTATCAAAATTAAAATTAATGCATACTTTTCAAGAGGAATATTTCCAGATGAATTGAAACACGCTTCAGTTAGAGCTATTTACAAAAATGGCGATCCTCAAAATCCCGGTAATTATAGACTCATAGCATTATTGGGCATTTTCTCAAAAATTATTGAAAAACTATTGAAAAAACGCATAGTTAGTTTCATCAATGACAAATACGGTTTTGATGAAAACCAGTTTGGATTTCAAGAAAACAGTGGTACTCAATCAGCAGCATTACAAGTAATTGATAAAGTTCGAGAAGGACTAGACAAAGGAAATTATGTGGTTGCAATATTCATGGACCTTAAAAAAGCATTTAATACTGTTGATCATGTAACACTGTTGAAACATTTGGAGTCTATGGGAATCAGAGGTATTGTAAATGATCTCCTTAAATCATATCTATCTTATAGAACAATCAGCACTAAATCTTGTAACTTTGAAACTAACAACTTTTTATTAATAAAGGAGTTCCTCGGGTTCTGTGTTAGGTCCAATTTCATATTTATTATACATTCAAAATATTTCCAGAATGGGTTTAGAAGGTAAATACACCATTTATGCGGATGATACAGTGATTTTATATGAGAACTCTAATCCTTCAATTTTAAAAACCATGATCAATGAAGATATGAAAAAATATGAAAAGTGGCGTTTTTCTAATCTTTTGTCATTAAATACAAATAAATCCGAATACATAATTTTTCAACAAAAAAATAAGCAAAAAATTAATCTTAACTTGAAAATAAAAAATGATGTTTTAAAACAAACTCCACATATAAAATATCTTGGGATATGGATCGGAAATTGAACTGGGAAAAACATATTGAAGTGCTTATGAAAAAAATGTCTCCCTTAATTGGATCCCTGAGAAGATGTCCCAAACTCAATCAAAAAATTGCAGATATGATTGTACATTCTCATATAATAAGTAGAATTACCTAACTCATAAACATTTGGGTGACATGTTTTAAAAATAATTTCAACAATATTTCCAATTTATATAAAAAAGCCTTGAAAGTCTTGTATCGTCTTCCATATGATTGTTGAATTGTTAAAATTGTTTTTTCCGTTAACCAGCTGTCGTCCCCTTACGAACGGCAGCCCTCAAAAGTCGAAACTTGTGCGAGCCAAGGATTAACGAGGTCTTACCTTTTAACGTGCGATTCCTAGCACTTTCTAGGGCCATCAGATAAAAATCTGAAGTCGCTGAGGATTCGAACCTAGCCGACCAGCAGTCAATGGTTTTAAACGCTTCAGTCTCAACCACTCAACCACTGAGCTACTTGATCCTTACATACACCAACAATTCAACTCTATATAATTACAGATAAATTTTCGTTAGAAGAACTCTATACAATAGAAACTTTCAAAATGTCCTTCAATATTGTGAACAAAAAAGTTAAATCAAACTTCATATTAACTAGAAATTCTGAAATTCATAGTTATCATAGTAGACAACATAACTTGTTCCATATTGATCCTGCTAATTCAATTTTTGGACAAAAGAGATTCACACATTAAGATCAAAAATTCCAAAAACATCTTACAATTAAAAAATCGATTAAAAATGTACATGCTTGCACAAAGGAATAAACCTAATTAAAATTCCATTTTCAGTACCTACTTGATATAATCAAGTCCTCCTCTATTTTGAAATTACCAACTACTGTTCTTTGTGTATCTGTATTTCTTCATTTATTCATTTCTCTTTTTTTTATCAATTTAATGTTATTTTTGTAATTTTGCTACTTCAACTTATCTCACTAAAATTTACAGAAATTGTTTGAAATGTTCATGAACATACCAGTTTTACATAACTGACTGACTGTTTTGTGATATTCTTTATAGAATAGATATTTTACTTCTGTACTCCTTGTATTTTGATGTATTACGTATTAATAAATCTATTAATATTAATATCAATAAAACTTTTATGAATTTCGTGAAGATAGAAAACCTTGATCAGTATTTCGAGTGCCGCAGGTACAATCCAAAATAAAAATATTGATGCAATACCTCTAAAAAAAAAACATATTTTCCCGATTCACGAGGTAATTTACTTTATTATCTCACTTTAAACTCTTCATACTGTGAACAAAATCACTACGCGAACCTCGAGAGTTATTTTAAACTATTTTTCATTCGGTGTAATTTTTGACATGATACAATATTCACTATCTTCCACTTGAGGGAAAAAGATATTTCTAGTGTGCTACAATGGGAGCTCATTGTGAAATTATTTCAATACTCGAAAAGATACCACGCTTGCATTCGACTTGGTGGCAGGCAATTTGAACACATTTTTTGAATTTTCTTTCTCTTTTGTTGACAACTATGTCAATCAATTCCTGTCACTTCAATTTATCAAGTGTTTTCATTCGAATTCCTAATTATTGAAATATTTTCAAAATGAGCTCCTATTGCAGTGAACTGTAGTCTAGTTCCTAAATTGTAGATAGTGACTCATTGTTCATTTTCAGGTTTTTACGGGATTTGAAAGTGCGGGGAGATGTGAGAAAGTGGCAAAGTAAAACTTGATTTAAAACCTAAGTACCCAACTGATTTCTGGTCCATTTCTTGCCTGCTTCATATGAATTATGAACCGTACAACCTATGAATCACTATCTACAATTCAGGAACTAGACAATAGGAATATCTTTTTCCTCTAGTGGAAGATACTGAATGTTGTATCATATCAAAAACTGCACCGAAGAACAATTTTTTTAAATTACTTGCTAGGTTCGCGTGGTGATTTTTTTCACAAGATGAAGACTCTTACTAAGATAATGAAATAAATTAGCTCGTGAATTGGGCAAATATGTTTTTATTTCTCCAGAGGTATTGCACCAATATTTTTATTTTGGATTGTAATCTATAGAAAGGTTTTCAAAGGTTGCAAAACTCAAAGATTTCGATTTTTACGAAATTCATAAAATTTCCAGTAATTTCAAAATTATCAATATTTTACTAAGGTCATATTGATATATTCGGGTTAGTCATGAGTAGGACTATCAGCCCTCCAAAGAATGAAGTTGAGTTTTGGGACACCCTGTATGAAGCCATGGCTTATATTATGAATTGGATGAAAAACAATATATTTTTTCATGAAAATAAGAATTTTGTGGTTAGTACTTTTACAGAAATTTGCTGAATGTACGCGAAATAATTCAAGAGATAAAAAAAACCTCAGTTCAACCCTTTAAAAAATATCACACTTGAAAGAACGGAAGAAGAATTAAATTTTCAATATTCGTTTCAAATCCAAGTTAATGTGTTGACTGATGTTGAGTTGAGTTGCAAAAATTTACTAACTTAAAAAATCCAAAACCTCCATCTACGATTTTCGTTGACATTCAATGCTAACAGTATTAGTGCTACACCAGTGAATGTTCGTATATTGTTATCAAATTTAATTTCAGAAAAACTAAAATTGAGACTTCTACATAATTCTTCATCTCCAAAAATTACGTTGTAGTTGTTCGATAGCCCCCTAAATTTATCGTGCTTTGAATCGGACTATTATTCCCAAAAATAGGAGTGCACCCACCATCTCCCAGACTCTGTCGGTATATTTTTGCATTCAAAAACTTTTTTTCTAAATGAAAGGTACAGCATCAGTAGCTCCAAACTACTGACCCAACTTCAGAGTGAAATTGAGAACTTTCAAGGCCTACTTCGAATTTATATCATCGCCAAAAAAAAGACAAAAGAAATGCGCTAACAATTGTTTTAAATACAATCTGCCTACGCTACTGTATTCGATATACTTTCGAATCGATGATACCAGAACTATTTGAATTTTTTTTTTTCAAACAGAATTGTATTATTCAAACTTAATTATATAAAATTTAAATTACCTTATCAAAATATTTTGAATAATCGGTATGTTTATCGCAATTATGTAAATATTATTATTTGTAATGCTCCTTTAGGCCTCTATCAGTTTGAATATGAAACACTTCCTACGCACAATAATTTTTTTACACCCATTAAACAGTAAGGCAATCCAGGAATTATTTATATATACATTTTTTATTCTATTGATTTTGAAGTGGAGTGAATTGAGATTGTCCGTGACTAACTAGACAGATTATGATACTTCATCAAATTAAAATAGTTCGGAAAAAATAAAATGTTCAACTCCAAACAATTATAAAAAACGAATATTGAAATGGTTATTTAACGAACAAGTGTATTTATGAGGGCGATTAACAATCGAGATAATTTATGTATTTCATTCAATCACTTGTATAAGAATGAATATTCTGACAATGTTGTAGCAATAATTACGTTAGCCTTGACTGGCATCATAGTGACAAGATGTGAAATGAAATGTCAAAATAATCTTTTGTTTGCTTTCCATTTGATTATATCTGAAATTTGTGGTTGTGGAGAAAGCACAGTCTGTTACTCGTTTATAATGAAAATTCGTTATGTTCGTGGTTCCTCGCACTCGCTTTCAGCTCGCGCTCAGAACTTCCCGCTCGCATCGAATTTTCTATTCTAAGCTTGTTACAGAATACACTATTTTTTCCATTGGACAAAGCAACCTAACAACATTGTGTCAATTCAAACTACTTTCACTAAACCACAAAAAGGTATTAGGTGTTGCGTACACGATTGATGGTTGAAAATTTTAATTTTGTTCCTTCTTAATTTATGCATTTTTTTTCTCAAGACCATACCTGATAGTGGAAGAATATCAACTACATCGTGAGTTTATAATTTTAAGATCATTCAAGATGAGTCATAAAAATATTCCATTTTCAATGGGAAAGTAAAAATCATGATCCAGTTCATCCAGAAATGGTAATTAGATAAGATTGTTTAAGATATATTCGAAAAATAATAAAACTTCCGAAAATGACAGAGATTATTCAAGCTGGCAAGAAATGCCCTATATAATCAATTTCTCTGCTTACCGAAGTTGATATATGTTTCCGTTCTCCTGGAACTCTGTTATGTAAATGATCATTCAGTAGATTATTTGGTTAGTTCCGGTAAATGGTTAGTAGATAATTTATCTGAATTAACTTTTGTAATATTTTTATTCATGGCCCTCTCGTTCATCCAATATTTATAATGAATTTTCCTTCAAACGCATTTGAAGAAATATTTACATATAGACAATTTTTTCATTTTTCTCTTCTTTGCTGAAATTATACATTCAACAACTTGTCGTTATTTTAGTCATCTGTGAAAGTGTTCCTACTATTCAAATTTATCCCTTTGAGTAAATTCGCCCATATTACAGCTAATTATCCTTAGATATTTGATTTTTATCTTTCTTTGCATACTAGTTTCTTTCTATGTCGAAATAAATATTCAATTTACTCATTTTGATGCATTGTGATAACAAAAACTTATACAGGGTGGGGCACCGAAAACGAAACAGATCGAATATCTTCGAAACGCATGTGTTCTGAAAAAAATGCAAAAACACGTCGATTTTTAATACAAGGGGGACATCTTCCTATCGTAAACTCAACAATTTGAATAGGGGAAGTAGTGAGTGTCACACATCATTGAAAAGGTAATTTCATAGGAATTCAGCCATGTCACCTACCTAACTTCCTATTTTAGCTCCCTCTTGCGGGAAAAACAACTGTTCCGTATTCCAAATTATGATACTTCATTTGCAAGCTAATTTAACATAAATTCGGTGACAATGAATTATGGAATTTTTCTGAGACAAAAAACAAAATGGCGGCTTCAGAATTGTAGGAAAGATTTGTGAAATTATGGTCCGAAGAAAAGAAAAAATCTGAAAGTGAAAATTCGCATTTTGATTCAAATAGCTGACTTTTTGAATTCTCTCTAGTTTTCATTGAAAAAATCATCAATAAATTAGATGAGGAGAATGTTATTAAAAAATATTACTCACAGAAATCGTTCATTTCATTGAAGCAAGGTTCGCTTCTCTCGCATTTAATCCCCAATACATTTTGTTCGACGAAAATCTATTTCGCTTTGCCACAACAGATTTTCTGAATGTCCTATTCATATTTTCGAACTGAAATCAAAATGCAATGCTCTTGACAGGTCTATGTCAAAAAATAATTTTCAAATTGTCACCGCAAAAGAAATATTTTCCTCATATCCATCCCTGATGT
Source organism: Chrysolina haemoptera (assembly GCA_958298965.1). Lineage (NCBI taxonomy): Eukaryota > Metazoa > Arthropoda > Insecta > Coleoptera > Chrysomelidae > Chrysolina > Chrysolina haemoptera. The sequence continues at coordinate 16,517,306 of OY282585.1, read as the reverse complement.
GTATGCTTCTGGAGAGCCTATTTTATTCCAATCCTATATCAATTTTCCTGAAGAGCTTGGCAAAGCGAAATAGAACCTTGCTTGCTTCAATGAAATGAACGATTTCCGTGAGTGATATTTTTTAATAATATTCTCCTCATCCAATTTATTAATGATTTTTTCAATGAAATCTAGAGATAATTTAAAAAATCAGCTATCTGAATGAAAATGCGAATTTTTACTTTCAGATTTTTTCTTCTCTTTTTAGTTAGAGTCTTTTCACAATATTTATCGGGTGGCTTGTGCCGGGGAAGTAGTTGTTTTCTGTTAGATATTACAAATAAATCACATTTTTCATTTTTCAATTTTCATGGAGAATGTTCCCCTTTTCAATATGAAGATTATTTTGCATACAATAGCTTCTTCAGAACTTCGGCTCTGATACTTCGGTATCCGTTTCCAATATGTGACATTTGAAGTATGACAAATCAAAGTTCTGAGGTATGAATGTTGTATGAAAGGACACAATCGTATATGCTTGTTGAAAATAAACTTGTGCCATTAGCAGTATGACAGGTATGATTAGCATTTAGATTCAGTGTCAGTGATCTGAAAATAATTGTTTATATAGGAAAGTGTGTAAATTAAGTCGCTATACAATTTTTATAGTTTATAGTTTATAGCACAAGTCCGTAAGAAATCAACTTGCCTAAAGTGACTTTCACACAATGTTCGTTCATCAAAGTATTCTTGAAAAATATAGTATTATATATAGTACTATATATATGCTTCAAATTTCACTCGGATGAAAGCAATTGTTGATAAGACGAACATTTAAAATTTCATAGGATAAAATTCAATGGGGTACTAGTCTATCATGTAGAAATACACCTGTGAAATTTCAGAAGAATCTGTGAATATTTATATTATAATTCTGTACACCAAACTATTCACACGCCACTGGACACTAAACAATTATTTGCCTGTATACGCACTGTCGATGTTGAGTTTCTATGATCTCACGACCCTCACGCTACTTACAAATGTTTACGAGATCTGTCATATTCAGTAAGTTCGTGACAGTGCGTGGTATACACGGAGAATAAAATAATAAAAAAATAAAAGGTAATTATTGATACCTGTGGATCAAATGTGATTTGTGATCGAAAGAACAATGTGTTTGCGTTCTGGGAAAGTTTATGCGACAGCAATTTCATTTACTTCAACTTTAATTTTGTGCTGTGTTATGAATACTCTCAAAAAATCAATTATTTTTCTGATTTCCTATCAAGTGACATGCTGAAACTTCTTTGAAATCATCAGCGTCCGTATCCGTAGATAATGAGCGTAGACATACTGCATTCGACTGTCTATGTTCAGGGGCGGCGCTTTTCTACACTTAAAAATAGTAATTTTTCTGGTTCCAATTCACAAATTCCATTCAGTATTCCACTTTTCTGGTAGGGCGAGCACACCGTGTAATTTCCGTTTAGTGGTCGTAGTTTACCCATTATACACCTATGAAAACGATGATAATTTTCTAGAATTTATAATTCAGATCAGTTCAGCATATCATTCAAATACTCTCGGTAGTTCAAGTAAAATTGATCCCGTTATTTTTTATAACTTCTGCAAATCCAATGGCAGACGAGAATTCGGGTTTCAACAAACTGGCGAGGAATGTTTACAGTGAGACTTGAACAAATCTTTGTTTTTTCGTAGCATATAACTTGAACGATCCATGGAAGTTTTGTGGTAACCAATATTTACCAGCTACATCAACTTAATTATTCATTGTTAATGATGTGGGGACTCGTCTTTCCATTCTACTCGAATAATAGGAGGTCATTGAGAACACGATCATTTCTTCAAACGACCTTGCTATCTGTGGTTAACCATATCGAGAAAGAGTAATGAATTTCACTTAATCATGACTAGTAGTATGAGGTTTACAGAAAAATTATTACAGATAGTGATGAATTATAGATATTCCATGGAAAAAAATAATTATCAGTCATTATTTTTTATACGATCCTGCCAGCCAATCGTTCTTCAACAAATCGCATTGAATACAATCCTGTGTTCAGTAAAACGTGACAAGGTGGTTCTAAAACCTGTACAAGTAGTAAATGGTTGGTGAAACACAAAGCTGCCCTGTACGGTCTTTTTCATAAACTGATATCAAAACGAGGTGACAATATCAGCACAAGTTTTCTTAAAACCAAATCAACATTGGAAAAATGAAACTGACAAATGGTACGATAATATACCTGTTGAAAGAAATACAATAAATGGATGGACTAAATCTGCTGCTGCAATTGGCTTGAATGTAAAGGACAAACAGATAACAAATCACTCGAATAGATCAACTGCTGTTAGCGAATTGGCAAAAAGTGGTGTAGAAGAACTGTAATTGCTTAAAATTACTGGTCATAGCAATCAAAATTCTATAAAACCGTACTTAAATCCCGATCAAGAACACCACAACAAGATCATAAATATTATGCGTGGTAATAGATCTTTTACATTAGAGAACAGCAACGAATCTAATGTTAGGTTGAATTTTAATAATTGTACTTTCACTAACTATACTTTTAATAAATACGTTGTGTTGAATTATAATTTTTTTTTTAATTTTCCGCCGAATATCCCTCGGACATTGACAAATGCCTCATAATTTCATGACAAATTTCTCAAGCTCAATTTCTTCGGCTTCGGACTGATACCAAGGAACGAGCTTTCGATTGTCATGAAATTATCTCGTCTATTATCAATATCCTAGGGATATTACTACTGATAGTTTCACTCAGGATATAGAATATATCTCCTGCGATATGAGGACCAATCAGAAAGGGACTTAGCGATAGTACACGCTTCCCAAGAAAAGTAAACTATATCTGACAAGGAGTCCTTCACCAGCTCTAGCATATCAGAATAATTCATCTCCAACGCGTTAGTTATACCGACGTAAGAGGACATGCGACCAGGTGACCCAAACAAAACTATGTGAATTGAATGAATAGTCGAGAAAAATTCAAACCGAGAAAAAGAAAATTAAGAACGAGCTAAAGAAAATCACTTGATATTGTTCTTAAGGAACAAACTTTCCTTCCGTTGATATCAACAGGTTTAAGAAAATTTGTATCAAAGGCAAGCAAGATGAAGTTGAACATATGCATGTTATTATCATTTCTAACACAAACTATATCACAATCAAAGAATTATTGTTCATGTAATGATCCTATTGTTTTCTACATATTTTTTTCATAATTTTGTCCGAATCATTTCATGTTAATATTTTCCACAGTCTATACCAATACGAACAACATTCATCAACTTATATTCGACTCCAATTCCAAATTCACAGTGTTCTTTTTTATTCCATTTTGAGTATAATTACAATACCTATTATGAGTACCCTAAGAATTATTTAATTGAATTTGGAAACATCGGCAACAGATCAAAATATTTTTATTTCCCAACGAACCTCAAATTATATTTTCAAAAGTACTGAATACAATTTTTTCGATTTTTAGAATACTCTTCTGGAGCAGACGACATCAATATAGAATGCATACCTTTGGAGGATTGTCCAGTGGCGATTAAACTAGTTGCGACAAAAAAATTCGCCCCAGGAACAATACAGTTTCTCAGGAATTCCCACTGTGGCTACTCCGAAGACAAGTCACCACTAGTTTGGTGCCCAATCCTGAATTATTGTAAAACTCCGGATGGCAGAAACGGTATTAAATTATTTTGTTTCATAATAAATAACCTAATTTTATCTAATGATGATCATTTTATCTAATGATGATCATTTTATAGGCACCTGTACTGACATAGTCAACTGTCAATCGCTGTTGAACACCGCAGTAACAACAAATATCCTGAAGGAATACAGATGCAACATATATTTGAGGAATAGTGTTCAAGTGTGTTGCCCAGCAGATACTCAAAAACTGCATACAGGATTCAGAAATACCAAATCAGATGACTATGAAGAGGATGAACCTTATATATTCGACCGTTCCTCTGACTCCAATAAAAGATCTGTAGTTTTAAACAATCCTAGCTCGGTAACTATACTTCAAGAAGAAGATTATCTGGAAGATCAACCATACCCATCAAGTGAACGGACATATTTCCCTAACAGCATAGACAACCAGTTCCCCAATCATCACCATTTTCATTTCCATGATCATGATCATGCCCATGACTATTTTGGCAATAATAAAGATTGTTCTTCATTTCATAGAACAGATAAATTCGGTATAAACGAGAATGAAGGATCTGATACTCTAAATAAAGACGTTAGCAATACAATTAGTGGTGAAGACGAATTGGTAAACCATCTCTCTCATGATGACAACATTTCTTCTGGTAGACGAAGCACTACAGAAAAAACACGAAATTCCAAAAAGTATGTGAAGACAACAAAACATACCTCAACTTCTGAAACAATTCGTTGGACAACGCAAATCACGAACTACCAAAGTACCACTCAGTCACCAAGCAGGAGCTGGAGGTTTCGGAAGCAACAAGAAAATAACACAAACACCGATGAAGTTATTAGAACAAATATTTTTGAGAACGTGTCTTCGATTTGCGGCAGGCAAACTGCCAATGACGACAGGATCACAGGTGGCAAAACTGTAGATTTGGGAGAATTTCCATGGATGGCACTTTTGCAGTATACTAACGATCAAGGGAAGATATTTGGTTGTGGTGGAACTTTAATTAGTAATAGGCATGTTTTGACTGCGGCTCATTGTGTCGACAGCACTGTTTTGAAGGCGAAAAGACTTGAATTGTAAGTATAAATACATCAGTCATTGAAATCTCGGCTGGTCCACAAATGCGTATTTTTCTATCTTTAATGGTGTGAATGATTTGAGAAAACAGCATGATGCAAATTCATTAGATTTTCACAAAATATAATAATTGTTTTAGACAAAACTTTACTTAAAAAATGTGAATCCAATTATATACTATGAACTGTACAATGCCAATCGTAAAAATATATTTGATTTGATTTGATTTGTTGAAAAGGGGAATATTCTCCATGAGAATTGAAAAATGATAAATGTGATTTATTTGTAATATATTAACAGAATACAACTACTTCCCCGGCACAAGCCACGCTGGACATTGAACTACATCTGACAATTGTGAAAATACTCTAACTAAAAAGAAAAAATCTGAAAGTGAAAATTCGCATTTTCTTTCAGATAGTTGATTTTATTTATTTTCTCTAGTTGTCATTGAAAAAAATCATTAAATAAATTAGTTAGGGAGAATGTTATTAAAAAATATCACTCACAGAAATCGTTCATTTCATTGAAACAAGGTTCGCTTCTATCGCATTTAATCCCCAAAACATTTTGGTCGACGAAACTCAATTTCGCTTTGCCAAGCTCTTCAGGGGGATTGATAAAGGATTGGAATAACCAGGCTCTCCAAAAGCATACACATCAGGGGTGGATATGAGGGAAATATTTCTTCTGCAGTTACACTTTGAAAGTTATTTTTTAACATAGACCTGTCATGGGCATTGCATTTTGATTACAGGTCGAAAATATTAGGACATTCATAAAATCTGTTGTGGAATCATCTACGGCTGAAAGACAAACTTTAACCTCTTGGAAGGTATTCATGTTGAAAAGGGGAACATTCGCCATGAAAATGGAAAAATGAAAAATGTGATTTATTTTTTATATCTAACAGAAAACAACTAAACTCTCGACACAAGCCACGCTGGACATTGAACTACATCTGATAGATATTGTGAAAAGACTCTTACTGAAAAGAAAAGAAAAAATCTGAAAGTGAAAATTCGCATTTTCATTCAGATAGCTGACTTTTTAAATTTTCTTTAGTTTTCATTGAAAAAAATTATAAAATAAATCAGATAGGGAAAATGTTATTGAAAATTATCAATCACAGAAATCGTTCATTTCATTGAAGCAAGGTTCGCTTCTCTCGCATTTAATCCCAAATACATTTTGTTCGACGAAAATCTATTTCGCTTTGCCAAGCTCTATCTGATTGTTTTTTTAACGAGGCGCAGCCGGATTGAAAAAATAGTCGAATTCACCAAAGTATTTCGCTCACGATATGCAAACAAAATTTTTTCTATAAACGTCGAAAAATATTGATCTAAAATAAGTAATATGTTTAGCTTGATACAAAAATTAGATAGTGTAAAATTTGATCCCAATTTGAAAAGTGTTGAAAATCCTTAATTATTGTTGAACATCAAAAAATAAATGATTTCTTGGATTTTTGCTTGATTGAGGATAAAGGTTAGAATATGAAAATCCCATATAGTTCACATGCAGTGTGCGAAATATGTATTTCGCACGCTACCTGGCGCACGGTGTCATGGTAAATATTGTTATCAATGCGCAAATATTGTCATTTTTTGACGTTTGTAGAAAAAATTTATTTGTTAGTTATCGGTCTTAGAATGAATCAGACGCCCGTGTTAAATCGAATTGAAGTGAATTATCCTGTCCTCTTTTGTAGAGACAGATATATAAAGAAACATTATTTGGTAATAGCCCTCATCGCCAACTTCTTGCGGTATCCAAGTTGTGTTATATTTACAAATTCATTTTTATTCAAAAACATATCCAGCATGTTATTACATACAATTTCAAATAATTTAACGAGTTAGCTTGGATGCATATATTGCTGTTACCAAATATAAAGGCATGTACACCTACCCCGAGCAGTTTGCTGATGAATACTTCAATCCATATCGCACTGAATCCTTTTTGCATATGAAACAGGGTCATGACAGCGTTCTGACCTTGGAGAAAAGCGTTCTTGGTTCCATGTACAAATCCGACTACCTAGAAAGTTCGGAAAACGAATTGGTCCTAAGAGTTTCGGCCTCTTCTTTAGGTCCACCGAACGTTTCCAGGAAATTATATCAGTCGTCTTGGCAACGGCGCTACGTATAAATATGGGTTGGTGCGTTCACCTCTGTTGGAAGACAACGATATATGGTTGAGAAGATTGTAGAGCCAGCAAGCGTTTCCAGGCTGTCATCTATCCTGGGTAGTGGGTCTTTCTTTGTCACGTTGTTCAGTTGTCGGTAATTCACGCAGAATCGTGTTGATTTGTCTTTCTCCTCCACCATTAAAACTGGATATAGCCAGGGTCGGTCAGATGGTTCAATGACTCCTTTTTTCCCATCTGCCTCTTCCTTCTTGACAAGAGGGAGTCTTCTGGCTGAGGGACGGATTGGTTGGGCATCTCCAGTATCAATTCTGTACTGGACCACTATCATTCTAGCCCCTTTTCCTTGTCCGTTATCGAAGACATCTTGGTATTTCCTCACTAAGTCTTTTAGCCGGGACTGCAGTGTCAGTTCTATGCCTTTCGATGATGTGGCAACCAGCTTTTCTAATTCTGCGGGTAGATTATTGGCTTGGCTAATGGTTCCGCGTATATTCCTGACGACAGAGAACATTGGCGAGCAGAGGCTCAAAGTTGTTTCTTTCTTCAAGGTCACTAGATCGTAATTGACATTCATGACCCTTACCGGTATAAGTTTTACGGCGCGCAGTAAGGTCTTCTCAAGTTTAATTTCTTTTCCATTTTCCTCACCGTGGAGCTCGGGCTCGATCATCACCACGCTCTCTTTGCTGTCTTTGAATGTTCTGCTCCTGTGGTCGTCCTCAATCGATCAAACTTTGACCTGTCTTTTACAAGATTGTTTGGCCGTCTTGAACTCCAGTGCGCGTGCCAGTGTATCTACAAGGTGGGTTGAGCGAGCTAATGTCAATGCTTGCTGGGTTTCTTAATCACAAATTCCATCTAAGTATGCTGAACCGCTAATCGCTTCATAACATTTTCTGGCGTAGCTGGATAAGCATGACGAACCAAGCGCTTCGAATTCTTGTAGGGATTTGCTGGATTTTTCAGCTAACTAAAATCAAAATGCAATGCCCATGACAGGTCTATGTCAAAAAATAACTCTCAAAGTGTCATCGCAGAAGAAATATTTCCCCCATATCCATCCCTGATGTGTATGCTTCTGAAGAGCCTGTTTTTTTCCAATCCTATATCAATCCTCCTGAAGAGCTTGGCAAAGCGAAATAGATTTTCGTCGACCAAAATGTATTGGGGATTAAATGCGAGAGAAGCGAACCTTGCTTTAATGAAATGAACGATTTCTGTGAGTGATATTTTTTAATAACATTCTTCTTATCTAATTTACTTAATGATGTTTTTCAATGAAAACTATAGAAAATTAAAAAAATCAACTATCTGAATGAAAATGCGAATTTTCACTTTGGACGGTTAGGGTTTGTACAATATTCTCCTCGCAACGCCAGTGTCCATGGAGTTTTTCGTCGAACTGTGGTGGCCTTATGCAAAGTTTTCCTGCTACGGCCCTGATTCTGAAGTCTTTTATCTTCTCTTGGGCTTCATTCAGATTTGAAAAATGACTCTGGAAGATATTGAATTTTAATTTTTTTTTGGTTTTCACTGATCAGAAGTCTACAGCGTGCGCAAACAGCGCTGATTCACTGCCAGCGGGCAGACACGATGTGGCCTGGAGAATCAAACCAGTGCCACCCAAACAAAGGAAACTGAAAGCGATTTCGTAAAATTTTATTAAAAATTTCGAAAAAGCAAAAATTCTTGCCATTTATGGTTACATTATTATGTTCCAAATTACAACCCATTTTCTCAATGATCCCAATTTCGGGAAAACCCTATATAGTTGGGAGGCGTCTACTCGCGAAAAATTTGGTAGTCTCTAGATGGCCAGCGACATGGTTGTGTGGTGACATCATCTTGTGTACGAGCCTGGCGATTTTCATTGTATTGTTTAAGCGGAACGGCTCGAGAATCCCTACAATATTATCTACATGAGTCTGCTATAAGTGCTATATTTGGCAATTTCCACAGAATTTCAACAATTTGAAGTGTTGATCGATTTTATGTCGCTTTGAAGTACTTTTACAGGTTTCTTTGGATGAATACCAAATTTTCAACATTAACAAGACTTCAAACGCCTCTTTTTTAAACCTCTAACCTGGTCATTATGTCATTAATTAAATGTTATTACATTTCAAAACAATTATTCTGATATTAGTAATTCTCGTACATTTATGAAATATTTTCAGGTATAAAGTGATTTTGGGAGAACATGATACCAGAAATGAGACAGACTGTATTTATTTGACGCTCGGAACAAAATGTGCTGATTTGCCACAAACGTATGGAATTAAGTCCGTGGTGAAACACAAAAAATTCAACATTGGAAATGGAACCGATGACATAGCTCTGATATCTCTCGATAGAGAAGTGGAATTTACAGGTAATATATATATGCACTTCTTACTCTGATATTGAAATAACAAAAAGGGTTGGTTAATCAACTGGGTAGCTTATTGGCTGAACGCTTATTTTGTTTGAGATGATATTTTGGCCTCCCAACAGTATCTGAGGAAGAAAACTAGTTTTTCATTATCTATATTAAATATTTTTTTTTAAGATAAACAATTTCAGAATACGATACGTTACTGCAAAACTTAAATATTCTTCCAGAAACTACAATCATGTTCACGCAGTAACTCATTGAAATAAATTGTTCAATAGAAGTTTTTAGATTTCCTTAAATTTCCTTTTTTTATTTTCATATGTACTTCAGAAGGTTAAAATACACAGAAATCAAGAAACGATTTTATTATAATTTATATACATTTTGGTGCAATAATGATAAGATTAATCATCATTATTTGGCATACAACAAATATGCAATATATTTTTAGCACAGGATCCAGGGTTTTTCACTAGACACAAATTCCAATAGAAATGATTTTTGGCAAACAGGCAGTTTCTGAGGAGTGCTTTGAGAAGAAAAATTGTTCTGCACGCGAACACCTATGGAAAGTGGGAAAAATTCCTGGGAAAACTCGGAAAATCTGTTTTCCATCAATGACTTGGAAGGGGTTGAAAATTTCGATATGATGTATGGAAACCAACTCGTAGATCGTGAAAACCTCTACAAAAAATATGTTGGCGCGTGTTTTCGAAAATAGCTTCCTATAAGAGATAATGGGCTATAATTAGTACTATCAGATTTCCGTGCGAACAACTCGGTATTTAAGATTTACCCCGATGATCGACTGAAATCTCTGCATCTTCTTTGTTTTTGATCGAAAATTCATGGACTGAACCGTGTTTGAAAGAAACATACAGCAGGCGATTTTCAGCAGAAGTGGTTGTATTTGATATTCGAATGTGAGATAATGATCAACGACAAATAAAAAATGAAATTTTACGAATTTTTTACTTTTTCCTATCGAATTAGGTCGACAAGCTGAGTTTGATCATAGTTTCGGGGGTCAAATTTAAACAAATCAGATATGACATTCATTCCCAATTCATTTTGGGAATGACTGAATCAAGTTTTTCTGAAGCCGTTGTTTTTTAGTTCGCTCATTTTTCATGACTGGATATTTTTACAATTGACGTAAATATATCAAAGTGGAGATTTCTGAGAAAGCGTACCTAACATTTCATTGTCAAGACCTTGTACTTTCATATTATGAATCTAAAAAACTCTGAGAAAGTTTTCAATAATGATTTTCTATATTTTCTGGAAATTTCCCAAAACGCCTCCAAATTCTTCGTATAAGTCTTGTAAGTTTATTCTATCGACTCTAGCTTTATGAATGTGCAAATATGTAGTTGAGAGTCTGCTCTTTCTGGGGGTGACTTTAATTTTTTGTTGGGAAATCTCAGGCCACTCTAACAATCAACAAATCGATGCAATAAATCGAGCGTTAATTCACCAATGCAGCTTTCGATTTTCAATACACCAAAAGTAGTCTGTTCGCATACTTAATATATTCCAAATTTCAAACCCAATGAATCGTAATTCAAATGAGTTCTATCACAACTTCTGGGGAGCTAGCTCACAGTTGCATTTCATGAAATATTCCTTTCATCAAATTTTTCTTGCAATACATCAACATTTGCTATAGCAGCAGATTCTTGGCAATAGCGATGGTCCAAAAGCTCAAGTTCTTGGGTCAACACTATCTTACACGGGTGTGAATCCAAAGCTCTTCGCAAAATATGACTCATGTAGTCTTTCTTTCAAGCATTCATTCTTGAGCACTATGTACCTGAAAACGATTTTGGAACCTCTCTAACAGTAGCTCTCAGAGGCCCTCCACCGTGGCCCTTGACCTATTATGGCTCACCCTTTTCATACTCACTGGATTTGCCTACTCCAGCAGTTGTTTTTCCTGATCTGAAGTTAATTCTGGAGGCAGTAAGTTTCCGCCCTTCTCTTGTTGAGAGGTAGGACTGAGACCCAGCCCCTTTTGTATTGTCGAAATTCCAATCTCTGTTTTTGTTTTGATTACTCATGAATGCCCATGAGTGGCTGGGGGAATGAAGTCCACCATGGTAGAACCCCGCCTTGCCATGGTAAAGCTATTGTACTTATGGAGGTCACCCTGTATCCCAGAAACGCTAGCACCAAAAGAAACGAAAATATTGGTAATACTAATACCTTTCGAAGTTACAAACGAAGTAGTGTTCAGTCCAACTGTAAAGGTGTGAATGTGTATGATACATTTGTTGAAAGTGATTTTATTCAGCTCGTGTGGTTGCCTCACTCGTTTCGCAATATTCCCCACTCACAAAATAAAATGCAATTTTTAACACTTGTATCATAAATAACTATTTTCGAAATACAAACCAATCCATTTTTGTTTTAGACTACATAAAACCTATATGTCTTCCTTCTGAGACTTCTACAATGAAAACAAATGAAACTCTGATAGTTGCTGGATGGGGAAGAACAACAACCACAGGTGAGATTAAGCATTACGTTTATTTTACTTCGATCATATCAAACATACCAGCAAAGTGCTACTTTTCCGCACGCAAATACAGTTAGACGAACGACGTGAAGCGAAGTTTGGATGAGTTTTACGTGCGGAAAAGACCCTTTTGCGGAAGTATCAATTATTGTGAATTACTGTGAAAGTAAAATAACACCCTCCCTGTTGAAGACAGTTTCATGTTCTGGCTTGTTGATAGTAAACATAAATGAAAAGAAATCGTCGAAAAACTCCACTGAACTTTGTAAAGAATGTTTGATCAATTCCTAATAGTTTTCAATTTTAAGGAGTGGGCATTGTAAAGTTTATAGTGAAATTCTAATATTTTAATAAATTTTATTATTTTATGTTTTATGTAAAGGTACCATTATATAATTCTAAAACGCAATGAAGTTTTATAATGAAATACGTTACCTACCGCACTTTTTTTTCCTGGAAATAATCACTTATCAAGAGTAGGTAGTTCTGTTAGCTGTGTATTAATTTTTAACAGGTGTTTATTTTAATACATATTTAATATCTGGTTATTCTGTGAAAGATATATGAATGTAGTGGTATCTCTGCAAGCTGTATGGTCTGTATGTTCATGTTCACACATATTAACATACCTGTTTATTCTATAAAAATTGTATGAACGTGTAACAAAATATGTTAAAGGGTAAAAATTAACATAAAGCTTACAGAATCACCACTATTGAAAGTTACTTCACACATGAATCACAATTCAGTTGCAGAGGTTCATTGATTTTAAAACCAATAAACATGAAGTTTCGTTGATTCAAGCTCACAACTTCAATGTAAATTCTGCAAAACATTATTCAAAGCCAATTGATTACGTTTCTTCAAGAAGAATTAACTACGTATTTTTGAAATACAGAATGATTAAAAAAATATATATATTACTTTATTTTCGATTATATCATATTTTTAATAATGCCATATTTTGTATTGTCTCCAATAAACCATCTTTCGAAGCATTATTTCCATACAAAATAGTGTCGATGTTTAACATCTGTCAGGCTTCCCGCAATGGCATGAATAAAATAAAATCAGTTTTTATTGACTTGGAAAGTAAGGTAGTCACTAAGGATACACTAAAAACAATTTTGTCTATTTTCCACGATAATTTTATATTTGTTGACCTAGTTTCGGTCATTACACCATTTTCAAAAGATCAATCAAAGAAGTAACGTAGTGTTGAGGAATGGGGCCCGGCGGTTAACAAGGCCCACATTCCTTTTTCTTGCAGACCGGTTACTTTTTTCAATTCTGGCAATTCGGGCAGTATTTTGAACTATAAGAAAAGATCGTTGAATTCAGCCCGCTATTAAAAACATTAGGTGCATCTGTAGTTTAAGGCTCCACAGATAAGTTCGCTAGAAGATTCTACTCAAAAAAATTATTAGTGTTCCATCCTTCACTGTAAAATTGGTACTATCTTTTGCAGTGAGAGAAAAATAAAAAGCATTGTTCATCTTTCTGAAAAATGCATATTTAAGAAGTGCTCCTCCAGTAATAAGGCCCAACCAACGATCGCGTAATAAGGCCCAAAGGCTTGTTAGAATGTGTGTAAAGTATGGAATTAGGTTCCACAAAACTTGCATAGGATTGACGGATGAAGATGTTAATGACTTTTACTGCGGTGAATGTTCTTGAAGTTTTTATCAGTTCTTTAAAAAATTATTCTATATATTCGTTAGAATTTTGTTAAGTTTTTCAGTCCTGATGAAAATAATATTTATTTTTGTTTTCATTTTATATGTAGTTAATAGTTTATATTGTAGTTTCCACCGTTTTTAATCAGTAAGAATGGTCTGTATACATACACATACAATCAATAAACAAAATCCTGCACAACTTATTATGGGCTTTATAACTCTAAAATGCAGGTAAAAGGGACCGAGAGCAAGAATTTATTATCTGCCTTAATTTGGTCACCAAGGTTTTAAAGGAGGCGAATGATATTATTATCATAGCGGCAAATATGACAGAAAATCACCTCATCAACTTTCGGAATTTTTTTAATGAAATATCAAGGTAAAAATGAAGCGGGACTTTTTACCCAACACTGTCTTACATTTTTCTCATGATAACATTCATAGACCTGTAACTCTGAAACAAATAAAAATGGATATAAAAGTTTTGCGGTTTTCTTACTTGAAAGGAAGTACTACCAAAATATGATGATAACGAAACGGGAAAGCTTGTAGACTTCTACGGGGCCGTGTCATTATATCTTAACTTTCTCCCAATTTTCACAATGATATTTTTTTATTTGTTAAATATTTCTTACAGAAAACTTCAGTCCAATTATGAAGAAAGCCAAACTACCAAATGTCGACAAAGAAGATTGTAGGCAATACGGAAAAACCTTGACGAAAGGCCAAATCTGCACAGGTTTTGGAAATGGAGTGGACACATGCACAGGAGACTCAGGAGGACCGTTGATGACTACAAGGGCTCAGAATTTTGAGTTCGTCGCTTATCAAATAGGAGTGGTTTCGTATGGATTTGTGGCAGAAGGTTGCGGAACTGCCCCCTCTGTCAATACGTTTGTTCCATATTATATGGACTGGATCAACCAAAATGTCAGTTAGGAGAAGAATTCGGGAATCAACGTGAACATTGCTCGGGAATCAACGTGAACATTGCGGAATTTTGAGATTCGAGCAATTTCAGATGTCATACCGGAGCACCTTTGGTGGATTCTGTTTTGTATACAATTACAAGGAACATTCAAAAGCCATGGAAGAAGATGAACACTACGTTCATGAGAATACTGGAATAATTTTGGAGACGAACCTCCAAGGAATTATGTTTTCAGTTTCTGGTGTTCATCAAATTTAATTTAGAACTGATAACTACTGATTTGTGAAAATGTTATAACAACTTTTGATGAAACGGTATTAAAGCAAAATAATTTATTGACCCAAATATTCCTTTCACTGAAAAACTTTATTGGCAGAGAAAAACTGTACTTCGTGAAATATACTTATGAACTGATATATGTGTATCATTCAAGTTGTCCACGTCAGAAGAAGTTTTCGAAACAAGGAACAGATTATTTTTCATCTTCTGGTTCATATAAGAAGAAACAGTTGGGATTGGTTTTAGGACATCATTGGAACTATATTTGGGAAGGAAGGATACAGTGCATTTTTTTAAATTTTGTTCACTTTCAAAAGGCTGTGAAATATCAATTTCATGAGCAAGAAGGTCGAGTAAAATAGGAAATGTTTTTCTTTAAAATAAATGTTGTATCAAAATTTGTATGAACTGTGAAATGTTAATATCACTGACTTGAAATTATTTTTCAAATGGTAGACCCTACATACAGTAACCGCCAAAAAGTATGTACCACATGGAAAAAAACTTATTATACATAAGAGTATTAGGAAAAAAAATCTGGGAAAAGTGTATGCATGTCTGATAACCTGAAAATCGATTTTGACACATGTCTCGTGATCGCTGGTATGCGGTGCAAATTCAGAACACTTGCTATGGAAAGCTAAAAAGTGGGGTAAGAGTGCAAGACATCGAAAAAAGTTAACTGAAAAAGTTGTCTAGAATTCAACTTTATACAAAAATTCGGAGTTTGAGAAGATGAAGATTTTTTGAATATTTCCCTACCTACATTCAAAAATATAATTTTTTTTCTTATGAATAGCGTGACTATATTGAAACATTGTATTTCAATGACAATGGCTGTTACATTGGTTTGTATTCAAAAGTTTTATCAGAATTCTACGAACAGTGTGATGGCATGACACTCCAGAAACATGATAGGTATTAGTATGTTCCAAATTTTGATCAAGTTTCGGTGTTAATCGTGCAAGAGCGTTTCACTTCGCATACAATCTTGAAAACTCTGATCCTCTTCAATTTGACGCACACTTTTTGAAATATGTGCGAAGTGAAACGCTCGTGTTCGAAGCGTAAAAGGGTCACAGTAATTATTTTCTATAACTCCGACTTACTATATCGGAATTAGTGTAATTCCGACTTAGTATATCGGAATTAGGACTTACCAACTCTGAGTCTACAAATTGTCTGGCCAGTTTTGTGTACGAGCGAGATTGCTGATTTGCTTGGATAACAATAATTTTCCCCCTAATTATTCCATTCAACAGAGTGTAGCTCGTGAACCAATCAAGACATTGCAATTTTTATGAACTCATTTACTTACTGTGATTACCTTTCATATGAGACATCAAATAGTTATTTATGCAACAAGTGCAAAAAGTAAGTTAGGCCGAGTTGGACAACACGTTGAGTGTAATAAACAATTTTTGCAAGAGTTGCATACAAAAATTTTTCTACGTTCATGCAAAAAGCAAAAAATGGTACGGCATTAAGTGTTGGAAAATGAAAAGCGCAACTCAAATAATTGAGTATTACTATTTTCCATTAATAATACTCGTTTTAAAACTTTCAATTCTGTAATTGTCAGAAATAATTTTTGACTGACGTCTCTATAACCACAGTTGCATTGTAAAAATCAAAATCATAGTAGCCGTGAGCGCGTATGTTATCACGGGGTGTGGGGTGTGGTCATAGTTTGCTCTATGCAGGTAGACGGTTTAGAACAAAGCGGATCAGTTTTGATTATGAAGTTTTTCTCGGGAAGGCATTGTTTGTTTAGCTCTGGCTGTTAACATTGATACAAAATAATATAACATATGTAACTGTTTAAAACGTATTGCCAATCTTACAGAATATCTGCTAAATATGTAGTGGGTGTGAACATTTATGTTTGTCTCATGATGACAGCACGTTAAGTTGAATGACAGATGAGTGCAATAAAAACTTTATTGCACTAGTGCAATAAAGAACTTCTTTTTCCACTAAATATAGTTCAATAAAGTTTTGCTTTTTGCATGAATGTAGAAAAAGAATATTGTGTTATTCCGTTGCGTTCGTTGGAATTATCTGGAGAACAAAACGATAGATCATTTCGAAAATTTGTTAGCGTGTCTGTCTGAAATATTTTCATCAATACAGTGTTGCCGCTTGTATCAAAAATTAGTAGATACTTTGTTATTTCAAACGGAACATCCCAAATATTAAATAATTTTTGGAACCCTTATAGGATTCCTCATTACTTTCACTAGTGATTCCCTACACCTATGATTTTATAATTTATGAATATTCGACTGGCAAGCTAGGTTAGGTTGCTCAGGTTAGGTTTGTGTGTCAAGTGCGATCGAAAAGCTAATTCACTCATTTTCAAGTCTCGCAAGCTAGATTAGCTGGCGCAGGATATGTTTGTGTGTCAATTACGAGCGAAACAACAAATTCACGCAATTTAAAATTTGGTGAACATTTAGTATTTTTGGCCAATAAAAGTTATTTTGAGGAGCAAATAATATGAGAGATAAACGTGATGTATATATTTTGCCTTCTTCATTTTGGTGAGCATTCATTATTTCTCGGAAACAGAAGTATTTTTGTTTCCGAGTAAATTGAGTAAATTTGATAGTCAGTTGAATACCACGCTATTAAGATCTTCCAATGAAAATCACGGCGTAGACTAGACAATATATTTAACGTTACACTACAAAAAAAAATCATACTGTATTTCATTCTGGGTCATTTGACCCCTTCAAAATGTAATATGGGTTTGTATTATAAGGGGATACATTTTCCGTTGTGTAAGGACTCATCGGTCCACAATATTTTATGTATCCAGAAATGTATCCCTCTAAACGATTTCTTATTTGTGAGTACAAAAATCGTAGTTTGCTATCTAGGAGCAGAAATGCATGTGCGTATAAAAATCGGATAAATTACACTGAAAAAAATGTGGTACGTTATATCAATAAAAGCCGTTTTTTACCTCTCCGTTCATTGGCAAAATACATTTTTCATCGTGGCAATGAATAAATATTCACTGACTTTTGTAGGTATTTATTGATACAACGAATTCAAGTTTATTGAGATCAAAGGTGATCGTTTCTTACATTTATGAACAGTTTTCGTTGCTCCTGCGGAAAAGTTTATTGAGGTGAGGAAAGGGGTACGGCTTTGAAAAAGATTATTGAAATGAAGAAAAAAGTACATTGGATCAATGTATATTATTTCATGAAAAAAATGTGGTACATAATATCAATGAATACCGTTTATTACCTTTCCGTTCATTGGCACAATTAACTTTTCATCGTGATAATGATTGAATATTCACTGATGTACGAAGGTATTTATTGATACAATGAATTCAAGTTCATTGAGACCAAAGTTGATGATTTTTTATATTTATGAACAGGTTTCGTTGCTGCTATGGAAAGGTTCATTGAGGTGAGGAATGAGGTACACTGAAACAATTTTTTATTGTTCATTACATCAATGAACATAATTCATGGTCCCAGAGCACTGATGTATATATTTTTAAAAAATATGGTACATTTTATTGATGAATACCTCTTCGTTTATTGGCACAATACATTTTACGTCGAGTCAGTGAATGACCATTCACTGAAATATGTATGTTTTTATTGTTACAATGAATTCAAGTTTATCGAGATCAATGATGATCTATTTTCAGACCTATGAACATGTTTCATTGCGGCTATGGAAAAGATCATTGAAATGAAAAAAGAAGTACATTGAAACAATGTATACTATTTTATGAATAAAATGTGGTACATTATATCAATGAATACCGTTTATTACCTTTCCGTTCATTGGCACAATACATTTTTCATCGTGACAATGATTCAAGTTTATTGAGATCAAAGATGATGTTTTTTAACATTTATGAACAGGTTTCGTTGCTGCTATGGAAAAGTTCATTGAGGTAATGAAAGGGGTACACTGAATCCATTTGAAATTGTTCATCATATCAATGAACGTAATTAATGGTCCCAGAGATGATTTTATTGTTACAATGAATCCAAGTTTATCGAAATCAATGATAATCTATTTTCAGATCTGCACACAGGTTTTATTGGGGTTATGGAAAGATTATAGAAGTTGTAACGAAGTTACTAAGTCCCAGTTTTGTTAGGCAGATATAAGCAACATTTTGCTCCCATCCTATAACTCCGTATTTAATATGTTCATGAATATAATAATAAGCTTTATGTCGAACCAAGCCATCTCGTGTTTAAATATACTCATAAATTTTGCCGGCATCTGTTCAGCCGAATCCTCGCATAGAAATCTCCGTTGCTGGCAAGTTAGCTTTAGCTGGTAGTACACAGCGCCTCCACTAGAGGGACCACTCCGCACGACTTTGTTATTTGCACAGAGCCTGTTAACTTAAGCAGACAGAAGCGATCGTTGAAGCATATTTTCAGGTAGCACAGACTACAGAGAAATCCTAAGAGCTCCGAAAGGAGCCAGCCGAAATAAAAGATAACTTGGAGATACGCCTTCCAATCAGGATTGCGATGTTCTGATGAATGCATGTTAATTATTTTGCATATCTTTCGGAAACTCACTGTATGCTCAGTATCAGTGGGAGACCTTCATTGCATTTACGAATTATATGCAATGATTGAATAAATACCACTTATTCAAATAATAAACAAAATAATTAGTTCAATGTGTGAGAGCATCACGAGAATAAACTGAAACATAGATTTAATGTATATCAATTATTGAATCAAGGAATAACCGATACTTAATAATCACCGTTCATTGTATTGATGAAAAATATCCATCGTCGAACTAATCTGAATCATTATATCAATCATACAGCATTCATTCGAAGAATGGACAATGATAACTAATTTGATAAATACAGTTTCATCAGTTGAACGAATACAATTTATTGCATGGGTGAACACTCTTCATTCGTTTGATGAATGGAATTCATTACCATAACGAACCTATTTAATGTACTTGATCATGATATCAATGAAAGTATTCATTGATATTATTAAGATCCGTATTCATAGTATGGATAACCAGTGGTACATTGACATAACGATTGCGTTCTTTGGACCAATATTGATAAAAATATTCATGGAGTCACTGAACTTTTTCATTGTATTCAGGTACCAATTTTTTTTTGTGTACGTTACCGTAGAAACTCTACCATTTACTGTTAGTTCATCTAGCGTTGCGAGTCTCATCAGTTTAGCAACTGTACATGTCAAAAACAGAATTAAACAGCAAATATTATTCCAGTATGTCAAAATTTGGATTTGATTCTTTCCAAACATTATTCTTCCACTTATCGTTCTTTTCGTTTGATAAATAATAAAGTTTAACTGAATTGAGTTTTCTATTCATGAGATTGCCTTACCAAATACTACGCCAGCTCATATCTAGCAGAATATTTTTTAAAGGTAGTTTTCTCATACTTATTTACTTTTATACAGTAAGGACCAAAAGTACGTTGCCCCCCCCCAGTAACTTATTTATTTTACATATTCCAAAAAAATGCTAGAAACATAAGTTGTAGGATTTCATTCGATCCTCGATTCGATCTCTTTAATTGTTTAAGTTTCATTAATACAGATTGTCTCAAAAAAGTGTAGCGACTTATAGAAGTTTATTTTTTTAAATGGGACACCCTACATATCATGTATCATGTATCATATCGGTTAAGGATGATTATCCAACAATACTTAGTTTGATGCTGTCTCCAAAGACTACGGTGATATTGCCTATTATTTTATCCATAAGCCCAATGAGTGGGAGAGAGAAACTTTTTCTAGCGAGTCAATGTATATTTTCTCTCACACTCATTGAGCTTATAAAAAAAATAATCGTCTCCGTAGTCTTTGGAGATATCAGTATCAAACTTGGTATTGTTGGATTCCATATGATCATGCAATTAAATACAGCTTGTCGTATTTAAAAAAAAAATACTTGTCGTAGGTCCCTGCGCTTTTTTGAGATACGCTGTACAAATGGAACTCAAACCGTTGAAGAGATCGAATGAAACCCTACAACTTATGTATTCAACATTTTTATGTAAAATGTGAGATGAAGAAGTTACTGGTGGGGGGGGATGGTGACGGACTTTTGGTCCTCACTGTAATTTAACTCGATCTGTTCTGATAAAAGCATGATCTCGTGATTTTGTCAGAACAGCTCTCATTAAATTGCCAATGAAACTATGTATTCAAAAACAACCACAAAAAATATTCGGCTAAATCTGAGCTCTAAGAAACTAAAATATTAATTTCTGCGTTTCTCCGTTTTTTTATATTCAGGCTACCAATTTCGAAGAATTCCTTCTTGAGTCTATAAAACATCTTTTCAGATGGAGCTCTCCTTCCTGGAAATTGCAGTCTATATATTCTAAAAGGTGTACCACACTTTGTCGAACATAAAACATTTGTCTTCCATGGAGTATCAAATTCTGTTTTATGACTAACAAACTCTCAGTGAACAATATTCACATATGACAGTTAATAATTGAGAGAAACAGTATTCACCTGAAGACGATTGCAGATTCAAGCAATTGAAACGTAGTGAAAAATTGAAAGAAGTAGTGATCTTTCAACCATTAAGACGATGGAAGTCCGAAGCACAAGTAATCAAGTTATTACATCGTCTACAACCTTCAAAACAACAGAAACAAGATGTCCTGCACTACCAGGACGACGCTTATTGCCATAAGCCTATACAATAGGAATAATTGGGTCGAAAATACATCAGAAAACAACTACTTTCGTGGCTAATACCACGACGAACGCTGAATTACATCTAATGAATTTCTGTGCAGAGTCCTACAAGGATGTCTCCGCAATTGCTAGTTGCATGGAAATGTTCATTGAAACATTTGGACCACCCATAGATCGATTTCCGGGTTCTTGCCCTCATCAGTATAGGGTAGGTCTCTGCAGACAATAACTAATATCTGCAGCAAATGATTCAGCAAACTCTCCATGCAAAGGAAGAAGCTGAGACACCGCCCGCAGCCTAGCGTTCAATAAAAATGCCAACAACAATGCATGCAGATTTCTTTAATTAGGTAGTTAATAAGCTATGATAATTCTATGTAACACAATAATAAAGGCAAGTATTAGGATGGTACTGAAAAATTTCATTCATATTCACACCAATTTGCGCTAAACTTACAAAAAGAAAGGACAAATGTGTCATATTTTCGTAACAAAAAAAAACAGGGTTTTAAAGATGTCATTCCAAAAAAATAATTTGTCAATAATTTTGACATTTGACAGTTCATGGATTTATTTACCAAACAACATAAACTTCCTGAAAAACTACAATTTTTCTTTTCCTTTCAGCTCAAAAAATTATTATTCTCACAGCCTTGTTAAAGTGGCACAAAATAAAATAAAAGCAATGTACATGTGTGAAGGATGTTAGCTTGTGAAAACCCATTCTTTCAGAGTGAAATAATGATAACTTGTAGAAATAAAATCAAGAAATAGTTAAACGCCAATAAAGTGTATTTCCAAATAGTGTCTTAATATTACTATAGGATATCAACACATTGTTAGAAAAATAAGAACAGCCCTCAAAAGTCAAAACTTGTGCGAGTCGAGGAATAACGAGGTTTTACCTTTCAACGTGCGATTCCTAGCACTTTTACATGGATTAAATGATTTTTGATATGAAAACATGTATGTTCGAATACTACTAAATTTCATCCCTAACAAACAACACAGAGATACCCAGATACGTTTTTATTTCCCAAAGTGTACAGCCGATACAAGGACATCGCTAGCCCGACGGGGGATGATGAATGGTGAATTCAGAGTGAATACAAAATCGGGCATGCAGTATTCTTGTTGAGATAAACTGTTCAGTTATTTTAAAATTACATAGAGTTTAGTGCATTTTCATTTGATTAGCTTATTAAATAGAGAAAATTCATCTAGAGAAAAAATTTGTAATTTTCAGGAATCTTTATATCTGTGACAAAATTTGAAAATCCAAAAGTATCTTCAACTTGCATATCATCTTTCTCCAACCCATTCTTCAAAATTTTCCTACCCCTCTTCAATAATTTAAAAATTAGAGAAACTGTGGAACTCACAAATTTTCTTTATGGCATATTATCTGTATGTATTTTTGGTAAAAAATACATTTAAGGAAGGATTTTCAGCTTTGTGATACTTTGCACATTTTCTTTCTTCCTCGAGGAAGCTACTGTGATAGCGCAACATGTCGATAAATACATTTTTGTGTAAATCAAATCGTCTCCTGTCTACACAAGTAGTGCCCAGTTTCTTTTCTCGCTGTTTCAGCTGGTTTCTCGCAAACGTATTGAAGTCTCAACTTGTCGAGTATTATTATTGAAAATTTGACGATCTACGTTTTGGTAGGACTCAGCTGCAGTTAATTTTATTTTTGTCCTCGTTTCCAGAAAGTATCATAGTAGCAAATGCCAAATGGCAACATTTAGATAATATTTAAGAAATGTGGTGAAGGACCTTCATAGTGATCTGCCTACAATGTAACAGTGTCGTATTCTGATGATAAAATAACAAAATCATGAAATGAAATGATTATGACGAAAATATAATAAAAAAAAGTTCCTTCGAGCCGGATTTGAACCAGCGACCTATGGATGTCTACAAATCATTTTCCACTACAGTCCACCGCTCTACCAACTGAGCTATCGAAGGTTGAGATATAATGTGAAAAATGTTGTATCAATAGGACAGCTGTGCATTACATTAATGAAATTGTTTTTATGTTGAAAGTGAAAAGATTCAGAATCAAAGTACTTATGTATTGAAGAACGGAAGTATACTCAAATACTCGTATGTTGTATGGATGTTGTTAAATGCATAGCTAACAAGAGTAGGAAGTTATTATTTTAATTTTTTTTTATAAATAAGTATAATAAGTATATTTTTTATATCAAGAAAATGACGAAATTGGCCAAGTATGATCTCAGGGTGTTATTCTACCGTTGTTCGAGGGTTTCACTGGAAAGCGATAGCCGTTATCAGTTGTGTTATACCTATCACGCATCGAGTGTGCTTAAGTGGTTCAACTTCAAACTCAATTGAATTCGTTTTTGGTAAGATTTTTATTATTGTTAATAAAGTAACTATGGTGTTGCGTAAATTATAAAAAAATATTATGCATTCTTCGTTACAGCCCATTGTACGTAATAGTAGCAGAGCTTGGACCCAATGGGCACAAGGACGTTGAAATAACGTTGTGAAATGGCTGAAAACCGAACGTTTTTTCAACGAAAAAATGTCGCGTGAAACAACGTAATATTAAACCAATTGCTTACTAATTATCGCTTTATTGCCGTTTTCTATCAGGATTTTTTAATATCTAAGATACTCAATAAAATAACATTGTTTTGACCAAATAAAAGGTTAAGGAAAGTATCATAAACAATGATAAATGAATCGAATAAAGCAAGTTTGATTGAAAATTATTTTTGAATTAACATAACGATTGTTAACGTATATGTAACGACTTGTTGAGGAAGTAACGTTGAAAACACATCTTTATAACGTATTCTTTCAACGTTGAAGATTATACCAAATTATTTCCCTTAAAATTTTCAACCAGAAATTTTTATTCAACCAATGCCACGTCTATAATACACTGTAAAAACAGATTATGTAAAAATACATGATTTAATTTGGGATACGTGATGCCATGATCAGTCAAGTAAATTTACTTTTCGAAATGTAAAAAATTGTAGCTTTACATGCTGACCTGTATTTTTTTACATGTACTACAGAGTATTTTTAATAGAAAATTACATGATGTTTGCATGATGTATCAAGCAAAATTACAGGAAAAATGTAACCCTTTCGTAAATTTTAGTAATTATCATGTATTATTTACTTTTTGTAATAGGTACTTTTACAGACACTTTACACATGATTACATACTTTCATTGTATGTTCACCAAATATGACTTGTAAATATGCCATTCGAGTATAGTAATTTTCAATATATTTACCAACCCCGTTGAGTATTTTTGTAGTACAGGTTGTCACACATACACTGCGGTCCATAGGTATCGAATAAATTAATTTTCTACGTTATTAGCCATTTTCAAGAAAAACACTGGAACACTTCTATTCATGTTTTTTGAAAAGACACTTTTTGACAAAAAAAATTGCCCCTCTTCCACCCCCGTCAAAGTGACAGCCAACCCCCAATTTTTTCAAATGGAATAGGGGGTCAAGTGATACCCCATGTCAAAGGGTATTCAATTGTCTATACAGTCATGTCAATTTTTTTGAATTTCGTCCATGCGTCATGAAGAAAATAATTTTCAAAATGTTAAAAAGTATCACGTATAATATTAAAGTCTCTCTATATTCAATGCACCTCAATTTTTAACTCTACTATCAAGTATGAAAAACAACAGTTGGTAAATAAACCAAAAAAAATATATTTTTTTACCAATTTTTAAATGAACCAACTGTTGTTAGCCATACGTGACAGTAGAGTTGAAAATTGCATGTAAAAAAATTGAGGTGCATGGAATATACACACTTCAATATTATACGTGATATATACTTCTCAACATTTTGAAAATTATTATTTTTTATGACGCATGGACGAAATTCAAAAAAATGGACATGACTGTATTGACAATAGAATACCCTTTGAAATGAGGTATCAATTGACCCCTATTCCAGTTTGGCTGTCACTTTGACGAAAGAGGGCAATTTTTTTTTTTTTTTTGGCAAAACGTGTCTTTTCAAAAACATGAATTGACGTGTTTCAGGGTTTTTCTTGAAAATGACTAATAACGTGGAAAATTAGTTTTTTCCATACCTATGGACCGCACTATACAGGCGGTTCATATTCGGAATCATTGCTTTACTGTTTGTGAGAACAGATATGCTATATATGCTTGTATTGTTGTTTTTCCTGGGGAACCTGAATTTTCTATCAAAATTTTAATCCGCAAGATGTAGTACGATAAAATTTTGATTGAAAATTTGGATACTTAACTCAAAATGCCAACACGTTGGCATAATCGCATATCTACTTTCATAAGTAATAATGCAATGATTACAAATGAGCCTACTTCCTTTAGGTCGTGTTTCTTGAAAACACACGAACATTCATTGAAAACTTGCGAAAGTTATTAGCGCAAGTCACAGGATATGTGAAAAATATCAACGAACCAATAATTATATTTATCAAGAAATAATGTATACTAGCCCCTACTATATGGGGGCATTTCAAATAAGGAATGAAACAAACTAGATAAGGAAGAATATCTTCAATATATTGTGTACACTTAAATTCATAAATGAAACATTGTTTTCTAAATATCAAGAGTAATCCTAAACTCTCACTAAAAACTTTACACTCAAAACTTGTAATAAAATATAAAAAAATAAAACAGATAACATGAAAAATCAGGTTCAGAAAAAACAAAATCAAAAACTCATTCCATACATAATTTCTCAAAAACAAAAAAAAATCACAAAATGACCAGAAACGTAACACATAAGTATACTAATTAAATATTCGACAACTTGTTGATTAGCGCAATTACTTTTCCCTTTGTCGCGACCTTTCTCTTCCCTTTACTCCCACTATCTGGATGTATTTTGAAATGATACCTTTGGATCATTTCCATTGTTGTTGCCATACCAATAGGGTATCGGAGGTTGAACACATAATACATACAGAATGCTGTCGTCATGGCATTGAGGAACTTGTGAAATTCCATCTCCAATATTATTTCACCTTCCATACAAATAAGGTATTTTGAATCTGAAAATGAATGAAGAGTGTATTGATTTTTATGAATTTGTTGTTTGTTTGTTTGTAATCTACTCGTTTGGACTTGATTTTGACCCACTTCTAATTATCCGATTGATTTGAAATTTGGCTACATAATTCCGGTGACAATGCAAGAGAAAAAAACAGAATAGCGGCTCCAATATGGCGAACGAGTTTTTTAATAATAATCCGATTCGATTCAAAATTGGTATCTAGGGGTGTTCAGGGTTGCAAATTATGATTCTTTATTCAAAATTGAAAAATTCGAGATGGCGGCTCCATTATGTATGCAGGTGTTTGCGCAGTGTCAGAAATCATGAATTCATTGTCCAAATTTAATAAACCAAACTAAAAAGTAGAAAGTGAATAATAGTTTAAAAAACTAAAAAACACGCTTTTTATAGAAAACCAAACTAACAATTAAAAAAAAATACTTGTTAAAAACCACTTATATTTATAGCTATATGAGGGTTGTTGAGTGGTACATTATTGGAAAGACCTATCTATCAATTGTGATTTTGCCATATTTTCATAAAGTGTAAACTCGAAAGCTGATAATATCATGTTAGAGAAATAGTTGAAAAAATAAATGAGAAAAGATGGGGTGTAGCATGAGTCTATGACACAAGTTATGTAATTATTGAGAAATGAGTACTCACCAACGGCTATTACGGTTGGTTCGGCAATATGGTTCTCTTTTTCAAAGTCACTTATATTCTGCAACAAGAAATATTTCATTATCAATGTTCCATTCTATAAAAATCAATAATCTTTACCTGATATTTCCGGAAAAATACTGTGAAATCTTCTTTGAAGTACTTGGCCAGAATATATATGGAAATCAAGAAAGGATCCTGAAAATGAGCCTCGTCTTCATGGGATGATAATTTTGTTTTCTTGGCAAACCGTATGATCTTTTCGATCCTCATCTGGATGTTGTCTTTGAACTGCTCCAGTTTAACACCTGTGACTTTTGTAAAATGCCAGTAGAGAACATTTTCTCGCAGAAGAACTGGCCATTCTCTTCTTATATCTGCTACTGTTGGTATTTTCTCCATATCATTCAGGAAAGCTCTCTGAGCAGCATATGTTTTTTCAAGATTATTCCAGAAATCGACATGGGTATCATCGGTAAGATTTAATTCCACTCTCAAGCCTTCGTGGTCTATACCAGGATCAGAAGTTTCAGATGGGTCCCAGTTTGAACAGCCTGCTCTCATGTTCGTTAGACTCTTAATCATTTTTTTGGGAACTGGAGTCCTGATTGATTTATTATTTCTTTTGTGAGGTCGATTTAGGTAGTTTGCACGATCCATAAGTTTGGCATAGATCGAATGACAACCATCTCCCAACGTAATTCCTTCATCTGTATCTTTCAATATTGGAAACCTATCAACAAGCTTCCTAGCAACGATTCGACAAGCCTTCGATGGTACAATCGATTTAATCGCTCTCATCTCATTTACACATACTTGTATAATTTCAGTTATTACTGTTTTAGTTTTTGTCCCGGCGTCTTCTAGATGTTTTTTAATATATGTAGGCATTTTCTCTATGGGCAATTCAAAATCTTCCCATACCACTTCATTAACTGGAGGCAGAATATTGCATGCTAGTATTATTGGCATTTTAGTGATATCAACTGCCCTTGACGAATTCTCCATGGTTTTATCTTTATCAGAATGGAACTGTGGATCATCTTTACTTGGGACAGTATCAAGTGAATCAACATTCTCGGAAAGTGATTCAATTGGAGATAAAATCCGTTGCGACTCATCAGGAAGGGTATCTGTGGTTGTTAATGAAGAAAAAGATTCACGTCCTACATCAGGCTTCCAGTCTTCATCTGATTGAAGTAATATAAATGTTTCTCTTTTGAGAAACAAAAGTATTTCGTCTTCGTCTACAATGGTGCCATCATTGTCTACAGCAAGTTTACTTCCATTCACGTCGAGTTTTGCAGAAGCTGAAATTAAATTAAATTAAAAGTAATACAAAAACCAGAAAGTGAAATTGCACTGGAAATACCTTTCAATAAAAGATTCTCATATATATTAGGTCCATCAGGTACAACTACAAATGCTTTCTTGGTTCTTGTCATGTCCCAAACTTTGAACAAGTGCATCTGAAATTTGAAAAAGTGTGTACGACCCCAAATTTTACTTCACCACACATGTAAAACGAAATGAAAAACTTTTTGATTATTGTTCATCAAGAACAAAGTAATATACAGGGTGTCCCAAACTCGATGATCTATTAGACGTTTCTGGAGAACGGAACAAGGATTATTTTAAAAATTGGGTTTCTTAGGTAATTAGTTTTGTTCTATCGATCTAAAATATTTTCAGCACTGCGGTGTTGCCACTTCTACTGAAAAGTAGCAACAACTTTGATATTTCAAATAGGACACCCTGTATATTATTGCATCTTTTGCTTCACTATTACTTTTCGATTATTTTTGTTTATATCTATAGTTTTCGAGAAATTCATTTACTTCCTTATTTTCTGTGAGAAACATAGCTTTAATTAAATGTTTATTACTACAGTATTTGGAATCGTAGAAAGCTTAGATTTGGGATGTAGCTTGACAATGTCCTGTGTATTAGTTATGTCTGAGGGAATTCGTCCTCCTTTATACAGGGTCCTTCAAAATACAGGGTCTTTCAAAATTTTCATGGTGTTTCTGTCAGGAGAGAGTATTGAAAAGGATCACAATGCAGATATTTTGAATTTGTTTTATATTCACGGTGGGAATTGTTTCAAGAACATGCAGCACATTTAATGAAATCTATCCAGATTTACTACAACTGAATTGAAAAATATTCCCAAGTATTGAACGGAATTATGCTATGTTTGATAAAGTTGAAGAACCAAGAAATCAAATAAGGCCGATAACTGGAGACGAAGTGAATGAAATTAACGTCTTGGGATATTTCCAAGCCTACCCTCATGTATTATTAGGAAGAGCTGTTGAGGATTTAGGTATGCTCCGCACTTCGATATGGAGAATTAAAAAAAACACAAAATGCATGATTTTAAAAGAAAATGTTTGACAGGCACCGTTTATAAAATTACTCAATATTTTCTGCACAAAAGTTGAATGTGGATAACAGATAACGAGGTATTTGAATTCGAATTGGTCCCATTTTGGTAGCAAAACAATTTCAAATTAATCAATATTCGATAAATGATAAAAGTTATTTGTATTTATCAGTAGAATCCAAATAAGAAATGAAATATTAGTTACAGGTAAGTAGAGGTGGCAATACTGCAACTGCAAACATATTTTCAAGAGCTAGATCGCAAAAGAAAATATGAATGAAAATATTTCCACATACCAACTACGCCACTAGTATACGAAAACTAAAAATTAAAACTTCAAATTATCACGTTGATAAACCTTGATTAGTGTACTGTTTCAGGAATTTTGCAGAAAAAAAAATCTAATTTTTTTTCGTACTTTTGACACCCTGTATCTCAGAGGGGATGCATTTTAGGACATACCTTGATGGGAACTTTTCACCTCGAAATGAGGTAAGGAATCTGTAGTCGGAGTTTGTCGGTCTTATTCTGACTCACCCTGTATATCGTATAGTGTATCGTCATGAAAGGATGCTCGAAAATTTAAAAATAACTTTACTTCGAAAAATTGAAAACAAAAATGATAAGGTTGTTTGTTAACAAAAAATTACCCAATAATGGGGTTGATAAAAATTTAAACTGTTCCTGGCGAGAGTGCCCGCGGTGCGAAAAGATAGCTGAAGAACATCTCAAAATAATTCATATGGAGCAGACTTAAAATAAAGTAAATCAACATCATCCATTCGATAAAATAGCAGAGTTTCTGCACATATTATATGTTGGGATGATATCAACTTGCATTTCTCAATGAAATCAGTTTTACTGTAAAGCCCAGTTAGCGAGTCATATTTAATTATGTATTCCGTTCCTAGGAATGAAATTTTTTCAAATTTATCACTTATAATGATTAAATCAATTTTTAATACTGCATATGTATCATAATCAACTTTTCTTGTACATATGTACATGCCCTGTTTATATGAAATACCCCTGTATGTTGCTGTATGTGCTACAAAAACAGTGTTATTGTTAAATCCACAATTTTCTATGATTGTTTTTGAAATATCTTCTGGGTAATTTACAACAGAAAATGGGTTTGCATCATCTGAAACAACTTTATCACTGAATAGTGTTTCTTGACTTGAATTCAAACTTTCCAATAACTGATGTTTCGTTGCAAAAGACATTAAAACATTTTTGAAATTAGGACTGTGACGTATAATATTTTTAAAATAACGGTGTTTGCTTTCGAACCTCATTGACCATAAATGACGAAGAGGGCCAAGCATTTTCAACAAATGTGGATAATGGGTAATGAAATGATGTTTGGGTTTCATAGGTATGTCACCAAATATATTATTATTCGTTCGATCGATTATATAATCCTCAATAAGATATTTCAAAATTGCAATTTGATCTTCAGATACGACAAAAGCCATAATAAGTTGAGAAATTTTTCTCATATTCAGTAACATTTTCCAGCAATCACTCGTCATATCAATGTCGAAATATCTAAACGCGAATGGTAGAATAGTTAGGAGGTGGAACGTTTGAGTAGCAGTACCTGTCAATTTGTCTCCTTTTTTCACATGAATAATTTCATGATTATTATAAGGAGTCTCTAAGAATTTTATAAGCTTCAGTTTATGATTAACTTCTTGTAAAGTAACTCTGTTTTCTCCGAAAATCTTATTCAATATAATTGGGAGGTCATATTGAACTACTCCCTCATAAAAATCGTGGGCAATACATGGAGGAAGTCCTGGTTGACAAACATGAAAATTATTCAATTCATTCAGAACCGACTTGCATCTAACGCCTCGGTATAGTAAGTTCAAAGATGATGCAGTGTCAATATCTGAATTATGCGAGTCAACGGTTCTCATTTCGAAGATTTTGTCAGGTTCATCAGAGGTATTGAAATTATTTATGTAACAAAACCGACAGAAGAAATTTTTTGTATTGAAATTTTCTATAAAACCACCAATTTGATGACTTCCAAGATTATCTCCTATCATTGCAACTAATGATCCTTTGAGTATTGTACCCGGATTAATAGAAATTCCAGTACTCTCGAGGGTTTTTAGATCATTTACAATTTTATTGAAAACCGCATCAAATCCAAAATATTTAAGGTCTTTCTCATAACAGAGTGCAACTAGTTTGATTTGTGCCACTTTACATCTAAGCCAAGCTGGTAAATTAGCTAAAGTCATGTAAACACCAACAACTTTATGTTTTTTTTTTGAAGGGCCCAAAGGATTACAAACCTCAAATGCATCTTGATATAAAATCACTTTGAATGAAAAATTATTTTCACTAAAGAACATATTTTTGACGAAAATATCTCCATCTTGAATATCAGATATCTTATTATTTTCCTTTACAGGGTTTGTAAATACATAATCAAAAACATTTCTATTTTTCATTAGAATTTTTAATGTTTCCAGAATTGGAACATAATAAAAAAAAGATTGTTTACCATCCTTTTCAAGCATTATTTTATTAGGCGCTAAAAAATCGTTTTTAGACTTATAAAATTTATGTCGCCTATAATTGGTACGCAATGGTCCTGTACCTTCATTGAATATCTTGTGAAACAGATTGTCATGAATAATTTCGGACACAGCTGGACTCTGACAATTAGCAGTTGTTAAATTTTTAAGAATAAATCGCGTATTCATCTTGCTCAAATCATGAATCCCTGAAGAGATAGTTTGCAGACAATGTTTATTGCAAAAAAATTTTGCTTCCAAATTTAAATACATGTTTGATAAAACATCCAAACTCATTGTGCTCAATTCTTCAGTAGAGTACACATCAGTTGTATGGAGATTGATATCATCATCAGATACATCTTCATAGTCTATATTGTCACCTATAATGCAATTATTTTCAGGGACAGATCTATCTCTAATTGATAAATATTTCGTTCCGGACCTGCCCCCCGGGTGTTTACGTGCGAAATGATTTCGCAACACTACAACGGATTTAAAAATGTTTTTAGACGCGCAGGTACTCCAAGGGCAACGGACATCTTCTCCACCTATGCTAATATGTTTGTATACATGTTTCATGATATCTCTCCTATTGTCGCTTTCAAAACTACATAAATTTATGTCACATTTATAATATGCTTTCTCTATTACAGTTTTCAGTGATAACTTTTTATGATTTCGAATTAAATGACTCTTGAATGAGTTATATGTGTGAAAAATACCACCGCATTCTGTATACAAACAAATGAAATAGCGGCAAGTCTTTCGATGAAAATATTGATGACTATTATATTTTATTATTGTCTCGAAAGCACACGAACAAAAAGAGCACTTGAACATCGTAACTATAGGTAGGTACTCACCGTAATATTTCACTTTTTAATCACATCAATTCACAATTGAAAATGCAAACAAATGCAGAGCGACGTTCACGACATCAGCCTCAAGATTACTCAAGAATACAAATGCCGCATGCACGGCATGCTTGCAATCGCTGTCGTCTGATGCGCATGTACGCAAAGTGGAACAAGATGGCGCTTGAATTTACTTGTGCAGCAATGTAAATTTACATGTTTCCTGTGAAACTATGGAAACAATTGTAAATTTTATGTAAAGATGAGTAATTTTACTGTAAAGGCATGTAAACTTCATCAATTTTACGGAAAATTACATAAATAGCGGAAAAATTGAGTATATTTGCTATTAACGAACTGTAATGTAATAATACCAAACCTGTATTGTATAGTTCGCAACGATAAACAAGTATTTATAATGTGATTTTACACCCTTTTTTTACAGTGTACGTTTTAAAAACGTACGTGTGCCCATTGGGGAAGTAGGTACTCAGTCTCAGTACAAATACCCGAATACTGTACTCTTGAGTACATTTCTGGTACTCTGTACCCGTTACCCAGTACATTTTATATAAAGTACTCGGTACTCGTACCCGTACATATCGCGTAAAAGTATCCGATAACCGCGCTTCTGATGAGAGTACATTATTACGAGTACTTTATTGTGCAACGCGTCTGCGCCTGGCCTGTCTGTCCAGTCCAGCATGCCTCACCTAGCAACCTCAAAACTCCAAAGGCTTTATCTATTATCAAAATTAGTTATTATAAAGCCAATCCTGGCGAACAGAACCAACCAGTTGTGCCATTACTGAATAATTATTTTTTCTGCAAACGTCAAAAAAAATGACAAGGTTCGCGCATTGACAAAAATATGCGAAGTAACACTTCTTTCATTTTCCTTCGTCACCATGACAACATGCGCGAAGTAATGTGCCAAATACCTATTTCGCACACTGCATGTAAACTATATGGGATTTTTATATTCTAACCTATACTCCTCAATCAAGCAAAAATTCAAGAAATCATTAATTTCTAACTTTATGGTCTTCAATTCAATTCAATTCTGAGCAATAATTAAATAAGGCATTTTTAACACTTTTCGAAATGTGACATATCACCTTTTTTTTGAGGTTTGTAGAAAAAAATTTGTCTCGTGCGCGAAATACTTTGGTGATCGAGATAGTCGAGATAGTCGAGCATTTAGCGCACTAGAAACAAAAATAACTATTATTATTATTATTATTATCGTTAATTTTATCCTTTATGGACTGAAAACTACAAAATAGTTTAGTCATTATTGATTTGATAGTTCATGGTTATTTATAGGGTGCGAAAAGTGGTGAAGGTATAATGCAAGACTCAGAGATAACCCAATATGTGGTTATATTGTTCAATTATTTTTGGACTTGCTACATACAACTTGATGAGAAAGTACTTGCAAGAAGTACTATTAGAATTCGAGTACTTTTACTCGGAGTTCTGTACTCGGGAGCATGTGTAATGAGTAAAGTACTTGGTACTCTGTACTCGTTCATCAATTTTTGGAAGTACCCGGTACCCAGTACAATTTCCCATTACCCGGCCCAGCTCTAAATAGTAGGTATGTATTTGTATTCAGACGTGAATTTGACTCATTATTTTAAAATTATATTACTGAAGATTTTATAGTAATCTGAACGAGGTGAGGGTTAATCGATCTGAAATCTAGGGTGAAGCACAGCATCAAGCATCGCCTCAGGCATCAAAAACAAATACACGTACTAAATATAAACCACTCATAGTAAGGAATCGTGCATCGACTGAAGCATCGCATCGAGCATAGCCGTTCCCGAGAAATCAAATCAATTTGATTTTCAAGACTGATGCCTGAAATGAGATATATGATTGGTGCGCTCAAGGTCGTCTCAACACTAGCCGTATTTTGTTTTCTGTCAGTACCGCTGTTGAGTTAGAAGTGAGATGAGGTAAAGCACACACCAATATGTGTTCAAAATGAATAAAGAAAAATTAAAAACTGAAGTATTTTTTATTCGGCCTGCAATATGGGATAAAAGAGATAGGAGATATATCACAATCACTGTCAGAAGACATGTTTTATTTGAAAACAACTACTTCTTATTTCCAACACCTCACTACGACTGTGGTTTCATAAATCTGATGCCTGGTTTGAGTCGATGCTTGAGGCGAGGCTTGGTGCGATGCTTGATGCGATGCTTCAATATGTTTTTACCCTTAACATCTATTCCTTTGAAGATTGACCTCTAAAATTTAGAACAGGAGAAAACCCAAAAAAAAATGGAATGTGAAGATGAAGAATATGAAGAAATGCATATGGCATAAGCAGGCCACAGCTGGAATTAACAATGAAGTTAATGAAGACATCTGCTTCTTCCGATGAGGTTTGGTGAAAATGCTGTTCGTGCGGTGTATGGGCCCACTCTAACTCCACTAATGCTGAAAACGCTTCGCAATATGTGCTGCACCTGCAGTGGCAAACGCGCCCATATAGGCCCAATGCAGACGGAAAAACACGACATCAACACGACAACCGAGCAACATGTCGCTTGAATGTCGCCGCCATGTATATAAACGCAACTATTCACACGACGCGATACGACATGAAAGGGTATAGCTCAGCAACATTTTTATTTAGTCGCCAGTCAACAGTTGCCGAGTGACATAGTTTCGTTTTTTGGAAATGGCCGCCGAACGAGACGCTAATTTGAAAATCGTTCTTCAAGACGAGAAATTTCCGTGCTTATATGATTTCAAACGGTAGGACTATTCAAGAAAGAGTGTAACTGAGAAAGCATGGAGCGCAATTTCAAAAGAAACTAAGTTTTCTGGTATGTCTGATTACGCCTCGTCTGAATATAAACTCGGGTCCGTTTAGTTCGTAATTTTTCCATTCGTGCGTAATTGAAGATATTTTGGAAAAATCTTCGAATAGGTCGATTTCCTTTTCCAATGTGTCAATTTTGAACCCCACCCAAAACATATAGGGTTATCTGCATTCGAGTAAAAATGACTTCGGTGATATTTTTGAATGGGACACCCAGTATATTTTTCCATATTTGGTTAGGGATCGTTAATAGGAATCCAGTGATACTAGGTTTGATGGGATTATGTCAAACGGCTGCGGAGGGCAAAAAACTTCTCCACATGCCCAATGTGAGATTTTTAACTATGCTTCAGCTTCAGTAAATAGCTCCTTACGCACGGTAAACAAATGGCACAGTTTTCGTAAACAAAACGCACAGTTTGATATATCTCGGAAACGGCTCAATCGATTTGGGAGAAATTTTGTATGTGGATAGGGTTTTGCATTTTCAGATCATCTATATATGCGTCTTTTTTAGAAGAATACGATTTTACTAATAATTATTATAATAATGATGATTTTTGAATCTCGAAACCGGCCTCAACGATTTGGATAAAATTTTGTATTTAGATAAGGTATTGCTACTCATGTTGATCTGTATAGACGCTTTTTATAAAAAAATGTGATTTTACTCATAATATTATTATTAATAATAATAATAATAATAATAATAATATGAATTTTTGGATCTCTGGAACGGCTCTAATGATTTGGTCAAATTTTGTATTAGATAAAGTTTGGCGTTCAAAGTTCATCTATATAAGGGTATTTTCTGAAAAAAAGTCATTTTACTAACGAAAATTATAATATGCGTAATGCGTAATGCGTGTTGTAAAGCAATTACGCACTCATGGATCTACGCACTCGCTGCTACGCGGCTTCGTTCGTAATTTTTCCACTCGTGCGTAATATGCCTTTCACAAAACTAATTACCTTCTGAATCGTGTGGAGTCTCGCAGTCATACTCATTAGACATACGAGGAAGTTTTTTGCCCATATCTCCGTAGCCGACAAAATCACAAAATCAAACTTTTAATCAATACACATCAAACCTGTTATCACTGGATTTGTAATGACGATCCCTAACCAACTATGTAAAAATATACTGGGTGTCCAAATTAAAAATATAACCTAAGTCATTTTTACTCAAATGCGGACAACCCTTTATATTTTGGGTGAGGTTAAAAAATTATCCCATCGGAAAAGATAATGAATTTATTTCATAATTTAGCGCTGCACTGCATATATAGGAGGTGATTGTATATATTTTTGATGTCACAAGTAACTGAGAATTGATTTCTGTCTCAATCGTCTTGGGACAACCTGTATAATATTATATCTGTCCTTTATACCTAACCTCGAAATTCAGTTTTCAACTAAATTATATTAGTGCAGTGGGTTGACCCTTTCCATCAGGGTGGTTTCAGATTTTCAGTAAATCCGTGTTGCACCAGAAAATCAACCCCTTATGTTTCACTTTCGACGAAGGCTATATTTGTTGTTGGATCGAAGCCCCATCTATGCTGCTGGAATAGTTAGTGGTTGGTAACATATTTTGCTCATCCACTGCTCTCCCTACAATTTTCCCTCTAAAAACACTAGTATCATTATATGATAATTTAATAACTGACCAGTTATCCAGAGAAAATCAATCTGAAGTGATTGTGAGATTTTAAGATAATTTAATCGAAAAATGATGTTGCATTTTTCATACTCGCACTGCTTTTCTCAAAAACGGGTGATTTACACCTTGACTGTGAATTGAACATATTTAGTTCCATAAACTATACAGATTTTATTAACAATATCAACGGACATAAAACCATCACACTTTCCCAACATAACTTTTTTGTTTATGCCAAGGATATATCTCCCTCTTCAATGCAGCTATTGTCCCTTCCATCCCCCTGTCGTTGATCTCCTCCAACATATCTGAAATTTCGGGCCCATTATTCACATTTTTGTTGATAACTTCACTGGCTTGACGAATCTTTTCGAAAATGGCGTACTTTCTTTCATCTTGAGGTCTCAAAACATTATTCTTCTTCATGGAGAAGTAGATGAGTTCTAAAATGCCTTGACTTCTCACAAGATAGTCCCTCTGAGCAAGTCGCTGAAGTCTCTCCTTCTCGTCGTACTCTATTATGGACTGCGCTTCAAATGAGTTGCAGTAGTCACTTCGTACACTCAGAGGTAATGAAGAAGCACGAGAAATGGTTCTGGTAGGTAGTGAATCCGCTACACTAGGCTTAGCTCGAGCAGTAATCCTTTTAGAAGCCTCCAATTTGGCCTTCAGCTGCATCTCGTCTCTCAAAGCATTTTGAGCGGCTTCTCTAGCTCTGCTAGAAGCAGTATCGCAGTATAATGAATTTTGTCCCTGCTCAAAGTATTTAACATAGTTGTGTTCAGTGTTGGAGCAGGGATAGACGATTCTAAATCCTCCTCTCTTGGACAATTCCTGCTTGAAGTAGTCGGTGAAGAACTTAGAGTCGCAGCTTCCTTGGATCTCCTTGGTATTGTTACCGTTCAGTAGCCTTTCTCTTACCCTCTTTCTGTCTTCGCGGATGAGCTTTCTTTTGTCGCAGTTCTCTAGATTCATCATAGCGAACATGTCGTACAGCAAGGCCTCCTTCACTTCACAATCGAGCTCGGTGTCAGTGTGGAAGCTTGGAGAGTGGTTCACTTCCAAAACTTGGGGATTCAGTCTCTTGTCCAAGAGGATATCAATGCCAAGCAACTCACAGCAGGCTGGTATCACATCATGGTTGGGAAAACAAGCGGCATAGCTGTGTTTTAGTACCGGATATGCGCTTATAATTGTTTTGATGATGACATCATCGATCCTGTACCAAATAGCCTCTACATCTTGCTTCAAACTCCTCAAATAATTGTTGAACCACGAAAGTTTTCTTTTGCTACCTCCCTCGGTATCCTGGTTATAGGTTCTGCTGTGCTTGTTGACTGCGTAGTTGGTGAGGTGCATGAACACGTTGGTGATATTGATTCCGTTGGGCTCTTTATACCTACTGGTTGCAAACCTCACCAGTCCTTCGTTGTAGATGAAGATCCTTAGTGGATCACAAGACGTGATTAAAGTATATACCCTCAAATCAAATTTATAACCGTCGATTAGGAAAGGTTTCGCGATGTACACTTGGCAAATTCCCCTGTCGCAAGGTCGGATCTCCTTTAGCGTCTTGGTGATCACAATACCCCTACCCTGACTTCCAGCTTCAGGTTTCAGAATGAATGTTTTGTTCTTGCGTAGCCTGCTGTAGGTGAGAGCTTCTCCGAGGTCTGCCGGGAAGCACCAGGTTTTAGGAAAGAAGTTGTAGTCTCTGGG
Source organism: Chrysolina haemoptera (assembly GCA_958298965.1). Taxonomy (NCBI): domain Eukaryota; kingdom Metazoa; phylum Arthropoda; class Insecta; order Coleoptera; family Chrysomelidae; genus Chrysolina; species Chrysolina haemoptera. The sequence goes on along the minus strand of OY282585.1, from coordinate 16,478,139 downwards.
AAACAGACGCAACATTCTGTTCAGGTTTCGAGCTAGTAGATCTTTTCTGCAGATCTCTAGCATTCCTGAAAAGAATAAAATTCGTCAATATCTGACTGAAGACCATATTTTGGAGAGATTGAATAATTTTTATCACAAATTTGGATAGTTGAAGCCAACACATATGTTGTTAAAATGGAATGGGTATAAGTTATTTCAGAAGTTTTGATGGTAACAATCTTTGAGAAATTCCTCAAAAATGAAAACAAATTATAATAAGAAGATGTACTGTGTTCTCCTGAAGTGACAAATTGTACACAGTGTTTCACAAAAGTGACTGGGATTGTTAGCTATGTATCGGTGACAAACATTCCCTCCAAAACCTTCCAAAAATGTTCGTAGTAACTTTGTTCAAAATGTATTGATTGGACAGAATATTGACCGAACCAAGTTCAAAAAGAATATTATAAAAATGTTTTTCGAATGGAAAATTTGAACATTTTGAATGACAAAAAAGTGTGAGAAGCCCTATTTTTCAAAATCCAATTTGTTAGAGTAAACTAAAGCTACACCTAGTAAATTGGAAAGCCCTATCATGTTCACTCGGGTTCAGGGGTTGTGGTTCTGTTAATGAAAAAACAATATTAAATTTGTTTCAGGACAAAGTCTACAGAAGTTCATCAGAGGTCTTGTGCGATCAAAGGAGAGATCTGGTACCAACAGCTCACGTGAGAATGGATTCTGAACCACCCAAGAACAATGACAGATGCTAAGTTTGAACACGTCTCGTCTATGCAAAAGGCAGAATCTTTAGCAAACTTTCAACTTGGATGAAAAAAAGTTTGTATTTCGTGCAGAAATTTATTTATAAAATCATAGCAAAGCGCTTTCGACTATCAAGTCATCATCAGTGCGTACCTGTAAGTAAGTGACATTGAAATGAATTTAAGAAATTTTGATAATATGAATTTTGAAAAATTGAAAAAATTACTTACTCGTCAGGTGTACAAGAGCCATACCATAAAAATATCATGTGTCCATAGGACCATGTAACAAGTTAAAACGGGACATCATATGATTAACATTTTAAAAAATCCTTATTCCAGGATTGAGTTTGATAAAAGTTTCAACAGACAGAGTAACACATGTCTGCTGAACTTAGTATACTGTCAAACTAAATGAAATATGAATGAAGTTGACATTGTGTCAAAAGTTGACAATGACAATTGGCTTAGAACATGAACTTCTGGAAACACTGATCTATGTTTTGAAAATTGTTGAATGACCAATTAGTCAAATTGATCTGTAAGTCTATTTATAGTTCTGTTCATCCAAACCCAAGGAAATATAACAAACCGGGAAAGGTCTAATGAGAACCTCCACCCGAAGTGCATTAAACCAGGCTTAAGACACAGTCCCTTGGTAATTTGTGAAACCAATTCCATGCTCAGGATCATGAGATAGGTCTAATGAGAACCTTCACACTCCCCAAAGCGACAAAAGGGTATCCCAAAACCAAGAGGTACCATAAACAGAAATGATTTAAGAGAGTTTCAACAGGCAGAGTAACACATGTCTGTTGAAGCTTAGTCTATTGTCTAACTAAATGAATAAAATTTGACATTGTATCAAAAGTTAACAATGACAATGAAGTTATAGCATAGAAAATTACCTATAAATATATTGATATGAGCTTTTGAAATTGATAAAAAATGACAAGTTAGTCAAATTTTGTGATTTAATCATGAAAATGTTTCAAGGTGACAGAACCAAAGTTAAAGAAACTTTTATAGTCTAATGAGAACTAAAAATTCTTCAAACCGTCAGCTCTAGGATTACCAAGGAAACACACATAATTACTTCATATTATTATTATTGGTTCAGCATCCTTGGAAACCAGATTAGAACATAGGATCTTGAGATAGGTCTGATGAGAACTTTCCCAATCTCAAAAGTAGCAAATATGGTAACCAAACTGATGAACCCATACCAGAAAATTTTTAAGAAATTTTCCAATAATTGATCTGTAAGTCTATTTATAGTTCTGTTGTTCCAAACCCAAGGAAATATGACAAACCGAGAGGAAAGTCTAATGAGAACTTCAACCCGATGTGTATAAAACCCGGCTTAAGACACAATCTCTTGGGGGTTTGTGACACCAATTCAATGCTATGGACCATGAGGCAAGTCTAATGAGAACCTTCCCAATCTCAAAGCGCTAAAAAAAGGTAGCACAGAACCAAGAGGCACTACAAACAGTAGGGATTTAAGAAATTTTCAAATTGTTTCAGAAATACTCAATTCAGTATTTCTATTAATCAAAACAAAGGAAATTACTGTACCAAGAGAAAGTCTAATGAGAACTTGTCATGGCACAAGCAAAAGCCCAAGCTCAAGAAAAACAGAACCTGAAGTTGAAATTATAAGTTATACAATGAAAGCAGTAGTTTATGTTCTGAGAATTGAAAGGACAGTCGAGAGGGAGGGAACTAAGCAAACTGCAGAATGGGTTCAAGCGATATCATCATCGAGAAAGAATTTAAGAGCAATTAAATGAGTAAATAATTTAAATGTATGAGTTTTTTTTTTAAATTTTATTTTTATTTTAAACGTCTATGAAGAGGAATGTAAGCTCTGTTTAAATTGACTTGAGTATTGAGACAAAGATCATTATTCAGTAATTCCTTGTTAATATGTAAATCTTCAAGAAAATCTAATCTATTGTAATTTTTGGAACTCACCTCCTGTAAAATTTTTGAATTCCTATTTGGACTAAAGTTGTGGTTGTTAAACCTCAAATGTTGACCAAAGGCTGAAATTTTGTTAGGATTTAAATGTTCGGTTATACGGGCTTTCAAAGGTCTGCAAGTTCTTCCAATGTAGGCTGCATCACAATCATCACAATTTAGCTTGTATATGCCACTTTTTGAAAGTTTATCAATTTTATCTTTTGTGTTGACAAGGTATCTGTTGAGGCTATGGTTAGTTTTAAAAGAAATTTTAATGTTGTTTTAAATATGCGAGACAACGAAAGTTTGTTGAATGGAGGCGAACGTTGAATTGCTCCAGTAGCCAAATTCAAAGCTGACACTATTTATTCGTTTTTCGAAGGTATTCGAAAACGCTGCCCATTTTTGACTTCGAATTCGTGTTCGTGAGGCAGTAGATATGTCAAACAGCATATTCTCAATGTTCTCACAATCGAAATCGTTTAATCAGCATTATTCGAAAAGTGAGAACAAACCTCTGGTGGTAATCAAATATTCAAATTATTGTGAATAACACAAATATTTTTTCTCAATTAAAGTAAATTCCAATTTCATCTACATGATCTACACTCCTAAAATATTTTAGACGATGCGGCGTTGCCGCTTCTACTGTAAAGTAGCGGTTACTTTGATTTTTCAAATGGAACATTCTGTATATAATATCATATTATGATTTCTTATCACTTCGTCAACAACTTCATATATTATCTCCCTATACCTATCTCTTACCGTTTAAGAGATATAAATTAATTTTGATTTTTTTTTTCACCAAACATGTACTTTTATAAACGCTGATAATCTTGAACTCTCTGGTACTAAGACGATCAAATTCGGAATGGAGTGAAGTGATACCATAAGGATCATCACTTCGGAGCCATATTTTTTTTGCCTCATACAGGGTCGTAAGAAAATGCGGATACTTTGTTCACATGAAAAAATGAGTGGAAGTCAATTTTTTCAAATGAAAAACCCTGTATTTTTCCACATTTTTGAGCTCTACATCCAATTTTAGGTTTACTTTGTTCAGATAATCCTATTCCGATTTCAATCCGTTTTCGAGATAAACTGTTTCAAACAGAAACTGACGTGGTTCCCTTGAATTCATCAATTATTTTTGAAATTTAACAGATTCCATTCGATGTTCCTTCATCAGTCACAGATAATACAATGAATAAATAATTATTAAAATACTCTTCAACCATCAAATGAAACTTCTCTTTAAAAAATAGTTTTATTAACGCTGACACACAAACTGAAAATAAATTCATGAATTAGTAAGTCAATTCAATTATCACTGTATTTCAGAATATGTTCGAACACATCTCCTCCTCTACTTAAACAAACATGTAATCTCTTCAGAAGATTTTCATGTGTAGCGCTTCTGATTGATTGTGGAGTTAAACTATTGAAAGCAGTTCTAACTCTCGATTTCATATCTTCCATTGTTGTTATTAGGTCGGAGTAAACCATATTTTTAATGAAACTCCATACAAAATAATCTAGTGGATTGCCATCTGGTGTTCTAGGAGGCCAACGAAAAGGTCCATTATTACCAATCCATCTATCTTCGAAGATTTCAGTTAAAGCTTCACTTACTGAACGAGAATTATGGGGTGGAGCTCCATCCATTTGGTACCATACACGTTCTCTTCCTGGCCTATGATTTAAAATCATTTGAATTCCATTTCTCAGTAAATCTTCATATTTTGTAGCATTCAAGTTATCATCATAAAACTCGATATAAAAAATTGACTCATTCTTTATGGCACAAAATACATTAAATTGCCATCTTTCTTGAAAACCCCTTTGGCGACTACATGGGGATTTTCTGGCGACCAATAGTGACTGTTGTGTCTATTGAAAATTCCACTTTTTGTAAACTTGGCCTCATCTGTCCATATGATATTGTCTAGGAAATGTTCATCCTCTTGAGTCTTGACAAGTAACCATTCAAAGAATTCCACTCTACGAGGCAAATCTGTCTCTTTCAGATGTTGGACACAGTAAAATTTAAAGGGATGCCATTTGTGCTTTTTAAGAATGCGATAAATTGTCACGTAGGGTATACCTATCTCCCTTTCAGCTTCGTGTAGAGAAGCATTTGGAAATGCATAAAAAAATCCCAAAACTGTTATGTTATTGTCATCATCATCCACTTCAGGCTTTCTACGAATAACTTTTGGATGAAAGGTTCCATTCAACCTACAGTTTTTTAGAAGTTGGTTTATCACATTATTATTCGGCATCGGAAGTTGTGGATATCTTTCATGGAATACTCGGCATGTTCTACTTGCAATTCTATTGCACTCATCATAAATTATTAATAAATTCAAGAAATCTTCATTACTGTAACCTAATCTTGACATTTTTTGGTTATAATTGGTATCACAATCAGTCAAAACCACCAACGAACGTTCGACGTTTCAAAATTGGATCATTTATATTTCCGAAGCACACTATGAAAAAATACTAATTCGCAATGTTGTACGGTAGAGACACTCAATACCTCAATGCATACAAATTGTAACTTTTTCTGAGGAACATATCACTTTCGAATTGACTGATTGGTGACTGTTGAAAAACTAAATCTGAAAGAAATATTACATAATATAAAATAGATGTTAAATCTCGAAAATAGGTGATGAATGCAAGGAAACAACGTCAGTTTCTGTTTGAAACAGTTTATCTCGAAAACGGTTCGAAATCGAAATAGGATTATCTGAACAAAGTAAACCTAAAATTGGATGTAGAGCTCAAAAATGTGGAAAAATACAGGGTGTTTCATTTGAAAAAAATTACTTCTACTCATTTTTTCATGTGAACAAAGTATCCGCATTTTCTAACGACCCTGTATGAGGCAAAAAAAATATGGCTCCGAAGTAAGGATCCTTATGGTATCACTTCACTCCATTCCGAATTTGATCGTCTTAGTACCAGAGAGTTCAAGATTATCAGCGTTTATAAAAGTACATGTTTGGTGAAAAAAAAATCAAAATTAATTTATCTCTTAAACGGTAAGAGATAGGTATAAGGATATACTATATGAAGTTGTTGACGAAGTGATAAGAAATCATAATATGATATTATATACAGGGTGTTCCATTTGAAATATCAAAGTAACCGCTACTTTACTGTAGAAGGCAACGCCGCATCGTCTAAAATATTTTAGGCGTGTAGATCATGTTCATTTATGCATACTGTCAAATTTTCAGGTTGATCCGTTGTCTGGTTTGCCAGAAACGTCTAATTAACGCTCATCGTGAAAAGCCCTGTATACAGGGTGTCCCAGAATGCAGGAGATAAACTGCGATGAAAGAATTCTCACTTCATTGAAAGGCTGAAAGTTACAATAAGCATATACTCTTAGATGAGTAATAACTAAGTTACAGGGCGTTGAAAGTGGTTGAAAATATTTTTTTCCCAGAATAACTCCGCATAATGGCTCAACTTTCCTTAATGAAATGTGGTATGTCACTCGACAGAACTTAGTGCCAAATGTCAATACAAATCATGTGTTCGTAAGTTCAAACAGGGGTGTACGGCAGGTGGGTGCCCCTACTCGCCCCTCCCCAACTGCCACGCCACAGGATTAAAATCGATTTCGTCTTTTTTTCTCAATCCCCAATATTTCTCATATAAAAAACAGATAGATATTTAAAAAGGGGAACATTCTCCATGAAAATTGAAAAATGAAAAATGTGACTTATTTGTAATATCTAACAGAAAACAACTACTTCCCCGGCACAAGCCACGCTGGACATTGAACTACATCTGATAGATATTGTGAAAAGACTCTAACTGAAAAGGAAAGAAAAAATCTGAAAGTGAAAATTTGCATTTTCATTCAGATAGCTGACTTTTTTAATTCTTTCTAGTTTTCCTTGAAAAAATCATTAAATAAATTAGATAAGGAGAATGTTATTAAAAAAAAAATATCACTCACAGAAATCGTTCATTTCATTGAAGCAAGGTTCGCTTCTCTCGCATTTAATCCCCAATACATTTTGGTCGACAAAAATCTATTTCGCTTTGCCAAGCTCTTCAGGAGGATTGATCAATCAATCCTCCTGAAGAGTTCAATGAAATGAACGATTTCTGTGAGTGATATTTTTTTTTAATAACATTCTCCTTATCTAATTTATTTAATGATTTTTTCAAGGAAAACTAGAAAGAATTAAAAAAGTCAGCTATCTGAATGAAAATGCAAATTTTCACTTTCAGATTTTTTCTTTCCTTTTCAGTTAGAGTCTTTTCACAATATCTATCAGATGTAGTTCAATGTCCAGCGTGGCTTGTGCCGGGGAAGTAGTTGTTTTCTGTTAGATATTACAAATAAGTCACATTTTTCATTTTTCAATTTTCATGGAGAATGTTCCCCTTTTCAACATGAATACCTCCCAAGAGGTTATCTTGAACGATGGAAAATAGCGACTAAAGTTTGTCTTTCAGTCGCAGATGATTCCACAAAACATTTTATGAATTTCCTATTCATATTTTCGAACTAAGATAGATATTGTTATCAAAAATATCAACAATTTGAAGTTGAATAAATGAGTGAGTGTCAGAATCTCCTGATTTTTTAAGAAAATGTGTGTGTAACTATTTATAACAATATAACCAACAGATTTTATATCTTTCAATGAGTATAAATTCAAATATTTCGAAAATTGTTGGACATAGCAAATAACAAAATAATCACTAATGAGTATCCATATGACATACACACGCACTTAAACTTCGAATATCTTGAACACTTTTGATATTTATTATGACGGAAGCTATCCCTTTTTTGTATAGGAATTTATGGGGATTGAAAAAAACAAGACAAAATCGATATTAATCCAGTGGCGTGAAAGTTGAAGAATGGCGATTATGGGTACCCACCTGCCGTACGCCACTGTTTGAAGTTACAAACACATGAATTGAAATTTCGAGTTGATTGCTGTCAAGTGACATACCAAATTTAATTACAGAGTTTTCCTGGAAAATATATATTTTTTTGTCACTTTCAATATCATGTTACTTAGTTATTATTCATCTTAGGATATACGTTCATAGGAACTTTTAAAATAAAGTGAGGATTTCACCATCGGAGTTTGTCTCCTTTATTCTGGGACACCCTGTAATTGTATGTTGTTCTAGAATGGTAACAACAATTTATAGTAGAAAAATATAGGTCCATCTCATATTGAGTAGTCGAAATTATGTGGAAATGGGTACATACTGTCTGTCCAAACAGTAACACGTCCTATTTTGAAAGATTTTTTCGTTGCACTAGGGTCCAGTGATACTTCATTCAGGACGTCTTCCAATACAAGATTTCAGACAAAACTAGTGAAACATTATATTGGAATTCTTGACATGAACCTGCTGTCTTGCAGCTGCCGGCTACTAGCTATGCTGCAACCGTTTTTGAAATCGCAGAAAATAATTTTAATTATGTTGTCGGGTGCTACATTTGAGATGGCAGTATCTCATTTCCCAGCCATTTCTGCACCTGCAGGTATGTGCGGTGAGCAAGGTGGGTGGCTGCATCTGTGGTAGGCGGTAGTTTTTTCAGCTGGAATTTTGTTTTGGCCACAGAAAACTTAGCTTCCGACATATCTTTTTTTGCAAAATGGACAATGTAATTATTAATATGGGTATTAGGCATTTTTCAGAAGATGCAGTAACACCTTAACAAGACATGCCGATAGTAACGATAATGTTACAATAATTGCAACACTTAGAACATCTCTGACAGTAACTGAGAATTTGACTAGACAGCTTGACCCACCTCATTCACTCTTTTTTACCTTTCTTAGAACGAAAGAATTGGTGGAACACAAATAAATATAAAACAATTATGCGGATAGGGCCAAATGATAGAAAGGTGAAATGAGTTAGTTTTTGAAATCTGTACCACCATACCACCATACTGGATGAAATTAGTCACAATCCGGGAAGGGATCTGAAGGGTACGAAGGCGAATGACTCATGAAAAATATCAGATGGAGGTACTATAATATTTTTGAGTATGAAGTCATATAAATTTTATATAGCAAAAAGCCGCTTTCTTGCAATTTTCAGTCAATTTGGAAATTTTTGCACTTTCTTGAAATTTACCGCTGTACAAAAGTGGATGACATCGTCTGACTAATAGGATACAAGAGAAAAGTTGTACGGGAAAAATATTGAAAAGTCCAAAAAAATACCAATTATTTGCCCGCTTCCAAAATTTAAAAAGGAAAGTTTTGATACATAAGTGAAGTCCTCCTTGTCAATCTGTAGAATATTCTATACGTTGTTGAATTTGTTTGTTTTTCTGAAATAATAATTTAATCAAATAATGCTATAAAATGGTTTGTAGACAGATTTATGACCAACGGGTGTTTAGACATGGAACCACCACAAAATTCCTGGGGTCTGCTGGGGGATCTAACTATAGGACATGTCCAAACTGTCAACTACTTTTTTGTTTTTTTATAATTTGCTTATATTTCTATAATGGTCGATCCCAGCACAGAATCATCATTAACAAAATTAAAATTGGCATAATTTGGAATGAGAGAGTTTATATTGATTTTTTCTCAGACTGAACACTTTTTTAGGTGTTGAAAATCGTAATTATTTCGAAAAGTAATTTTCACCCCACGTTTTTGGACATATAAAGTGTCGAACCGTCTATAGGTTATTCAAAAAGCAAAAGTGGTAGGAAGCAAAGTTGAGGAGCATGAAATTATCTTAAGAATCACAAAAACGAGTAATATATTTGGCTTACTAGATCAATACCATTTGCAAAATTCATGAAAATTCCTTCTATATATGGGTCTTTATTATGTGCCAACTAATATGTAGGTAATTAGGCAGAAAATTTGGTATAGTATTCACTAACCTGGAAAGTGGTTGATTTTTTGAAACCTCCTCATTTCTTTGCATCTGTCCACTGTGATGGAAAGATCGGTCCAGTACATATTCCAGTTCTCTCCCTCGGTAACCTCCTTGTACGCAAATTTCTGTGCAACCCTTCTGATAACATCATACCTGCAATGCGTTAGACAAACTGTGACTATTCGTTTCTTCTTTTTCGTGGGTTTAATATTTGTCGCACTTTCAGTTTTCTTCTCCTTGGAAATTTTTACTATCGGGGGATTTTTCAGTGGCTTCTGTTTCTCATCGCTCGAAGACCAGTCGGTTGATTCGCTATTTTCCACCAGAGGTACACTAGTATTTGATTCGCTAGCCATTGAAAGAAGGGATTTAGTTAACCGTGAATGCTTAGGAACATGCTATAAAAATTTAATGTGACATGTAGTTCACATTAGTTGACGTTACAAAAATTTTGCAAACGTCAGTTGATAGGTCGATTCGTTCATAGACAATTCCGGTCGATCAGATATTTTTCCATAGAAAGTGTTCCACTTCCACTCTATTGTTCACCTTTTATTCGAAAGTAAGCATGCAAATCTACTGGTCGTTGGTTGCTAAAAAGAGACAGGGTAAATTTGCAATTCATCATAATTGGAAAGTTATTGTTGCCAGATCACACAAGTAAGAGCAAACATTTAGAAAAAAAATGAAAACTTGCTCGCTTCGCTCGCTATCTTATGGCTTAAAGGACAAGGAAGATGGGAAAATGACCTAACCTTACCTGAACTAAACTCAATATCTCTATTCGCTATTTGAATGCAATTCTCCCACACTACAATCGCTCATTCAACTGATAAGATGTAGTAAAATATACTCGCTTAGCTCACGTAGCTCGCTCAACACGGAGCGAGCATATTCATGTATTAAAATATGTTTCTCCCAATACCACCCATCAGCGTTGCAACGCTTAGTACTATATCTATAAAACAGGGACAGATCGCCAACGTTTCTGCAGTGTTCCAGAGAAGTGAGAAAGCTTGCGAGCGCAGTATCACCGACGAGACGGGTGGCTTTTTTTACATAATATGAAAGTTTCAACATGTGTTTGGTTGATTCATTCCATAAATGGAAATAGTATTCCAGAAGTGGTCGGATTCGTGCCTTAAAAATCAAAATCAGTTGACGGGAAGTGAAATAGTTTTTAGCACGAAACAGAAAACCAAGTATTTGAGAGGCACTCTTGGCAATGGGGCTCACATGGTTTTTCCATGAAAAGGTGATGCCGATCATTGAAATATAATATTCCATTGACAATATATTTCCTTGCTTAACAACCAATCAGTGGATTTCAAATTTTGAAATTCAGCCAATAGAATCCGAACTACAGTGAAAATATAGCTTGTCGCTGTATTTTCACGGTGATAAACTTGCTTAGTTTTTGTTTTACTATCTGTCACGTGGAAATAATGATTTAAATTATAAACGTCAAATTTATGTGTTTTGACTAGTTATCTTTATTTATCAATATGAGCGATCGTTGGGGACAAATGTCCATTGGTATCATAGATGAGGCCGTGGAAAAGAGTATTCCGTTGAATACGGCTAGAAGTAAAGCATCAATTACCAGGTGACACGATTTTTCTTTATTTCAAATCGATATATTGTCGTCCTAAATATAATTCGTGGTATGATTTAAAACCTATAATTTTTTGGAATATAATGCAAGAAAATTTTCAGCTTTGGGATTGCAATTCATTAATATTCCAAAAAATTATCGGTAATAATCATACCACTTATTATATTACCCCTGATAATATTCTGTGAAGAAGATTCCTCCTCTGTCATCATGAGTTTCAATTGATAGATTAAAACTTGATCTGACGTGAGGAATTGTACCTACTGTTAAACAGCAACCATTGTGTTTGAATTCAGATATTTTTAATAAAAAAAAAATCAGCTCTGCGAATGAAGTATTGTCATGGATATATGAATAAACTAATTATGCAGGATAGTATATAAGCCCATCCGAAAATCAATAATTAACACGCAATCTTTTTTGCTCTTGAGCAATGATGATGTTATTAACATACCTGTTTAACAGAACATAACGGGTATATTACAATCAATTTACCATTTCATTTGACGACCTCTATGGAAGAAGGCTACTTCCTAAAAGTTTAAGGTGGTTTACACAACATTCATAGATGTGCTGTCAGTGAGCTTAAATCGAGAATGTTTTTTAACGCCGGGTTTATTTTATGTGGGATTCTTGTGGTTTGTGATACCTTGATCATAAGAGGTACGTACACATAGATAATTATTTTCCCAATCGATGATGACGTTGTACTTCGATAAATATATCCAAAATAGTTTAATGTCAATAATTACATTGAGTTTTGAGAATGATATCATGAAATCCCCAGAACATTGTTCCGACAGTTTTGGTAATTCAATTACCACTTCATGTTGTTCAGTAGAAAAAACATACCCAAAACTTTACTACAAAAGATAGTCGGGCTCTCTAATTCAAGAAAAGAATGATTTATTTTATTTTATTTTATTTTATTTTATATTTATATCCAAACAGGCCTGATGGTCTAATTACTATGAATATAATGTGGTCTGGGTAGGCCTTGTTACTTACTCCATACGCCACCTTAAGAGCAGCACTGTTAATTATTAACGTAACAGTGAATCGTGGAGGATTATCCCCAGCCAGCAACAAGATTCAATCACTCAGATTTATATCTCAAACTGAAAAAAAAATTTACCCTGCTTGGGGATCGATCCCGCTAGCTTCCGATCGAAGCCCCGTCGTTACCACTGCGCCAATATGATATTCAATTGACAACAAAATCCCATAAAATCGTAAAAGGAGTAACAACCAAACAATAAGTTTTATCATCAAGATTGAAAATTATCAGTAGCTTTTTGGAGTGAATATTGTCTACTTTTTTTATTTAAATATGTTCGAAAGCAATTGTGTTTCAGAAAGCCACCAGGAAGCGTCGTTTCATATATTTGTTCTTTTGTTATATCTTGTTTCGCTTTTGAATTGTCGTCTCTAGAAATTTAACTTTTCTACTCACTCTCTGAGAGGGAAAAAAAATTCACTCAACCAAGTAGCATTAAAAAGTAGGTGCAAAGATAGGTTTCATAGATTTAATGAATATGATTATAAAATTTGGTCTAAAGAACAATTTCATTGTTCAAATGAACACGACAGCATCTATGTATGAAACGTTTCATTATGAGTGTGAACGTGTACATCGAATGGATTTGCTATCTCCTTCCTAATACCTATTAATTAACACTTGCATAGTGACAATGTCGGTCAATCATCAATTGACAATTCACTTCATTTATTAAGTGATTTCTTTAATTTAGCTGAATCAGATAATTACGCTAATGATAGCTTATACAATGTTTCTATGGATATGGGTTCATGAGTTACAAATTAAAAAATTGTTTATATGCATTATATTGCATTGTAATCACAAACAGTTTTTATGTTATTGATGAACCTTTAAGAAAAATTAATGAACCACTTGTTCATTACTTGGAGATGTTTCGTTCATTACTCACATGAATTCTGAAATTTCTTCAAATAATTTTGTGAATTACATCTATGAAAAAATCCTCAATGAAAATTAAATTAATGAAAGCTGTTCATTAATATCATGATCAACATTTTTGGAGACATTATTCCGGAGCTTCTTCAGGAAAACAACCACAAAAACTCCAAAATATTTCTGTTCGTTAATACATAAATAATCATTCCGAAAGAGATATTCTGTACGTCTGCAGGTAAATGAAGATTTGTGAGAGCTGAAGCAAAGAGCATAGGAGCATAGGATGGTGCTATATAAAAATATATGTAGGTTATAATCTTCCGAAAACATCTCCCAAAGCAAAAAGAGTCATTCATTGAAAACACAAGTCCTAAAATATCAATGGTAGGTAGTTTTCACCTGAAAAATCAATGGTAGGTAGGTAGGTAGATATCAAAGTTGACAACAAACAATTAGGGAGAATAAGTAATCTCTTCAGAACATTCCTGATCAAATGTATGAATGTATAGGGTGGAACAATGTATGACATTTCGGCAGAGCGTTGGCCATGAAACTACCTATAGGAGAAAATCATATCGCTAAGTTTTTTGCGATGTTTCACAGAAGTGAGTGGGTTTATGAGCAAGGTATCACCGACGAGATACATTGCTATTTCATGAATGAATATTTTGATCTGTACTCAGGATGGGAACAGCATTGTTGGGAAGATCTGATCCGCATCTCATGAACTACAAAGAAATAACGGGATTGGTGAAACTCTAGCTGTTATTGAAGATATGATGTTAGTTGAGGGAAACTGTAAATGAAAAACATTTCAGCAGCTGTATCAAAAAATTATTCATAAAATAGTTTTGATTAATATTTTGGAATAGTGAGCATCCTTAGAAGCTTTGATGATCTTCGATTGTTTTTTATATCGATAATAATAACAATAATAATTATCTATATTCCTAAATAGGCATCGTAATTGTTGTTTTTTATTTTTTCCGTTTACGGCGTTAACCAGCTGTCGTCCCCTTACGAACGGCAGCCCTCAAAGTCTAAACTTGTGCGAGGGAAATTAAGTCTAGAATGTCATATGGAATCACCATCTGGGGAAAATCACCTGGGGTTCATGATGTTTTTATGGTGCAGAAAAGGATTGTACGATGTTTAGCTAATGCTCCAAATGGTACCTCATGTCGCAAATTATTCAAACACTATGGGATTCTCCCTCTATGTGGACTATATATACTGGAACTTTTATCATATATACATAATCGTCGCAAAATGTTCGTTAAGAATAATTCAATTCATGATCACGATACAAGATCAAAAAACAGTTATCACTTACCTAACGTTCGTCTAACAATGTCCCAAAAATCATCCGACATATTGGGACTCAAATTATACAATGGCCTTCCCCATGACGTAAAATTGTTGGATAGCCTACATAAATTCAAGAAGAGAACAAAATTACTTCTCCTTGACCTCTGTCCCTATAATATAAATGAGTTTTATGACAATTTTCGATAAACTCGAACTTGTTTTGTAAATCTTTTATGTTGTACGTGTATTGTATATATTTGTTATACCTGACTTGTCTGATAGCTTCACAGTTCAATGGATGAAATAAAATTCAATTGAATTGATTCAGACGTGGAAGATGTAAATCAGTACACCTAGTGGGGTAATTATGAATTTGGTGATGGAAAACAATGAATTGATCAAAAGATGATGGTGCATTACCAGACAGTATTTTGAAGATGAATATCATGGTAAGATAAAACAGACGATCTTTCACAGAAAGCCAACTTCCAACATTGTTGTAGTAATGTTTGCAATGCGGACAAAAAATTTGCATCAATTTGTGATAGTAAAGTAGCACAGAATTAGGATTGAATGATTGATTTGAAAACTGTAATGGAGGTCTGAAACGTTAAGCAACTGTTTACACGACTAAAAAAAATTTTTTTTAGCAATTTTACTGCGAATATAATTGTAATGTTTTTTCATAACAAGTGTTCGAACCACGATGAAACCCAAATATTTGAATTCCTCGACAATTTCAATTTTTTGATTATAGATATTTATACTTATTGTTGTTTTGACAAAATTATGTTTATGTATTATGTTTTGTTGTATTTATCATTGCTTTCGTTTTGTTGACATTGAGCTTGAGCTTGAGGAATTCAGATATTCTGGTATGAAGGTAAATAAGTTCATAGAAATCGAAATGTCTTGATTGGTTTACGAACTATACCCTCTTGAAATGAATAATTAGGGTAATAATTATGTGCCTTGGACCAAGAACAGCCTGTGTCAAAAATTGGTTGTTCTTTCGTCGGATATTTTTCATATCAACTGCTGACATTGTGCTCTCCAATTCCAGCATTGAGAATCTAGGAAATACTGGAAACATTTTTGTGCTATCGCATCTAAAAGATCATTCGAAATACATTGGTTAGAACTAATTGAAAAAAATTACAATTGACATTGGTTGTTCTTGTTCCAAGCCACAGAATTATTTTCATCCAAGAAAATGAACAATCCTGTTCGAACTACACAAAACTGGCTATAGGGAATTTGTAGACTCAGAGTTGGTTACTCCTTATTCCTAGTAGTAATTCCAACTTAGTGAGTCGGAATCAGACTAATTCTGAGATAGTGGCCACGTTTATACCGTGCGCGAATTTGGTACTCTGACCAAGTTGACCTTAGCAAATTCGGACCAATGGAATAAGTTACTGCCTATTTACACCATATTTAATCAGTAAACAGTTTGGTTCTTATTTGGTTTGTTTGGTAATCATTTAGACAACACAACTCTAACCTATAAAAAGGTTTGCAACTCTACGAACCCATATTTTATGACATAAAAACATTAATGGCAATCCAAATTAGATATTCAAGTTAAAATTATTAACATTATTATTAGACGTTGTGTTGCTAGAAAAATGGATATTAGGGCACTCTTATTACATTAGAAACTAGACTAAGGGCTTACCAAGAATTCAAACCAAATTTTGCTTCTTTCTGGAAAGTGCAGGCCGTAGGTGTTTACACCATCTTGGTCATATAACTATTTTGGTCTGTTACGCAACAATTTTCGGTACCAAACCAAGCTGGTTACCTGACCAAGCGTACTGTATACACCAAGATGACCAAGACTATTTGGTTGAAATAAAGTCATTAGTCAGCTTACCAAGAGACGGTATAAACAGTAAGACGGAATTATAAAAAAAATTGCTGTGGCCCTTGTACACCTTCGTAGTGAGTTATTCATGAAGAAGATATATAAAGTGCATTGGGTGTGAACGCCACTGGATTCGTCCTTTGAATTCGCCATAATCCAACTTCAAAACATATCAGATTTCGACAGTTGTATCACTATCTCTTTACAGATACATGCACAACCCCAGACGAGAAAAAAGGTCTTTGTATAAATCTACAAGAGTGCCCATCCATATATGCGATGTCCTCGGACTTTGATGACCCTCTTACAATCGACAGACTGAGTTTTCTGATAGAATCACATTGCGGATACCTTGGCAACAATCCAAAAGTTTGTTGTCCCGTTGCAGAAGTTTCACAATAGGAATGTAAGTGAAGTTTTCGTTTGAGAAGTATTTTTATTGGAATGTCGGTATTTACAGTGCGATGGGCAGAGACCGGTCCGATTCTTGAAATCAATTATACAGTCAATTTGTTATCCTTTATGCACAGTTCAATATAGGCCAGTAGAGATATATACATTAAAAATAGAAAATTTAAATTTAACAATTATTCCAAAAGTTTCCAAACTTTGGTCAAGTGAATGGTACCTACATCGAGAAAGCAATAAATATCAGTTTGCAACCAAGTCCGCAATATTGTCAAAATGGCATATAACTTGAGTTTTGCTGTATACTCGATGAGAAAATTCCGAAAGTTCTGCAAACTTGGAGTAGTATTGAATATATTATTCCATATCACGAATGAAATTTGCAACAAATTCAAGTGTTCGGGACATTTTTTCATCGACCTATAATGTTTTTCTTTGATATAAAATAAATAAAAAAAATAGGTTGAAAAGTTACCAGCAACTTTATCTGCCAGATATATGAATTCGCGACCTGTGAAACCAAAAGTTGTAGTTTATCTGCCAGATGAGTTCTCATTACGCTATCAGGGACTTTATCAGCAAGTGTTGAAACCAGCCATAAGTGTATAAAACTAATCTGTAGATGAAGACGACCTTGAACAACGAATTGGTATCGCATGTAGTAGCATTCCACCAGCATTACTTAGTGCTGCATTTATGTATACAAGAGCGCTCTTCAGACGTTTTGAAGTCTTGTAGGAAATCTGTAGGACACAATTTCGGTCAAAAACTTTAATTCGTCTAGGTACTCAAAAAAGTGCATTGTACACTTTATTTTCTCTATTATAAGTTGTCAATATTAGAAAGTTCAAAATAGTACATTTTCGTCACGCAATGCAAGAAAGTTCCAAGTTTGATATGTCGCTGGGTGAACAACGGGTGCAATTTGATGAAAAAGAGTTGGAAGTTGTTTTCCAAGGGTGATGAACGTGTTTTGAAAGTCAATAGAAGGGTATTGGAATGCCAATCAAAAGAGATTTGATTTATTTTTTCATCTTCTCAAATGAGCGAGATACTTTTGCATGCAAACAATAACTTGGGTCACCCTCTATAAGAAAATTTTTCAAGCATGTTAGTAACCCTCGTCCATCCCTGCAAATAGTATAACAATTTCCCAAGCAATGGAGTGTTGAGCTTTTTTTTTTGTGGAAATAATGCAATCTGCAAATGCAAAGCAAAAAATTACTGTCCTAATGGAATTTGAGGGGAAATAATTATACATAATGCTACTAGTAGACCTAGCAGATAGGCCCTGCTATATCATCGTGTCCATTGATGTTTATAAAAATTCTGAATTAAAAAAATTTGAAGCCTGTATAACATGAGAGCATAAAAACTCGGAAGAATTCAAACCACAAAAAAAAGGTAATAAAATGTATCCAATACAGCTAACCATCATCTGTTTGCAATTCCTTGGACTAGAGTATAACGTTGAATAACCTTTAATTGGCTCCAACAAACTAACCACGCACTTGAAAGAAAAATAAGTCTCAAGCGTAACGTGATCAAATTGTTTTGCTCCTGTTCCTAATTTGGTTCTTTCTTAGTTGGGTATGAGGGCCCATTTTTTGCTTGAGTGAAGGCCATCTCTTGATATTATGAAACCAGTAAATAATACATACGTTTTTAATTCGAGTATTTTGTTGTAGGTGGATATACTTGGCCTTTTATAAGGGGCATACTAGTGAACTAATGTAGCTCATGATGCAAATTCCACACCACAGGACCATTAAAGAGACACATCAAGTGTCAACCACCAGATAGTTAATTTAGCCATTTAACAAACAAGTAAATAGGGTGAAAGCAAACTTGCATAAGAGAAAACAGTTGAATGTCGAGTCAATTTTGCTGAGGTCTGACAAGGTGCAAAGGTTCTGGACAACAACATGTTTTCAGAAAAACGATTTTGGAAATGAACATTAGCAAAAATTCACAAAATAATTTTGTCACAATATTACTTGAATTATAGATATTAGAAAACATATAATTTAACCATTGTATCTCACCTCCACTTTATGTGATGGATGATCGCCTTCGTTGGATATAACACATCTTTATATATAAAAATCATCTATGCATCCATACGAAAGCGAACTCCTCCTAAACATCTTGAAATATTTTAAAGTAATTTTTTGTGTTTTCAAGTGGATTCGAGAATGGTTTGAAGTCAGAATTCGGTCCACTGCATTTTTTTTTGGTCAATTTTTATTTATAAGTTGGAAACTGCTGCCTGTATTCATGTTTTCAGTTTGATATAAAGGATTTGGAAAAATACCATATTTATAATATAGTATATTCACTTATTTCAAACTTCTATATACAGGGTGTTAATTGAGTACGTTGACAAACTTCTGGAGGTGATTCTTTGAAAGGTTTCAGGAAGAAAAGTTCATATAAACATATGTCCCAAACGGCTTGGTTTTCGAGGTACAGGGTGATAAAAATACATTTTTTCAAGATTTTTTGGTATAAACTTCGACATTTTCGACAATAATCAGTTCAAATCAGGCAATCACAATCCATTCAATAGTACGTATGATACAAAACTACTTGCTAATTCATTATTCTCAACAAAAATCATTGAAATTATAAAAGATAGCACTGTGACATTCAAAAAAAGCAAATTGACCAAAAAAAAAGATTGGATTACAAAAGGCATTATGAACTCAA
Source organism: Chrysolina haemoptera (assembly GCA_958298965.1). NCBI lineage: Eukaryota > Metazoa > Arthropoda > Insecta > Coleoptera > Chrysomelidae > Chrysolina > Chrysolina haemoptera. The sequence continues at coordinate 16,458,679 of OY282585.1, read as the reverse complement.
TTATTAGTAGAGACCGCTTATTCAAAGAATATCAAAAGAACAAAAACAATTTGGAACTGAAACAGAGATTTATTACTCATAGGAATCAACGCAATACATTATTAATAAAAATAACCAAACAAAATTATCATAGTGCTGAAAATGCTGAAAATAATCCCAAACAACTATGGAAAGTTATCAATTGTATGACAGGACACAAAAATAAGAATACTGTTATAAATAATGTGTTGAAAGAGGAAAAGAGGATAATACCCTCACCGAAACAGATTTTGAAATGGCAGAAACATTCGCAATTTTTTTTACCAAAGTTGGACCAGATCTCGCAAAAAACATACAAACCCCATTATCACCACCTCCATCCGTAAAAATTATTCCCAACTCCATGTTCTTGTTACCTACCACGGAAAAAGAAATATTTGATATAATAAACACTCTAAAAAATCATAAGGCGCCTGGAGTAGACGGAATTACATCCGAAACCCTAAAAGAAATAGCCAGGGAAATTTCGTCACCAATGTCATTTATCATCCACCTGTTTTGAAAAAGGTGTTTGTCCTCCCGAACATAAAATCTCTGTCATTAAACCACTTCATAAATCGGGTAATAAACAAATTATATCAAACTGCAGCTGGATTAATAGCTTTGAAAAAGTTCTCGAAAAAGCCACAAAATCACGCCTGGAGTCATTTATGATGAAATTCGGATTGTTGAACGAAAATCAATTTGGATTTCAAAAGAACCGATCACACCACCCGCATTATGTATTTTTCTTGACCTTGCTAAGATATTTGACACCGTAAACCATGCACAATTATTGGGGGCCTTGCAAAATATGGGTTGTAGAGGGCGTGTTCTTTTTGAAAGTTATATCTCGAACCGCCAACAAATTGTAAAAATTAATAATAATATCAGTAATGCGAAGGAAGTTGAATGTGGAGTACCGTTTCAGGTCCACTATTATTTATAATCTACATAAATAGCTTACCTAATATCAATACCAGCGGAAAAATCTTCAGTTTTGCTGACGACACTGCAGTACCGCCGATACTTGGAATGATCTGAAACGGAAAGCTGAGAATGATTTCATTAAATTCATAGACTGGTTCAATCACAAGTTGTTGACAATCAATTTCGAAGAAACCATGAAAGTGGAAGACTTTCAAGCTACGTGAATGGATTACCTGACTTTGATATACTAGATATTCCATATGACAACCAAATTATTGAAACTAAAATGACAGATAAGATGAAATATTTAGGTGTCACAATAGATCGCAACTTGAGATGGAATATTCACATTGAACAAATCAGTAATACGCTTCGGACAATGATTCAAATGTCTTGCTAAAGTAATGAAATTACCGCAATTGAAAATGGTCTATTTTGCCCTTGTTGACTCTAAGATAACTTATGGTATATTAGGATGGGGAGGACTTGCTTCAACAAATTTGGAACGAATCAATATACTGCAAAAATTTTATCTGAAAATTATTTTGAAAAAGGACCGTAAATTTTCAAGTGATGCTCTGTATGAAGAAAGTAAAATACTGGACCCATAGTATTGTTAAAAAAACAGGAATAAGTTCTTGCTTGTTTCCAACATTCATGAGATAAGAAATAAAACCAATAAAAAATTTGTATTTTCAACTTCTAATAAAACTATTGGTCAAAAATGTTATACCATTCTTGCCCCTAGAGTATTCAACTACCTTTCCCAGCACTTGAAAAGTATAGCTCATTATAATTTATTCAAATCCAAGCTTGAGCAATTCATTTTGACAGAAGATAGAAAGAAAAATACACCATATAATAGAGAATAAACTGAACTATTAGAGTAGCACTCAAAACTTCATATTTTACTTTCTGCTTATGTTTATTAATCACGTCTTTATTGACATTGAAACTGAAAATCGGAACTGGACGTTCGTATTACTCAAAGTGGAATCCGTACTCGTAACAATTTTTTAGCGGACAGCCTCCAGGCTTTGTTAATTTGTTACTGTTAGGTATACACTTACTGTTAGTTGAGAAAGCATAATATACTATACCGAATTTGTTGCCAATTCTTGAATGATGTTCACCATAGTTAGCAAAAATCCAACGCAGACAGCCCCTTGGCTTTGCGATTTTGCGAATTTGTGCTGAACATTCTTGATATGTCTCAAACTAATATTATGATTATGATTGTAAACACTTTTTATTGTACACTATCCGCAGACAGCCAATTAGGCTTTGCGGTTTCTTTTTGTTTATTTGTCCGATTATTTATGTAATTATTTTTCTGTATTTTTCAAATAAACATTATTATTATTATCAAAAATTCACAGAGTCCTCCTTTTTTCAGAGTCAAGCCTTGTTCAACCCTTCAGAATTTTTTCCGCTGTCACTGGCATATTATGAGACAGGAATAATCAATTAGGGAAAAAGGGAAAAAGTGTATCTGTAGTAAGATGGTGGTCCTGATCACGAATCTGAAAGAATTTAGAGCCTATTTTGTCCCCTAGTATGTTTTACCGTAAAAATTGGTTGTACCATCGCGAGTGGCGGACAGTGTATATAACTTAGGTCAACCCCATTTGAGTGGTTGGTGCAGTTTGACCATTTTAATCTGTCCTGAGAGTTTCGAGAGTTTCATCATTCTACCTCAATTATTACGGAAGATACGGGAGTGTTTCCATTAGAAGTGAGATACACTGTATGGCGCCCGTGGCGAACATGTAGGTTTGCGATCCCTTAAAATAGTAATGAGGATAATATGGCACGAAAGTAGTATGACATAGATATATTATCAAATATATGCCGGTGTAATGAGTAATTTTGACCATAGATGAAATATTATCATATATCTATGACAATATATATTTCCTTGCTGAACAACCAATCAGTGGATTTCAAATTTTGAAATTCAGCCAATACAATCGGAACTACAGTGAAAATATAGCTTGTCTCTGTATTTTCACGGTGATAAACCTGCTTAGTTTTTGTTTTACTATCTGTCAAGTGAAAATAATGATTTAAATTATAAACGTCAAATTCATGTGTTTTGACTAGTTATCTTTATTCATCAATATGAGCGATCGTTGGGGACAAATGTCCATTGGTATCATAGATGAGGCCGTGGAAAAGAATATTCCGTTAAATACGGCTAGAAGTAAAGCATCAATTACCAGGTGACACGATTTTTCTTTATTACAAATCGATATATTGTCGTCCTAAATATAATTCGTGGTATGATTAAAAACCTATAATTTTTTGAATTATCAAGTCATTGGCAATCCCAATGCAAGAAAATACAACTCGTCCTGCGGACGTTGTATTTTGCAATTCATTATTCATAAATATTCTAAAAAATTATCGGTAATAATCATGCCACTTATTATATTACCCCTGATAATATGTTCTAGTGAAGAGACCTATGATCATATTTAAAAAAAAATGGAGTCGGTTAACTTCAGGTGAACAGTAGCTTATTCAACGAGTATATTAATGGCAGAATATGAGGTAAACGCTACAGGAATAAACGTTTAATACTGTGTATCTACATCATTTGCACAGACTATCATTAATATTGCTGATGGTTGTTCAACGGATTCAGCTGTCAGTATTTAGCCGAAGATATTAGTAAAAAAGTGCAACTTTTGAGGTGGTCATCCACACTTATGCTATTTTGTTTTGTCACTAATATAATATAGCTCTTTTTTACGACAATGTTTACGCAGTGTTGACGGTGCGTAAAGTGACACTTTTGCGCACAAGTGCGTAAAAAATCACCTGTGCATGAAATCATCACTAGCGTAAAGTAAATTTTTGCACATTTATGAATTTTGGAAAAAAACAGTATTTTACGTCAAATATAACTCTGAAGGTAGTACGACTCGGCTGCGCCTCATTCAACAAACTTCACGCTCATACAAAAAAGTCCTACTTTACGAGCTTGTATCATAAATAGCTATAATATAACAAGTGTTTTCTGCAACAGACGTGGATATTGGAACACGTGTACAAAAAACTGCCATTTTTTAACGTATTATATACAAGTCTTTTTGGAATTTCGTTGAAATATTCATTCATATAATATAACGGATCACACTCAATATGGGCATAGGGCAATACCTTCATTTAAGTTTATGTTCACCCTGTATTTTTGAGAAGTTCTAAATTTTTTGTGGAGAATGAAACCAGGCAAAATTATGATAATCATTCTTATTTCATTCACAAACGTGAGACAGAGGATAATGAAGTACCTGTAGTTCTCAAATTAATCCTTTTAGAGTACAAGTGTGATAGTTCGTTGGAATCGTTTCATAGAAAAGAACATAGAAATGCCTTCATGTAACTGTAATCTGGATCTTCAAAACTATAGAAAAATTGGGGGCGACCTCACCTCGTGGTCACCCGGTATAACGATATAAAAAAATAATATTTTCAAACACTTGATTTATCCTACTAGAGAACAATAACACATATTTCATATTATTTTGTCTTTGGTATTATTCCACTCTTTCGCACCCCTATCAGTATTCAGAAAAAATCACTCAGTTATACGCATTTTTCACGATCCGGATTCTGGCATCACAAACATCTTCATATATCATATATGAAGCCGGACTTTTTGTTGGCGTCCAGCTTTTCACCAACGGGGCATATCGCCGATGATTAGAAAAAGCATTAGGGAACGTCATTGGCCGTATTTATGAAGGCCTAACCCCACACTTTTGAAAGCTTATAAATCAAAACACATGCTGCTCGTGCGATAGAGTGGACGATCGCCCCAGAATTAACTTGCCATTATTCAAAGTGGAGGATGTGGAAGCTTTTGTAAAATTAAAAGCTTTCATTAAGCTTATGAAAAATTATAAATTAGGTGTCGTGTCAGAGGATTTATGGAAAGTGTAGCTTTTATAGGTAGTGAATTATTTATTTCATTAATTTATTTTTATTCAATTTTTCTATCGTTTGTCCGTACTCCATTTATAATAACAATGATAAATCCTCATTCACAGTAAAGTCATTTAGAATGTATAAGCATGTGTAAACGTGTGTACGATTTTCGAAAACTTTGGCTCTGAATAGCTCTACTCAACGTTTGAAATACAAGTTTGATATTGGATTTTTGAGGAAGTTTCAGTGAATCCATAGAAGAAAAAGTTTTCATTGTTAAAATCGATTCAAGAGATGTAGTCGGCAGTGAAATAAATTCATTTAGCTGTCTAGGTAACAAAAAAAAAATCTAAGAAGAATTTCAACAAAATGACAAAACACGTAAACATTAGTCTTCAGCTGGATATCATCAATACAGGACAGGATTCGGACATTTGTATTTATTTCTATCATGGATAATTCTTGAATAGAATACGAAGAGAATTTCAATCCAAACACAAAAGATGAGGTAAAAAACTGGGTCAGGGTTCTCGGCGTTGTAGATTCTAGGTACTCTAATTCCCTACTGAACCGGTTTCTCTCATCGCTCCTGGAAGAAGGGCAGTGCGATTTATGAAGAACACCTTTGTGTTTGCGGTATATATCATGAGCTCTACGCCTGGTAAGTCCTCTTGTTAGCGGGCTTCTGGGGATGAAGTATTCAAAAAACCTGTTAGACAAGTATTTTACATAATATGTTGGGATGAAATCGACGCCAGCAAGCTCCCGCAGCGTATCGGATTTTCTTGAACTGAGAGTTGCAGAACTCCGGACAGGCGTATTTAGATGTTCTTGAGATCAGTGGGTTTCAGTGCCGCAACAGCCCGCTGTATCGAAAGGTATATGTGAATCAGTCCGAGAGGATAGCTCGAAGGATAGAGTGGGTGGGTCATCGATATCTGAAGTCACTTACGGATGACCTTTTTAACAGATCCATTCTCCTCGGATCGTGGTAGGAATCGAACGTCAGAAGGTAAGACCTAGTTAATCCTTTTAGCATTCACAAGTCTCGATTTTTCAATACTGCCGTTCGTAGGGGGACGACAGCAGGTTAACGGAAAAAAAATTGTATCAATAGTTTTCTGCGTGTCCAATTGGACTATCAGGTATTTCATCGGGCTCGTCTCGCCCACGACCCATCCAGAGATCCTCAATTTCCGAGAAACACGCGTATATCTATACTTTCTCGTGAAATCGATGACCTCGGTCTTGGACGGGTTCAACAAAATCTTTTTTTCAGATAGATGCAGCAGGATCTGCCTAATCAGATGAATCTGGACTTGGCAACACCAGCAAAGCTTGAGAACGAGTGGTTATACATTGCGGTGTCATCCGTATTCAAAGCCAGATTTGATGTGTATGTATATAGTGAATACAGACGTGTTGACAGAGAGTATACCCGAGAAGCACCTAAATCGATCGAGTCTTATCATGTTTTGTGGAATGCCTTCATTAAGTGGCTTGGTGATGAGACCTTCGACCCAGACGGTGTCGAGAGCTTCCTTCATGTCTAGCAGACACATGACTGTGTTGAGTCCGTGGTGCAAAGACTCTTTTAGCCCATGGACAATTCATACAACCTGAAAGGTCATGTTTTAACTCGTACGGAAGCCGAACTGCTCATTAGGGATCATTTGGAGCCTTCCCTCCAGGCTCATCAACAGTCTCAGAAAGATTCCATCCACAACCTTTGCTAGATCGCTCAGCAACGAGGTTGGTCTGTAGCTATCGAGTTTGTGGCCATCCTCACCAGGTTTTTGAGTTGAGACTATCACAGTCTCCTTCAAACAGTCCGGGTAAACCATCCACTAAGTGATGGTGTTTATCATGTGTATAAACTGGATGAGGACCTTTCTGGGAACGCTCTTATAATAATGGTATCCAGCCCATTCGGCCTAGGTGTCTTTTTCGTCGAAAGTCGCTTCCGTCTTCCGTCAGCTCACCATGGTTGGTCAAAAATTTGGCCAATCTATGAGTCCCATAGGGAGAGGCAGGAAAGGGCGTAACTCCGGGAATCTTTTCATGCATTTACGAAAAATATTCTGAAAAAAATTCGACCTTCTGAGGATCCGTCACTGCCAGTTCGTCATCCCTTCCCATGGCGGTTATTGGCACGAAACGTCTCGAAATCCACTTCACCATTCGCTACAGAGAGTTGTTCGGTACGGTCATCTTCTCCAGTTTATTTTTCCAGGTTACATTGTTATTTTCATTGATCAAGTCTGATATTTCGGAACCGAGCTGGAGCATGTACTTACGATGAGCAGGATCACGTGTGGCCTGCCAGTTCTTCTTGAGTACATTTTTCAGCATCTCATTTTCTTGGTGCTGGACTTTCTAGCCCTCTGAATGTTATCTATCAGAGTAAGAGTTTCCTCCTCAATACTTGTTTTGTTTGACTTGATATTTGTCATAGTGTTCGGATGTGTTAGGAACTCGGCCCAGTCCGTATTCAGATAACCGTTTTTCAACATGGGGGGGATATCCTCTACCTTATACTCCATCTGAAATAGGACCGGGTCGTGGTTCGAAGTCATTTCATGTACATCACATTTTTATCAACATTCTAAAAATCTAATCTCGTGTTTTTCAAAGACATTCTTTAAACAAATTCCACACAATTTACAGAAACTGGTAAAAAGTTAACTTTATTTTATATATTGATACTTTTTAGCACCTCTGTTCAGCAGGAAAGATAGTACCTAATTCTTCTCTTTTTCTCTTGTTATTTATTAGTGTTTAGTTTATACAGCATGGATCCTCGAAAAATTAACGAGTAAAATAAATATTTTGCCTCAAATCAAAATAAATTTATAGTTATAAAAAATATTGATTACTTGTAAAAAGATAATATTTTTCTGAGCTCAAACTTGGTAGCAAAAAATGGATCAGTTCATCAGGGATTACCGTAATAAACCTTATGATACGCTAGAAATTGAAAATACTAATCAATTAAAAAAATACTTAGTGATAAGGGAAAGAACAACATGTTCTCCTTATACCACAGTAATATACAAAGTTTGGTAGGTAATTTTGATGAATTGGAAACGTTTTTATCAGAATTCAATGATCTTTTTACGTGTATTGTGCTCACAGAGACCTGGAATAATACAGAATACTCATTTTTAGTGCTACCAAATTACGAAAGAATTTTCCATGACTGTAGGTTCAACCAAAACGACGGAATCACAATCTACATCAAAGAAAATATTCCATACACTACTAAAAACATAAAAATAGGAAATGTAAATGCCATTGAGTTGAAACTAACGGTCAATAAATATAATATTCTAATCTATGCAATTTACAGATCCCCCGCAACCTGTCCAAACGAATTTATTACTAACCTGGAACATATTTTATCCAATAAGAACTATTCAGATAATGACTACGTCATACTGACAGGTGATATAAATATCAATATATTATCAGATGATAAACAAATAGACGTCGTTGATGATTATATCAATTTGCTTACCGAACATGGTTTCCTATCCCTCATAAATAAATATACCAGGGTAACAGCTACCACGAAATCATGCATAGACCACATCTATATAAAAGGCAAAAAGGTTAACTTGGAAAGATTATGTTCCGCAGTAGTAAAGACTAATATTACAGACCACTTTTCTACACTCTTGCTGATTGAAGGTATCAATGAATCTCAAACCGCTATCGAGACAGGAAATGAATTCAAAAAAATTAATTATGAAAAATTTGCACAATACACTAGTGAAGAAACTTGGAACGATATCATGTTATGTGATGACCCAGATAATGCACTCAATAGATTCATCTTCAAACTTAAATTCATAATAGAAAAATCTACCACCATAATAAAAACAAAAAATTTCACAAAGAAGAAGCCCTGGATAACACAAGGTCTTAGAGCATCAATAAAAAAGCGAGATAAACTATATTTGAATCACACAAGAAATCCAAATAGCACTCAGAACAAAATGGAATATATAAATTACAAAAATAAATTGAACTCGATGTTGAGGAAAGCAAAACAAAATTACTTTAAATACGAAATAGAAAAAAACAAAACCAGCTCGGCAAATCTATGGAAAGTAATAAAGGAATTTTCTAATCAGAAAAAACGACAAAACAAAATAGATTCAATCCAAACAGAAGATGGCAAGGACTTAACAGATGCGGAAGATATTGTGGAAGAATTTAATGCATATTTTTCTACTGTAGGTGTTACACTGGCATCTAAAATAAAGAAAATAAAACTGAAAGAAAATAAAACACCATACTTTTACATTCCATGTTTCTTGAAAATACTACTTCAAATGAAGTTAAAAAAATCATATCTGAACCAAAAAATAATAAATCACCTGGGTTAGACGGAATAACAAATGAAATGCTAAAAGCAGCGAATAACTTTATAGCTCTACCGCTGTGCCACATTATCAACAGATGTATAGACTGCGGAAGGTTCCCAAAACAACTTAAAGAGGCCAGGGTGGTACCTGTATTCAAAAGCGGTGCCCGTAAAAATCCCCATAATTACAGACCAATATCGATTTTGTCCGCCCTTTCAAAAATATTCGAAAAAATAATAAAGGGAAGACTAATTTCCTATATAAATAAAAACAGAATACTATCCGAAACACAATACGGATTCCAAGAACAGATCTCAACACAGGATGCAATTGCCAAAGTCACATTATGATGCAATAGATCGAAAAAAACCGTGCGTTGGTATATTTCTTGATCTAGCAAAAGCCTTTGACACTGTCAGTCATAGACTTTTGCTGGAGAAATTAGAACGCATTGGAGTGAGAGGTACGGTGTACGAATTATTTAAGGATTACCTAGAGGGACGAAAACAGAGAGTGGGGATTGGAAAATGTCTAAGTTCCGAAAGAGCTGTGTCGTGTGGGGTACCGCAAGGTACAGTGCTTGGACCGATATTATTCTTGATCTACCTGAACTCACTTCTCTCCCTTGATATATCAGGATCAATTATCTCATTTGCGGACGATACAGTTGTTCTTTTCAAAGCTGATAGCTGGAACGAAGTGAAAAAAACGGCAGAAAATGACATGAAAAAGATTCTGAACTGGTTGCAAGGTAACTTGCTGACTGTCAATGTGGATAAAACTAAGATAATTCCATTCACTTCTTATAAAAATAACCTACCAAACTTCAATTCTTTCATATTAAATGACCAACCTGTTACAATTTCACTTTCTGCTAAATATCTAGGAATTCACATAGATTCGTACCTACGTTGGGATATTCATGCTCAGAATCTGAAAAATAAATTAAGAGGTCTCATTTTCAAATTTTATCAATTCCGCACCGTAGTAGGTTTAAATCAGCTTAAAATACTCTACTATTCTTTATTCGAATCCTTGTTGCAATATGGAATCATCGGATGGGGAGGTATACTCAAGACGTACTTAGATCAGATAACAAAATTGCAGAAAAAAATTCTAAAGATTATGTACTTCAAAAATTCTAGATATTCCTCAGATGCACTATATGCAGAACTGAAGGTACTGGACGCCAGACAATTATTCGTTAAAAATACTCTGATGTTTGTTTATAAAAATAAGACATATCTACAGGTGATCAAGCACAACTGCAACACTAGGGCTCAAATAGCAGCTCATGCTTATACATCAAGAGCAAACAAGTCCATAGGTCAGAGAACATTCAGTTATCTTGCACCACGAATATATAACTTTATTCCATACAGTCTAAAAAAATTAATAATAGTAATGTATACAAGAAGAGTGTCGAACAATGGCTCTTAGATTCTTGTAGGCAGTCTTTTAATGATTTTGTAGAATCCCTTATGAACTGATCTCCAAAATTGAATATTGAGTAAATATAAATATAAATGTGCGTGTACTTTTCAACTTGCGAGGAAATATATTTTTTCTAGCTTCAATTGAACTATAGTTTGAATATAAGTAAGTGAAAATTATCAATTGGCTACAATGAAGAACTGTAACTAATCGCAGACAGGCACCCAGAGAGCCTAAGTGGTACTTTCAAGTCTTCATTGAGCTTCTAATGGTGATAGGTTCCGTATAATTGAAAAATGAATTATTATAAATTATTATTACAAATACTGTCCTCTTATATTCTAACATCCCTGTTATTTGGTATAAAACCATTTTTAACATTTAATTATATTTACAATATGTATTTTTACAATTGAAAATTCACACTTTCACGTTTTTTTTACATCTTGTATTTTTTCTATTTTAAAAAACAAAAGTTTTCTCAGTTTGAATTTTTTACTCCTCAACTTTTTATATTCAGAAATTTTATATCCTTACATCTAATATCATGATAGCTTTATATATATATATATATATATTTATACTTTTATATTTTTATCCGTATTTTAATATTACCCAAAATAAAATATGTATCTATCTATCAGGTGTACCAATATTTGTAAATACTTATAATTTTAGTTTTAATTTTAGTTTAATCTTTGATTGTTTGTTTGTATAAACCCTTGGTGTATACGTCCACATACAAGCAGAACCTACTGCTTCCGTGGTATATCCCTTTATTCACTACCTTACTGTAAGTGCCAGAATTATATTGTAACATTTTGTGAATAAAATTATTATTATTATTACTCACCCTGGAGTCACTCAGTTCGGTAACATTTTCATTAACCAAGTTGATATCGGTAGGGTAGAACTGTTCCAGGAGAAATCTGTTGGCTCTTCCGAGTTTTCAACAGGCAACTTCCACAAAGTTTTGCCGTTGGCATTGGGCTGGGACGTACTCTATTCGGGACTTTCAGCGTTAAGATCCCTGACATGTAACACTTCCTATGCTGTGTCTCACAAGGTCATTCGAATTCGAAACAATTTCTTATGGTTTCGGAAATGGAAAATTACGAAAAAAACATGTTGATCGGGGGATTGGTTTGAAAAAAAATATATCCCTTTTGACTCCTCGGAAGATGGATAGAGAACACGAACGATTTCAGAAAAAATTTCTTCGTAGAAAATTATCACTTATAATCTCCCTAGTGCTTGAATTATTGCCGGAAATTTTTCGAGTACATGAATTTTTTGAAAATTACCCGAGTCGCGCAGCGACGAGGGTGATTTTCTTAAAAACTTCATGTACGAGATAAATTTCCAGCAATTAATTCAAGCACGCGGGGGATTCGGTAAGAAGATTTCATACCAAAATATATTAAATTAATGGTTAATTCAACTGACTTGTAGATTATTCTGAGAGAAAACAAGTTGTAACATCAGTGGGCCATGAATGGTTTTTGTTGATATAATGACAGTTACGCGTTGGTATAGTGGCGGTGTTTGTATGTGAGAAAGGAAAATTTATTTTGCGACATTTTCAACCCAAAATTACATTGCACATCACGCAGAACTAAAATAGTTTTGACTGGTCCATGCGGATTGTCTATTGGGAAGTGATGTGGAAAGGAATTCTTTCGAATTTCAGCCGAGTTTTCACGAAAAGATAAGTTGAATAAAATTGTTTCAAATATTAAGTACATGTAGTCAAGCATAGGTAGATTTGATTGATATACATTTTTTACCGATGGACCTATTCATCGTTGAAATGCAAGTTCTCAAAATATTTTCAGACGCATTCGAAATATTTAGTGAATATATAATTATGAAATAGTATCTCCTTTCATATTAAAAATAACATTCCATTTGTACATAAAAGCAAAATGTTAACTATCACATGTCAAATATTTGACAGAAAAATTTCCACTTATTAATTTCGCCCAGGGTACCCAGGAGGATAAAAATTTACGGAAATTTTTTGGGTTGCCATGGCAACTAAATAAAAACCAATTTTTTGATTGGCTGAAAAAGTGAGGTGTGAAATTTTCGAACAAAAATTTTAAGAAAGTAGCGACCTGTAGTGGAGTAGGTGGTTTTTGACGATAAGGCGCGGTATTATCACATCAGATAATTGAACAAATGCTGGTGCTGAAAAGTACTAAATGGAGTATAATACTGAAGAAGAGAGAAATCAATCATTTCGATATATTATTGAATTTCATATGATATAAACTTGTCGCCAAAAAAATTCTTGATACAATTCAAATTTTATAAGAAATACATCTTCTCTAAAAAATTTTTCATTATTTTTTTCACCTACAACGTAAGTAGGCTTATTGTGACAAATACCCGTCAGCAATCATCTACCCCCTGGCTAATGCGACGACGGGTATTGAATTATATCTAACATACAGGATGTAATCTAACCTCTTGCACTCGAAGGACGTGTATAATGCCATTTATTTATTTATTTATTTATTTATTTATTTATTTATTTATTTATTTATTTATTTATTTATTTATTTATTTATTTATTTATTTATTTATTTATTTATTTATTTATTTATTTATTTATTTATTTATTTATTTAATTATTTATTTATTTATTTATTTATTTATTTATTTATTTATTTATTTATTTATTTATTTATTTATTTATTTATTTATTTATTTATTTATTTATTTATTTATTTATTTATTTATTTATTTATTTATTTATTTATTTATTTATTTGAAAACAAAGCCCAACAGGCAGAGTCCATTGATAGGGCCGCATTAAATTTCAGGGTATGCCCCATCCATTTTGAATATGACATACTTGGCAAAAACTCTTTGTACTTGCTCGATGGCATTTATGTTTTTCAAATAATAAGGTGACCAAATCAGTGATGCATATTCTGATTTGCTTCTTACCAGTGAGTAATAAATGGTTTTGAAAGTATCAGTATCTTTAAATTGTTTACAATTTCTTATTATAAATCCTAACATCTTCATAGCTGCTGAGGTAATTTTTTGAATATGATAATCAAATGTGAGTTTTTGATCTACAAATACTCCTAGGTCTCTGACACATTCAGATCTTTTTATGCTGGTATTGCCCAACTTATAATCAAAAAGTATTGGATCTTGTTTTCGAGTGATGGTCAATACCGAACATTTAGATACATTCAAAAGTAGAAGGTTCTCAGTAAACCAATCTTGTAGGATATTCAAATTGTTTTGGTAATTGAGAATCTCTTGTAGAGTTTATGGTAAAGTAAAGCTTCATATCATCTACAAATAGTTGGTATTCAACATTTAGTATGTTTGTTATGTCATTAATAAATATAAAAAACATAAGTGGTCCCAAGTTAGATCCTTGTGGCACACCTGAGATGGCTCCATATTCTAACGATTTATATCCATTATATTGTACATATTGTTTTCTTCCATTTAAGTACGATTCATAGAATTTCACAATTGTATCACTGAAGTCAAACAATTTCATTTTCTCTAAGATTATCGGGTGACTAATTTTATAAAAAGCTTTAGAGAAGTCGGTAAAAACAACATCCACCTGCCGCCTTTCATGCAGTGCCTTTGAACTATACTGGGTGAAACACGCCAGGTGAGTCATTTCATAACAAATGGCAGGTGTGAAAAATTCGAAAAAAAAATCGTGAAAAGTTTAAATTGTCTTGAAAAATTCTTCGAAATTTTGGGAACCAAACGTCAGCTGACCGGAGCAGAGCCGTAATAACACTGGAACTGCCGGATGGAAAATATGTAATTACGAATAGAACTTTCCAAGATTTTCCGAATTTTTCATCAAAAACAAAATTTAAACTTCAGACAATTTTTTTAGAATTTTTCACACCTGCCATTCGTTATAAAATGGCATTATACACCTGTCCTTCATGGGAGTGCAAGAGGTTAGATTACACTCTGTATATCAGAGGTTTTGAAAATTTGTGATTGTCAATTTTTAATCTATATAAAAATACTTGTTACATTTGGCACGAGAAACCTGGGGCGCATGCAATAAGTTATTCATGCAAAAAAAAAATAGTAATTAATATAAGTAACTATTCGAGTAGAATTTAAATGGCTAGATGAACGGGGTTACACTGCAGAGAGTAAGTATATGTATTTTGGATTTCCAGATATGTTTCCAAATCACAAATTTCTCTTCTGTGCCATGGACACGCCCCAGCATCTCAATCAAGTAAACGATTCTCGATTCATCTTTTGAAATCGTGTGTTCAATTACCCACCTCCGGTTTAACCATCGAAATAAATGATCCAGACTGCAAAAACCCTCTTTATTTTTAAAATAATATCCCGGAGATTGTTCTGCCAGCGACTTGTTTTTATCGTAGTGAAAATGTTCGCTGATATTTTTTCCATGGAGATAAACGTGAACTTGTAGACAGCTCGGATCTGAATTATTAATTCTGACATTTTTATATCATCTGAGAATCTACTCACTCGCAGTAGAATCTTAAAATATTACTTTTGATGGAAAATCGGGTTTATTATCAATGCATGGTTTAGCTAAAAAAAATTTCCGTCGGATGATTCCTGCTGTTTATTATTGTACATATATATTTTTTTTCATCTCGTTTACAAGGTTCGAAAACAATAACGGCTCCTTTTCTCAGACAGTGTGCTAGGTATATATTGTTTCCTGACGTGCGCAAGCGCGTGCCAAGGGGTAGTATTTACTGACTCAGTTTAATAGAAAGTATAAAAACTATGAAAAAATTTTACAAAATAATATGCGAAAAGTGTGCCCTTAAGGATATATGGTAGATACTATCACACTCAGAATTGGAAAACTCTTGTGGCAACACAACATAAAAACGGTCTTCAAACCCACCAATAAGATACCGCAAAGCCTCATGTCGGGAAAAGACAGAAGAGACCCACTCTCAGCAGTGGGGTATATCGCATATCGTGCATTTGCGGAAAGGTGTACATCGGAACCACATGAAGATGAATGGGAACAAGACTCAGAGAAACTACAAATAAGGCCAAACGACCAAGTCGGTAGTGGCAGAATACGCGCTCAGTGACGGAAATCACAGTATTCTGTTTGATGACTTGAAACTTCTTGCCCCATATCAAGGATACCATAGTCGACTTGTACGGGATGCGATAGAGATCCACAAACACGGATAATTTCAACAGAAAAGAAGAAGCTGTGAACCTCAACTAAATATGGTTCCCATTCTTAGAAATTCAAAAATAACACAGGAAAACTACGACATTGAGTAAAAAGTTAGAGAAGGGCCAACTAATGTTATTGAAAATGTACCAAATTCAGAAATTCTGAGATAACAAAAGAAAACTACACCATTAAAAGACAGCGTGTGAAAAGAGGGCAACTAATGATATTATTGATAATACAGATACGGTAACTAGCGCACGAAACGACCTGAGTCAGAATAAATACGGTCGGAATCTTCAGTTATCGAAAATTATCCACGATGTACAGTGACCGGCACAAAGTACGAATCATATGGGAAATTTTTTTATTAATAAATTTTGACATATATAGGTTTACTCAATCGCTTCTGCATCAAGAGAAACCCCAAAACGTGTTTACAGTGCCGTTCATCTTTTCGTGTATGGCGGGAAATTTAAAAATTTATTCTCAAAATACACTTGTTTGGGGAAATATCGAAAAATGTTAAAAGGAAAGATGTTCAGAATCTCATTTTATAACTAATTACAAATTTTGAAGATCTGGGATGAAAAAATAAAAATAGATTTTTGCCAAAAAAAAATCTGTTTGGAAAAGTACATTTCTGATGAAGAAATACATTTAGAAATCCAACAACTAATATTTTAAATTCGGTCTGGTGAAGATTGGCAATTATTTCTTTTTTGAAATATGTGAATTTGCCATATGTTCAGCTGCTTCATAATAAATATCTTTAGGACATTGTAATCTAGATACGGTTTATTATTGATAAAGGACCAAGTAACTTCACGAATTAATTTTGAATTCATTAGAACAAATATGTTTACAATTTTTTACACAACAAGAACCTACAATCATCAAAATATCGTAGGAATGGATTCCAACAATTTGCTAGAAATCATTTTATTTTTTGTTCCAATGAAAAACTGAAATCAAAATAGTGTAGATACATGGTTCTTCATTATTATCAAACAGTATCTGGATTATAATGACCTGAAGTTATTTCAGTTACCTCTTATGAAGTAGCTGAACACATGGGAAATTCACAGATTTCAAATTTCTCCAAATAAAATAGAAATGGATTGCGAATCTTTACAAAACCATATTTTGAATATTACTTGTTGGCTATACTAATAAGTATCTTTGTCAGAAAAGTACTTTTCCAAACAGATTTTTTTTGTGACAAAAAATCAATTTTCATTTTTTTATCTCAGATCTTTTTCAAAATTTCTGAAATAGCTATAAAATTTTGATTGCACACATCGATATTTGTCAAAACTTACTGATACAAAGAATTGCCATATGATGCGTAATTTCTGCCAGTGGAAGATGCTAACCACTCGCGCTAGCGAAACGTTGGAAAAAAAATCAAAAAACGACGGCCTTCGACCCTGATTGAAAATAGTGACACTGAAAACTTGTGGTCGTGAAAGCCATTTTGTATATGTTCTTCACATTCAGAAGGTAATAGATTATTGTGATATTAAGAAATATGTGTTGGATATCCTGCATTCTCTTTCCGTTTCGAGATATCTCCCGGAGGTACCAATAAATTGTAGCAAAATGTCTACACCTAAGACTATTGATTAGAGTTTCCAACTGAAAATTATTTGGATTATTTGTTGATATATGATTTTGTTTATAACTATACATTCAGTAGGTTTCCATTGAGCAGTGGGTCTACAACCACGTCTTATGAAGAAAACCTGAATGATCCATCATTAAATCTCTTCGATTCTGCACATGGAGATTGTAACATGTTGCAACACTGCAAGCGCACGTGCTGTGGCTCTTTACTACCTTCTGCGGAAACATCTAGCTATATTTACATTATCTGAGTAATCCAGTGGCGTATCTAGGAAGGTTGTCATACAAAAAAAATCAAATCGTCACGGATAGCTCTCAAATTTTTAAGGTGCTCTATAGGCCATTTTAGAAATTAGTGCTGTTCCTGAACATTTTTTCATAATACCGAGGGATCTTATGCTAACCTTTATCAATATATTCCTCATTTAGACGGTAATTTCATTATAAAAATAATGATGATTTTTTTGGTTATCACCAAACAATTCCAAATGAAAATTAATTGATTGTGCAAAAAAATTGTGTCTGAAGTAGCTACAGAGCTACCAAGGATCAAACTGAAATACAATACCTATGAAGATCGGTGAACTTTCCCACTTATCCCCTCATACAAAAATTATTTATTTTTTTGGAATATGCGCGATTGTAGATCGGATGTGTACCGAAAATTTACCGTAATCTATGAAGAGCCAGTGTGTTCTCCTCACGTCCTGCCATTCCATCAGGATCCTAGTTTATGGGTTGTAAAAGTATTGAAGCATTACAGCATTTAATATGCACATTGAAAGCAGCCAGGCAACGCTTTATAGTTGTGGTTTATGCGAGTTTTACGTCGGCGTAAAATATTAGAATATCATAAATAAACGTCTTGGCAGTTTATGAGTTATGGTGTTGAATCTAAATACAGACTGAAATGACAAAACCGCAGATAGATTACATTCATCCCCCGATACGTGGTTCATTTTAAGTATATGAAATGGACAACTGTATATCACATTTCAGTAGGATGTAGTGGGGCTTGGAAATTAGCTGATAAAAGAAGTTCCAACGTTCCAAGCATCCAAGTAATGTATCGTAATAATAAGGTGTGTGAGTTTGTGTAAAAACTCCACGTTTCCAGCCAATTGTAACGGAAACATGAGATTTTGAAGAAACTAGCCCTACTTTTGATGAGCTGATGGATATAAATTGTATACGACTACGTTTATCTCAAAACTTTGTATCCGCTCAAAATGGGTTTGACATCTAATCGATATAAACAGTTTTCGGATTGGGTTGAACCACTCAAATCAATTCCATAAAATATAGCATTGGACGCAACCAATCGTATTGAAGAGAAGTGAAATTACGAGGTAAACGAGTGTAAAATTGACAGATGTCAGGTATAAGTAGCCAAATTCAGATCGTCTCAATTGTCTGTAATCATATGAGTTTCTCTTTCTCAAATTTCGTAACGTAAAATTTCTTGTGTTTTACGAATTAATTTACGAATCGTTGTTGATAATATGTGAAACCGTAATCCTTTTCTCATCCATGTATCCCAAAAAACTTTTTTCTTATTAAGTTGAATGAAAAAACTGCTGTCTTCTTTGGATAGTATGTTCTTTTTCTTTATCTTTATTTGTTCTCCATTTTGAGAAAGAGAAACTTAAGATGTCTAAAAAACCTATATTATTGATGTGTTTCTTCATTTTCCTTATGTTTTAATAATTTGATCATGTTCCGTTTTCGTGCCGACAATCCAGAAAGATGAACAAAGTAGGTAACTAATTTATATTCAGTACAGAAATTGAGTACTCACCACTCTGAACATATTTTGAAACAGACATTTTATTTCAAAACGCCATGCATGTTGACAATATTTTATGGCAAAAATGTTTTCTGATCAATTCAATCAACTCTCGATGCGTTTTTATATCTTACCGTTTCTTGAAATCTTCCATAAGTAGCGAAAGTCCGCTATAAAGTAAAAAATATAAATTTTTCTCCATTCCCACTGAAATCTATCAATGTTTTGTCTTCAGTAAGCTTGTTAAAGTTTTGGTTATTTTCCATGCAGTCCTTTTATTTTGAAATGGGGAAATATTTTTAGTGTAGTTGATCAAAAAATATACTTTTCTGTCGAACAAAATTGCACAATAGAAATATTTTCACTATTAAATGTCATATTGAACGGTTTTTAAAAGTGGAAGAAAAATATGACACTTTAACTCATCACAAATATCAAATCCCAAATGCAATTAAACTCAAAGCCACAAAATTATTCTTTATTTCGTTAAAAAAGTTTATAGTGAAAACTCGGGCACAAATGCACAGATATCAGCGCGAGAGCATGCGCTGCGCATAAGATTGACAGGTGCTAATGGTGAATTTCCATGCGATGCAGCTGAACTGCAGTACTTCTTTGTGAAATTTAGGTTAATTATATTTCAGCAAAAAAATTAAAAAACCATTTCGAAAATGTAACAAATAGAACTGATTGGGGACAATAATTATATTGTTTTAATAATTCCATGTTCGTGAATCGTGGGCAAAACTTCAAACTTCTGTTCATGAAAATTAACCATAACAAGAAAACCGACGGTGGCGGTGCACTCAAGTGTCGCGGGATATTCTAAAAACAGCCCACGGATTCATTTGTTTCATCGTTGGCGAATGTCTCTCGTTTTATCCATAGAAATTATAATATATATACTTACTCTAGAATGCCAATTCAATGGGACGAAAGTGTTGTAAAAAGTTCGATGCATTATTTAGTGCGCATGATCAGGACCAGTTTCATTCATACCAGGGTGGGTTTCAGTGAGATTTTTAAATGATTCATGATATTGAGTAAAATCGATTTGATAATACGTTGGTGTCAGGGCAGTCCACGAGACACGAAAAGTTTTGGTGGGCATATACCTATGTTGTGAAACTGATTAAATCCGAGAAATTCATCGAATAAAATAACAATGAAAAAATGTATCTTGAGTATAGGTAACTATTGGTGACGTTTCTGAAATATACACATTTTATGATTTTTTTTAAGTTCTAATTCCCACGGAAAGAAACATCCTGTATTGTTCAGAGAACATCGTGAGAACCAAAGGAAGGTAGGTAGGAATTGATATTCTGCGAAAAAGATTTTCGGCATGTCTCCAAAGTGACGGCATATGGATGTGCTGAGGACTGGAGCTCGACGGGTCAGTCTCGAAGGGACCGCTAACGGTGGAACGATTGATAATATTTCGGAAGAGCATCGTCCATGGAAATATCTATAAAACACAGACAGATCGCCAATCTTTCTGCGATGTTCCAGAGGACTGAGATAGCTTGTGAGTGAAGTTGTTGGATCACCATTCTGAAATTATTACCAAGTGCGTATTTATTTCATTCACGATTTTTCCCCGTTCTGCATTCACTGGCTGATATCGGAGCTTTGGAAGAGAAAGAGGTATGAAGAGTACTATCATCTGCAAAGCTGATTACTGGACATGAGGTAGCTCCCAACAAATCATTGATGTGAAGAAGGAAGTGTTGGTGCTAGAACTGATCCAGCGGAACACAACTGGAGAGGCAAGTCATAAGATGAATGATTCATCCAGAAATATCCCAGTCCTATTTTCAAAATATCAAATTGGAATCTGAACTGAAAATAGGATACAACAGTCAATATAATTATATTAATTAAACTAAAGGTTTAGTTAAGCAATATGCACATCTTTGCACTTGGCTACACCATACTGATGATGACCAACAGTCTGAGGCACGTGTCGACTGTTGGTCTACATTTTAAATTTAAGGGTTATACCCAATACATTCGTTTTTGGTGAGTTAATACAGCAAGTGAAATAAAATGAGAAATAAAACAAAATAAAGAGTAATAATAAATGGATTGTTTATAGAGCTGAGTGACTCAATATAAGAAAAAAGAAACTGCCAATCAAAATTTTGAACTTTGCCATTTTTAATGTTTATAACTATTATATGAATACTTTTTGATAATAAAGGTAGTACTCTGTGTTTATTTTTCAAATGTGTACTTTTTCCTGATGGCCAATAGAACTACAAAAAGAATCTACAAAAATATATAAATGGTTGGGTAATAAGTGCATAATATTGATTACTGAACATACTAAGTTCGAATAATAAATTCCAGGAATATTTCCTTTATTTCCACACCATAGAACCAAGCACGTCAACATTGTCAAAATTAAAATTTCACTACAGAAAAACCCGAAAACCAATAACATACACACTACCGATGAATAATTGAAGTAAACAACACTAATAAGAAAAGCACATCTAAATAAACACAATAACGTTAATGGTTAATTTCACAATGAACACAAATCGCCTAAACCACCAAACTAACCCAAACCGGCTCTGGCAAACTACCAGTCTTTCTCTGCGGCAATTGAAAACTGTTAACACTGTTGCACGATCCCAACAATTCAACGGGAATTTGGGTAGGCTTCACAGTAATGCTAGGTTATTTTCGACAGAATCTCGACTACAAAGATAAAATTTTCTGAAGTTTGTCAACGCTGCAGAGCTAGGAGACTGGTTATGGGCATGCGCATTGATGAAAACATTTGGAATTTTACAACACTTTTCAGTGTCCCACGAAAAAGGGATTGGCATTCTAGAGTAAGTATAGATATTATAATTTCTATGGTTTTATCCCACAGATTTACAGGTATAAGTCGGTACACCAGGGTTTTAAGGCATCTTAGAGAAACTTATCCGATTACAGACAATTGAGGCGATAAACAACCAATTTGAATTTGGCTACTTTTACCTGACATCTGTCAATTTCAAACTCGTTTATCTCGTAATTTCACTTCTCTTCAAGGCTGAATTGACTTGAGTGGTTCAATCCAATCCGAAAACTGTATATATCGATTAGATGGATCGGATCCAGTCAAGTCAAACCCATTTTGAGCGGATCCAATGGATCTTATGGAAATACATATGCCCTTATAATACCTTCACCTGTGTTTACCTCTCCCCTTTGTCTAGGTCATTCGTAAGCCTTATATGCAGAACTCTTAACCGTAAGGTTACAGCCTTGACTCTTCAGATTCTTGATGTAATGTGTGTTTCAAATTTGTGATTTCAAATAAATACATGCCATGTTTGTTTTGTTTGTTTTTAATCAAAAATATGATTTCAAATGGCCCAATTTCATAAAAACGATAAAAGTTTACTTTATTCTTATTTGAAACCTTTGCTACTCAATTATGTAAAACACGAAAAGAGTAGATCAATGCTAGGATGTTTCAGATTCAGATAATTTTTCTCGTTTCATCCTTGTATGATTCTCATTTTTCTCTCACTAGGTCATAACCACTCAATATTTTTACAAACGCCATATTTTCCAATTTCTTCAGTAGGTCACAATTTCAATACTGTTCATCATGGCGAAAAATAATAATGAGTGTCGCTTTTCACTCTAGAGTGCTACAAAATGAAATATTTGGGATATCTTCATGAACATACGTAAGCCTGAACCAAACGTCATATCGAACAGTAAAAAGCAATTTCCGTTGGAACCCTTTCACGTAAAGTGGCGAATATCTGACACTTTCAAATATATTTTCACCCTTGTATCGTGCCAGTAAACCCCCTAAGAGAATAGTCTGACATTCGTAACCTATAAAGGTTTATTAAAATGTGCGTGTTTATTGGAATCTCTTAGGAATAACACAATCTAAATTTTGTTTCAGAATTCTCTAGATATCACATACATACGTAGACTGTTAATTAGGATTGGCGTAATGTATTCATTAAGTCCATATTTGGACAACAAACTCCAGCAATGTTTTATGTATTGGAAGTAGATATGAATTGTGTAAAATATTCATACACGAAGTTTTTGCTGGCAATTTGAATGGCCTGAGGTTAATGCTATTTTTCTGTTGAAACTGATCTTTTCCCATTTCAATAAGGCTGTGTGATATTAATGAAGCTGGTTAGAATATCAGTCAAGCAAATTTAAACATAAATAGTTATGAATCCACTATACCTATATGATACTTAATATTAAACTTCGCATCAAATATATCCAAAATGACATAAAATTTTGGTCTTGCCGATATTGAAATGAAATTTGGAGGATCCGTATAAGACGTAAAACTGCAATTTTTGACAAATGACTCAGATTCGTGAAACTTCCAGTATATTTTTACCTTTTTTGTCTCCATATGAAATTCTGAATACAACTATGTATCACTTGTTACTTTACAGTTTGGTGTTCGAATCGATCCCTGCGGAATCCATCATTTATTGGTAGAGGGTCGGATGATGAATCATCGACTACCGCACATGAACTATTTCTTTCATGAATAATGTCCTATAACTATGTTAAAATATTTCCGAAAAAAAAAAGAAGAAGAAATCTAATAATCTTCCACGAGAATTGTTCTGTTGCAGATATATTCCAGTAGACATAAAAAAATTGATAATTTCTATCCTAGAGGGGGTGATGGCATAAATGAATCATCGGATAATAGCAAGTTCCATGTCAGTAAGAAACATAACTGCGAATACTATACTTACAACCAGAACAGGATCAGTTTCAATAGAGCCCATCTTTCAAACGATCACTTTTTTCCACATTTTCATCCAGTACGATTGGGTTTTGAGACGAGGATCGATTGTAGCACCACAAAACTTGGTATGCTAGTTGTTGGAACCATGATAAACACGAAAAAAAAATTGTTTACCTGAATTCCAGTGCTGGAACATATTTTTTTTTGTTTAAAAATAAATAAATAGATTTTTGCTGTAATCTTGGAAAGTATATGATTCATCAAAAGAACAAGTCAACAAGGTGAAAGACAATTCAATTCTCCACAAAAATTATTCTTAGTAATTTTGTATAAAATGCGTTCGTTTTCTCATAAAACATGATTGAACGCCGACATCAAATTTCAGGTTTAAGCTTACCTGCCGCTGAAAGTTCTGGCGGAGCCGAATATTTCATTGGATATAATTCTACCAAAATCTTCTCATGCAAATATAATATGCGAGTATTTGAGTACCTGAAATGTGTTTTTTCTACGTTCATGCAAAAAACAAAACTTTATTGAACTATATTTGGTGGAAAAACTGCCTCTTTATTGCACTCATCTGCCATTCTACTATAGCGTTCTGTCATCATGACAGGCATAAACTTTCAAATCGACGCCAAATTTAGCCCATTTTCTGTGAGATTGTATTACGTTTCAAATAGTTGCATGTTTCATCATATTCATTATACATATAATGGACTATGAAATTACTAGAAAATGCAATTTGTTAAAAATAAAATTATTTCTTTCGAATATCATCTGAATTACACAAAATGTTTTTGAATTACTGTTAGCAGATAGATTTAAACAAACAATGTCTTCCTTACAGTTTAGTGCCACCTAAATGAAACATTTTCTGGTTTTTACACGTAGAAAAAATATTGTATGAAACTCGTGAAAAAATAGTTTATAGCACTCGACGTGTTGTCCAACTCGGCCTGAGTGCAATAAACACCTACTTTTTGCACTTATTGTATAAATAACTATTGTCGCACTTCACGGAGATGTTTGCTGATGATCCGAAAATCATGATTAATTTAGTAAATATGGAATTACTATACTTGAGCAGCAACCCGTACCCTCCTTGTACTATATTCACCAGGTTTAGAGTAGTGTGATAGGTCCCACTTATACATGCCAAAAAAAACTTTGTTTTACTCCTGCCTCATTTTCAGCTTACCCATAAAATTGGCATTCTCTTCAGTAAATGTTGAAAATAATCGCTTATTCATATCCTGCATATATGTTTATAACATTATCGTAAATACAAACCTCAAGCTTGAAATCACATACTTTATTTTTTATATAGGATTAGTAAGAGCGATTATTTTCAACATTTTCTGAAGAAACTAATGGGATTATTGGTGAGTTGAAAACTGAAGCAGGAGTATAACCCTTTTTTTTTGTTGGCATGTATCAGTACCTCCCAAGATGTTACTGATTCCTGCTCCAGTATAATTATTTCATATCAACTAAAATATCCATGACTTTCGGATCCTCCGTAAATATCGTAGGAGGGTTATGTGCAGTGGCATAACACATTTTGGGTACACAGGTATTTACATGTTATATTTGCATGAAGAAGTAAAAGTTTTCAGGAACGATATAGACTATTGCTTTTCATCCTGAGATAATTTTTCTCAAAGTTATGGAAAAACTAATTTTCGGCCCTGCTGGAAATGGCAGTGACGGGTTAACACAAGCCTGAAATTTGATATCGGAATTCAATCAGGTTTTCTGAGAAAACGAGCGCATTTCCTGAGAAATCACTAGGTGTATTTCTTGTGGAGAATTGAATTATCTTTCGCCTTGTTGAAATTTTTTCTTGATAAATCTTACGTTTCGAAACAAAAGCAAAAAAAAAAAATTTTTAAATAAAAATTTTTGAATAAAAATTTTTTTTGGTTCCACCAATACATGATGTCAAGAAGTTATATGCCGAGTTGAAAAGTGCTACGATTCATTCTTCATTTGTGGCGTACATTTGTTTGTGGTTACTGTACTATAAGTAAAATATATATTTACAAGGAAAAATTGTTGCGCTTTATTTATGAAAGAAACTAATTATAGAAAATATTATAAACACTCACATAGAATTAATATTTACAAATGCATTATATTATTCAAAACACAAATGAGTCCACTATTTCTAAAAGAATGCGTTCGACAAAAAAACGAAAAATGAGTTAAATCACGGACGAGATCGACTCTACAAGACGCGTTTCATAGTGTAAATATGTTAGAGTCAAAAAAATTCCTTGTAATAGATAACTGCATATAAATATCAGAGTCAGTTCCAAATCCATGTGTTTGTAATGAGTGTTCAGTCTCAAAAGCCGGTCCAATCAGCCAATAAAAATGAACCAATGGTGGTCACGTGCGCCAATGATTCTGTGGAGTATAAAGTCATGGTATTATTTGTTTTAAAATATTATCTTCACTTATAATTTTTATTGAATAAAATATAGTGTTTATAATTTCTTATTGAAATTATCGTCTACGAAAACTCTCTGTGTCGATTAGAACTAATTTCTCAGTATCAAAACGATATAAATGCTTGATGTCAGTGTCAAAATGATGTGAATTCTTCATGTGAGTGTCGAAACGATGTATTTTGGATCGATTTTTCTTTATAACTCAAAAAGTTGGTAACTATGAGCATAGAACTCTGTAAATATATATTTACGCAAAACCGATTCTACGATTAGAATCTATTTCCCTTATTGGCGCTCTCAGCTACGTAGTTTTTTTACGGACAAGTGCTTCTTCACCTCCACTATCGCTCTTGAAAAATATATCCCCATACACCCAAGATGTGCGGCGCAATGATAAAATTTGACTTTCGTGATGACGCGCTGATTTTGCCTCTTGAAGTCATTTTAGACAACTA
Organism: Chrysolina haemoptera; assembly: GCA_958298965.1. Taxonomy (NCBI): domain Eukaryota; kingdom Metazoa; phylum Arthropoda; class Insecta; order Coleoptera; family Chrysomelidae; genus Chrysolina; species Chrysolina haemoptera. Next base: position 16,431,736 of record OY282585.1, on the reverse strand, counting down.
ACCTATCAAATAACACACTAGTGTGTTATAAACCATAAGTCACTAGTGAGTTATGGATTTTAACTCACGTAAACTATCAAATAACACACTCATAATAACTCATAGTAATATGTTCATATTTAAAACTTTTTAATTCCCATCTCATAAAAAAACGATTTCGTCCACTTGTTGGATAAAACATTGTATGCCACTCGTGTGTTATTTTTCCTAAGTCACTTGAGAATTTATACCACTTGGCCTTGTGGTATAAATATTTCTCGCGTGACTACTTTTCAACATATCACACTATAATAACTATTAGAGCAGAGTTTGTGAAGGCAACATATGATAAAATAGACATTTTGACAACAAACTCTTGGGTTTCAATCTACAATAATAATTGATAACATATTATAGAAGATAACTTATTCTACATTGAAAACATCAAAATGTACTATTATATACATTACTCATTTCTGAGCATCTGAAAGAATTCGAATGTTTTTTCATGAACAGCCCAAATTTCCCTATAGCATTGAAATGTCGTTTTAGGAATATGAGGGAGGTGCCTAAGGTGCATATTATATACTAGTACTTCTTATGTGGCTAGAACTATAAAAAATAAGGAAAAACAAATTTTTGCGTAGGTGGCTGTGATTCCAAATTCCAATATTGTTTTCTATTCTTATCAACTCAAATAATTTTTCGTGAAGCACCATAACTATTATGGAGAATGAAATTTTCTGAAAAATGCATAATGAACAAGTTTTCCACTGTATAATAAAATTATGATAATAATACCGAAATCAAACCATATTTCCCTTGTCAGCTCCCACTAACACTTATGAGAAGACTGAAAAGGTCCATGATAGATATGGCTTTTTCGATTAATTATAACCAAATTAAAAGCGACCAGAATGCCGAGCAATGAATATGATGAATATACATCTAATATGTTCAAAGTGAAATTAGTCAAAGGTTGCCAAGGCTTCGCCGGGGCAGTCAGGTGGATAGCGAGAGAACGATTCATTGTCCACCACTTGGAACGGACAATGGACGGAACTTTTGATTTTTGAAGTTGATACTACATCACAGGTGAACGACGTCGGCGAATAATAAGCGCCGCGGTGCGAATTGGGTTACACGGAGCGCTTTTTGGGCGAAAAGGACCCTCTTTAATCAATGCCATTTGATGTGTTCGAAACTTAGGCTGGTATTCATATGGATTGAGAATGAAAGCGAAATGAAAACCGAACTCTAAAACTCGAAGCCACTGTTCGTATCCGGCTGTAAAGGAAAAGGTATTAATTTTCAACTACTGTGCGGGGTGTCCTACAGAACGAACAGGTAAAAGTGGTTTATTGGAATAATATGGAAAACATTGAGGATCCCACTCACGGTCCAACTACGCAGTACAATTTCGTCGAATTTGTTAAAATTGAACGCAATTTGATCGTGTATTTTTGACATTCGATCAAATCGGCGCGATTTGATTGTATTGGATGGCAGCTGAACTGATCACTCTGCAGACGTACTGCATTGTTGTATTGTTGATGTGATGGTTTATTTGATAGTGTATAGTGACCTGAGATTTTAATCGTACGATTTGAGTGCAAAACAAAGTACTTGGTGGTGCTGGATGGAGTCTGTTAAGTCATCAGGAGTTCAGATCCCCTTCTCTGCAAGGTCCTCGACCATGAAAAAGTAGGGATTGAAGCATTTCTTTTCAAGGCAGCAATCCGGGCCGCCGATGAACTTGGTTTTGTATTCGACACTGAACGGGCGAACCCAACCTCTGTCACCGAGTTGGTACCCGTTCAGCAAAAAGCTCACAGCAAACCTGCGGTGACAGAGGTCCTCGTGCAGCAGCATGAGGATGTGCCAATGCATAGGGTCTTCTTCGAAAACATTGAAGACCATGACTTATCCAAAAACCTGACCTTTGCTTTCGTCAGGTCAAGTGAGCTGAAGTCGGAGGCCAAGGAATTCATAATGGCCTACCAGGATGGTGTCTTCAACATCCTGGTCCATCGTAGCCGCATAATGGGTATAGAGGTCCCAGACACTAGATGCAGAGCGTGTCGTGAGGCGCCTGAGACCCTTATGCATTTGCATATGCGGTCTCAGTCTATTTCCACAGGCATAATGCGGCTCTACAAGTGTTGTACTACTATCTATGACACTCGTATGGTATAGACGAGACACCAGTGTTGTCTTATGTTCCGGGGGATATCGAGTCCGTTGTGGAGAATGAGAAGTGCCGAATATATTGGAACTACTCATTATCCACCCTCAGGCAGATATAAGCCAATAAGCCTAACGTAGTCCTTCTCGACCATCAAAGTAAGACGATTTTTGTCATGGAGTTTTTGGCTCCTGGCGAAACGAACGATTTATTTTTTATTTATTAATTCAACTAAAGAGGTCACCCAACAGATGCACAGATGCACAAAGAGCACATCCTATTATAGGGTGATACAAAGTGAAATAATGTATTATTACATCGCAACTTATGCTGGTCGTTAGAGAACATAACATAATTATGATAATATAATTATTCTAGTACTTATATAGTAATAAAAAGACAAAATTGAATATAATATTGAAATGTTACACAATCAAGAACAAGATCTTACTCCTAGAATTATATGAAATTCAACAATATACAATATGTGAGAATAAATTTCTTATTCGATAACTGTACCATAGAATGAAATTAATTTTTGTCTTAATTTTCTTTTAAAATTCATGAAGTTGTCGCCAAAGATATCAACATCAGAATCACAAATAATATTATAAGAGTTCATACATCGAACTAGGGGAGAATTACAATGATAATTCGTTGAAGAAGTCGGAGGATAGAATGTTAGTCGATTTCGTGAATTATAAGGATTGCAATTCAGTGATAATTGTTGTAAGCATGACTCTGAGTCAGTCAAATTATTAACAAGCTTGAACACAAATGATGAATCATAAAATTCTCTTCTGATAAATAACGGTTCCAATTTATAAAACTCAAGATTAGCTTGATATTCGAAATAGTGTCTGTGACGAAAAAATCTATAATTCAGATTACTAACCAACTTCCTTTGTACATATTCTAAACGTTTAACATATTTATCATAAAAAGGATTCCATATAACAGTATTGTACTCGAGGATAGGTCTCACCAGGGTTTTGTACATTGTAGTGTTGTGATCCTGGAAGTCATTAGTATTACGGAGAATAAAACCTAAGGTTTTCAGGGATTTTCTTACCGTATGTTCTATATGACTTTCAAAGGTGAGCTTTTTGTCTAATATTATACCAAGGTCTTTTATCTCGTCAGCAACCGCAATCTGCTGATTGTTAATGTACAAGTGTTCGTGAAGAGGGTTGAGGATTTTGGAAAACATAATATGATAGCATTTTTTAAGGTTAATTGATAATCGGTTTATGAGGCAGTAATTAGAAAAACGATCTAGGTCGTCCTGGAACCCAAGATAGTCTGATGGTTGTCTTATTTCTTTGTATGTTTTCAAATCATCTGCAAATAATTTTATTTTAGAATTAACAAACATATCCTAAATGTCGCTAACAAAAATACTGAATAAAATTGGAATTAGGTGCGAGCCTTGAGGTACACCCGACTCTACAAGCTTTTTTTCAGATCTGAAACCGTTTAGGGTAACGTATTAAGATCTCTCAGAGAGATAAGAAGTCAACTACTCCAACAAGCTGCCATAGACACCGGAGTTCCTAAGCTTAGTGATTAAAGTAGGGTGATGTACTTTATCGAAGGCCTTGGATTCAAATATTTTTCCAGGTAAACTGAGCAAAGAAATTGGCCTATAATTTGAAATTACGGACTTTTTACCGTTTTTGAACATCGTCCGGAAACAGAAGGAGAAATGGACCAAATATCGAGACTTACTCTTTGAACTGCGCAGGCTCTACCCAAACCATTCTGTTAAAATGGTGGTTCTTATTATAGGGGTCCTTGGTGGTATGATGGACACACTGCTCTTGAACTTAAAAATCATCCCGGCTTGCCGTAATATGGCAGAAACCTTAGCCGGACGAACGCAGAAGGCTGTCATCCTGGGTTCACCGCGTCTGCTCAGGGCCCATGATTCACGGACCCAATAATCACTCACTCCACGGACGTAGGGAGTGGTTATCTGGGTATAAATGATTATTCATTGGGGATTTTGTTGAATAAAGAATCCCAACACTTGACTTAATTCGTACGTGGTCTGTCGGAGACAGAGGTCGAGATTGAGTGCGGAAACTGAACTACAGTGCTAGTATTATTTATGATACCTTTATCCCCGACGTGTGATTTCTAGTGAGGATAACAAACAACAGTAAAGTTTACAATTAGTTTCATCAAAATACTTAACTGAATCTAAGAAAACGGTTTATTCAACAATGAAAGAATGTACAGGTGTTTCATAAATAAAACGTATTGTCTGTAAAAATAAACTTTTTAAACGAATGAAATGCACTTTTTTGATACGTTCATCAACTTCCCGTGTGCCACTGAGTCCAAAGAGTATTTCCAATTTTCGTTTGTGGTACTGACTTGGTCACACGAAGTCGAAGGAGAGTAAAATGACTCAAACGAACCACAAAAGTGACCGTTGGTTTTATTATCGGTACGACTCGGTTGTTTCCGCTTGCAGTGCTTTTATTGTCTCTATTGCTTTTGTTATAAGGTGGACACTCGCGCTATAATAGTTATTTATGATACAAGTGTTAAAAGTGGCATTTTATTTTGTGAGTGGGGAATATTGCGAAACGAGCGTTAGCGAGTGGAGCAACCCCATGAGCAAAATAAAATCACTTTTAACAAATGTATCATACAAAATTTTTTGTTCAACAGTTACTGCTAGTAATAAAAAAACAAAAAAAAATAAGATCCATAAGGATTCGAACACACGATCTTTGGATTACAAGGCTGACTGACAGATACTTCAAATATAATAAACCCCAACGCACTTTATTTATGAATGTCATTATTTGTCAGTGATGAAGGACATTCTACAGTTGGACTAAATACTACTTCGTTTGTAACTTCAAAAGGAATTAGTATTATCAATTGCGCAAACGACCAAATACATGTGTGAACTTTTATAAACGATTCCTCTTGAGTAGGTGTTCTGATTATAATATCTGATTGAAGTGTTTCTATTAGAGAGATCTATATTACTGAGTATCCATCATCTCATCTGTCATTTTACTTTTAACACTAGTGTTAAAAGTACTTTTAACACTAGTGTTAAAAGTGATTTTGTGAAAACGTCAGTTTTTAGTTCATGTGTCAATGAATTAAAAACGTCATTTTTAATGTCAGTTGTACAAAAATTTAACATTCTTTGGTTAAAATCCACATAATAAGTTTGTCAATGCAACACTTAAATTGTCGATGTAATATTATTTTCTTTATCTCAATATGTTGGAGAGTTTTTTGTTGTTTTTTTGTTAGGTTAATAAATATTAAACTTGAAACTGTTTATAAAAGTACTCCTATTAATAAAACATAGGAAATAGGAGTGTACTATATCATTTGAACTTTGTACTGAACAAAATGTTGTTAATTTCAGTGTTACCAAGCAATGAAACGTTATGCAATTTTAATTGAATTAACAATATCATATATCAGAACTGGTTGAAGATAAAAAAAATATATTTGTGATAATAACAGATTTACAACTTGAAATAAAAAGAGTTCCATTCCATTCGAAGTGAGTATAGCCAAGAAGAACAAAGTAGGTACGATTTTTCTATTCTTGGTGACAGCCCAAGTCAGTTGCACAGCACTGATAGAAACTAATGGATACCCAATATCGACAGCCGAATTAAACAAAGCTGGAAAAGTCCCAATTCCTCCTCGTTAACTCGATATCTACGGATAATTGAGTTTCCAATGAAATAAACGAAATTCTCGAATACTAAAATGGGATCCCAACTCATTTGGAAACATCTGCCGTTTATAATTATTGTTTCTTGACTTCTCAGATACTTGCTGATTTTAATTGAGGCCATTATTTGCAAAACTCACTCTTTGCTATTTGCTTCACTTTTCAGGAGCTAGAACTCAAATAATTTTTTCGGGTTAATTGATCATCATACCAAGCCTGAACTGGTAGGTCTGAAGGGAATGTTGCCGTGCAGCTTTTCTTGTAAGGGGTAAAGCAGCAAGACTGTATTTACTCTTGGTTACGGATATTGCGAAATTTTGATAACGTAGGGAGTCCAAACTGATGGTGTTTTCTGTGGAAACCTCATAAAGAGCTTCGAAAAAGAATGCATGCAAGAAAAATATGTTGCTCGCCAATATCCTAGAAGAAAATCTTACATTTAAGTATAGAAGTTCTGAATATAGCGTCAATTTGTTGTGCGGAAAGACGTAAAAATGGTAGTACTTATTGAATAATCGTTATTTACTGAAATTTTTAGAAAAAATTTATCGATTTTGTACATCAAAAAACTCTTCCGTTCCAGACCACAAATTTGAGTATCCAATTTCAGCTCATGTTGAAAATAAAAAGGAAAAAATGTTATCTGTCTTTCAACCATTTTAAATCATTCAACTGGCCAGTCTGTTAGAAGTCAAAGACTATTTTGTAAATATTGTGTTTTATTTGCAAAAACAGGAGGGATACATGAAAATAATCCTCTTGAAAGTTTGGTAACTGTTCCTGTGAATAAATTTTCAAAGATAAATACAATTATTCAGAAAATTTCAAAGAATAAGTTTTATAGCGCTATTTTTGATGAGACAACTGACATTAGCAAAGTATCGCAAATGTCAATTTTAGTAAGATATTTGTACCGTGAGAACATTATTCGAAAAGACTTTCTAGGTTTCGTCGATTGCAATAAAAATAACTATGATAATTTTACAAAAAGCCAATTTTAACGGGTAAAATCAGTTGTTTCATTTTTAAATAAGATTGGATTGTCGTTTGAGAATTGCGTCGGAATTGGCACAAACACGTGTGGTGTTATGTTGTATGATCAAAAATGGCGGTTGCCAAAATCCGAAAATCATTACATAATGCTTGCGAATGTCCTTATTACCGCCATTCACTTAATTTATCCTTATCAAAATCTAGCAATGTACAAATTATTCGTAACGCGGTAGGTACTATAAAAGAAACCATTACCTTTTTCAACGCATCGTCTAAAACACATAACGTTTTGAAATTTACAAACCCCTCTGTTTTGGAAATATTATGAGGAACCAGATGGACAGAACGCCATACATCTATTTTTAGGTTCAAAGTATCTTTCAAAAATATTATAAAAACTTAGCAACTAATAACGTGTTGAAAAGATTCTTCAAAAGCTCAGATGCAATACTGAAAACAATTTTTTTTCTACAACTGCTATGAAAAGTAGCGTATTTCTCATGGCTTACTTTCAAAACCATGTTTTGCTCATACTGTATTATTTCTCACGGCACTTTGCCCACACCACAAACATTTATATGGAGAATCAACAAATATCGACAAAAATTAGTTGGCTGCTGTTCAGCTTTAAATAATTGTCACAGCTGGCAAGAACTGATTTACCTATAGAAGTTTATTTAATTCCTATGGTAGTTTCTATTCGTGTTTTGATGAAGAAGTGCACTATTTTCAGGATTTCTGTCGCTCTTTTCCTCGAAATAACATAGCTTTTTGTAGTCGGTTTAAGATTCTATTTCAAATTCTGTTAGATACGTATATGTTCTGTTGAACAAATAAAGGGTACAAAGGACTCCATGGCGTAATGGAATGTCAATCAGTGTGTCACGCAGGTGGTCCGGGTTCTACACCCGGGCTATTTTTTTTTTTTTTTTCATTTTAATTTACATCTTGATATTTTCATTGGGTCAATTTTAAATCAATTATTCAACTGTTAAGAGGTAGATACTCTATTGCTATTTAAGTTTTTCTAAAAATAAAAATAGATATTGAGTTACAATATTTGTATTCTTCAAATTTGTCCAGTTGTAGAAAAAGTATAGTGTCCAACATGTGGGGAAAGTTACTTTCTCACTCGTGTGAAAACCTCCACACTCGTGAGAAAAGTGGAACTTTCCCCAATTGTTGCACAAGATACTATTGTAGTTGCTCTTCATTGCTTGTCTCATGTATTGAATATAACTGTGAGTTTGAGTAAAACTCTGCAAACTGAAATTCTCTTGCAAATAATATATTATCATTATTCCATAAAAAAGGGAGGACGCTGAAAATATTTTTAAAGATATTTTTGAAAAAAAGTAAGTATCAAGATCTAGATTTTTTGATATTACTGCCAAGAATTTGCCATATTGAAGTGATATCGGAACAAAAAACCCAGAGGAATATTTTAGAGTGTCAGTTTTCATAGCCCTTCTAGATAACATAGTTCAGGATCTCGAGTGTTTACTGAACTTACCTTAAACTCATAGACTTTTTCAATATTAAAGATTTAACATTTGTATTTTAATTGAGTTTGTTTTCTTCCTGCAAAATATTATTATCCTCAAGCGAAGTTTTCTTCCTTAGTTAGCCACGTCAAATTTTGATGTTGCATACCGTTACTTCTAAAAAATATTTTCATATTTATATTTCTCTTTGTCATTACTGGACTCTATTGACACTTTTTTATTCATTTTCTCTTTCTGTTTTAACAAGAACTATGGTTGGTTTGGTGTGGATTGTAGACTGTAATCATGAACAACTATTTTTGTGAAAAACTATTTCACAGTTTCTGTAAGACACTTCCAAGTTTAGGTCCTTTGTTTTGCCTGGCTTTTCATTGATTTTCTGAAGGAATTTATATTCATAGATTCTTATATTTTTTCCATAAAACAAGTTTTCTATAATATACTATTCTAAAATCATGTTAACATTCATACTGTTTATAAAACTGACGTATTTCAATAAATTACTGCAAGCCCCTGTATTAGATTAGTGGGACAAACTCCAACCAACAAAACCGTCAACAATTTTTCACTCTCCTCTCGCCAGACCAATCCAATCACAATAATAAAGACTAATGAATACTCCTGAACGACAACCGAACAAAACTCGAAAAGTTCCCTCTCGTTAACTGGATATCTGCGGATAATTAAGACTTCCAGTGGAACCACCTACGAAATACGCGAAATCTAGAAATGCGCGAGTGCGTAACTTATTTGGAGTGCTCGTGACGTCTTCCAGGGCCTACTTACTAATTGCAAGACGTGTCTTTGACACTCTCTGGGGTGTAACTTGGAGTCCCATTACGTAAGTTTTGGACTACTGACTCGTTAGGACCTATAAGTGCGCTTAATTGAAAAGGGAAGGACGAATGTATACACTTGTGTTCGCGTGAGATGGATTTGTGGGGAAGATGAAGTCACCTGGATTAGAGGCTTTCAAGTGAGATTGTTCAACAATTTTTCGGAAAACTGATGAAACTTTCCTTGTAAATTATTAAAAAATCCATAAAAAATTTGGGAGTTCGTCATGTGGGCGAAGGGGTCAAAAAATATTGTCAAGGGTTCGGTAGTAGGATTTAAAGTCTGCATTTTTTTCACTTCTTCGCACTGGAATAATCATAAATTCAACTCACAACGATATGGGGCAATTTTTTATAGTTTCATTTTGTCTATTTAAACAAAGAATTCAAAATTTATTAATTTATTGAAAAAACAATAATTGATTGAGGCAAATTCAATATTTTGCGAAGAATTCAAAAGTTAGTGAAAAAACAAGAAATGATTAAGGCAAACTCAATATTTTGCGGGGAATTTTTAAAAACTGAAATTGATTTCAAGTATTTCAGCACTAAAAACGACGTGATTGACAGGGGTACTGATTTGAAGGGTTGGTTCCTCGGAAACGTCATAGACCAAGTCCAAAATGAATTATCAGAATTCGCCAAGAGGGAGAGCGGCTCGAGTCTCAAAAAAATTGCCAGTTTGGAAATAAAATCAAACAAATCCGTTCGTCTTACATAGAGCTGCCAAAATCCATTGCCAAAAAAAAGAGCTTGTATCAATATCAAAAATGATGATGATGCATGTTTCGCTTGGGCAATAGTTTCTACTCCATATCCCAGTGATCATCATCTTATTCCAACTATTCAAATGTTTTAAATTTGACAGGTATCGAATTTTCGATGATATCTAGGCAAATTGCCAAATTCGAGAAATTGAACAACATTTTCGGAATTAATCCAGCCCAAGCCGGACGAAAAGGCTGTTTCAGTCACAGTTCCTAGTCGATTCTCAAAACAAAAATTAGATCGACAGAACTTATTTCTTTCGGTTTGATGGGTTCTTTCATTTAACAAATCATTTATAATTTGCAAAAGACATGTATGGATTAGGTCAATTCATTTCAACAATTAAATAATGCAAGGACTTAGACATGTACACTATTATTCGTCAAATCAAATGAATGAAAACTACATATGACTTGAGACAGTTCCCCTACGTTAGCATGGATTACTGGATGGTATTCCGGTATTCAATCATTATATCAGTTATAGACCGTCAAATTATGACAGATTTTGCTGCACAAAAAATGAACATTTAGCGATCGAACGTGTGGTGGGCATATGAAAAAAAATCACAAAATTTTTCGACCGGAAAATTAACCTTATTTCTACGGTTTCCTAACGATATCAAATTCAATTTTGTCCATTGAAATGGGTGAGAAAATGCATCAGCAATCGAGTATTCTTTTACAAGATCGCACCCTTATTTCAACTCTTTAAGTACGTGCAAACCGTATGGATTTGGTTTTTAATGTTAGATTCTTCTTACCTGTTAATATGTTTGTTGAAAATTTATTTTCCATAGGCACACGTCCGATCGCTGAATTTTCATTTTTTGATCAAGACTGCCACAATTTTCAGTGGTTGAAATTCCAGAAAAGATGAGTCAGTAAAATCTGTGATTATCTAACGGTCTATTAAGATTCAATTAAGAATTTATGCAAGTAATTTTGTAAACATTATACACGTCTCTTATGTCATTATATTCAGGAAGAGGGACTCGAAACAACATTTTTTCCAGATCATATTATACGGACAAAATAATTTATAACTCATAATATATTAAAATAAAATTTAAGTCTGAATTATAAAATATTTTTCAAATATACGGTACAAATATATAAGCTCATATTATACTTTCAATAACTTAATTGCTTGATTTAATGTTAATTGTTTTTCTATAATTTATTTCCTATCTTGTAATTATGTACGTGATAATTAAAAAAAAATATTGTGAAAACTTTTAATTTTATTATTTATTCCTTAAATATTCAAAATAGAAAAATAATTTGGTAAAATTTAAAGGGATATGCATGAATTATCAAAAACACCACCTCCGAATTCACTAGTATACAGTCAGGGGTTCCTCAGGGCTCGATTATGGGTCCGTTGCTATTTGTAATTTACACTTCGCAGTTTACTCATGCTCTACGACACGCTTCGGTACATATTTTTGCTGATGATACTCAAATTTATCATTCTTTTCCCGAAACCGATATAAACAATGCTTGTAATAACCTTAATGATGATTTAGAATCGCTTCGAATACTATCTGATAAATATTGTCTATCTATCAATCCAACGAAATCCAAGATTCTGTTATTTGGAAGAAAGGCGTCTAAAAATAGGTGCTTGCCTAATCTTAATATTCAGCTGAATGGGGCTCGTTTGCCAATTCAATCCAATGCAAAAAATTTAGGATTGATTATAGATGACTCGATGAAGTTTAATATGCATACCTCGCTCATTGTTAAAAGAGCTTACTATGGGCTCAAAACGATTTATGCCAATAGAGATTTGTTGACTATGAAATCAAAAACATTACTATGTGAGTCGATAGTATTATCGCACGCAAACTATGCTGATACTCTGTATGGCCCGTGCTTATTGAAAATAGACCAGATAAGGTTCCAAAGACTACAAAATGCCTGTGTTCGTCTGATCTATGGTCTTAGAAAAAGAGACCACGTGACTGATTCAGTCTTCTTGATAGCTTTACGATGGCTAAACATGGCGGAAAGAAGAGCTCTACATTCATCCACTCTGTTTCATAAACTTTTGCTTACCAAATGCCCTGCCTATCTTTATAACAAAATCACCTTCCGTACGGACGTCCATAATATTAATATTCGACACAAGTCAATGCTCACACCCCTATCCATAAAACTAGCCTTTTTCGTGGCTCTTTTAGTTATTACGTTTCTTGGCTAATGAATAGGATTCCCTGTGCTTATAGAAAATTGAATTCAACAAGCTTCAAGAAAAAATTAAAGGATGACTTGATCAATAAATGTCTATCTCTTGTATTTTGAAAAATTATTCATTTACTTGTTTTCTTGTTTATATTTATATCTACTGTTTCTATATTTGCTTTAATTATAAATCTTCTTTAAATCGATGAGCAGTATTGTTTATTTTGTTTATTTTGTATTGACTAGATTAAGCTATACATGGTTGAGTGGAAGAACAAAATCTGTTTTCGAACAGAATTTTGAACTCTGCCTTTTGACACCACCTTCATGCTTGTATTATATTTCTAATATTAATATGTATGGTTATTGTCAATAAAATCGATATTATTATTATTATTATTATTATTATTATTATTATTATTATTATTATTATTATTATTATTATATAACATTCTTACAGAGTTTCTTATGGAGTACGTTATAGTGAACACTCGGGATGCCCGTCCTTCAAAGTGGGTTGCCAAAATTTCTAACGGTCAGAGGTTTGGCAACCATTTTTTTTCTAAAACTAGAAACTACAATCTTCCATTTCTAAAATAATGCTTTAACCAATGAGCTAAGCAACTATACCAAAATTAAAAATATCAAAAAATGGTTGCTTAGTCAAGTTACTGGCTGGGGACTGAGTCTCTTATATCATTGTTTTCATCTATTAGAATACTACCTTTTCCAATTATATATGTCCTTTAACCGATCAGGTGCCATTTTCAGCGGTCGGGTCTCGGACTATTATATTTCAGTTATAGAGCGAAATGATTATGTTTGGTATATGCAGTAAAGCGTGTTTCACTCTACAGTTGTAGAAGAATAGAATATTGTTCAACAAATGATAAAAGTAACTTTCCCCACATGTTGCACACTAAACTTTTTCTCTTTTTCTACAACTGCACAAATTTGACAAGTAATGTAGGTAACTCAATATTCATTTTTATGGTTAGCAGTTGAAAAAATTTATTTCAAATCAACTAAATAACAATTCCATGTTGAAAAATTTAAACTTCATTAAGAAAAACAGTATAGCCCGTGTTTTGAACCTTTTGTTTAAAAGTATAATATATACCTATCTAGCAGAATTTGAAATAGAATTTTTATTAATTATCCAATTCTTTTTAAATACTAAACAAAACACTACAAAAAGCTATGGTAATTCCAGGCATGAAGCGAAAGAAATTCTGAAAATCAAAGCAGGAATGGAAGTTGTTGTCGATCTCTGTTGATTCTCCATATAAATGTATTTGGTGTGGCAAAGTGCCGTGAGAAAAATGTTTTCTCACATTGTGAGCAATACATGATTCTGGAAGTAAGTAAGCTGTGACAAATACACAATTTTCAATAGCAATTGTAGAAAGAAGTATTTCCATGGCCTTGTCTTATCGTTGGTCGATCTAGGTTAGGTTAGGTTAGGTTTAAATGTGAGTGAGCCCATATCAGGCTCTCCACTGCGGCCAATGGCCTATTGTTGCTCACCCTATGGTTATATTTCTCCCAGTATATCCAATCTCTTAACGAAATTGAGTAACATATTGGGAGAACAGTTTACCAGATCTTCTGGCCTTACTTTTGTATTGCCAAATATTGAAAATCTGGTTCTGGCCGCTGCAGGGCATGTACACAGGATGTGTTTAGCCGTTTCATCATCCTCCATGCATAGAAGGCACTCTGCATCCTGTGCAAGTACGATTTTATGCATGTGGTGTTTGAGTTTGCAGTGGCCAGTGAGCAAACCTACTATAACTTTGAGATGTGCTCTACTGAGTTATAGAAGTTTGTCAGAGTCCTGTTTTTTCCTTGTACAAGCAATAAATGCTTTGGAATGGGCTAGTCCTGGTAGACTGAGCCAATACTCAAGTCTCTTATTGTCTGCCCAGGCGGTTGTAGCATTCTTGGCAGTGCTATATGCTAAACCGATGACCGGTTCTGGCCCAGTGAACGTTGTTTCGGCCCCCCCTTTTGCTAGGGCGTCCGCTATTTCGTTTCCTTCTAGGCCCGTGTGACCTGGTATCCAAACTAGGGTATAACGTTGTTGCCTTGTGCTAGTCGGTTCAAGGTGTCTCTGCAGTTCCATACTGCACTGGATTTAAAGCAGTTGGATTCAAGCGCTTTCAATGCTGCTTGACTATCTGAAAATATTTTTATTGCTTTTCGTGTGGGGTGTCGGTTTTCCAGCTCCCTTGTACACATTTCAATGGCATATACCTCTGCCTGGAATATCTAATTTAGCTAATTTACCCAAACTGAATGAGCGTTTCACTACTGGGTTCATATCATATATTCCGGCTCCGACACCTTCCAAAGTTTTGGAACCATCGGTGAACCACCTTTCATTTGCCCTACATAGGTCAGTTTCATTCCGAACCCAGTCTTCTCTTTCAGGGAAGACCACGGTGTAGGACATGTTGTGGTCGATCTATCTAGAGTTTCTATCATTGAGCCAAAGAACGATCGATTGAATTGCCATAATTTTTTTAATTTTTACTGATTATTGATATTCTTGGCAACTATTTCATCCTTACAGTATTTGAATGGATGGTGATATCGACTAGAACAATTGAAAAAAAACCTGCAACTCACTTATTATCAACGGTTTGCCATTTCCGGGCCACTCATAATAAGTCCTGTCCTGTCTCTCAGCTTCACTCTTCAAATTCCACTCAAAACCTGTCTGGAGATTATGCTTAGTATGAATTTCATATCTGTAGCACCCCTATTTCTACTACGAAATACACAAAAGAGAGATTAGTTCGAGAACTGTCACATTTTTATGCCCGTGATTTCGTGCAGAATTCGTTATATTTTATGGGGTCCTTAAAAATGTTTTGTTTTCGTTCTGAAAATGTGGACTTATGATATATACCGTTACCCGTCATGCATTGAAATATAAAATTACCCCAATAAAATGCTTTATGTGAAGTATAAGGGAGGATTTCTTTGTCGAGGAGTTTTTTGTATTATACTTTTTGATAATTGACAGGTTGCTTGAGGCATCTGACAAAAAATAACGATAGTCTCTTGTGTCAGAAAAAAATGCAAGTACATTCAGTAACAACACTGATGTCAATGGCCATCAATATCGAGGCACTTTGTGACGCTCACTTTTCCATTTCATTACAAGACACCACTGTCGAAAAATAGAAGTACGTTCATGACATGATTTCTGATAGATGATGCTCTCAGTGCATTTCAGTTTAGGTAACGATGAATTTTTAAATTAATTTTCATTATATATTCAACCAAACTTCATTTACTGAATATTTAAAATAGTTATAATAATATTGCTAACCTAAACTGTCCTAACGAACACTTTGTGTCTAGACCAAATATATGCTTTGCTAACTTTAAAAAATGTTGACGTGAGAAGCAGATATTCACTACTTGACTTGATTTTCTAATTACTTGACTTGACTTGAAATCAAGACAAGCTCAAGTCAAGTAAATTAATTTTTGAAATTCAAGTCGAGTTAAGTAGTTACACATCAAGTACCTGCAAAAGTTGTAAATCGAGCTACCTACTTGATTTTTCTTGAAAAACTTGGAGGTACCTTTTTTGTATTAATCTAATTACCTGGAAAAACGCAATAACAATAAAAATATAATAATATTATTAATAATAATATTAACGCTATAATGTCCCACTCTTAAATGGCAAAGTAGGGTGAATATATACAATAAGACCCTAAAGTAACGGATTAATTAATTTTTCAGGTTATTACCCATTTTCAAGGAAGCCCTGACACACGTCGATTCATTTTTTCAAAAAGACAGTTTGAGACATAAAAGAAATCGCCCCTCTTCCACCCCCGTCAAAAAAATTAAAATTTTTAAAAAGTATCACGTACCTATTCAATTAATTTACAAAATATTTTTTTTAACTCATTTTTTACTTTTTCAGTTCATTTACCATCTATTGTTTGTCATACGTTTCAGTAGAGTTATTGTATGTAAAAAACTTGAGGTGCATTGAATACACATGGAATTAAATAGTATACGTGATACTTTTTAATATTTTGAAAATATTTTTTTTTTATAACGCATAAACGGAGTTTAAAAAAATAGACGTGGCTGTATAGAAAATGTAATACCCTTTGAAGTGAGGTATCACTTGACCAACTACTTTATTTAAAGTAATTGGGGGGGTGGCTGTCAATTTTATGGGGGTGGAAGATTTTATTTTATATCTTTTGAAAAAGATAAATCGACGTGTTTTAGGTTTTTCGTGAAAATTACTAATAACGTAGAAAATGAATTTATCCGTTACTTTAGGACTATCACTGTATGTGTTAATGACCTTAAAATATGAATAGACATATGTCCGATATTTGTTTTCATCAAATTGATACTCTCCATTGTAATGAAATAATAAAAAAAATATACATTGCTCTAATACATTTTATATTGGTTAGTACTATCTGTCATGATTTATTTGTCAATTCTGAAATAAAATTTGAGAGATTCTTCAATACACCAGTAGTCTCGTGGCGTGATGGTAAATTCAGTCAGTACTAAGGTCGATAGTTCAAACCCACATAAGGGCAAATTTTTTTTGTTCTTTTTTTTATTTCAATTTGAAAATATAAAATAAAACTACCCCGAAGGAAAATTAAACTATCTCCGAGTTGATATAAAAAGGAAATAGTGATTGTTTTTTATCGTATCGTTGAATAAATAAACATTGAAAGTGAGATATATCTATTTTTGAAAACTACGGTCGACGGAAAAGTTTTGTAACAAACTAGTGAATTAAATTGGCGATTAACAATCTCAAACATTAACGCGCTGGCTCCGCTCACGCGTTAAAATATCTCGATTGTTAATCGCCCTTATTAATACAATTGTTTGTTAAATAACTATTAAATATGCCGGAAGATTGTTGTAATGGTTAAAGATACATAAACCAAACGATCTCTTGAAGGGCGTCGGGGTATGGCGGGGGGGCAGTTATTAGATTTTTGTGTCTGATAATTACATCATCTTCATTTTCACGAAAATTTAATTTATTCTAAAGATACACAGGTGTTTTGGTAATGATGATACAATGAAACAGGGTTAGAGATTGCAACAAGCAACGATTCATCATTGTTAACCATTGCAGCTGAATAAGTTTATGAGGAATCTGCTGTAACTTACGAATACCAAAGATATAAAATAAACAGAAATGCTAGACTTTTCGTATTATGTACAAATCCACACCATCACATAGATTGGTTTTCGTTTCAGTATTTAGGAATCCTCGGTGGGGAAAAATTATTCATAGGCTTGCATAAGCTCTCTGGATGTACGATGAAACTTGTTTTCTGTATCTGAAGTTTTTATCATACAGGAGACCAAGATTGAGGTATTACCATTCGGTGAAATATTGATTTGGGGTAAGTACCTTTGACACATTGACTCTGGACAAAACAAAAGAACTTGTGTTCATGACTGACAGAAGATTCATAAATATTTTGAAGGTCAGTATTGATACCAACAACAGCTCCATTCAGCATTTCCGGTTTAAAGGATACATACAGTTGGGTATCGTCAGCGTAAGCAAGATAATTGCAAAGACTTATCTTAGTCAGTATGTTGGAAGTGTATAAGCTGTACAGTAATGGTCCAAGTATGTATCCCTGGGGGACCCTACGCATTTATCTTCAGACAGATCACCTTCAAGTTTCACCATTTGATGTCTGTGAAGTATTCTTGCATCATCTCAACGGATAATGTTTTTGATAAGCCAATATTATTGAGCATGGATATGTTTGAATCCAGGGAGTCGAACGCTTCACTGTAGTCCAGTGAGACCATTAGCGAGATATTGCTTTTATACGTTGCTGCCAATATGTCATCCGTTATTTTGAGTGCTGCTGTTGTACAACTATGAAGGGATCCAAATCCCGACCGAAAAGATGGCATTAAATTTAGATGATTGATATATTGTCTAATTTGCTTGTTTTACACGGCTTCGAGCTTTGTTCGTTTTTTATACATTATACCTTGTTAGGTGAATTATAACTTTTACTACCATGTAGGAGTAGCTAAATTCTCACAATCGATGTATTTCAGAAAGTTGCAGGTTTTCAGATGTAGTGTTGCCGTCTAGACAAGACAAGACAAGACAAGAGTTTTCCTACTCTTGTCTTGTCTTGAAATTTCAAGACAAGAGTTGTATACGCGTAAGTCTTGACTAAATAAGCTTAGTGCGGTCTTGTCTAGATCACTAAAGTCTAGTTTATTATTCAAGACTCTAGATAAGACGGTAACATACGATTTGCAACAGAAAATTCAAGGAATTACTGTAGACAATGTTTCTGCCAACACATTATTTATGTCAGAACACTCAAAAATTATTTACGAAAAATATGGTAAATTATTTGATGAAGAAGATCAACATTTTCGTTGTATTGATCACGTGCTAAATTTAGCTGTGCAAGACTTATTGAAGATATTAAAAATTGAAAATGACGGCGCTGGCGCTGACGCTGACACTGAAGACGAAGAAGTGGAAATCGAAAACGAAAACTGTGATGAAGAAGAAAATACCAATGTTGACACTTCCACAGTTTTGAAAATTCGAGCATTATGCAAAAAAATCAAGGCGTCGGAGCAATGGCAGCTTAAATTAAAAACCGAGCTAACTAATGTCAAAATGTTAACGCTTATCATTGACGTGCCTACAAGATGGAATTCTACGTTTAACATGATTAAAGTATTAAATTCGACATCCCCTCAACGCTCTTTGCGACAACAACGCCAAACTGAAATTTTTAAGCCTAAATGACAAAACAAATATGTGGTTATCTTCATAGTTTCAAATCCTTGTCTACTCTTTTTGGTGGAGAAAAATACGTTACACTACCAATGGTAGTGATGAGCCTCAAAATTCTAATCGACAAAGTAGAAGAGGACGCACATCATCTAGATCAAAAACTTGATAGAACTGAAGTAGATGAAGCTATTTTAATATTTTAGCTCTGCAAGCTGCTCGCGACAAAATTCTCAAGCACTATGCGAAGACAAACTGGGTGTACGGCGCCGTTCTAATTTTAGAGCCAAGACTTAAAATCAAAACCTTCGAACTGACCCAATGGGGACATGATTTGCGAGATGGTTCCGTTCTAAAATTCGTGGAGTTGTACAAACGAAAATCAATATGTTCCACCTCGATCAAGCTGAAGCTGATAAAGTTCCAAAATCAACGTTTACCAGCTGATGATGAGAATTTAACAACTAACTCTGAAGATAATAGTCCAGTTGACTTCGGTTTTTTATTTGAAAGTTCTTCCTCTTCTACAGACAATCTTATTGACAATCCAAATCTCTGGAGAAAAGAAATTGATGAGTACCTTTCAAGTAAACGTACGAAAGCGCAGGAGGGCCACAAGTAGTTTTTTTTTTTTCATCACTTTGACTTTAATGTCGAAATTTCAACGTTAAAGTCGAAATTCCGCCTTTTTTCTCAAAATTTCATCTTTAAAGTCGAAGTGATGAAAAAAAAAACTCTTGTGGCCCTCCTGCAATTTCGTATAAACGTGCTCCAAGAGAAGAAGATATTCTTGTATGGTGGCACAAGCATCAGTTTGCTTATCCTACATTAGCCAAAATGGTACGCGATTTGCTAAGTATTCCTGCCACATGTGTTCCAGCAGAACGCTTATTTTCCGGAGCTTCGCTTACCATTCGCAAACATAGGATTACGCTTAATTCCAATTCAGCCAGTTCACTGCTATGTATCAATTCATGGGCTACCTGTCAGCTGTGAACATGCACCCGTGACGATGACGTCATAAAATTAAGACCTCAACGGCTGACATCTTATCTGAGATTTTTCGCATATAACATGTCTGGATCGGCATGAAGTACATAGAGACTTGAATAATTAGTATTAATATAAGTATTCTTCTTGTTATATTTAAATTCAATGATATTGACAATATTTATATTTACTCCAACCCTTGTAAATAAGCATATTTTTTGAGGCTTCGTTTCTGGAACACTTGGGGCCAATGACAGTTCATTTCCATAATGATTAACACTATCTTCTCGTTAGATCTGTTGTATTGATAAGTATATACCGAACAAGCCAGGAAAGGTGTGCATTACTCATTGAGTATGTACCTTCTTGTCCGATCATGGATAGCGAAACCTAGCAAGACCGTATAGAGATCTATGCTAAATACATCACATAGAGCTTGTCTGGCTCATATGAGCTTGACTGTAGAAGGTTTCACCGCTTCGAATTATGTACAATATTCTAAGGAACATGTTTCTTCGATGCAGGAGCTGGCTAGCTATATGAGTCTACACTCTACACCATTCAATGACTTGACAACTTCTATCCGGAAATCATTATTAGAATATTATTACTAGCAAGTTTTTGTACCGATCCTACGGAAGCGTAGAAGGGCCATTATTTTTGTATTTTAATGTTTTCCTTAACTCAGAAAATCACTAAATTCCGAGTTGCAACTCGGAAAATTATTAAATTCCGAGTTGCAACTCGAAAAATTACTGAATTCCGAGTTGTAACTCGGAATTTCATTGGAGTTGAAACTCGGAATTTAGTAATTTTCCGATACAAGAGACACCAGACAAGTTACCTGGAGGTATGCAAGCCTTGGGCGAAACCATGTATCATTTTATTTGTAAATTGCGTGCAACAGCCGACGACTTGGTCTACCAGGTCAGTAACGCTTTTGGTTTTTTCGAGAAGAGATCGACAAGAAGGTAAGTGTACGATACCTCCCGAGCTCGCCTTGACATCTTAATTCGCCTGCATAACCTGCCCGCTGATTTTCATAAACTCATTAGTAGCTCCTGGAGGTCTTTGAGCTCTAGGCCTCCGAACGATTTCATGTTCCTATAAAAATCTCGTTCGCCAGCCAACGGATTGAACTGTCAGTTCGAACCCATTTTTTGCTTTGTCAGAAAGATGTCGGCAGTAGATAAACGGGTGATAGAATCAGAGTACACTCAAAAATACATCCGTTAAACCGACTATCGGAACGTACAAGTATCACAACACCAAGAACGTCTTCCATTATAGTTTCCCAAAGTAAATGTTTCAGATTCAAATCAACGCTTCAGCAAGACTCCATTTCATTCCGAAAAACCAGGCTTCACTTGGACGGTGTGTTCCGGCATATTTTCAGTAAAAAACCCACTGAATAAAACCACCCGTACCGTAACGAGCCTCGTCGAGCCCTTGCAGACCGTCCCCAAGAGCTGTAGATTTACATTTTCGGTTTTTGGGTTGGTACCGTTGCATATATTTACTCACTCCAACGAAAACACTTGTTCTGCTGTTCTTTGTCTAGTTGCCTATCTAGTCTGTCATTGCACAGTGACAATGGTATGTTTGTTTATATTAGAACTGTCAGAATTAATTCAATTGCTATCGTTGATTAATAATGTTTAAAATGAAAACAACCAGCTACTGAATAAACAATTCATAATGTGGTTTATTTTTGCCCATCATTTCCGCATCTTTCATATTCCAGGAAGAGTTACCGTGTGTGTGAGACGTCAAAGATAAAGGATAATTATGGCAACCGGTATTCAGATTTACGAGTTGGGCAAATTTTTGCATCAACTCGGATTTCAGAGTTCTGGTCAAGAAAACTGACCTCTGGATACTGACCGATCTCCATCTGTTGCTGCCCTGGTATACGTGGGGCAGACCACTAAAAAGCTGGCACCCGAGATACCGAAAAAGAGACATAAATCTGCCGTAGTCTCTGGGGCTATCAGTTAGCGCTCGACCGAGCAAACCAGGGGTTACTAAATTGGGTACTAAGGTAGCACTCCAATTCGCAACCGAAAAAAAGAGCCTTACAAGTGGTAGTGAAAAATTTCAGTTTAACAATCTGAAGCTTCAGGCATCAATCAAACATTTCCCATTTCAGTCCATCAATATTTATAAAATATGAAACCATAATGACTTTTCAAGTTTGAAATAAAGAAGTTATTTCCCATGGATGATTTAAATGATTCTGGAAGAAGCAAAGATCGTCAGTTTGACATTGAAAAAAATAAACATTTTCAGCAATTTTTCGAAATTTGACGAAATTTGTTATCAATCTGAGGTGAGGTACTGTTCCTGCCTAGCGTGTACAAGTCTATCGAATACTTACGTATGTTGTTCAAAAGGGTGTAAAAACTTGAGTGAGTTATGAGCCGTAGTGGCGCGTGTGTATTGTGCTCGCTTCCTAATCCAAGTTACGTGGGTTAGATTCACTGCGTAATCACCGGTACATGGCATCACAGGTTACAAGGTGAAGGCTGTGTCTTCTGTTGCTCGCACAAGTCTCTCGAGATCAACAAAAGTATCTAAATTTCAATAATTTTTTTAGCATATTTCATAATTAAGATAGTACATTCCATTCATGCACAAAAAGACCAAAATTTTTATTTTCAATGAAGTACCAAAATATGTGAAGAAGCCACGAGACAAAGGTATTTGGTATTGAACGTCTTTACTTTTTTGTATCGCTTGGTGCATAGGAATCCAGACTTCAAACATCATAAATCTAAAATTTTCGTCATGAGTATATAGTGAATGAAAAAATAGGGATCAAATGTGCACCAAATTACACCATACACCCCTAGCGCTGTCCGCCAAAAAATATAATGAACTTCAAAAATTCTAAATGGAACCCAAATAATAATAATTATGTCTACCGATTTTACAAAATTTTCACCAAATTTAGAATTCCCGCATTTTTAACTTGCAAGCTAGGTTAGCTTGCTCATGATTGGTTCGTGTGTCAATATCGAGCGAAAAACTAATTCACTCATTTTCGACGGGCAGGCTAGGTAAGTTTGCTCAGGTTAGGTTTTTGTGTCAATTGCGAGCATTATCGGCAAAATCATTTGGTTATGCGGAATAAAGTTTTGTGAACATTTAGCATTTAGCCAGCAAAAGTTTTTTTTATAAGGAACAAATAATATAAGAGACCAGCATGATGTAAATAATGAGTTGACGCTCTAAGATTATGTATTTTCCTAATTTTTTTGAGAATTTAGTATTTTTGGGAAACAAAAGTATTTTTTTGTAAGAAAAATTTGGTATATTTGGTAAAAATATGAGACCCACGGTTAGATATTCAGTAATATTCAACAAAGAATATCTCTGTCGTAGTATTTCCCCACGAAACATTATAACTGCGAATTTTCGCATGAGTAGTCCATTATTTCCGTTCCTGAAACCTACAAAACCTATTAGCATATGAATGGTAAGATTTTATCTGGCCAATTACACATCAAGCCGTGTTTCTACTAGATGAAGACTCAATACTGTGAAAAGTTGTAAAGGATTTTAGTAGGGGCGATCTTCTGAAAATATTTCTTTGTACTGTTGCTTACGTGTTCATAAGTTTCAGTGCATATAATCATTTTACCAGACGAACTTGAAATAAGCAGCCATCAAAGCCATTACTAACTTATCTTCCCAGGTTGAGGATTCAAATTCAATTATCAAAGAGTATCTTTGGAAAACATTTTGAACTATACAAGCTGACCCAGAAAAGTGCACTAACCCAGTCATGTTTTTTGTAATAGAACACCCTATATTTCATCACATGGTTGAATAAAAATTACTTTGAACATTCAAAAAATATAGGGTTACGTATGCCTACAACGTTATTTCCTGAGATATATCGATATTACTTCAAAAAATTTGAGTTATTCAACACCCTGTAACTCCCTGTCGAAAAATAATTTTAAAAATTGATGGTAGGCAAAATGACCACAATATGATCTAGTTTCTGCTACATGACACACTGTTGAAATTTCATTACTTTTTGTGCACCGGGTGGATCCAAACGCATATTGAAAAATATCTTCGTTTTTTAAATGGAAATCCAAAAATTCAATCTCAGTAATGAAAAGACTTCAGAAGCTATGTACCACGGGATCGCAGTTGCAGGATCCTGTATAAGTTGAGAAAGACTTAAAAAAAAATATTTTTCGACCTGGCATAATCAATCTCACTTCCAGATATTCAGTAATGATAATAAAATCAGTCCTTCGTGAAAATTAGATTCATGTGCCACGTTCTCAGTGCGTCCAATTTCAATCACTCTGTCGTAGAATATGAAGATATTCTTCCTGAAAAGTCCAAACCTCTTGATTTCTGAATAATTCAGTTCACATCTCCCGTGCTAGTAGCACATCCTATTCCTTTAATTCTGTCCAGTTCACCTATATCATAATTCCCTCGAGGTAGGGAACGAACGGAAACGGGGTCAAGAACAATATGGTAAGCTTCTTGCACCCCTCTTTCGAAGGATAGCACCGGTCACACAAAGCCCTACAACTCCATGTTACACAAGTGGGATGAATCCGTTTTTTTCCTATTAATAGCCGCTGGGTAGAAACACAATAGTTCGTCGAGAACAAGAAATTATCGTCATGTTTGTATTGAAAACGCTTAGGAATACTCGGACTGTGGGAGAGGATATAAAGCTTTGAAAATTAGGTACTAAATGATCGTTGGACTATTAACAGGTATCCAGCATTTATATTTTTGGGGTTGAATAATTTTGGAACCACTGAAACAAATATCATTTGTTGAATTTCATGGATTTAAGAGAGTTTTCTGAATTCAAAGGGAACATTACGAAGTTTTTTGTTAAATGTATGATGTATCAGTTCCATCTTAGATGACTGTCTACTATAATTCCTACGTATATCGTAGTTTAATTTTAAATGATACGTTCATTTGAAAATTAAAAAGAGTTCTTTCTCAAAATGTATTAATCAGTGGAATCTGAACCATGTAATGCGAAACTTTTTATTCTACCGGTGTACGCTATTTTACATAAATAATTTAGGAGTATCTCGACCCAGAACAGTGCCTTGAGACACAATTCCACTCATTATGCTACCCTCATCTTCAATTTCCATTGGGTCCCGGATCTCCCTTGCTCGGACAAGCTCTACTTTTGAGGGGTTTTCTACGAAAACCTGGGAGATTCGTAATAATAACAAATTTCTACAATTTTTTTTAAGAAAAATTTTTGTCTATGCGCACTCATACTATTATGTCAGTATAGTCACTCAATTCTGATATTACTTTTCGATTGCATCCTGTGTAGAATTGCACTCTCGGTAACTAAATTGCTTCTTTGATAATAGTTATTCAAGTAACAAGGAATGTAAAGACGTGTTAACATTCGAGGTGAGCGAGTACGAGCCGAGGCAAAGCCGAGGCTTGTCTTTTGTCGAGGATGTTAACAGTCGATACATTCCGTGTTACTTATTACGTTTTTCTCGCTGCTAACTATTTATTGGTGGTCCTGAGGTGTGTTCGCCAAATAAAGCCCGACTCCTAATAGAGCCCATTTGTGATCAAAACAAAGTCCAAGGTCAAATTGTGATTATTTCTACGTCAGTGCCATCGCCTTCGCGTCATCTACTGACCAATGGACGTTTTAAATCATAACACGTACTATCGAAAAGAGTTTAAATGACTTCCATTTGTTTTATGGGACTAGCTAAATATTAATCCATTCAACGGTTGTTATGATGATCATCAAACGAATAGTGCGTAATAAATCGGTAAAGATCATCCAAGATGTCAATTCCGTTATTTGTATGTACTTACTGGTTCTCGCGAAAAGGCAAATCCTGTGATGTTAAAAAAACATCGTGAGAGCCGAGAGACAGTTAGTAGGTGGGAATGTGTGCTCTAGAATGTCTGTAGACTGTAGGAACACTGCCTCAAGTAACACCTCCCAATGCAGTGAATTTCAAAGCTTTGCCCTTCGTTGGAAGAACGAGCCGATGACATTAAATATTTAGCATATCTCCAACTACTTGTGATAATTCAGCTCGACGGGTCAGTATCGATGGAACCAATCACGCTGGAACGAGTGATGATAACTCAGAAGAGCATCGTCAATAAATGTATCTATGAAACAGAGACAGATCGTCGAACTTCCTGCGGAGTAATAGAGGAGTTTTTCATGACATGTCGGATCGTACCTTATAAATCATAATTAGCTTACGTGAAGTGAAACTTTTTTATGATTTTCCCAAGGAAATGTAATACCAGACATGAAAAGAAATGCTTGAGTTTTATTCGCACTGAATTATATGGCTAAGTCCACAGTAAAATCGTTCACGTTTCTTTCCTGTTCTTTACTAGTTTTACTGGATGCTTGGGCAGGAGTCCCTGGTGATCAACGTTTTAGGAGATATCTAATGCAACGGCCAAAGCTTCACCATATTTTTCGGTCACCAGTTGATTTCTGATGACAGAAAGCATATTGTCGATCAGTTAAAATTCCTTAGTATTGGCCATTCTCAGTTATTTTATTCTAATAATCGAATGATTAGTACTCGAGCGAACCTTATAATTGAAAGATCATTCGAATGATTAATCACTCGAATACTACGTCACATGGGATGCGCAGCCCAGCCGAGTAACAAGGGAAATATCTTAATACATTTTAGCCGTCTTCCATATTCCTTCCGTTGAAATATGTTGTTCAAAAAGTGATCAGTTATCATTTGACAAAGCGGAAGGAAATTTGGATGGGTCCGGATCTGGAAAAAAAGTTTTACTGCCGATGACATATTCCCACCGCCCTCAAGAACTATTGAAGAATATTTATAGAGAAGTAGATTTTTCTCATATAAGTTTCGGTCGATTATGCAGTTGTTCAGTAAGCCAACCCATGAATGATAGTCTGGTGTTTAATCCCAAATCAAACCACTAATTTTAAAATTTAACAAGTGTACATGTTGATTTTTAGATTTATTTTAAAAATATTAAAATTGAATACTTTTCCGTAATTATTCTTGGGGGGGTAATTACCCATTGCTCCCCCCACACCCATTGCCCCCACCACATCGACGCCCTTGGTTCAATGGTCTATCCTACTCTCTTTCTGCCGACGAACTACGACTACCTCGTATACCACTGTCCAATAAATTTCCAATTTGTAACGTATCCATCACCAGTATAAGGAAAAGGATAATAACTCGTCCAGAATTGGCTATGAAAGTTGCAACCGTCCGATTTTTATTATGTCGTATAGCAGAACCTTTAGTACCGTTACAATATCCCATAAATTGTCAAGACAAACGAGCAATTAAATCAGAAGTATACGGCCACCAAGAGGACGGGAAGCATCTTGGAGATATAAAATGGCTCGTCATCGTGTCATGAGCAGCTGAAAAATCCTGGAACACTCTGAATGGACGTGTGAATATATAGGATGGACCAATAATCAAGTTGATCATTATTTTTCTGCAAATAATTGATTCTTCTTGCTTAAATGATAGAACGCTATGATATATTGTTACAGAAACTTAGTTGATTAACGAAATATACCTGGTGACAACGAAATCATTGACCAGAGCGCCCTTCAGTTGTCTTCCAACTTAGTCTTTTGTCACTTGAAAAAAAAAAGTTCATTAAAACTCGTATTTTTCATGAAAAACAACTGAATATCACTTTCTGATGTACGCAGGAAATATACCTAGGTCGAGAGTTTCAAATGGAATGATGTAGATATTTTTACGCCATTCAATAGACCAAAAAAAATATTTTTCAATAACATTTTACAATTTGGCGGCACTCTGTGACGTAATCGATCAAATTTTCATTGAGCAACCTAATAAAATAGAAAATAAACGAAGCACTTTTGATTAGTGTTTGATGAAACATTAAAAAATTCTGATTCAGCGCAAATCATGACTCCTTTTAGTAATCATTCATTTAGGTGTAATGAAAAAGATAATATTCAATGATATTTCAATGGAAAATGAAAACAAGAGGCTCAAGCATTTATCTGTAGATGCTGCTTACTATTGTTAACTCAAAAAAAGTACAATTATCTATTTAAAATATTCAAGAGAATTCAAAAGAAAAAATATCGTTTGAAAAATATTACTCAAAGAAATCCTGATTGGCAATAAATACAAATTTTTGCTTGTTTCATCAAAAACTTATGAAAGTGCTTAGTTTGATTCCTATTTTTTTTAAGTTGCTTGATAAAAAAATATTTACTTGTCATATGTCATTGACAAAAGAATTTAAGGGACTGTATCTTCGATTCAAATGTCAAAAGTCTAACTATGAAAAGCAACTGAGTGACGCTCTGGACAATGATTATGTTGTCACCCCGCATAGTGTAGTAATTTCCATGCTACCCCAAGTAGCATACCCATATTGGGATAATATTGGTACAAAATATTGGCAAAATATTCAAATAATAATATTGGCGAGAAAAAAAATGTGAACATTCGGCGATATTGGTCCAATATCGGCCTCAAAATGTTAGGCGATATTAGTACAATATCGCTGTAGTATACTTACATTGGAATAATATTGGCAAAATATTAAAACGTAATATTGGCGAGATAAAATTATAATTATTTCGGGATATTGGCACAATATTACTTGGACATTATACAAATAATATTAGTGAAATATTGAAGAAGCAATATTGGCCCCAAAATATTGGTACAATATCATTTGCATATATTGGTAAAATATTCAAAGTGAATATGTTGCCTTGGAAACATTGATGAAAATGTCGAATGATTTAAAATTTTTACAATTTCGTTCCTACTTCAATTTAGCACTTGTAAACGTATTGTGAGAAGCATTATTTAATATATGTTACTATGATTCAGCTGCCGTTCCATATGTGGGGCCACCTAGCGGTTTCTTACCCAAGTATAATCATGATTCATTTCAATATTGTTTATTGAATATTCGACCAATATTCAAATTTCAATCCTAGTGATAAATGTATTTTGTAATATTGTATCAATGTCTTTCAAATATTGGCGTGAGGTTTCTCCTCAATCAATATAGGGTCAATATAATTTTTAGAATATGGATTAAATAGTATTCCACCCATGTGCTATTCAACTTGTATATACAATATTGTTTTTTATCTCTAAAATCGTTAGGAGAGTAATATTGAAATCGCAATATTGAAGCTAGATTCTGGAAACAATATGTAGGCAATATCGCTCTATCGATATTGGTGAAAATTATTGAACCAATTTCGACCCAATATTTCATGAACCAATATCCATTCAGAACAGGTTGAGCCAATATTCCACCAATATTATTAATGAAATATTGTTTTCAGTATGATTGCTAAGGTAGTCGACAAGATTCTTCAAGATTCTCGAGGAGAAACTCAAAATGATCCCCGATGTGCAATTCGGCTTTTGTAAACGTCATAGTACGACCTGACAGGTCGTTAGAATTGTACACTGGGTGAAAGAGGCCTCTCAACGTGGACTCAACACGGTCATGGTCCTGCTGGACAAGAACAAAGCTTTCGACCTGGTATGGGTTGAGGGTCTAATCTACAAAATGCTGTTAGAAGGTATGCCCTCGTACATGGTAAGGTTGGTAAACTCTTACCATGTTGGGAATACTTTTATGGTTCGTGTGAATAACACTCGCCCCGCAGAGTTTTCAATCGAAGCAGGTATCCCGCAGGGTTCAAGTTCATCCCCGCACTTGTACTCCCTATATACCTATGACTTTCCTCAGTGCGAGAGAACGGATATGGGCACGGCTGTGTATGCCGATGACACGACTATCTTTACCCATTCCTTCTCAAGCGTCGCTGCCCAATCAAGGATCCAAATTCATTTGGATGGGGAGATCATACCGTATCTAGCGGAGAACAAGATCGAGGTGAATCCGGTCAAGTCGGAGACTATATCGGAAATTGACGATCAAAGACGAGGCCGTTGAGAACGTGAACCACGCGAGTTACCTGGGGGTACACCTGGACAAGCGTCTCAACTTTGGTAGACATATAACCAGAGCTATCCAGAGGGCGAGAGCTGCGCTAAAGCGCACTTACCCCCTGATAGCCAGAGGCTCGAAACGGTCGCAAGACAACAAGATTTTAATCTACAAGCAGATAATTCGGCCTGCTATGACGTACGCTTGTCCGATGTTCTGCAGCCTAAAATCCACTCTTCTAGAGAGGTTGGATAGGATGCAGAACAAAGTACTTCTTATCATTACTGGTAGTAGACGATACATTCGAGAGGAAGCCCTTAGGGAGCTTGCAGGCGTGGAGTCAATCCCGACATTTATTAAAAACTTGTCCTACAAGTTTTATAAATACATTCTCGATAAAAGTCCTCTCACCAGAGACATGACCAGGCTCAGGGTGCATGATGGTGAGCCCTCCAAACACGGCGGGCTCATCTATCAGTCGCTTGATATCTTTCAAGAAGGAAGGGAAGAACCGGTTCCGTAGGGAACTAAGTCGAAAGTCGGACTGAAACGCAGAGTACTTTGACCCGGTTTTTTGCATCAGCCTTTTCCGAGGTTTAGCATCGAAATAATCATCCTCACAAAGTGTAATCCGTGCGTATCTACAAGGAACAGGAATTCGAACAACACGCATTAGAATTGCAGGAGGCGTGTTTTACCGATACATAACCACTACGTGATGCAAAGTCCGGCCCAGCGTTAACACCAGCGCGGGCGGACTCCAGCGCCCTCTCGTGGGGGCTCTATGTTCGCCTCGGCAAGGCACTCTTTCGCTCTCCTGATCGGGAGCAGAAGAGATGCTACTAATGCGCCCCTATTTACCCTCCCTCTACCCCCTGGGTTATGTGGTGTATACATTTGATAAGTTTACAAGTGAAATATAATTGAAGAAATCTATAAATAAAACCCTATTTATTTATTTATTTATTTATTTAGTACCAAGAGCTCCGTGTCAATCAGCGTTTCAGGCAGGCGGTCCGGGTTCTACACCCGGGCAAGGTTATTATTATTATTATTATTATTATTTTAATTTACATCTTGATATTTTTATAAAGTCAATTTTAAATCAATTATTGAACTATTAAGAGGTAGCTACTCTATTGCTATTTTAGTTTTTCTAAAAATAAAAATAAATATTGAGTTACAATATTTGTATTCTTCAAATTTGTGCAGTTGTAGAAAAAGTATAGTGTCCAACATGTGGGGAAAGTTACTTTATTACTCGTGTGTTTGCGTCACTCGCCCGTCAGGCTCATGCCACAAACTTCCACACTCGTGAGAAAAGTTGAACTTTTCCCACTTGTTGCACAATATACTATTTTCTCAATTTTTCACAATATAGCAATGTGCACTTAATCAATTGATATTAATAGTCAAAATTAATAATTAGAAATATAAAAATGTCACTAAATTTTTTTTTATCGAGTAGAAACTTCGAAGAACATTTTTCGGAATGCTTTAGGTTACTATTTATTAGTTACCACCAGCTCTCTTTATTGATTCTTGAATTCAATTTAGCATCACAAAGAACTATTTCCTCGTCGTATATAAAGAACGAAAATAAGGATAACAAAATAAATCCCAAAGTAATAACATATCAAATCTGGCCTGTCATGATATCTTTCATAACGTTGGGGTATATGAATACCATAAGTTTCGGTCTTTCCGTATTAATAACCGGAAGAGAATGCATTAAGATAGGCCATCTTCCCTCCCTGACAGAAACAATAAAAGAGGTCACATCTGACATGACATTTATAACGATTCCGACATGTTGCTTTCGTCCGACTGTCTTTTGTTTCCAGTCGTGCGGTTCAATCAAGGGAGACCGTGGAGAACGGAAACAATACGGATAACGATGATTGTCGGTCTTGGAGGGCTCTGGAGAGTAATGGAAGATTTTCTCGAGGCGTTAATGACCGTTTTTCCGCAGCCCAATCGAATCTGTCAAACTTGCACAATCATATCCATGTGATTCGGCCAAACGTCGTTATTATCGTCATTATTTTTAAGTACTTTTCGGGCTCTCGAGAATCTTTTTCGGCTCGGTTAACTTCTTCGGGATGACGGGATGCATTATTTATCATAGAGACAGGGATATAATAGTTGATAAGAATTCTATTGTGTTCAAGATATGTCCCACAATAGGTAGTTTTATTTTTGGATCTGTGGAATGATTGATTATGGTGTTAACTATTATGAATAGCCAATTATAGTAAGAGGGTGATTCCAAAGCCTGTTGGGCCACACTCGATTTTACTGGTGTTGAAAATCGGAAATGAGCAATGTGCTCTTCGAACCGTACTTTCATGGCTATTCTAGTTTGACCCAACTACTTTTTCTCGCAATCCTAACATCTTACTTCATGAATTTCATGATTTTTTTTTAACGCTTTTATCAGCTTCACAGATCAGATACAGATATTCTATGTATGTATGTATATACAGGGTGTTCCTTAAAGACATGCTAATATTTGAGGGGGTGATTCTTTGACTTATTTTAAGGAAAAAACTTTCTATAAACGTATGTCCTAAAAGTCCTAACTTTTGAGATACAGGGTGAAAAAGTTTTGAAAAAAAATCAGTTTTTTAATAATAACTGAGATAATATTGTAGACGTTTTTATAAAATTTGGTACATGTCTTCTATGCATTTTTTAATGCACAAACATTTTCATTTTCTCAACCAGTGGCGTCCGTACGGGTTTTGCATTGAATATTTTTGGAGAAAAAAATACTACGCCACTGCTTTCTCCTGAAAAAAAAAATACTTTTGAGATCCTCATTTATTTTTGAGCAAATTTGAGTGAGTGTTTTAAGAATGCTGTGCAAAATACCGGGTAACTAGAGGTTTGAATGTGATAACGATATTTTCAGGAGGGTTTTCTTCTTTTTAAAGAGTCGAACAGTTTCGAAGGACTTTATTATTCTATATTATTCCTGACCAATTTGTCTATCAAGTTCACGAAATAATCATTAAGTTCAGCTCCTTCCCCATTAATAATTTTCTCAGTTTTAAATATCTTCTTGTTTAGTGGGAACGTCGATTCACCAAGAAATGAAATCCCACTATTTCGTTCTGTGTCCAATGGTAGGAACTCTCAGAAATGTACTCGTGTACTTCCTGTAGACACCGAACTCAAGCTAATTTTGGTCGTTTCTATTTACTAACGCACCTGAAAATGGCAACTATTTTTTGTTTAAGTTTTAAACGTGAACAATATGATTTAAAACTGGCTATTCAATTCTGAAACGAAACTGTCTAAAGGTACAAACACAGAGGAGCGACGCGTCAAGCGGCAAGGGACGAGACTTGCGACGCGAACAGAATATTTTGTACGTTTTGTATTCGAGTGCACATAGTGAGGAGGTGAGCGACGCGATGACGCCCGACGTATTTTGAGCGACAATGTTTATTCACGCGTGGCAGCTGCGTCTATCGCGGCAGTGAGTGCCATCGTTTGATTTGGAAGGAGGGTATAGTTTGTAAATTTAATTATTGCTTTCAGTACTTGGGATAAGTATACAAGAACGATGGAAACCGAACAGATTAGTTATTTGTATACTAAGGCCGCAAAATGCTTTTTCGCGTTCCGAGAGAGAGATTATCGCCGAGGCCGCTCCGGCCGAGGCAAGATAATCTCGAGGTCGCGAAAAAATTTCGCGGCCATAGTATACACAATATTTTTCGTGCAACCGTGAAAATTACATAATTTCAATAAACATTATGTCTCTTTAGAAAAGATAGCGTTTCAACGCGAATAGAGAAAATTACACCTCAATATCACAATGTTTCTATGGAGATGAAATATTTAGCAATACAAATCAATTTGACATTTCTCGTGAAGTCGTGAAGATGTCCGATAGCGATAGTGATATTTCAGTTACTTGCACTCCTACTGAGCTGAGAG
Organism: Chrysolina haemoptera; assembly: GCA_958298965.1. NCBI lineage: Eukaryota > Metazoa > Arthropoda > Insecta > Coleoptera > Chrysomelidae > Chrysolina > Chrysolina haemoptera. The sequence continues at coordinate 16,397,854 of OY282585.1, read as the reverse complement.
ATCTCATAGACTCAGCACTTTCTGATTTGATACCCGAAAAATCTAAACGGAAATATGAAAAATGTTACAGCAACTTCAAAGATTGGTGTGTCAACCAAAATGTCAAGACGGTGTCAGAAAACATATTATTAGGATATTTGATGCAGCGATCAAAAGTTGTGAAGAGTTCAACTTTATGGAGCATTTATTCTATGTTAAAGACTATGCTTAACGTACGAGATGGAATTGACGTAAAGAAGTTTTTAAAATTGGTACCATTCCTCAAGAAAAAGTCAGTTGGTTATCGAGCAAAGAAATCAACAAAAGTTTTTACGCACGAGCAAATTGATTCATTCCTCAAACAAGCTAGTGATGCAAATCATCTACTGTGGAAGGTATATAAATATGGAAAAAAAGTGAAGTATGATGTTTTATTCATAATAATTATTATTATAGGTAGTTTTGATAATGGGAATATCAGGAGCATTGCGACGAGATGAATTAGTGAGAATGACCCTCGAAGATTTTCAGGAAGACAAAACTGTATTGATAGTAACTGTTCCTGATACTAAAACTGATCAAAAGCGTGTTTTTACCATTACTAATCAAGATTATATAAGAATTTACTATAAATATGTAACTCTTCGACCAAAACATACTGCTATTCGTCGTCTATTTCTGAGATAAGAAAATGGAAAGTGCTCGGCACAGGTTGTTGGAGTGCATACGATTGAAAAAATACCTAGTATGTTGAAAAGGGGAACATTCTCCATGAAAATTGAAAAATGAAAAATGTGATTCATTTGTAATATCTAACAGAAAACAACTACTTCCCCGGCACCAGCCACGCTGGACATTGAACTACATCTGATAGATATTGTGAAAAGACTCTAACTGAAAAGGAAAGAAAAAATCTGAAAGTGAAAATTTGCATTTTCATTCAGATAGCTGACTTTTTAAATTCTTTCTAGTTTTCCTTGAAAAAATCATTAATAAATTAGATAGGAGAATGTTATTAAAAAATATCACTCACAGAAATCGTTCATTTCATTGAAGCAAGGTCCGCTTCTCTCGCATTTAATCCCCAATACATTTTGGTCGACAAAAATCTATTTCGCTTTGCCAAGCTCTTCAGTCGCAGATGATTCCACAATAGATTTTATGAATTTCCTATTCATATTTTCGAACTAAAATACCTAGTATGATTGCAAAATATCTCCGCTTACCAAATAGTGAGGCATACACAGGCCACAGTTTTAGAAGAAGTTCCGCCACGCTGCTTGCCAATACAGGTGCTGATATATCAGTTCTTAAACGCCACGGTGGATGGAAGTCCACTACTGTAGCGGAAGGATATGTCGAGGATTCCATCCATAATAAGAACAACATTTCCGATGCAATTTCTGGCACTGTAGCATCTAGTTCAAATGTAGTCAATCGCAAAATGTTAATGTCCATAGAAAATAATACGTTTTTGTCTAATGTGAATAATGATTGTTCAGAAACAATAGATTTAGTTGCTTCATCTTCAGGGATGAATATCAGTAATAATATAAACAGTACAATCAATGTTAATATATATCAAAAATAAAGTATGTTTCTGTTGTGAATTTGGAAATAGTTTTTGGTTCGAAATACATTGTTATTGTCATATTTCAGAAATGTCAAATGCTGTAGTGGCGTTCAGTTTGCCGGCAGTCACTATGGGAACGGCCGTAAAAATTTTTGTCGGCCGTCACTCTGGGTAACGGCCGCAAAATATCATTTTGCGGCCTCTGTTGCGGCTGCAAAATGCTTGTTTTGCGTCCGGTTGCACGAAAAATAAATTCTGTGTTCAAAAGACAAGCTATATGGAATCAATCCCACCCGGATCACCGAAATCGGTATTCACTGGACGATGATGAGTTTTGCTGCTGGTTCTACAGGCTGAAGTAGAAAATTTGTCTTTTTATTTGTCTTTTTTTTAACAAAAACGGTGCAATACTTCCCAAAATATAGTTGAAAGTATTTATATCCATTCGGAGATATTAAAAAAATGTTTTTGGATGTTTTTTAATGTCAAAAATAGGGCCTGATATTGTCCGAACCGATTTCAATTTTTGATTCATAGGATGTACGGCATATTTCCTATTATAGCCTTTTGCAACTAACAAACGTCATGTTGAGCTATCTAATGAAAAAAATTCATCCTCACTGTTCGAACTCATATTTCAAACTGACAAGAGTTCAAAAAGTGTCGCGTTACTATGTGCATGTTTTTTGTCTCGTCGCTAGTCGCGTCGCTTGCCGCTTGTCGCGTCGCTCCTCTATGTTTGTACCTTAAGTCGATCTGTTTTGTATCAGAGATACCGAACACGTCGCGTCTTCCACCATATCATACTCATAACATTAGGAAAGTTCTCTCTTGCTACCTTCTCAAACGTACTCATGAAAAAGTAGGTTGGGAAAGAAGGGGCGAGTTTACCCATGGATGTTCCTTCGAATTGTTCGTAAAAGCAGTTGTTGAACTGAAAGCAATTCTGGCTGATGCAAAGTTTGTTCAAGTTTGAAACTCCTTAACTATTTTGTTACCAAAACTCGCTCTTTTCTATTTCTGGAATTGTATTCAGGTCAAAGGTATCAAATACTCATTTATTCGAAATATCGAATCATTATTGATTTTTAGCTATTTTCACATGATTCGTATATTATTGTATTTTGGCTATCCATTATTGTTTGTTACTTCTTAGATACAAGAGTAGCTTTAGTTCTGGAATATTAAATATTCATACCCATGTTTCATATTTTTTTGTGATGTTACACCTAGGATACCTTATCGAAATAGTATGTCGCATATTTTTGAAAACAAGCTGATAGGTTATAGTCCGACGTCGAAAACGTAGAGCTGTTGACCAAATTATGAGAATTTATCAATAATTGTCGAAAAACATTCTGTAAGAGATTGTTTTAAGAAAACTCAAAATCAATTTTACACATTATTTATTGAAAACTAAATCATTAGGAACATTTACTAATTTTTATTCACGATTAAGTAAGCGAAAGTAGTTTTCCAATGCATAATATTTCAATATTGATATTCAAAAAATGTATTTACTAAACATCAAACGTATATCAATAATAATGGTGACACGATTTTCAAAAGTGATAATAATTTTCTAGGGCAATTATCATAGCTCGAGTGGTGTTTTAAGGATAAACGTAAAGTTGAAAGGTAATTATTATCGATAATTTTAGTTTACTTTAGTGGTATTTAGCTAGATTATTTCGCGAAGCCTAAGTAGCATTCAATAAAATTATTAACACTCGTTGAACCGGTATCAATAATTTTTTCGTTTACGGCTACAATAATTATTTCTTGTCTAACTGTCAAAATTTGCTTTGCTATCTATGGTTACATACCTGATAACACAATTGAAAGAGAGCTGTTGTTATGATCACAAACCAGTTTTCTTAGGTGTGTGATTGGTCAAACAATTTGATGATTTTTGGACGAGTAGATAAGAATTTGGTTGATTGGCTAACTCTGCACACTTGGTCATAAATAGATAGAAATGGTGGGTTCAAATTACATAGTGAACATTTTCATTGTAAGTATATTAAGGTAGTGCTTCCCTAACCTTCGGAGTCAAAAGTTTTTAAATTGTCCGAGTAGATTTCCATGGTTATGGCTATATCTGTAGAGTCAGATGTTTCTACCCAGAGTGTACTCACGTATAAACACAGAATCAGGTATTTTAGCAGTCCAAGAAAGCTGGCAACTTAGCAATTGATAGCATAGTCCAGGAGAAAGAGGCAGAAAATTTCTCTGAATTTAGGCGATCTAGTTTTTTCAATTGGTGATGACAGTAGTTGTCACACATACTGTTGTCAGTCAAGCGAAACTGGAAACTAGTGTTTCATCAGGTACACTATCAAAGTTGTGTCATACCTAGCGAGGAATAACATGAATTTACCAAAGGTGAAAATTGTTATACATATTCTTTATTGCATATAAATTGAAGTTATATCAGTCAGTCAGCTGAATTTGGATCAGAGCTGGACAGTCAGTCACAATTTATATAGATGTTTATCAAGATCAATGCGTGGGTAGACAATAACTGCTTATGTATATGGGATAGAAGACATGCTTGAATAAAAGTTGTAGAAAGCACTGGAGCTATGATCAAAAAATAACTGCCAACATATAGGGTGTTTCATAACGTGTAACTTATCAAAGTTATATTTTTTTAATGAAAAAACCCTTTATATTTCCACTGGATTGAATTCCTTTGGAAAATCACTCTTCAAAAGTATTCGAAAGGTAGAATTTATGACACAAATTGTGTTCATTCAACACCAATTATCTCAAAATTGATAAATAAATAAGAGAAATTAATAAGTGTGTTGAAGGTGATACTTATGCAATTTTCAATCGGTTAAGACAAGAATTTCCCTCCAGCCTTCATAGATACATTTACGTGAACAAAATAAAAGATCTACTTCGTTGCTTGTCCTTGAAATTTGGAAAATATGTCATGATTTACCATTCCAAAAACCCCTACATATCAATTTTTAACGAAATCTAATCAAAATCACAAAAATCATCAGCCATTTTGCAGCTGCCGTATTTGAATTCAATATTTTGATGAAAAACATGATCACCCGACTCCAAAAACCTCTACGTGTAAATTTTCAACTAACTCGAACAATAATCACAATACTCGTCCGCCATTTTTTAGCCGCCTTATTTGATTTTTATGAAAAATGTGATCTTCGAACCAAAAAAATACTTTTATAAAAATGTTTATAGGAGTAGGATCATAATAAAAAAATCTTGAAAACCCTATATACCAATTTTGAATTGAATCGATCCATAAGTCATAAAATTCGTTTGGCATTTTTTATTTATTTTTTAACTGAAGCCTTCGCAGGCGCGCGCTCAAAATCTCACCAAAGTTTCATCATACTCGGATGACTAGTAAATGAACAAATGAAACTTGAACAAACAAACAAATGATCAATTTTATAAATTGATAACATCAAAGAAATTCCAATGATTTTTGTTTCGAAATATCATTGAATTTTCTAACAAATGCCCAGGAAAAAATCAATTTCCGTGATAACGTTAGAACCTCGTTACTTTTTAATAAAAATAATTTCAATAAAACGTATTGTCGACTTTTCAAACCCGTCGATTCACAAATAAAAAGAAATATAGTCCTCAATCACCTGAACCCCGCCTATTATGTCAAAGTAGCACGTGGAAAAGTTCTTTCCCCTCTTCGTTTTACATCGTACTTGCTCTTTTCTTTGAGGCTCAGCGTTGCCAAACATTTCAATTGTACGACTCAGACGTAAAAACTTAATGTACTATCGTACTGAATAACTCGAGAATAAAACACAAGAACTGGTCAAAATTTTGATAATATTTACGTATTTGAATGAAAAATAAGAGTTCCGTTTTTCAAATCGGTCGTAAGAGCGGTTCATGAAATACTCATGTTTTAGACACATTTTCGTAATGCTTTCCTATACCGTACATGTAAAAGTGGTCGATTTTCTCATTACATATCTCAAAAACGGGACACAAGAAATATTTCAAACTTCGGGGAACTGAAAAACAGTATTTTATTTATATCATATATTGATTTCAGCCTTTTCATAAGAAAACTGTCTGAGGGAAGTACTATCTTAATATGGTCTTTTCTGGTATGTTTGCTCATTACCATATATTTCAGGAAACTGACGATGTCCTAAAGCTGGGACAAAATCTTGAGCCATTACAATAAAGAGTTTTTTGTTTTCCATATACGATGACCAACCGTCAAAATCTTTGTTCCATACCACATTGTTTATTGATGAAGGTTCAAATTATTTTTTTATTTCTTTCCGTCAACCGGCTTCACCCTTACGAGCAACCCCTCATGAATATTCAAGAGGCTTGTGTGAGCTTGAGAGGACGAGGCCCTTACCTTTTACCGTGTGATATCATGCACGAGACCGGTAACCGTGCTGGAATTTCATGGTTGAGAAGCGAACGCTCTATCATCACAACCACCTCCGCCCATGTCTATCAAAAACTTATATTGGGCTTTCGTCTCTGTAAGTAAAATGATTGAGAATGACGTCTCTTATGATTTTTTTTTTTTCAGTACAAATATGAACTTATTTGTGGAAATTATGAAAAATATTATTCAGAAATATTGTTCAAAATCGAAAGTTACATCAAACGAAAACTCTAAAATATTTTTTGTGTACTTTGCCTCAATTTTGGGAAACTCTGTAGATTTGTTCAGTGAACTGTATCCCAAATAATCTGATAATTTCGTTTTTATAGCTTTAATTAGGCTGATTTAAGACTTTATGTGTTATTTTGTAAAAATGTCTGTCAAAGATCGAGGTCATTTAAGGGGTAAATACGCAATAATGAAAAATATTGAATGGAATTATTTGTTGTTGCACGTTGTATGTTAATATTTTCTTATCTGATTGACCCAATCCAAAAAAATGAAGGTTATCTCAAATAGTTATGATGAAAGGATTATGATATAATCCAAGAGTGAAGAAAAATATTTACGTGATTTTATTTATAGGCTAGAAACAACTGAATCTGTTCGGTTAGAATAAAAATTTGTGAATAAAATTAATAAATAATGTTACTGAAGTAATAGACAAACATGTCTCTCTAGAAACAATAAAGTATGGGTCCAAGGTTTCTTTCAGATATTCATGTAAAAAGCTTTCAAGTTCGATGAGATCTATACAGCCTGTTCTGAACGCCCCGTTCACCGGAATTGATACCCATTCTATTTTTGATGAGTTCTTCAAAACGATGATTATGAAATTAAAGATTAGTACTTGAATGACTCAAGAAATTCTATCAGAACCAGAATCGTAGGTATTCATTGACGAACTGTATTGAAAGCAGGGCGTATAGTGTTGACATACTGACCCTAAATAATTGCTCTTCAAGGAGGCAGTGTTTTCTAACATTCAATCTATTAAATTTTTTTTCAAGTTATGGTTACTACGAAAAGACAAATCCTGTATTGTTGGGAAAACATCGTGAGAGCCGAGGATTAGTAGGTAGGGATGGTGTTCATTTTGAATTTCTGAGGATGTATGCCTCAGAGAACACCTCCCAATGTAACGAGTTCCAAAGTTTTTCCGGTCGTTTGCGAACCCTGGGAAAGAAATGTTCGGCATACAAAGAGATAGCATATGGATGTGAGGACTGACTTCGACGGGTCAGTCTCTATGGAACCGCTAACGATGGAACGATCGATGATATTTAAGAGCATCATATGGAAATATATATAAAAGAGAGACAGATCGCCAACCTCTCGGATTAATCCGATAGGATGTATATTTCAGACACGAATCGTAAACAACTAAAATCCAACCCTCAAAACGTTTATTCAGCCCCCCTTCCAGAACATCCATTAAGTCGTCTTGATTTTTTTTTTATTCCTGAAATCGGTTTGTCCCTGTTCAAATCTCTTGCCATATTTCTTCATTTTTTGCCACCTCATAGTTATTTATGATATACAAGTGTTAAAAGTGCAATTTTATTTTGTGAGTGGGGAATATTGCGAAACGAGCGTTAGCGGGTGGAGCAAGCCCACGAGCAAAATAAAATCACTTTTAAGAAATGTATCATACAAATTTTGGCTGACTGACAGATACTTCGAATATAATAAACCCCATCGCACTTTATTTATGAATGTCATTATTTGTCAGTGATGAAGGACCTTCTACAGTTGGATTGAATACTATTTCGTTTGTAACTTTAAAAATCATTAGTATCACCAATTGCACAAACGGCCAAATACATGTGTGAACTTTAATAAATGATTCCTTTTGGGTAGGTGTACTATTTATAATATCTGATTGAAGTGTTTCTATTAGAGAGATATACAGTGTGTCCCACTTTGAGCAGCCACACCCTCGTATTTTCTTGACAGTAAAGTGATTTCAAAATTTGTTTTTTATTACATATACTACCCAGAAATATCTACCTTCAGGTTGATGAAATATTCGTATATCCATTTTCCACGGCTACCTACGACCAATTGAAAAGTGAAAAATTGGGAAAAACAGACTAGCCATTTTTTTATCGCAAAAATAACACCAGAATCTGTTTCAGAACACCCTAAAATCCCCAAATCTCAGTGATAATTTATTAAAATATATAGGGTGCTATCTGTAACTAACAACATTTTTTATTTGTTATTCATCCGCAATGTTTGGTAGTTTTCGATTTTTTTCCTTGGTCACGAAGTACCTGAAAATGTTCAAATAATGCTGTAGGGAATGTTCCAATATTACTTTTTCATGGCTACCTACGACCAAATTGAAAAGTGAAAAATTGGGAAAAATATACTTACCAGGGATTTTTTTATCGCAAAAATAACACTAAGTTCTATCCCAGAACACTCTGAAACCCCCAAATAGCAGTACTTAATTATTTAAAATATACAGGGTGTCACCTGTAACTGACATAGTATTGGTTTTTATTCATCCGTAATGTTTAGTTGTTTTCGATTTTTTTCCATAATCACTAATTACTTAAGAATGTTCGAATAATGTTGTAGAAAATATTCAAATATTACTTTTTTCAAGTGATCATGAATTTCCACAAAATAAACAAGTCATCAATCACACAAATTTTTTCATGGCTAGCTATGACCAGTCGAAAAGTGAAAAAGTGTGGAACACACATCAAGGACTTTTGTAGCTTGCACAAACGTAACAGCGGATTCTGGTTCAGGAGACCCTAAAATTCGAAGACCCCAATTCTTGAATCATAAAAATATACAGGGTGTCATCTTTAGCTGGCAGAATTGATAACGCTTATTATTTATTCGTAGCGTTTAGTTGATTTACATAATTTCTTCTCAAGTCATAAAGTACCCAAAAAAGTTCAATTGATGCTGTATAAAATACCAGATATTACTTTTTGATGCCTAGATATGACCAGTTGAAAGTTGAAATATGAAGGAAAACATATACTTACTGAAGATTCTTTTGTCTCCGAGCTAACACCAAATTCTGGTTTAGAGCACCATAAAGGACCCGGGTCTTGTTGTTCAAATCATGAAATTACATAGGAAGTCATCTGTAAATGGAAACATGTCTAACTCTTTATTAAATAAATTTTGTTGCTAGTTTTACAGATGACACCTTGTATATTTTAATGATTTAAGTAATTAGATCTGAGTGATTTAGATTGTTTCGAACCACAATTTGGTTTTGTGACGAAAACAAGCTCTGAAATGTTTCCCAGTTTTTCTATTTCTGAATATTATAAATAAAAATATAATCACGAGTATAATCATTTCTTTCACAAAAGTAACACGTGATTCTCGTTCTCAACAGCTTAACAAGATTTATGGATAAAAAGTGAGATATGTTACCATTTACAGGATGATATCCTGTACAATTTCATTACCCGGGCAACGAATTCTGGAGGTTTTGCGGTATATTCTAAACCAGGATATGTTGTCTGGGCAATAGAAGGATGTTTACCACAATTTTTCAATTTTCAACTGGTCATATATAGCCATGGAAGTATAATATTTCGTTTTTTTTTGACACAGTATCAATTAAATATTTTGGGTGCTTCTTGATTGGAAAAGAAATATTCAGAAACAATTCAACATTACGGATAAATAAAAGTTATCAAATTTGCTAGCTACAGATGATGCCCTATATATTTTCAGATTTAGATATTGAGGTGGGGATTTCAGGGTGTTCTGATCCAGAAATGTTTTTGCTTCAAGTATCCTTAATGTATTTTCTCCATTTTTTCGTCTCTCAACTCGTCATAGCAAGCCATGAAAAAATAATATTTGGTTATTTTCTATAGCAGTAATTAAACATTTTAGGTACTTTGTTACTATAGAAAAAAAAAAATCAAAAACAACCAAAGATTACGGATGAAAACAAATTGGAAATGTTGCTAGTCTGTAAGACACCCTGTATATTTTAATGAGATCTGGGGGTTTAGGCATATATTCTGAAACAGAATCTGATGTTAGTTTCGAAGTAAAAAATCTTTTAGTATATTTTTCTCAGTTTTTCACTTTTCAACTGGTCATAGCAAGCCACGAAAAAGTAAAATTTTGGTATTTCTTATACTCAGCATCAACTGAACACGTTCAGGCCCTTTGTGACAAAAAAATCGAAAGCAACCGATCATTTCGGATGAATAAAAATTAATAATGTTGCTAGTAACAGATGCCACCCTGTATATTTTAATGAATAAAGCACTTAGATCTAGGGGTTTTAGGGTGTTCTGAAACAGAATCTTGTGTTATTTTTGCGATAAAAAAATGCCTAGTATGTTTTTCCCAATTTTTAACTTTTCAGTTGGTCGTAGATAGCCGTGGAAAATGGATATACGAATATTTTCATCAACCTCAAGTTAGATATTTTTGGGTACTATATGTTATAAAAAATAACTTTTGATATCACTGTACTGTCAAGAAAATACGGGGGTGTGGCTGCTCAAAGTGGGACACACTGTATATTACTGAGTATCCATATCTCATCTGTCATTTCACTTTTAACACTAGTGTTAAAAGTGTGAAAACGTCAGTTTTTAGTTCATGTGTCAATTAATTAAAAACGTAATTTTTAATGACAGTTCTACAAGAAATATATACTTATCTTAACTTTGATTGAATAATATACAAGTAGAACACATGGAGAAAAAAACAACTGATGACGAATTACACTGAGGTTGACCTATTTTTCTTTCAAACCCAATGGTTCACAATGAACAGCGGTGATCCCTTGTCATTCCATCAAAGCAGCGCCTCAACTTTAATGCATGTAAAATAATTCAGTCTTTTGTGTGCCATTCCCTTATATCAAGCATCACAAGACGTCTCCGTTGTATAAATTTCCTATTTAACTTTCAAGATCCGATGATGAGTCGATGTCAAAGTTTCATGCACTCGAGCGACTTTCCCGGATAAAAACTGACATCAGTGTTGAATGGATACCTATTTTCCATGGGATGGAATGAGTCGGATGTCGAAAATTCTTTATTTCAGGTACGGGGATATTCAGATGAGCGCTCATTTTTTATTTTTTGGAAATTTATCAAGATGTTCGTGTAGATTCTATGGGATAATATGGTAATAAAAAGTTGTGAAAGTTTCGGTGGCGCGTATAAAAGAATTTTGCGTTTCTTTTCATCTGGTACGGAGAAGAGAACTATATATTGTCTGGGCTCAGATTTGAATGGGTGCCCAGAGTAATTTGGTTGGCAGCCGTCTTTTACCTTTGTTCAAGTTTTAATTTAATTTGTGTCCTGACAGTCTGTGATGACTTGGTGAAAAAAGTCATATAATTTGAAATATAATGAATATTGAAGACAGTTGAAGCACTCAAAAATTAGTTATACAAATGGACACTTTCAATTTAAGATTTAAGAAAATGAAAAATTAGAATAAAGTATGGATTTTACCTGCGAGACGTTTACTGAGATAGCAAATAAATTTGGCTGAAAAATGATAATTAGTTAGCTTTATTTAATCTGGAAAATCATTTTAAATTAGTAGGACTAAATTTTGTGAAACTAATATTTAAACTGATTTTATTAGACCTGGCTAAGGCTTTCAACACCGTTAATCATGAAGTATTACTTAGTGAACTATACAGTTATATACTGATAAAAAGCATGCCTTCAATCAAATATATACAGTGTGTCCCACTTTGAGCAGCCACACCCTCGTATTTTCTTGACAATAAAGTGATTAGAGAAATATATACGTTCAGGTTGATGAAATATTCGTATATCCATTTTCCACGTCTACCTACGACCAATTGAAAAATGAAAAATTGGGAAAAACATAATAGTCATTTTTTTATCGCAAAAATAACACCAGGATCTGTTTCAGAACAACCTAAAACCCCCAAATCTCAGTAATAATTCATTAAAATATACAGGGTGTGATCTGTAACCAACAACATTTTTTATTTGTTATTCATCCGCAATGTTTGGTAGTTTTCGATTTTTTTCCTTTGTCACGAAGTACCTGAAAATGTTCAAATAATGCTGTAGGGAATGTTCCAATATTACTTTTTTATGGCTACCTACGACCAAATTGAATTGTGAAATATTGGGAAAAATATTCCAGGGATTTTTTTATCGCAAAAATAACACTAAGTTCTATCCCAGAACACTCTGCAACCCCCAAATAGCAGTACTTAATTATTTAAAATATATAGGGTGTCACCTGTAACTGACATAGTATTGATTTTTATTCATACGTAATGTTTAGTTGTTTTCGATTTTTTTTCATAATCACTAATTACTTAAGAATGTTCGGATAATATTGTAGAAAATATTCAAATATTACTTTTTTGTTGCTAGTTTTACAGATGACACCTTGTATATTTTAATGATTTAAGTAATTCGATCTGAGTGATTTAGATTGTTTCGAACCACAATTTGGTTTTGTGATGAAAACAAGCTCTGAAACGTTTCCCAGTTTTCCTATTTCTGAATATTATAAATAAAAATATTATCACGAGTATAATCATTTCTTTCACAAAACTATCACCGGATTCTCGTTCTCAACAAGCTTAACAAGATTTTTGAATAAAAGGTGAGATTTCGTTTTTTTTTTCACAGTATCAATTAAATATTTTGGGTGCTTCTTGATTGGAAAAGAAATATTCAGAAACAATTCAACATTACGGATAAATAAAAGTTATCAAATTTGCTAGATACAGATGATACCCTGTATATTTTTAGATTTGAGTATTGAGGTGGGGATTTCAGGGTGTTCTGATCCAGAAATGTTTGTGTTTAAAGTATCCTTTTAATGTATTTTCCCCATTTTTTCGTCTCTCAACTCGTCATAGCAAGCCATGAAAAAGTAATATTTGGTTATTTTCTATAGCAGTAATTGAACATTTTAGGTACTTTGTTAGTATAGAAAAAAAAAATCAAAAACAACCAAATATTACGGATGAAAACAAATTGAAAATGTTGCTAGTCTGGAAGACACCCTGTATATTTTAATGAGATCTGGGGGTTTAAGCATGTTCTGAACCAGAATCTGATGTTAGTTTCGAAGTAAAAAATCGTTTAGTATATTTTTCCCAGTTTTTCACTTTTCAACTGGTCCTAACAAGCCATGAAAAAGTAAAATTTGAGTATTTCTCATACTAAGCATCAATTGAACACGTTCAGGCCCTTCGTGACAAAAAAAATCGAAAGCAACCGATCATTTCGGATGAATAAAAATTAATAATGTTGCTAGTAACAGATGCCACCCTGTATATTTCAATGAATGAAGCACTTAGATCTAGGGGTTTTAGGGTATTCTGAAACAGAATCTGGTGTTATTTTTGCGACAAAAAAATGCCTATTATGTTTTTCCCAATTTTTCACTTTTCAGTTGGTCGTAGATAGCCGTGGAAAATGGATATACGAATATTTCATCAACCTCAAGTTAGATATTTTTGGGTACTATATGTTATGAAAAATAACTTTTGATATCACTGTACTGTCAAGAAAATACGAGGGTGTGGCTGCTCAAAGTGGGACACACTGTTTATCCTCTTGTACAGCATAATCTTCTGAAAAGAATAATTATTTCTAATTGATGAATATTCTCTTATTTCAAACCTATTGAACTGTTTGCTTCTTTACATAAATTCTCTTGAAATGAATTTGTTTGCATTAATACAATCCAACTCTTCACCATTGTGAAAAATACTTGTGAAAAATGCTCCTTTTGTCTCAAGAACAATTTCTTGGCGAAGGTCAGGAGGAAGCAGCACGTGACACAGTCAACCAATGAGCTTCACTCTAGCGGATGCACGCGAAACCCTGCTACCAGAACGGCGCGACCCACAAGCGTCTAACGACAGCACGGATATTTTGCTGGCGAGCATATTGACAGTATCATAACTTAAAAATTGGCAGCTTCCTTGTTCTGATTTCTCAAAAACACATAAAAAAGGAATTTTTCATAGTTTTCAACAATTCTGCCTTCCTCAAAACCCGTAAATCACAATTTTTCACAATTTTTTCAATTATTCAGCATTTTTAAAAATATGAAAAATTGTAATTAACGGGTTTTGAGGAAGGCAGAATTGTTGAAAACTATGAAAAATTCCTTTTTTATGTGTTTTTGAGAAATCATACCAAGAAAGCTGCCAATTTGAAAGTTATGATACTGTCAATATGCTCACCAGCAAAATATTCGTGCTGTCGCTAGACGCTAGTCGCGAACCAACGCGAAAGCGCGCACTGCGACTGCCGACTGGGACCTCTACCCTGTTTTCTGTTACCCGCGTTTGATTTAGGGGTTGTGTTTGAATCATAATTTAAGTTGTTAGTTTTGTATTTGTCACAGTGGTTATCTGCAAATGTGCTGCTACAGAAGTGCAATATGGAGGTCCAATTATTTCTGCACGATTTGAATTTAGGTCATTTATGGACTTGTTGGGAAGGTAGGTTAAAGATATTTTGGTTTTCAACAGGTGTGTGATAATGGCGAATGACGCTTGTAACGCGCTCACCCTGTATAATGAAAAAGAGTAATTATAAATATATTTGTTCACGTTTAAATGACTATCTGTGACTGTGTTGCTAAGGGCAGCGGGACTCTGTTGGTGTTGTGGTATAAACTCTTGGGCGGGTATCGGGGAGAGCAGCGAGGACCTTGAAACCACGTTCGGAGTTCGAGGGAGTAGGGAGCAGTGGAATGACCTACATCGAAGTGTAAACATCTGTTGAAAAAGTGAGGTTAGTGACCGACGTCTTGTCTGAACTTCAAAGTGCACTTATCCCATACAACCACAAGAAGTGGCCGGAAGATTCCAGAGTGCCAGTAGTATTGTTTCACGGAATTCGTCAGATATTCTGTGAGGATATTCCATTCTATCGATATTTATAAATCATGAATTCAATCCCGCTACCTCGATCTCTAAAAGCCGTTTCACACGCACCGTACTGTCAGTCCGGACGGTCAGTTAGTTCCATTACGTTAAATGGTCCTTTTCACATGAAGTGAGTAGCGTCAGGATCCGGACCGGTGACCATTTATATTGTCAGTCCAGACGATACGGACTGACGGTCAGTCACATGTGAAACGGCTGTAAGGCAGTGTTGCGCAAACATAGACTATTCTTCATATCCGAACTGAACTGGATCTTTTCGTGGAATGCAAAAACTTTTCGAGTGTTAGTCTGAATAGGTAGTCGTAGTTGCTTTTAATTTTAAAAGATACTTTGTATTATCGCCGCTGTGGTCGTAACATAGTTTGTCAAATTCTTAATAAACCTTAGTAACTTGTTTTCCTTAATTTCTGAATATCTATTGACTTGCCAACCCACCCCTGTGACTGGTGAAAACAACCACCATAAAAGAGTCATATTCACGCTGTCGTTTCTATATTCGATCGCATTTCTAAATATGCGTCACCGAATAGATACCTACGTTGATTATATAGTTTCTGAAATTAAAATATTACAAAACTATTCTCATATATAACCATTATACCTCAATTGTTCGCAGTTGTTCTCTGTTTGTTGAACTGTACCATATGAACATGGCTTCCATGGCATATTTTTATAACCAAGTGCACATTTGTACTGAGCCTCCAAATGCAGATAATCTTGAATCAAAAATGTATTGCATTATGAAGAAGAATATTGTTCGTTATTGAAGTTGAAATATTCTTGCCTCAACCAACTCAGACCATCGAACAAAGAAAGTAGGTATTCACAACAGTGTTCATTATCAAAGGGAACAGTATTGGGACCGATACTTTTCCTGGTATGCATTGATAATATAACTAAAATAAATGTTATACAAGGCCTTGTAATACTTTATGCAGATGATACTGTCATAATCTTCACTGGATCAACGTGGAAAGAGATAGAACAAACAGCAGAAAGAGATTTGAAAAAAAATCATGCTTTGCTGAATTGCAACACGTTGTCCCTAAACGTTACAAAAACAAATTTCGTAACATTATCTCCGACGATTCGAGATCAACCAGAAGACCTCAAACTCAGCAGCATCTTAATTCTAGTAATAGTACAGATAATTGTTAATGCCATTCTATAGAAAAACCAGTTGTTTAAAATACCTCGGAGTCTTCGTAGACCAGTATTTAAAATGGTCAGAACATATCAATTACGTCACAAAACGACTACGAGTTCTAATGCATAAATTTCATGAATTACGTGACATATTATCGAAAAAAAATCTCACCATTGTATATGCCTCACTTGTAGAATCACTAATACAATATTGCATTCCGGCTTGGGGACCAACATTAAAAACTCATTTCAACTCATTGCAGATTGTACAAAATTTATTATTGAAAATTATTTTTAAAAAAGTTTTCTCGGCAAATCAGCTATACCAAGAATTTGAAATATTAAACGTTCACTCAATCTGTGCTTACCAATGCTCAAAAAGAATCTTTCGAGAACAACACAAATTCACTCGACAACACTCACGAGAAACTCGATCAGTAGCAAACTCAAATATTAAAGTAGAATTAAAAAAAAGAAACTGTTACACATAATTCATTTTTTCACTACAGGCGAAAAATCCTCAATACCATCCCAAAAAATCTTAAAGAAATGATGAATTTTAAAAATTCCAAAAAAGAAACCAAAAAATATATATTGAGCCACCCCGATAATTTTTTCTAATAATCACAATTATCTATTAAGAAGTTATGATCAACCAGCTCCAAAACTTTCGTCCAATCTTCCTTCCTTACGTTACCAGGAATATCATAAAACAATAATGTTAAACAATTATTATATGCCACATCAATATAACCAGTTTAAGCTTTGAGTGTCATACATAACAGAGACCACAAGACATGCTTCGAGTCTAGTGTAACGATGTTTTGTAGGGCACTTAGTAACCGAACAATTGTCAACTATAGCAAATACTTAGTACGTGATCTGAATATATTTAATTTATTAATTTTATGATGAATACATTTATTGTTCATGGAATTCTGAGAAATGAATTGAAAGAAATTGAATTGACATCAACATTGCTGAAATTTGAATTTATAATCCAATTCTGAATACAACTATATGCTACATGAGGCAATTTATTGTCAACTTGAAGTCACAATTTGAAATAAATTAAAATCTGATGTAGTTCAAATCGTCGAATAAAAAAAAAATTTCAAGTAGGCATTGGAAATGGAAAATAGAATATATTTGTCGTGAAAATTGTTGAGAATTCGTAATAATCTACTTTTTCAAATGAATATTCATTTATTGTAACTGGAAAGTTGTTCAAAGAATTGTACGTAACTTATTTTTTGAAATGAAAAGTACCTTTTTTTTATGTGTAAAATGAAGCACTCTTTTTCATTTTCTAGAGAAATCCTAACAAATGGTTCAAAAGGGTTAATCTGGCAAAAAAGTCGAGAAGCAAATACACAATCAGTATGACTTTCTATTTCAAAATTGTTAAGTTGGCAGGCAAGAGCAGCTGAAATGGCCAGCAAGGTCACCTCTAAAGTTTGTATACTCACAAAATTGAACTTCAAAATTCTGATGACATAGAGACACGCATCACTGACACTAAAAAGTCTGTCACGCCACAAATATTAAATAATTCCATACACCAAATTGACTCGAGATGTTGCCAAGACGTACATTGGGAATACTTCTAATATTTCTTTCTTGAAACAAGTTTTCCTTGTTAATTTCAAATGACATTCAAAACCCTTATACAGTGCTGAATTTTCCCTTTGAAAACCCCATCCAATGATATCGTCTCATTTGAAGTATTGTTGTTGTCGTCACCGACAGCCATCAATGCAACCAACTAATATCCATTGACATCATTTGGCATATCAGTAACAAGTGCCAAAAAATCGAGATATTGAATTTATTCCATTTGGCTGATACTCACAGCCGTATGCATAGTCATTTGCCAGCGCGCAGACTGCCCAGAGGGGTTTAAGGCACCGGTCCGAAAGGACGTGTGTTCGAATCCCACCGCTGTCACCATGTCGCGTGACCTACCTTAACATAGGTACTTGCAAACCGATGATTTTCAGGTCCTGTTGTTTGGTGGCGCTATGCATGCTCAATGGGTGCGACGTTGTCACGTTGGCTCACTGATACTACACGTTTGCTACACAAATCATATTGCGAACGGAGCAGATAACTATGCATACGGCCGTCAGTGTTGCTAGGACTGGGTGGCTACTGGCAGTGTCGGTAGATGACGGATAGCCAGGCGGCCTGCAGGGTGCACTATGCCACGGGTTACCATTAATATGGCAGCGCTGAGCAACCCTTCAATTCAAGGTGTTATGCGACCAATGCCAACGGATGGATGGCGGTGAGAAATCACCGCCACTAACGGAGCCTGTGGGATACCAAGCAGCCTTTCACAGTAATTAGCCTTATATCTCCATAGGGGGCTCTGCAGATGTGAACTTGTTGGAAATCACCACCAGAAAATTCACACTAGTTATAAGAAACCAATACCGTGACCAGGGAGTAGCCAAGTTGAGTCAAAACATTCTTGACAAACCTCTGAAAGCTGCAGAACCTTCTGGAGAATGCTGCGGGTTTCTCAAGCCCACCTCACTAAGGCTCCAATGTAAACCCTGCACAGAATCTTTGTGCGGGACTACATCAACGTAGCCCTGATTCAAAAACCCCGCCTGGTACCTGGATACTCAGAGTAATAAAAGACGAGCATGGACATAGAAGATTACAAGTCAATGAAAAAGCAAACCAACTTGGACGACAAATAACCATTTACTGGCCCAGAATCAGTGTTTGGAATTTGCAAAACCTGAAGCGAAAACCTCATTTAATAAGTGGAAAAAACAAATCACCAAACTCATTGGGATTAAATAGAAAGGCATCAACATAGCACAGCTATGGTGAGGCACCTGAGTCAAACACTGACAGA
The DNA here is from genome assembly GCA_958298965.1 of Chrysolina haemoptera. Taxonomy (NCBI): domain Eukaryota; kingdom Metazoa; phylum Arthropoda; class Insecta; order Coleoptera; family Chrysomelidae; genus Chrysolina; species Chrysolina haemoptera. The sequence goes on along the minus strand of OY282585.1, from coordinate 16,378,953 downwards.
TGACAGACAATCTCTGATTCAACCGATCCAAGATACGCACAATAATTACCGGCTTACTTACCGGACACTGCGGCCCAAGAAAACACCTGCACAGCATGGCAATAATGGAGAAACCGTGGAGTACAGACTTTGTGATGACGAGGAGAAAACAGTCTCTCACATCATCTTTGAATGCAATGCGCTGGACAACAGGCGCAATAGAATATCCGAACAGATAAATCTAGAAACTGGCATGATTCCAGGACACCTAGTGAATAGACCACTCAAGCTGGTGAAAAACCCGTATTCAACTAGAAACCACTGACTACAAAACAATATTATGGACTGTACCTAGTCTTAGTGTTAGGGGAAACCCCCAGCATAAACACATATGAATAAACCTCACGCGAATGCTTTCAATTGGATTTCTGGAAACAGACCTATTCATTTTGTTGAGTTATGAGAGAGACGAACCCAAAGTATAAACATTTGCTAGCTTTTATTCATATCACCCATGATCTCTCAAGCTTTCAAGCTTTTAATTGAATAACTATTATTCACATGATCGAATAAAAAACTAATGGAGGGTAATATTCAATTCTTCATTGCAGTTAGCATTTACAATTGTGTCCTCTTGGAGGAACATTTCACGAATCGATGTCAGATGTAGCTCAATGTTCCTATGGGGAAGTAGTTGTTTTCTGAGGAATATTTGCCTCAAATTTTTCACTTTGTGGAAAAGTGTGGAAGAATTCGACTTTGCCGAAATTTTTAGTTTCAATCATTTGAAACTCTCAGCACACTTTTCGGACTTCGAATTCATATAAAATATAAGACAAAAACACGTCATAACTTATTTGTGGGGGAGGGGCATTTTTGTCTGTTTTGGAGAGAAGTGCTCCTAGAGAACCTCGAGCTTCCAAAATTTCCCACAAGAAATTAAACTTGTCTTATCATTTTCCCTTCGATCATTAGTTGAAATTTATCCTGGATGAATTGTCTTCAGTAGGCGTCCGCACCAATATTTCGAAAACTAATCAAGGAATATGCAAAAAAACACAATTATCGGGATGGAAGTGCGTTTTGAACGAGATATCACTCGACCCATGTTCATATTTGGAATTCTGGAAAGTGTGGTTCTCTCGGGAAGAGGGAAGACATGATCGATGAAAGATCCATTCGCAAAAGAGACCCCTAAGGGATGACGTGTCTTGGTATTTTTTCATTCTCGTGTGATTTCCTTGTAAGAGTTTTTGTGAACGATAAGTCATAGATACGTTTTTTCGAAGATCGTATTTCTTTCAAACCAAACAATTTTTGCTCAGCATCGAGTTCTTGATCGGGAAATTTAGATACTTATTGAGTTTCATTATATAAATATACAGGGTTAGTCAGAGTACAGATTCCTCACCTCATTTCAAGGTGAAAACTTCCTATCAAAGTACGGTCCCTCTGAGATACAGGGTATAAATTCATATAAATTATTCATAAGCAGTGCAATGAGTTCCCCGCTACTTGCTTCATTGTACTATTGGAAATTTATCGTTACTTTTTAGAACCCATAAAATCGTAAATATTTACTCAAATTGCGTTGACATAAAACTAGAGTTCGAAGCTTATTTTTATAAGGCATGTAGAAAAGAAGAACATGCTTATCTCTCATTCCATGTTGTGTTGGTGAAAAATAAGCAAACTTTTATTATTATTAATGGTGTATAGTAGACGCTAGAGTCTATCCACTGCTTGCGACAAATATTTTATCGGCACCGATATCGTTACCAATGAATTATGTAAAAAAAAATGTATTGATTATTAAAATGAAAGTAATGATTTACAGTTTATTGATTATTGAAATTATTATCACTTGAACCTTAATCCAGATATAAGTTCCATGATATTTCCGTAAGTAAAATAATTTTCATTTTATTGTTATACTTCTAGAAAATTTGAAATGTTTACAACTCATAGGCGAGTTTTCCGCTGTGCAATTTTTATCAGTAACAACATTTTCTGGTGAGTGGATAATAAATGAGTTTTCCATATGGTGCAAACTCTTTGGAACTCACTGTATAATGTTCTATGTGAATTTTATATGATAACTTAGGAAAAAACTCATTTTTGATTGTTTCCGTGTGTTTGGTTAACTCAGCGGTAAGATGTGAACCGTGGAAGTTTCAGAAAGCCCGGACCTTAGATCAATACGGACACATGCCTTCTTGAACAGCAGTGAGATATGAGTTGTCTAGATTTTGATCTCATATTCCAGTGTTTGCTAGTGTGCTTCTTTCCCTGTCCTAAGTCTATTGAAATGAATATTTGATTCTTCTGTTTTTGACACACTGTTGTCTGACAATAACCGTGAAACCTGTGTAGGTGTCCCTCCTATTCAAATCGAAATATCAATTCAGCTCTCGTATTTATTATGCACCGTAAAGTAGCGTTTGCATTAAACTTTGACAGCAATCTAATAGATACAATTTAACAGCCATAGAGGGCAGTAGTTATTTCCTTTTGGAAACCCGATAATGACGAAAAAACAGTTTCATAGGTGTATTTGCGAGTTCGGATTATTTGAAGTAAATATCTCGTTATTCAAAATTAACTTGACACATATAGGCTGATAAGTAATATACGAATACATATGGTTCATCAATTAATTTTTTCTAAAGAATAATAATTATTCGAATATTGAAGTATATCTTTAGAGCAACTGTTTTCTACACCATTATAGGTTTTGTGATTTTGATATATTTTATTTTAATATGTTAAAAACGCTAAACTATATATGTTTTATTTTTCCTTTCCATGTCTTTGACATCTTATAGTTCCAGTTATATTCGTTTCAATTGTTATCAAAAATTGCTAATTTTCCCAATATCTACACATTCAAAAAACCAAATATTTTGGGATTGATCAGTGATAGCAAAATATATCTAAGTATGGTTTGGATGGATAAGTTTGTTTTCGAACTAAAAATGCCGTTAATTTACTTCAACGAAAAATGCTAATATATCTATCGTTCAGTGTAATAACGATAACCTTTTGGAGAGATTACGATAATTTTTTTTTAAATCATTTACGTTCGTATGACACATTTATTGAACGTTCAGAATCAATTCAATCATTGAACTTCTATAGATTTCAATTGAACTTGTTTCGTCAAAAACATGTATTCACACGCCACCATCCAATTTGGCGACAAAAATAATCTTTGTAAATACAACTCGTTCTTCTATTTATTTTAGATAATTTTTTATTTTCATCACTCAATCTCGTTTATTTGGCAAACACATTAAAAAAAACGGATTTAAGTAAATAAAATCACTCGACCTAACGGACCCATGATTGTATCATTCGGTTTGCTTTCATATTTTCACCAAAAAAACAGTTTTCGTGGAAAATAAAAAATAATCACTTATAATCTCCCTAGAGCTTGAATAATTTACGGAGAATTATTCAAGCTCATGGGAGATTCGGTACGAACATTTTATTCCAAAAATTATTTTAAAAAGAAAATTTCCTTGTACTCTAGTAGAATGAGGTTTGAATCTTCGAATGAACTTGATTATATTCTAATAATTTACGGATAATTATTTAAGCCCATGGAAGATTCGGTACGAACATTTTATTTCAAAAATTATTTTAAAAAGAAAATTTCCTTGTACTCTAGTAGAATGGGGTTTGAATCTTCGAACCAACTTGATTATATTCTAATAAAAATCACACAATGTTGTAGTACTAGAGGATAGGGAAAAATGTGGGTCTGTCTATGTTGTATTGAACGATAGGTACCTCCCTAAGTGAGAAACATTCATATACCTATATTGTAGGTATTTCAAATAGTTTTATTTTTTCAACTCTTCCTTTGCCATAGTATAATAAAAGTAGGAAACATAGTCTTAAATATACACATTCCTTTATACTATGAATGATACTATCTACGAGACAGAAAGAAAAATCAACAATGACCTATGCAAAATCAATAAAAATTTTACATATGGTAACATAAAATATCATAAAAGTTTTCGAAAACTTTCGACTGCTTCAGAAACGAAAATTCTTGTCATTTATGTTCCATTTAACAACGCATTTTCTCAAATGCTCTAATTTCGGAAACACCCTGAATAATGTATTCGTGAAATTGACTGATCGAATATTCCCATATAAAAATATAAAATATTTAACGTATTTGGTGAACAATTCTGGCTTAAATGCCGAATAATATCTATTCTATTCGTGAAACTATACCATATTTCACCCATCTATCCAGTATTGAGAAGAACAAAATCATATTGAGGTATTAATTTTATTTCATGAAACATAGACATTTAGTGAAGAAAACCCACGGCTCTTTACTTTATTCGATATTGACGAAAAAAGAAAAAATGGAAAATTAAATAAAGATTGATGTTGTCAATAATGAATAACACATACCTATTTTTAAATCGAAAATAAATATTGGTCAAAAATAATTTACGCTTCTCATATTCCGGCATCTGCACGTGACAGCTGTCAAGCCTGGTAAATTATCATTTATTAATTTTGCAGCTAGCTCACGTGACTGAAATAAAAAAATAAAGCATGAAAAAAAATCATCTCTCATACTCTTCCCCTGCAGTTCAACTTATTTTATTGTAACAAATTATTTGAGGAAATAAGTTAGTTGAAATTGTTGTTGTTAAAATTGTTTTTTTCGTTAACCAGCTGTCCCCTACGAACGACAGCCCTCATAAGTCGAAACTTGTGCGAGCTAAGGAGGTCCTTCCTTTTAACATGCTGTTCCTAGCACGATCCGAAAAGAATAGATCTCAAAAAAGGTCCCCGGTAAGTCCCAATCCAAACCACAACTTCGCCCTACGTTGCTTGGCTTCAGAAAAGTGATCATTTAAAAACATAGGAAACCACCATACACCAAAGTTATTTCTCATTTTGTGAAAATGTGCATTTTGTGGAGTAAAATGGTAAGATATCAAAAAAAGTTATTTGTTACAGAGTTTAAAAAAATAATGATAGAAAATTGAAAATTGCTATTTTTTTAATATTTTCCTAGCTGTATGAAAATGTCAAATTATTTTCTTATGAATAGCTTGACTATACTAGAAAATTTGTATTCCAATGATAATGACAAAACTTTCTCATTTAATGTATTTTTGATGATAATCCTGCACCAACGTATCCCTTCGCACATAATCTTGAAAATAGTGCGTTAAATTAAGAAGGCTTATAGTTTTCAAAATTGCATGCGAAGTGAAACGCTCCGAGTGATTGAATTTTCGCGATAAGTCTGTCAATAAATTTCTGAACGAAACTGAATTGCTTTTCTCAAAATTCAGTTGAGTTCAGAAATGAGATAAATGTAATCACGAGTTGAATTTTATTAGACTATTTCACGAATAAAGTTTCTTCGTTAATACATATAAATACGAACAATGTATGACAGTCATAAACAAATTATTAAAATCGTCAATATTATAATGTTTCGTTTCATAATTTCATTTGAATTTGCAGTGAAGCGACTTATTCTGACATATTCAGTTATATTTAGTATTGAACGAACTGTCAAACGTATTCATTTCGACATGGTTACGTCACTGAAAATACCGAAGCTGATCCTCCAATCAGAATTGAAAGACAGCTGGTGTTATCGCGATAACAAGAACTGTCTTTGGCTTCCGATTGGTCAGATTAGGTGAGAATTTTAAGATGAGTGAAAAAGTCATCGAAACTTGATTATAATCTAGAAAACACTTTTTCTGGAGTGACATGTCATCGCAATAATCGTGGAATTTTGATATGACTGTTAAATATGAACAGACAGGGTTCTGACAAAATCCAGTTTTTCTAATTTAGCGCTCTTTGGTGTGGAAAAAAAAAAGTTTCGTCATTATCATTGAAATACAAATGTTTCAGTATGGTTAAGCTATTTATAGGAAAATAATTTGATATTTTTATACAGATGGGAAAATATTTTTAAAAAAAATTGATGTTTTCAATTTTCCATCACTATTTTTTAAACTTTGTATATGTGTATATGAATTCTAAGCAACTTTGCGATTTTACTCCACTTTTTGCCTTTTCATAGCAATTTTTTTCAATTTGCCGCCATACTACCGATCACGTGACATGTGTCAAAATCGATTTTTAGGTCACTGGACATGCACAAACTTTCCCCTAGAATTTTTTTTCCAATACTCTGATAATAAACTTTTTTTCCATAACGTACATACTTTTTGGCGGTCACTGTATGCGAAAATATACATTTATATTTCACGAAATATGGGATTGGCTACATAATTATTCTACACATAGTATAATTCTTCCACGCTGCATTTAATTGTTTCTAGAAACAGTATTTTAATCAAGAATCAGTACAATGAGAAAGCAATTAAAAATACATGTTTGCTTGGATTGTGTGATAATCTTTACACGTTTAATTAGCTATATCTTTTAAATGAGACGCAGTGGTAAAATTTACTGTCTCCTGACAACATCAAAAGTAAACATTTCAGTGTTCTATAGTCATTTGTTTCGAAACATTGTGATTGAAATAATAATTCAGAGTAAGTTTCAATGTTACATCACGGGATAAGTCATTTAATTAATTTTTATAAACAATGAAATGAGTAACATGATTATTTCTAATGATATTTTTGTGTGAGTGTGTGAATGTTGAAACTATCAAGTTCACATCTGAATTATGGAGAAACGAATATTTATAAATCCAAAATAGCCCGTTCATATTGCGCTTCCAAATAATCTAAAAGGATTGTTGCGACTAGAGAATCATCAGAACGTCGTAATATATATAACGTTTCCCGTCAAGTTGTCAAAGTAGTCTATGCGTGAATGTTGACTAATCTTCCATGTTGTCGGCTAAGAGTGTAAAACTACTAAGTTCTTTTTAACTTTGCAGGAGAACAAAAAAACTGAATAAAATTAATGCTTATACTTCTTCATATATTATCATCGTAATTTCTTAGTTAATATGTACTGACCTTACTTTTGTTAATTGTAGCAGGAACATGCTATTATCGTTGAACAGAATTTTACTCTTTTATTTTAGACTTCTTTATTAGAAACTTTTGTTTTTCTTAGGGAATGTTGGACAGAAAAAGAAAGAAGAAGTTTTTCAAGGTCAAAAATCTAAAAAAATTACTAGCGATTTTATTGAAAAAATCTGACTACACCACTAGATTCGCGACATTTTCAAATGGTTCATATGTGAATTACGTTGAAATGCGTCAATCAATAAAAAAGTTATGAGGGAATGAAATTTGATAAATAAACTGTTTAAGCAACCCACCAATTCAATTTCAGAACTTTTATCAAAATTTGAAATACACCACTGTATTCAGGAGATCTCGATATATCACTGGCCAAAATTTCATCAAAATCTGTTCATAAATAAGAACATAATAAGAAAATAAAATTTGACAATGTAATTTCAGGAAAATGTCGTTTTATCTCAAAATTTCTTATATTTTTATTTATCAACAGACTTCGATGAAATTATGGGCAGTAATATTTCAAGACACCCTGAATCCAGTGGTGTAGTCAAAGTTGTTAAGTACAAAGGTTTTGAAATTGAAGTGGTGGGTTGATTAAAAGGTATATTTCTCAAATTTCATTCCCCTATAACTTTTTTATTGTTTTACGCATTCCAACGTTATTTACATGTGATCCATTTGAGAATATCGTGAATCCAGTGGTGTAGTCAGATTTTCATGAAGCCGATTTTCAATTTTGAAAAACGATGTTATCACAAACTGCGTGCTCTTTCTGATAATAAAATAGTTATTTACCTAACAAGTGCGGAAAGTAGTACTTTTTCGCACGCGCCGGCAGTTGCACGAACGACGCGGAGCGGAGTTCGGGCAAGCCGTTAAGGGCGGAAAAGACATTTTCAGTAAGAGTTAGGTACAATATTTTTCCTACGAGTTTTTTTGTCCATCTTATTTATGAAAAAACAAGGTTTTTAATAAACAAGTTTTTATAATAATGCTACAAAATGACTAATAAGACAGAATAGTTACATAGATCATTTAGTTAGGTTAGGTTAGGTTAGGTCCCAAATATCCTTATTTTCAACAATACAAAAATCGTGCGGAAAAGTAAAAATCGTACGGAAAAGTCTTTTCCGCACGATTTTGAATCGTACGGAAAAGTACAACTTTCAAAACGAAAAATCGTGCGGAGAAGTAACTTTTACGCACGCTCGTAGGAAAAAATATTTACATGGTGTCATTTGAGAAAAACAGTTTTGGGTCACTTCCGATTGACAAACAACGGAATTCGTGATAAGAATTACCAGTGTTGTACCTGGTTTTAGGTAGGTTCGCATTTAGGAATATCCCTAGAACTGTTGTAAATAATATTCATTATTTTAGGCTGTAACCTCAACTGAAACAAACTGTGACAAGCTGTGGATAAAAACCAAATGCCATTCTACCATTCATATATTCCCCTATTAGACAACATTCTATTACGAGATGAAAAAAAAAATGCACATTTTTTAGAATTTTGGCGATGAAATAAATTGTAGGTTTTGACATTTTGAAATTTATTTGAGATTTATGGCACTGAACTGAAACTATAGATCGTCAACCACCGAAAACCCTAACTTTCAAGTGGGACTGAAAATGCTTGAATGCTAAAGGGAGAAAATAATTGGTTTGCATTGAACGAAACCATAGGCGTCTATTACCCTATTTCCAACCGATTTATGATTGATATGGGGTCGGACGCTTCACCTAGGTCATAAGGTGATCAATTATATAATCCAGAGAAATGATAAGTAGCAGATTGAAGAAATTGTTCTATTTCATCAAAATAATATTTTGAATAAAATGTGATCATGAAACTTATGTTAGTAATAATCAATAGGCTTGTTCATTGTACATTGCTCTAGTATATAGAGATCACTTCACAAATGTTCATCTCTCTCTAACACTTTTTTATATCTTTCTCTTTTGAAAAGATCAACTTCATGCAAGTACTGTATCAGAGTACGTCTTGACGAACGATACTATAATATTACTTACTGGTCCAATGCAGCACATTATGGCCATTATGTTGAAAAACTGATCAAATTGTATTTCTACCAAGAAAGTTTTGGGGTAGTTTTGATTACTTTCATTCCCTATGTGTATTGGGGGGCTGAATCTAAATCTGAGGTTTGCTAACAAATTTTCGTGACGGAACATTGAAAAAATTGCAAAAAAAAAATTAAAAAATTTCTTTTTCATTGTAATCTTCATTTTAGGAATGAAAGAGCATTTTCTACAAATTTTACTTCACAAGTTTTTTTTCTACGACGAACCGTTCGGGCTCAAGGACTACTTGTAAATTAGCATATTTTAGCTGACTGGGGAAAATTTCACTTTTTCACTACAAAACTCTAATTTATTATTGAAGTTAATTAGTGGATTCCCCCAGTTATCTGTGCATACATTCTTTAGATCATATAATGAAGGTACAGGTCACTTATTCATAGAAGTTATTTAATGAGTTCCGAAATCGTACAAAACTTGAAATTCAAACAAAAACATTTAAAAAATATTTCACATGATTATATTATTCTATATCATATATTATACAATCTAGTTACCGCACTGCGTACTTTAGTCAAATATAGAAACCTAAGAGAGACCAACTGGGATAGATACGCTGCTTCTCTCATTGAGTCTCTCGAGAGAACCGTGACTGAAATACGAGACAGGAAGAGCCTTGAGAGGGCAGTACAGGATTGAGCAAGGCAAAAGTCCAAGACAGCTGTCCTGAGAAAAAAAAGCGGTCTGGTGGAATGAGCATCTAGAAACCCTCGGAGGTAGGGTGCGGCAGCTTTTCAACAGAGTAAAAATAAAGGTTTAACTAGAGAAGGTACTGTAAACCAAGTAGGTTTGAGGAAGAATGATAATGCCTATACCACAACATTCGAGGAAAGTCTAAGGATGCTCACACTTTCCAGCCTCAGTTATTCCTAATGGCCCGACAACAGTAGACAGCACTAGAAGTAGGCCAAACAGGCGACCAACTTTGAAATGGAGGCTTGCTAAGGAAATATTGAGACCAAATAGAATCAGGTGGGCTATCAGTAAATTCAAACCATATAAATCCCCTGGAGTAGATGGAATGTACACCATGTTTCTCCAAAACACTCAAACAGTGGAATTTGTTGGTGATTTTATGTACTTTCATTTTGAATGGGAAAGTTATTCACGAAAAAAATATAATTTTTGAGTTACAAGCGAAAAACTACAAAAAATAGATTCCATTCTTTTGCATTTTTTTATGTTCTGTCAAGAAATTTTGTTAGCAAACTTCAGATTCGGATTCAGCACTCTAAAAAACATATGAAATGAAAGAAATCAATACTTCCCCAAAACTTTCTCGCCAGAGGTCCTTACGAATACAAATTTACTAAATTATAGTAGTAACCCGATATATGGTTAGAAAGTTAAAACACCAAAGAAGCATTTTGATTTTAGCTCAAAAAAAAAAAGAATAGTACATTCATAAAATCTGTTGTGAAATCATCTACGGATGAAAGACAAGCTTTAGTCGCTATTTTCCATCGTCCAAGATAACCTCTTAGGAAGTATTCATGTTGAAAAGAGGAACATTCTCCATGAAAATAGAAAAATGAAAAGTGTGATTTATTTGTAATATCTAACAGAAAACAACTACTTCCCCGGCATAAGCCACGCTGGACATTGAACTACATCTAATAGATATTGTAAAAAGACTCTAACTGAAAAGAAAAGAAAAAATCTGAAAGTGAAAATTTTCATTTTCATTTAGACAGTTGATTTTTTTTATTTTCTCTAGTTTTCATTGAAAAAATCATTTAATAAATTAGATAGGAAGGATGTTATTAAATTAAAATAAAATCAACTATCTGAATGAAAATGCGAATTTTCACTTTCAGATTTTTTCTTTTCTTTTCAGTTAGAGTATTTTCACAATATCTATCAGATGTAGTTCAATGTCCAGCGTGGCTTGTACCGGGGAAGTAGTTGTTTTCTGTTAGATATTACAAATAAATAACATTTTTTATTTTTCAAATTTCATAGAGAATGTTCCCCTTTCCCCCCAAAATATCTGTATAATTTTTATAGATTTTTGATATGATACATTTAATGCGGCGTATAAACCGTCTTTTTATGACGAATGCTCTTCTTGAATATTTTCATTGGTCCCTACGATAGCATGAAGTCTTCACAATTCTCTATCGCACTTTGAAAACTTACTAAAATACTAAAATAATAAAAAAAAATATATTTTTTTCCTTATTTCAGGATGAAACTATTACTTCTCATCATTCCTTTCCTTGTAACAGCTTGGGCTCAAATCACCAATATTGGGGATTGCAAATGCAACAGCGGTTACGTGGCGAAACCAGATGCTGAGAGTGGTTTCAAATGCCATGGAATAGTATTGAAAATCATCGTGCCATGTAACATAGTCCAAAGGCCAGCGTGTCACTGCACAAACCCCACTGGAATTCTCACCGATGACACGGGAACTTGGTGTACCCAGTATGCTGCCGGAAGGGAGATCGGACGATGGGCATGTGAGAATAAGGAAGAATGGGACTCATTTTTCAAGAACCATCCAGAACAAAAGAATTGAGGGTCGTCTCAAAAATAATACCAGTTGATATTGATTTTTTCGGTTGTGGTACTTCAACTACTTGTGTTTTGACGTAGGTGTTTTGTCTGCTTTAAATAAATTTACTAAAACATATTGAGTCATGGATGTTTCATTATCTCAATACAGGTTTATTCACGTTATTCGACACGAAGCATTATGGCTGGAGCATTTGATTTATTAAAAGTGTTTTCTTTAGAAGATAGGGACCTATTAGCGCTACATTTTAAGAATATTTTCATGTTGTACAGGATATGCCAAAACAGGAAACGTATCTAAGTTCTGATTTTTTGATGGAATATCCTTTATATTATTTCATTTTCGGATATTAAGATCAAAATAAAGACAAGTTTCATTGAAGTTTTATTCACCAAACCTTATGGTTTTTGAACTATTTCTTATTTTGTGAACATGAAGAATCAGTTTTAATGCTTGAATTCTCAATAAGTGTTTTCTTGTTTTTAACTACATTGATACTTGAGGTTATAAATTGAACAACTTTCATATAGCACTTGTGGAATATTAACAATTTTTACATTTTTCTCAGAAACCCTGAGAAACAGAGAAAATTTTATTTAAATTTTTTTTTGTGGTGTGTTGGCATCGACTGCTATGGACATTAGTGACGTGTTCTAGATAGGCCTTGTTACTAACTCCATACGCCACCTTAGGAACAGCACTGTTGATTTTTAACGCAACAGTGAATCGTAGAATATTGTTCCCAGCTGGCACCAATATATAATCATTCATACTTTCACATCTGAAATTGAGAAAACCTTGCTCCTGCCGGAACCGAACCCAGGACCTCTTGGTCACATGTCTTGAGCGCTAAGCACTGCGCCAATCCCCACCCCAGATTTTTTTTTTTCATACTAAAACTGTTCCTTAACAAATTTTTTGCAAAAATATTCCATATTTATTTTTTTCATTCAACGAATTTCGAGCAACGAGTTATCGAAGTTGGGGGTTGCTTTCAGCGTAGATTAGTAATAACGAAGTTTTATTTATCTGACTCTACAAATTAAACGTTTTTCTACGACTGAGTATTTGAATCATATACTAAATTTGGTTTTATCCACAAACATCACAAAGGAAATAACTTTTGTGGCTTTATGTTACCAGGTTTTCGACGGTTACTCCAAAAACAGTACAAGCACAAAATGCGTCGAACGTCAAAGGCGATTGCTGAAGTGTACGAGTCGTAAGATCGTTTTTGACAGCAAAACCATTGATCAACAGAAGAGTTCTTGGGCAATATTAAAAATGAGGAAAATGCAAATATTCAAAAGGAAAAAAAAAACCTCGATAGTATAATAGATGTTTTCAACAATCCCTACGGGGCCGGAAAAAATAAATACCAAAACATACTTGTCACCCATATACCGGGTGACCACGAGCTTAGGTACGCCCTCCAATTTTTCTCTAGTTTTGAAGATACAGATTTCAAATTTGGTGTGTCGCTATAGTACTTGAATACACATATTTTGAAGCCTCTACTGAAAATTCACCACTTCCGGTTTAAGCGGAAGTGACCCAAAACTTTTTTTTTTAAATGACACCCGGTACATATTCGAAAGAGCACGCAATTTGTGATAACACTGTTCCTAAAAATGTAAAATCGGTTGAAAAATGCGCAGATACAGTAGATTGTTCAGAAATATAATACATCAGGTTGCAGAGACCATAGCACTAAGGAAGACTACCAAAATTAGACACCCTAACAATCCTATTGACAACCCCTCAAATAAACTATTATATATAAAACTGTCAAAGTCTTACCTATTGTCAACAGACTGGAAGCACTTGCAACAAGATTCGCTGAAAAACCTCAAAATTTGGAAGTGATCCAGAAACTCGCAATAACAAAACTTCCTCAGAATGGAAATACTCAGAACACACTCTACTAGAAAAACTACAGATTGCAGCCAGTTTATAGTAACAGTGAACTGAAGATGTATCACATTGTACCATCCTTCTGTTGATATCTAGTTGTTTGAATTGTTTTTCAAAGTCAATTTTATAAAAAATAATTCCAGGACCTACTCTTTTTATTTGAAACTGACCACTTTTGATATAAAAAAATCATCTTCAGACTTATTTTCTGTCTCATGACAAATGGAGATGAAAGTCAGTCACACACGGTGTTGAAATTTAAAAAATCTTTGGTTTCCATACCAACATACCAACATAACAACATCTAGCCCATTGCTGCCAATCCTAAAGAGTATCTAGGTATTTGAAACTGGGGAACTTTCTTTCCCGCTCAATTTCCAGGCACGTAACTTACGATTCATTATGTTTATATCTGCAGGTGGTCATTCCCAGCCATTGGGAGGCAGTATTCAATACTTATTTGCAGTAAGCAATTGCAATTGAATGTCAGATGTAATACAATTTTTCCATTTTGTGGGATTGTGTGAAAAGATGGAAATATCGACTTATTTTAAACTCTCTGGCACACTTTTCGTTCTTTGTTCAAATTATACTTGAATCCATGTCTCTTTTTTATTGTCACAATCAAAAAAATATTATAACAAAATAAAATACGAGACGCCACATTTACGAGAGAGATGAAGAATTACTTTTCTGCCAGGTGCACTTGCAGACTGTGACTCACAATCGTGCAGTGTCGCAATTGTCCTGAGGCGAATGATATTATGGGGACTTAATCGACTTTTGCTCTAAAATACGGTGTGACTTAACATACTTCAAACGAGTCTAACTTTTCAACGGAACAAGGTAAAATTTAAAAAAAAACGAATGGAAGATTGTTTTATGCACATGGACTTAACATTTTTAACTCAATTTCGCCATATTTGGACTTAACGAAGTTAGGTTAGGTTAGGAGGTACAGATGTGGAAGATGTATATGTATCGTATTTTATATTTCCCGGAATATAGGATTGGTTACTTGATTAACCGACACATTGTATATTTCTTCCAACGCATCGTTCAATAGTTATTTCTAGGAGCAGTATTTAAATCAGGGATCACTACACTCAGGAATCCATTTAAAATACAAGTTTGATTGGATTTTTAAATAATCTTCATACGTTTATTTATGTCTCAAGAGTGAGGAGTAGTGGTAAAATTCTCTGTCTATCAACAACTTCAAAAGTGAATATTTCAGTGTTCTATAGTCAATCGTTTCGTATCATTGTGATTGAAATAATTTAGAGTAAGTTTCAATATTCCTTCACGCAATTCTCAATTTTATTTACTTTCAGACAAAAAAAATAAAAGAGTAACATGATTAAGTAAATGTACATGAAGGTATGGGTGTGTTAATGTTTGTCCTTTCAAATTTTTATCCGAATTAGGAATAAACACATATTCCTACTCGGACTTTTATATATTTCCAAAAATAATTGACAAGACTGAGAGATATCACAGTGTCTCATAATATACAGGATATTTTCCATCAACTACCCCAATTATTCTTATTATTCTTGTCGTGAATTTTGACTTATTTTCCATTTTTCTTCCACTCGATTCGTATCATTTGAATGCATATGTTTTGCTGCCTCCAAGCTGCTATCCAACTTTTTTAACATTTGGTAGGACTCCCACCGTAGCATGCCCCCAAAGAATTTAGTAGCGATTAGTTCCAGGATTTTTAAAAAAAATACCGTATATCTTGGTGTACCGCAGACATCCATCATACGATCAGCACTTCTTGAGCTTTGCATGAATTATTCAGTAGCATTCTCTATGCACTATTATTGCTCTTCCTCAGAGCTTATACAGGGTGAGTAAGAATAAGACCGACAAACTCATAATACAGAAGTTCCTATCAAGGTATATAATAATAATAATAATAATACGTCTTTACTATTTTGAATTAACAAGAACTTTATAGTTTGTTTTCATAAACTTAAATTAAAATAAAAGGCGAAGTTCAGTTTTCATTTAGCAGAACTAAACGAACGCTGTTCTTCCACTTAACCTGAAACATCTCTGTGAGTGATCGAAACAGAGAGACATAATAAAAATTGAATAACCGTGTCATGCATCCACTTTGAGATACAGAGTGTGAAGTATGAAAAAAAAATTAAATATATATATATATATATATATATATATATACATATTTTTTTTTTTTCTAAAACTT
Organism: Chrysolina haemoptera; assembly: GCA_958298965.1. NCBI lineage: Eukaryota > Metazoa > Arthropoda > Insecta > Coleoptera > Chrysomelidae > Chrysolina > Chrysolina haemoptera. The sequence continues at coordinate 16,363,214 of OY282585.1, read as the reverse complement.
CTGAAGGAAAAAATATCAAACAAAAGGTTTACCAACATGGTATATAATTTGAAATAATAGTTACCAGTGGCGTTGTTACGGAGGTGTGTGTTCATATTTTCCTTCTATTCTCTTTGACTGAGTGAATGTAAAATTGAGCGTTTGACATAAATTAGGCTTATCGATACTCGACCTGAAAGTCATAACATTCTATGTGCCCATAAGTGGAGGTTTCAACACTTTTTAATGTTGGAGGAATCGGAAACTTAGTTCTGGTGAGTCAGAGAGACCAACAACTCCATTTTTTCCGAGGGAGAAACCGCTGAGGAATTGTGTATACGAAAAATCATAACTAATCCTTTTTACCGGCTTTATTCAAATGTTTACGTTAGGTGAGCACTTGTCAATGTCTGCAAATCCATTGAATCATGAGTTGCCATATTTAATGATTGTTTGAAGTTAACTTGTCACTCTTTCAACAAATAAAATTTTTGTAGAAAAAATGTTAACAACGTTTGTCGTGGTATTAGCCAGGAAATTAGTTGTTTTCTGATGGATTTTTCCACCCAATCTTTCCTATTGTATAGGATTACAGCAAATGGGCCATCTTGGTATGGCAGGACATCTGGTTTTTAACTTGAAAAGCTCATTGTTAAATAATAGATTCCTTTACCAACAGTTATTGTGTTGGATAAAAAAAATATATGTGAACCACGACAATAAAATGTTTTTTTCGAAAACCGAACTCAAATGTTGACATTCTTTCTTTCAGTTAGCGAATTGTCTCTTTTTTAATAACTATTATCACGCTTATATTAGCTTCACTTGTATCTATGTAACGGAATCTTTTAATGTGATTATCACCCACTTTCAGACGTTCGAGTGATTTGAAATTTGGCATGTGTTCATAATTCCGGCAACAATGCAATTTTGTTATAAAAAAAAAATGACGGCTCCAAGATGGCGGACGAGAATTGTGATAATGGTCCGATTCGATTCAAAATTGGTACGTACGGATTTTCGGGGTCAGAGATTGGTATTTTATTATCAAAACTTATAAATTAGAAATGGCGGCTCCAAGATAGCGGACGATATTTGTCATTTTGGTCTTATTCGATACAAAATTAGTGTGTGAGGGTTTTCGGGGTCAGAGAGTATGAATTTTTTCTGAATATTATGAAGTTATGATGAATTGAAAATAATCTTTATCTTAACTGAATATCTTGAATTTGAATATAAGATGGTAAAATATGTATTTTACAACATTTCCGTTTGATAAATTAGAAATCAAATGTTTCTACATTGCTCACCAAAGAGTTTTTTTTTTATTTCACTTTTAAACTTGCCCACTGACGCTGATTTGATATTTTCTAAGTGCATTGTACGATTTGAATACATTGTATGAGAATGAATGTTCGAACTGTTTTGAGTGATGTTGAGGTATACTTATAATTTGTTTACGTCTCAGATCTGATCTTTTCAGTAAGATATGAGGGAGTATGGTTTATTATAACTTTATGTAATAATATGAGACCATGGAGTTTCCTGCCATTGCACCTATTCAGCCAATGCGCATCAGCAAGATGTATGTGAAAGTCTATCAAATTTCCGGATGCTACATATCATTCTCAAGCAGGAGTTTTGTAGTTTTTGAAGCCTAAATGAATCCCTAACAGTTAGGCATGGCCCATAGAGGTAATCGCAATATCGCATGTGAGAGTACAAGGGTATCACATAACTGGGTTTTCAAAGATATATTTAAAATGTGTCTATGGCCACATAACATTTTAAGTTGTGCATAAGCCTTCTGGAGAATGAATGTTACGTGTTGGGAAAACTCTAGTTTAGTATCAATAATTAATCCAAGGTTTCTTGATTTATTTGTGGTAGTAAGTCGGTTTCCTTCTAATTGTATGTCAATGTCACTTTCCTTTATGGCTCCGAATAACATGACTGAAGATTTGGATGAATTGATCACGTTCACTATTTGATTGAGATCTTCGTTAATTTTATTTTGGGCTGTGTTGTTCCAGAAGTGGTAAATTTTGGGTGTCGTCAGCATACATATGAACATGAGAGAAATTCAAAATAGTTGAGAAGTTACAAGTATAGATTGTGTATATTAAAGGGCCGAGTATCGAGCCTTGTGCTACTCCGCGAGCCACGATTCCGCTAGAAGAGAATACTCCATCGAAGTTTTTAAAGAAGAGTATTGTGGATTTATCTAAACCTATGAAATGGATTAATGACAACAGTATCTCATGACTGAGCATGTCAAACACTTTACTATAGTCAAGTATCAACACAACATTTTTCCGCTTATCCAGCTCTCTGAAGAAATCGTCGACCATGTTGAGTAGTGCTGTACCACAGCTGTAGCCCGGTCTAAAACCCGATTGTACTTCCGGAATGATTTTGTACTTTTTGAGGTGGTCTCGTAACTGGAATTCTACAGCCCGTTCGACTACTTTTGATAGGGTAGGCAGAATTGTTATCGGTCTGAGATCATTGAGACTTATTGGTGAACTTACTTTCGGAACCGGTAGTACTAGCCCCTTTTTCCATATGAATGAAAGCTCGTAAAAATATAAGATAGTACAATATGTATATATGGAAAAATATTTATTTATGCAACAAGTGCAAAAACTAAGTGTTTATTGCACTCGACGTGAAATTGTCCGACGAGGCAATAAACAATTTTTACACGAGTTGCATACAACATTTTTTCTACGATCATGCAAAAAGCAAAAAATGATTTATTAAGGTACGGTACTAGGTGTTTTTTCATTTTCCATTAATAATACCGTTGTTTAAATAAGAGGCATAATTAGTCAATGCCTGTGGAATTGGTATTGGAGCCAAACGCGAGTGCCATCTAGCGTAATTATTTGCTAACTTGAATATGTGACGTCATTTAAGTGCTGTACTGATGCGCCCACTATAAGAAATGTGGTCATTGAGAGGAACTACAAAAATATTGTGTACAAAACACTTCCTAGAGCCCCCTTCTTTGCAATTTCAACACATATTCATACATGTTCATACCATTTATTTTAAAGCAGTGGTGCAGAGTTGGACTTGCCTAATGATCATGAAGAAGTTTTGAGAGCTATTTTGTTTGAACATTTTATTGGATATTTTTCAGTCGAGCAAATTGTCTGTGTTAATTATTGAAAGTACAGTATATTTCAGGATTGAGAGACTATTTTTCTACTTATACAGTTCTTTTTGCAACAGAACCTTAACACGGATAAGTTACACACAAACCTAACCTGAGCAAACTAACCTGGTCATCAAATATCACTAGCTTCTTCAGTGGGTTCAGCGATGTCTTGTACTGTCTCTGGGATATATTGTAAAATATTACCAGTTTACACAGGGGCACAGGGTACTGCGATTTAGCTAAGTACATCTTTGAAATCGAGCTGGTCATATAAGGGATTGGAATTCACAGGTTCGCATAACTAAACTGGTAGCCGCGAGCAATAACACAAGCAAAGTAGCTTTTGTAAATATGCTTCTGGGTGAGTTTACTGCAAATGTATCATCACTCAGGCACGGATCCAAAGAAGAGTCACTCATGAGAGATTTTAAGGGATTTTTTTAATATTGATATCTTGAAAAAAAAAATGTATTATAGTTAAGAAAGACCACTGTAGTCGATGCCTTAAAAAATAATTAAGTAACAAATTTAATATTTCATAATTTTCATACGGAGGAGGTTCGTTTTTATGTGAAAATGACTCATGAATAATAATGTGAAGTATTTTTTCTGAAATACACCTAAATATATAATCTGAGAACGCTGATTAAAATGGCATGAAAGGTGTTCGAATACGAAGTCTTAAATCAAGATTATTACATATATGATACGTGTAGTGTTATTTGCTTAGGTTATCCTTAAATGTAGTTCTCAGGCGAACCTGTTAGCTTGATTTGATATTCGGCACCATACCTATTTTCGAGGTTAGAAAGGGGTGATTGAAGATGAGGACTGTTTAGAAATATCAATCTGAAATTAATTGAAGGCGATTACTTTGCAATAATGTTCAGTTGTAACCAGCTAGCTTTAAAATGATTTAAATTAAGTTCCACCTAATAACTAAACTAAAATATCAAAAGTGACATTTATTCCTGCCACCATCACTTTACAAAATCCAAAACACAATATGACACAACATAATAAATATTAACACATCCACTGAATCCACATTTCAAACTAACAACTAAATCACCACACCCCAAATATACCTACCTACTTTACGGTGTGACCCTAATTATAGCGGATACGGTCCATGAAACATCAGAAGAAATAATTTCTTGAATTAAACCATATTTCTTATTTTATTGCAGTCATTGGTGCCACCTACCTACTCTATTTACAATTCATCACATGATCCGCCATCTACTTTACGGAAATTCAAAGTGACTGCCAAATTACGTATTCTGCCATTCAAGTTGCGACATGACTTGGATGCGAACACCACTGACGCCATCTACATGTCGCCTCCATTTGAATCCAATATTTATCCCATAAGGTTGACCAACTACCATCCTTATATTTAAACAACGATAATACTCATTTTAAAACTTTCAATCCTGTAATTGTCAGAAATAATTTTTGACTGATGTTTCTATAACCACAGTTGCATTATCAAAATCAAAATCATAGTAGCCGTGAGCGCGTATGTTATCACGAGGTGTGGTCAAAGTACAGACAGTCTATTCAGGTAGACGGTTTAGAACAAAGCGGATCAATTTTGATTGTGGAGTTTTGCTCGGGAAGGCATTGTTTGTTTAGCTCTGGCTGCTAACATTAATACAAAATAATATAAAATATGTTACTGTTTAAACGTATTGCCAATCTCACAGAATATCTGCTTAATATGTAGTGGGTTTGAACATTTATGTTTGTCATGATGACAGCACGTTGAAGTTGTATGACAGATGAGTGCAATAAAAACTTTATTGCACTAGTGCAACAAAGAACTTCTTTTTCCTCTAAATATAGTTCAATAAAGTTTTGCTTTTTGCATGAATGTAGAAAAAGTCTATTATTCGAGTATTGGAAAAAATCCGGGGAAACACCCAGAAAAATCTAGTTATACAAGTATTTTTTCAAAAAAATCTTATAGCTGCTAATTGAAATATTGTAACCACTAAATTTTCTCGGATGAATGCAAAATGTAAACATTTTCAACATGAAACAGGTCTTTTTTTCAAAACGTTCTTTTTGTATCTAAATGTTACCTTTTAGTTTTGACAAAGAACACGATTGCAGTTAAAAGATGGTATTGAAAAAACAATACTTAAATACGTTATTAAGTGAGAGACTTTTAACAGTAATACAATTGTTTTGAAAAAAAGACGTTGTTCATACTGAAAAGTGAACTATGTTGGCGCCTATTCAATTCAGAAATCATTTAACGGTTATACAATTTTGTATTACAGCTAATAGATATTTCTCTCGGTGAAAGTTTGATAACCTAAAAATCGATTTGGACACGTGATTGCAGGTATGGAAGCAAATTGACAAAAATTGCTGTAAAAGGGCAAGAAGTTGGGTGAGATGGCAACATAACTGAAAAAAAAATCAAATATTCTTTATATTCAGAATTTGCTCCAAATTTAAAGTGAAAATATACAAGTTGTTTTATTAAAATAACCCAATCTTACACCGTTTCTTGCAGAAAAAAAAATCCTCAAGTTTTATTAATATGAATTGGATCATATCTTTCAAACAGTGGTGCAGCATCTCGCAAACTCACTCGGTATGGTATAATTTTTTCATGATGAATGCTCTTCCGGAATATTTTTATTTGTTCCACCGAGCACAAAGTCTTCACATCTCTGGAAACTTTCTGAAATAACATTGAAATGCCAAATTTCATTTGCTTCTTTTCATTTCAGAATGAAACTATTACTTCTCATCATTCCTATTCTAGTAACAGCTCAGGCTCAAATCACTGATGTGAAGGATTGCAAATGTAGCCCGGGTACATATCCAAAACTAGAGGGTGAAAATGGTTACACATGCTATGGAGTAATAGTGAATGTCATCGTGCCCTGTAACACACCCGTAAGACCAGAATGTGTATGCTCAATGCCCAATGGAGATATTTTTCACTACGGCTCCAAAACTAAATGTAGCCATTCTGATGCCGAAGGGGAGATCAAGCAGTGGGAATGTGAGAACAAGAAAGATTGGGACCAATTTTTTAGCGATTATCCTGAAGAAAAAATCAAAATAAATGAGTAGGAGTATCAGAGGCTGTCGATTTTTTTTGTTTGAATACTTCAATAACGTATTTTAGGCCTGCTTCAAATAAATTTACTGAAACATATTGAGTCATGGATTTTTCACTATTTCAATGAAATTTATTCCATCAAAGATATAATAGTTATGATGATCTGTTTGCTGGGAACAACTATTTGTCATATTTATATAAGGGAATGATAAAATCACGGCAAGGATGAGCGATTTAACCTTTAATTTAATTTTTTGGATGTTTTTTCTAAATCTGAAAGATATTGACTGATAAAAATGAAATATTATCCTATAACATTTGAAGACCGAGTTGCAATTGGAAAGATTATTTTTTTGGACAATTTGAATGATGGCATAGTGATATGAAGATATTCATGATGAATTGAGATGTACAGAAATCTATTGATTAAATTAACTCTGAACGAGCAACCCTCCTCCTCGAGGTAAGGAATATGCAGCCCTCGCCTATCAACGTGTGATGCTATGCCACTGACGGCGCGGTGATTCGAACCCGCCTACATTGACATACCTGCGCGCCACCAAGGCCCACGCACGTTTCTTTGATCAATTTTGAAAGTTCAACGTGAACTAAGAGGTTTTTTTGATGAGAGGAGGTTTTTAAAGAGACGATGTCCAGCTTGTGTACGGAAGCAAAATACACCATCTCGATGCTATGGAGACGCATACTTACCTTGGGGTTCTGTCTACGAGGAAGGCTCAACATATAATCTATTCAAAATTCTGCAGAGTGGTAGTAATATGAATAATGATATTCTCTTCTTTTCTTATGTAACAGTTGCTGACATGGAAGCTGCGTTTCGTAAACTCAAACCGAAAAAATCATCAGGACCCGATAACATACCATGTTATACAGTGACCGCCAAAAAGTATGTACCATACGGAAAAAAAGTTTATTATTAGAGTATTAGAAAAAAGATTCGTAGAAAAAGTTTGTGCATGTCCGATAACCTAAAAATCGATTTTGACACATGTCACGTGATCGCTGGTACGGCGGCAAATTGCAAAAAAATTACTATGAAAACGCAAAAAGTGGGGTAAAATGGCAAGATATCAAAAAAAGTTATTTGAAAAAGTTGCTTAGAATTAAATTTTATAGACATATACAAAGTTTGAAACAATAAAGAGAGAAAATTGAAAATAGAAGTTTTTTTTAAATATTTTCGTAGCTGTATAAAAATATCAAATTATTATCATATGAATAGCTTGACCATACTGAAACATTTGTATTTCAATGATAATGACAAAACTTTCTCATTTTCTCTACACCAGTGAGCACTAAATTAAAAAAATTGGATTTTGTTAAAACTCTGGCTGTTACATTGGTTCGTATCTAACAGTTATATCAGAATTCCACGACCATTGTGATGACATGACACTCCAGAAATATGATGTTTTTCAGATTATAATCAAGTTTCGATGATAATCGTGCCAGAGCGTTTCACTTCGCAAGCAATGTTGAAAACTCTAGCCTCTTTAATTTGACGCTCTATTTTTACGATTATGTGCGAAGTGAAACGTTCGTGCACGATTATCATCAAAAATTGATTATAATCTGAAAAACACGATATTTTTGAATCTCCCTATCATCGCAATAATAGTGGAATTGTGATATATGTATTAGATACGAACCAATGTAACAGCAAGGGTTTTGACCAAATTCAATTTTTTCAATTTAGTGCTCTCTGGTGTGGAGGAAATGAAAAAGTTTTGTTATTATCATCGGAATACAAATATTTGGTCAAGCAATTCATAAGGAAATAATTTGATATTTTTCTACAGCTAGAAAACTATTAAAAAAAAAATTGCCGTTCTCAATATTCCCACATAATTTTCTCAAACTTTGTATATGTGTATAAAATTGAATTCTAAGCAACATTTTCAAATAACTTTTTCGATATCTTCCCATTTTACCCGACTTTTTGACTATTCATAGTAATTTTTTTCAATTTGCCGCCATACCAGCGATCACGTGACATGTGTCAAAATCGATTTCTAGGTTATCGGACATGCACAAACTTTTCCCAAGATTCTTTTTTTCAATACTCTAATACTAAACTTTTTTCCCATATGGTACATACTTTTTGGCGGTCACTGTATGATCAAAGCGTGTAGGGAATACCTTATTTATCCCCTTATGGTTATCTTTCAAAGATCTCTCCAATCTGGTATATTTCCGGCATTGCTGAAACAAATTAAACTCACACCTATACATAAGAAAGGTGATAAAAATATAATTTCCAATTTTAGACCCATTGCTAATCTCAACTGTGTGGCCAAACTATACAAATTCATCCTTTTCGAGAAAATGTATTGGCATGTAAAAAATCAAATCTCCGAAACTCAGCACGGCTTCTGTCGGAAAAGGTCAATTGAAACGAATTTAGCAAGTTTCCTCACACAAGTAAGTAATACGGTAGAGAAGGGGGATCAGGTTGATACCATCTACACAGACTTCGCCAAAGCTTTTGACAAAGTCAACCACGACATACTCCTCAAAAAATTATTGAATAATCGCTTCAGCGATATACTTGTAACTTTGATGTCAAATTATCTGAATGAACGTCCACAATTTGTAACATATCGTGGACACAATTCAGATATTATTCTGGCGAAGTCTGGTGTACCACATGGGTCGAACCTGGGCCCTCTTCTTTTCTTTCTATTCATTAATGACCTCCCAAATCAATTATCATCTAAGTGCTTACTATACGCAGATGACTGCAACATATTTAGGAAAATCGAAAATAACACTGATAACGACATTTTACAAAATGATTTAAATATCTTACATGCCTGGACTGTCGAGAATAAACTACTGCTGAATGTCGATAAATGTTTCAATATCACTTTCAGTAGATCCAAAAATATTATAACTTCCAACTACTCTCTAGAAAACATTAATTTAGAAAAACGCACTTTTGTCAAAGACTTAGGAGTTACCTTTCAAAATACACTGAAACTTGACAAACATATCAACAACGTAACACGCAGTGCAAGTAGAATGCAGTCGATTTTCAAAATATAAAAACCATATCGCTGCTGTATAAAGCACTCATCCGAACCAAACTGGAATTTGCCTCCATCATCTGGGACCCAGGAAAGCTCCACCTCATCAAGAGTCTCGAAACGGTACAAAATAAATTCATTTTCTTTCACTATAAAAAATATCGTAGGTGTCCTGATCGCTCATCTTTTGAGCCACTACGTAAAGAATTCGATACTCCAAAATAGCAAATAGAAGGCTCACTCAGAAGATGTTCATATTCAAAATATTAACAAATAACACAGAAAGTGAATTTTTACTTTCCATAATCAAAATACACGTTCCTAACCCGAATTTACGCCCTAAGCACATATTATTTCATATAAAGAAATATAAAGAAGACTTGATCGATAATATGTGTGCCCTATTTAACAAATTCTCTGAAAGACTAGTGCAGATGGATATTTTCAGTATGAGTTTGTCCTCTTTCAAAACTGGCCTACGCAAGGTGATGTTAGAACTCTGATACATCTAGTATAAAGTTAAAAATATATATTTATTTACCAATCAGCACCATTCAGTTATCGTTACTTAGGTTTATTGCATGGTTTTATTCTTATTATGATTATTATTAGTTGAATAATCTTACTTTAGTAATTTATGCTCTCAAAACTTTTGTAGGCAGTGAATGTTTAGCTATAAGTTGAAGATGCATGTAATTAGGTTTCTTGTAACCTGTTTGCAATCTTTTCTAAATAAATAAATAAATAAATAAATAAATAAATAAATAAATAAATAAATAAATAAATAAATAAATAAATAAATAAATAAATAAATAAATAAATAAATAAATAAATAAATAAATAAATAAATAAATAAATAAATAAATAAATAAATAAATAAATAAATAAATAAATAAATAAATAAATAAATAAATAAATAAATAAATAAATAAATAAATAAATAAATAAATAAATAAATAAATAAATAAATAAATAAATAAATAAATAAATAAATAAATAAATAAATAAATAAATAAATAAATAAATAAATAAATAAATAAATAAATAAATAAATAAACAACGTTGCTCTCAAGAGGTTACTTCTGTTAGAAAATCTCCCGCGGCAAGTATCAGCATTAACTCCGACAGATGTGGTTACAGAACTGTCGGGAAAAAATTAAGATGAGCTGCTACAATTCGATAAAAAAACTCGCAAAATGATGCATTTTTATTGGAGCTTGCATCCTAAATCGAATGTTCCACAGTTGTACTCTGCCAGACCTCGGGAAAACCGTAGAATTTACAGTTTGGAGTTCTTACATAACCGAATGAATGGAGCACGTGCAGCCGATGAACTCATTTTCAACACTGAACGGGGTGACCAAACCTGCAATGTTTGGAATAAATATTTTCTGGATTCTTTTGGAATGATCTTGGCCCATGTCACAAATAAGAGTGCCTGAAAAAATGGAAAAAATATTTCGGAAGAATGTGGGGACGTATGAATATAAAAGGTCTCTGAGTTCTTTGTCTGATTCTTGATTTACAGATATTTTATGTGTTACAGCGTAATCCAAAGATTTCATATCAATTCAGGATGATTAATCTACCCAAAATTGACTGTTTGGCAAAGGAAATTCGTCCTGTTCTATACCATGACAAATAAATGTCCTAAAAAGGTCAACTCAGGAACTCCAAATTGACACTTTTCCACATTCAAAGCAACTCCGAATTCTTATGATTTCTGGAATAATAATTCAATATGATAAAGATGTTCATTCATATCTTTATTAGCTTTCAAAATAAAATCTATATAAGTAAAGCAAAATTTCAAATCGCGAGTAATTTCGTGTATAAAAAGCTGAAAAGATTTTGCAGAATTTCGAAGACCAAAAGGCATTGAAATACATTCGAACAGTCCAAATGCAGATTTCTCAATATCGTTGGGATTAACTGAAATATGATGCTCGAATCGGATCAATTTTTGTAAATATTTCACAACCCTGTAATTGCAATTCAAATTCATATACACAGTGTGACCCATTTAAGATGGAAGAACCATTATGATATTACCATTTTTCAACCGATTGGAATGATTTTTTTTTCGTTAGGTAGATATTCCTTTTCCAGTGCAAACAAATCTTATTTTTCAAGGTCAAAAATCTAAAAAAATCACTTGCAATTTTTTTTAGAAAAAAAAATTACTTCACCATTGGATTCGCGATATTTTCAAATGGTTTATGTGTGAATAACGTCGAAATGCGCCAATTATTAAAAAAGTTATTATATAATTCGAAAAATATGCCGTTTAATCAACCCACCACTTCAATTCCAAAATTTTATCAGAATTTTAATTACACCACTGGATTCAGGGAGTTTCAGAATATTATTGACAATGACCTCTGAAAATATTGTCTGTAATAAAGTTCTGTAATTGAATTAGCGGGTTGCTTGAACGTAACATTTTTCAAATTTCATTCCCTTGTAACTTTTTTATTGATTGACGCACTCCAACGTAATTCACATTTGAGGCATATGAAAATGTTGCAATTGCAGTAGTGTGGATAGATTTTCCCTACAAAAATTGGTAATAATTATTATCTGGTTTTGTTGAAATGCAAAGTGTTATGTTTTTTATCGAAACTATATTCGTCTTGAGTGAGAATTGATTGGTATTTTGACATTAGATTTCTGATATTTCGTGGGGAGTCATAACTGACAACTTTACAGTTAGACCAGGGCCAAAACAATTTTCAATACCCGAAATCATAAAAAATTCTTAGCAGTATATGGATGGACGGTAAAATCAAAGTGAGTTAAGTAAACTAAGGAAAATCAAGACGACTCAGTAAAAGTTACGGAAGGGGTAGGGGTAGCTAAATATACTTTTTGAGGGTTGGATCTTGATTTTTACGATTTGTGGCTGAAATATGCGTTCTATCGGAAAAAACTCTCATGAAAAGTTGTGAATAATTGATAATTCTGAAACTTTTGTATAAGTCATTTTTCAACATAACCTCGAAATTAACGAGAAAAACGCTAACAAACTTTCTTTTTCTTTTTCTTTTTAATTTCTATCTTCCTCAAAAACAACAAACATTTCATATAATTTGGTGAAAACTTTCTTTTTAGTGTTACAAATGAGCTGTAATTTTTTAAGAGCAAAATACTTATTTTTCGAATTTATACGAATTTAAATTTGAAAAAAAGCAAAATTTTCAAAAAATTTCACGAATTTTTTTTTAATTTTTCATATTTGTCGCTACTCTTTATCTTCTTCGAACCCTAGACTTTGAAAGAGTTTGTAGAAAATATATTGTTCGTATGGAAAAATATTGTTGAAAAATGCAAAAAAACAAATACGACTTGTTCAAAATAATGGTTTTCTTGTAATTATATTAGTAACATTCGATGGGAGATGCCTGGCATTGTTGGCGCCTAGCTAAATCTTTGAAGAAATAAGTTAGTTCCTTCAGCAGTGCATCCATTCGCACACAACTGATCCATGTTAATGATATTATCAACTAAAACTAGCCAGTTAACTAAATAAAAACAAAAGGTCCATTTTGACTTTTACGAAAGGATTTTTACTTACAAATAGTGCGGCACTGACATTGTTTAATGATAATGACATTGTTTAATGAAATAGACAAATGTATATGATTAATTTTTTAGCATTCAGGAGACATCAATTAGTATTTATTTCAACAGTGTCACATTATCTAAAAAGAGCCCATTAACTTCTGGCTTATATTTAGACACAATGAAGCCAACATCTTGCCTATGCATGAAAGCTTCAATTATACTATATCTCTCTGAGTGATAATTTACTCCTATGGTTTGAACTGGGTAATTGCTCTGTCAAACCAAATAAGAAGAAAAAGAACTATCTATGAATTGTTGAGAAGAATTCAAAAATGACTTTGACAGTTGAGTATAACCAAATAAATATTATTATTGATTTTATTAAATATATAATTATCCAGCCTTAGTGGAGTATTCAGCTGGGTTCTTCGAGCTGTAAAATAAGAATTTATCAACAAAAACATTGTAAGTCATATTCAGAAACTTATAACTCAGTTGGTGTTTTGCTCATATTGGCATGCTCCACGGTAAAAATGAAAAAATGAACGTTTGTACAGCTTTGAACGGAGTCCCACGAAATCCGTCAAAATTTGGCCATTCCCTTCGTTTTTCATCAAAACGGGGCCTTTTTTGTTTGCAAGGGAAATGCCATAAGAGTTGTAGGTGTGGTAATCGCTTGTATCGAATTTTTCAATATTTGATTCCAATAAATTTTAATAAGTGTCATCGGATTTGTTATCGTGAATGAGTGAATCAGTAACCGTGTACATCAACTTGCACTGATCGCTCGTGAATTTTTCCATCATGAAGCCGTGATGGAAATCATACACGCACACGTTGGAAATGTCAAGTTTTGACATTTCGATGTACAGGAGCTTATTGAATAAGAGATTCGCATTTGCCATCCCGATTGCGACGAGGATCTCATCGAAAAGAGTGCGATTCTTCAAATTGTAGCTGAAAATTAAATTTTTCGCACCATATCGCCCCCCCCCCATTTCGAGACCATTTTCCCTACAGTACATGTTTCCGTATGTTTTCCATAGTTTTCCCGAATAATGCATTATTGGCTAATTTTTAGTTATTTTTACTTCTACGCGTTATTTCGTATTTAATGCAATGTAGGGTTTAAGTTAGGCAGATTGATCGATTTGCAGCACTTTGTCCGTGCATAAGTGCTTGTTTCAATACCCTGTCCTGTACAACATAGTTTTCCTTGTTGTACAGGGTGGTCATTAATTTGGGTAATTTCGAGCGTGGCGGAGTACGGTGTTCGGTGCACAATGGAAAATATTTGTGTTCGTCATGTAAGTGTTCGGGGTACTCCAAATCGATGTCGAAAATATAGCCAATTGCTGAAGTGTCTGACACTTCGAGCACATTCAAATCGGCGGCATTCTCAAGCCATTTGAATCTCTCGTACGGAAGATATTCCCTCATATAAATTATTCATATCAAGATATATGAAATTAGTGGAGGTCTGAGTGACGTCATATCTGTCACCCATGTATTTATTATTTGCCGTGGAGTGCCTGTTACAGCACTGACTGATGCCCCAGCATGTCGACGTCCTTCAAAATCTGCCACTTGCACTGGGTGTACTTCAACATGCACGACCACGTATAGCCCGGTAGGGTGTAATACAACAGGCTATGTCTCGTGACTGATATTTCGAGAATTCTCGAAAATATCCGCCAAGAGCAATATGTCTGTTTTCATGTACAAGTCGGAGTACTCGCCCAGTCTTTTTCGCACGTTCTGCGCATTCTTGCTGATGTGACAATCGTTCAACTTGTTGTAGAAATGATGGAAAGCCGACAAACATCCAACATCCAACTTTTTCATTGAATCGACGCAAAAGGCACCAGTGTAGTTATTATGGTCCTTCACAATTTTGTCGCCAGATTTCCATGGTTTTTCGCAAATATGGCAACATGGCGCGCTCAACTTATCAGGTGATGAGGTCATGGGGGCAATGTCCAAAGTTTTGGCTTCGAAAATTTTGGCTATGTCCCCCATTCGCTGCGCAAACCAATTCATCGAATCCAAACCTCGATGGCTATCGTAAAATGACAAAGTGTCGTCAAACGCATACTTGAAATTAAATCCGGCACTGAACGAAATATGTTCTTGGTACTTTTCCTTTTCCGGATCGTCGAACGGTTCCAAAATCGCCTCGAAATAAATTACAATGGGTAACTACAAAGTCTCGAAATTCCACGTGATCGTAGTGGGAGAACGAAATTTTACAGGTGTTTGTTTTTTGGCAATCCAATTTTTTGCCATTCGCGAAATAATTCAAACACCTGTCGCAAATGATTTTTTTTTATAATAGTTTTTGTTCAGTTGTGTATTGAGTAGCCGGGATAGATCTTTGATGTAACGAAAGTGATAGCGTATATGACTTTCGTCGTCTATATCTGGCACCAGTTCGTAATCATTCAATTTTGGGTTATATCATTTTGAATTATGAGTAAATTGACATGCCAATCTAATTTTTGTTTTACGAGTCGACTCGGAACTGTAACAAAAAATGCCTCTTTATCTCGCTTTGGCTGAATTAATTCCAAAATGTACACATTCACGGAAATGTTGTTTAATTTTTCGTATTTCGCAATTTTCTCCAATGTCATTGAAAATTCGATACCTGTCAAATTTAGAATACTTGAATAGTGGGGACATGATGATGTTTGGTCTGTATTTTTCCCTGATTCAATGGGAAATAAAGTCGAAAAACAAGCATCATCATTTTTGGTGTTGATACAAGGCTCTTTTTTTTTGTCAATTGATTTTGGCAACTCGATGTAAGACGAACCTTTGCCGATGCCAGATTTGTTTGTATTTATTTTCAAATCTACAATTTTGGACTCCAGCCGCTCTCCTTTTCGGCGAATTCGGATAATTTATTTTGCACCTGCACCCGGATTCCGAACTCTCGATTCGAGTCGAAACGATATATTCATCTTCTTTCTTCACATGCTTGCTATTAGTTGAAGAGGTATATATCGTCTCGACTCGAATCGAGAGTTTGAAATCCGGGTGCTGATCTATGACGTTTTCGAGAAACCAACCCTTCAAATCAGTACCCCTATCAATAACAGCGTTTTCAGTACTGAAATATTTACATCCAGTTTTTTTTCCTCATTCAAATTATTTTATACAAATTCCCTGCAAAATGTTGCATTCACCTTAATTGTATCCTGTTTTTTCTATAAATTTTTCATTTGTCGTTTGAATAAGGTATAAGCATCTTGGAAAAATTGCCCAATATCTTTATGGACCAAATTTATGATTATACGCAAACGAAAAGTGAATGCAGACTTCAAATCCTTCCACCTGACTCGTGACGATAATTTTGATCTAACCCCTTCACCCACATGACGAGCTCCCAAATTTTTGATGGAATTACGAATTATTTTTAAATGGCCCACCAAACTTTGGAGTCTGCGTGGAGTCCCAATCGACTCGGCCGATATGGCACTAGTCAAAAGACGAGCTGTTTTTTTTTTAATATGACAGCCATGATTTTTGTATAACCACTAATGAAAAAATAGCTCGACCTCATGCGTGCGGGTGGTGTGAAAACGAGCAGCAAACATAAAATAGGTTGAAATAATATAAAAACAGAAACAGAATATGACTCCAAAAACGTTTTTGTCTTTATTCTCCAGTATTATATCTATCGCGTGTATTTTTTGAACGTTAAATCACTTTTGGGGGGATATACTTCGGAAGGCGACCTGTGTTCGATTCTACCCCTCTCTTCATTCGGTTATTGCTCGAAATGCATCGGATCAAATAAAATAAGAGATGACACCTTTTTTGTAAAAAAATTTATGGAAAACATTTTTGGTAATTGAATAATTTTTCGTGCGACAAATGGTTTCTGAGAAAAAACACTGCAGTGCGTATTAGGGGTAGTTTTTGGGGGTAAAGCCCACCCTACAAACTTAAGGACCTTTTCAATTTTTAAACTTTTTTCTTCGTTGGGTATAATCTCCGAACTTTATGATTCATTACTTATTCTATTCGGCTATTTTAGAATTAATATAAATAGACTATTATAATCGTAACAAATTATATCGGGATATAAGTTAGTTGATTTTCATATTTGCTGAATATCTTCCTATTTCAGCCCAAACGTCTGAAGTGAAAACGTCAGAAGCGATAATTAAAAAACATAGTAAACCACACGAACACCAAACTCACTCCTCATTTTCAGAAAATCCACGTTCAACTAATAACTACATATCACCAAGATTTGTAGATGTATTTGTGAAAATATTTATATTTATTGTATTTTATATTTCACGAAATATAGGTAGGATTATTGTATATTTCTTCCAACGCAGCATTCAATTATTTCTAGGAACAGTAGTTCAATCAGGGTTTACTACATTCAGAAATCAATTTAAAGCACAAGTTTGATGGATTGATATCTCAATAGTGAGGAGTAGTGGTAAAATTCGCTTCTGTTAAGAATGTCAAAAGTGAACATTTCAGTGTTCTATAGTCAATCGTTCCGAGTCATTGTGATTGAAATAATTCAGAGTAAGTTTCAATATTCCTTCACGCAATTTTCAATTTTATTTATTTCCAGACAAAAAAAATTAAAGAGTAGCATGATTAGTTAAATGTACATGTATGTAAATTTGAAATAAATGAATATTTCTAATTCCAAAACAACAGGTTCAAATCAAACTTTAATATTTCAAAAAACAATTGATAAGACTGAGAGACCATCACAGTGTCTCATAATATGCACTATATTTTCTACTAAGTACCTCAATTATTCTTTTCGTGAATTTTGACTTATTTTTCATGTTTTATCTACTCGATTCGTATCATTGAATGAATCTGTTTGGCTGCCTGCAAGCTGCTATGCAACTTTTTGAACTGTTGGTAGGATTCCCACGGTATCACGGAATGAAATACCTGTTTAGATGTCTACAGTGTAAAAAAAATTTTAATAATGTATACAATTGTCGAAAATTAGTACACCTGTTTGTAATATATTTTCACCAATGATTGTTTATTTCGGTTTGTGGTGAAATTTTCTCCAGTTTTGTTACTTTTATACATATGTGTAATATACAGGGTGTCCGGTAAACCATGGATCATACTTTAGCTGGTGATTAAAAAGTTCATAACCTATCAGAAAATCACAACTTGACCTCAGTAAAAACCTCACGGTTTTCGAGATATTGAAACTTTTATAAAAAAAAAATTATTCCTATCTCAAATCATTCTTTTATGTTCTAAGCAAATAAGGAGCGTTTCATGTTAATTCTTATTTTCGATAAATATTACTGAATAGTAGTTGTAACTATCGCAGAGGGCAGATTTTCAATAGCAGTCATTACGGTCTCAAAAAAAAAATTATCCTCCGATTTGGATCTCTCAAGATTTCTATTATGAAACTTTGAACTCTTTTTGTGACAAATTATTCTCCAACGAAAACCTGAACATTGGCCTTGAAAATTTGCTCGTTTTGTCCATAGTCCAAAAATGTATAGAAGTTGCCATGATTCTTTTTGAAAAATAGATATTGCTAATAGAGTACGAAAGGGAGTATTTTACGGTGGATCACAAGGATTGCAGTTTCGTTCAAAATGGGTTTATTTTCTATTTTATCGAAGTGTGAGCTGCAATTATTTTATCACAGCGACTGATGAGCTGATAAATCTTACACAGGTACTTGGACTGATATAACAGTTAAATGAACTTTAATGAAAAAAAATTATATGAGAATAGGTTGATTCTTATGAAAACAACACAACAATGTACACCTCAATATTCGTCTTGTACATGATTAAGAGACTACAACAAATGTTCGAATTGTTTTCCTCCTGCTCTGATACAAGCGCGACATCTCCTTAAAAATGACCTTTTCAACAAACGCAGAGCTCTTGGGTTATTGTTGATTTCTTCGGCTGCATGTCGTATTTGGTTCCGTAGTTCCCCTTCGCTAGCGATTGGGTTATAGTAAACCTTTTCCTTCAAACATCCCCAATAAAAAAAATCTAACGGGTTCAAGTCCGGGGAACGTGGCGGCCATAGTATTGGTCCAAGTCGCCCAATCCATCTCTGAGCATATGTCCTATCTAAATATTCTCTTACTTGTCTTCCGTAGTGAGCAGGACACCCATCATGTTGAAACCACATGGTCTGTCTGACTTCCAGCGGCACATCTTCCATTAGATGGGTTAATTGGATTTGCAAAAATTCCAAATAATTTTTGGAGTTCAATGTCTGCGGAAACTCGAACGGACCAATCACGTGGCCATTCAGTATGCCGGTCCAAAGATTTATTTTAAATTGATGTTGGTACCTGTCTGGTCTCATTATACGAGGATTTTCAAAGTGCCAACTGTGGAGGTTGTGGATATTGAAAACACCCCGACGGTGGCATGATGATTCATCTGTCCATAATATTTTATTGAAGAAATCTGGGTCCTCTCGGTGTTTTCTCAACATACGGCGACAAAAAGTTATTCGTTTTGGGTAATCTGTTGGCAACAAAGATTGAACACGCTGTACGTGGAAGGGGTGCAGTTGGTGTCTTTTCAAGATATCATGAACGGTTGATTTTTTTATGCCAGTTCTTCTCTCGATACTACGAACGCTAGTGGACGGATCATTCTCAATTTCTTCAAGGACCTCATCTTCAAGGTCATCACGACGTGGTCTGCCTGATCCACCTTGAGCACCAGGAATCTTGCCCTCCGTATAAGAGTTATGTACTCTAATGAACACACGATAATCAGGATGTATATTCCTATTGGGATACCTTTCACGGTATAATGCAGCAGCTCTCCTAGCGTTGCCTCTATATTCACCATAAATAAAATGCATTTCGGCATACTCACGTGGACTGTACGGCATTTTGATACTGTTGCAGATAGATTTTGCCAAGTTATCAAATCCTATCCACAAAGCACACGAACAGTCTAAATAGAAAACACGTTCAATAAGGAATTATGTGGTAAATACTGCAACTCACGAAAACACGGTGTACTCTCTGACTACCTGTCATTCAACTGACAGATCAGCCTAGATAAAAGAGCAACGAATTGCAGCTCACACTTCGATAAAATAGAAAATAAACCCATTTTGAACGAAGCTTCAATCCTTGTGATCCACCGTAAAATACCCCCTTTCGTACTCTATTAGCAATATCTTTTTTTCAAAAAAGAATCATGGCAATTTCTATACATTTTTGGACTATGGAGAAAACGAGCAAGTTTTCAAGGCTAATGTTCAGGTTTTCGTTGGAGAATAATTTGTCACAAAAACAATTCAAAGTTTCATAATAAAAATCTTGAGGGATCCAAATCGGAGGATAATTTTTTTTTTGTAGACCGTAATGACTGCTATTGAAAATCCGCCTTCTGCGATAGTTAAAACTACTATTCAGTAATATTTATCGAATATAAGAATTAACATGAAACTCTCCTTATTTGCTTGGAACATAAAAGAATGATCTGAGACAGGAATAATTTTTTTTTTATAAAAGTTCCAATATCTCGAAAACCGTGAGGTTTTTACTGAGGTCAAGTTGTGATTTTCTGATAGGTTATGAACTTGTTAATCACCAGTTGAAGTATGATCCATGGTTTACCGGACACCCTGTATAATAATTGTGGATAAAGGATACCGCACACTTTAATAGGGAAAGTGGCCCCCTGTCGAATCAGCTGAATTTTTGATATGTTGTAGTCGAGGTCATTCCAAACAAAAAGTCCAATGGGCACAACATTTTCTTTAGGCTAGTTTTGGCGCTAGAGGCCCATGAAAACCTTCATTTGTGCTCCATTGTTGAATAACACAAAACGTTATTCTGGATAATGATCAGTATTCTGAGTAATCAAGATGTAAACATTCATCAATATACTATTTAGCTGTTGCTCTTTGGTCAATTATACAGTATGTTCCAGCTACTCACAATTTTTAAAGTTCAATAATTCGAAAATGGTTACAATTCGCTTTAGGAATCTACAATGAAAAAATGTTTATAAGTCCCATTCTACAGCGAATGCCACATCACATAGTCGAAAAATATACGAAAGCGAAAGCAAAAGTTAAATTCGAAAAGTTCCATACTGAAAAATATCTTTGACCATCCTGTATAATTTGAAGGCATGAGGAAGAATAAGAAATATTGAAAATATGTCAATAAGATGGCCTTTCTAAATCTAAATGTAACATCAGGGATTTTTACGGTATGCATCTTCAAATGGACTTATTTCGAGCAAAAATTCGTAATATCCAACTGATTCAGAGGCAATCAATAGTAGTAGAGAAGGTTACGCAGATATTTGAAAAATTCACTATTATAAATAACATTTCATTTTAAAATAATGCGTTCCACCCAACTTTTTTCGCATCGCCCTGTATATGAGGCAATACATTCTTATTCTGGATGCTGTTGCCTAAATAACTTTCGTTTTTAAAGATATGACAACAGTACTCGGGAAATTGAACTTTAACGCATTATGAAAATATTATAGTCCAGATTCCTTTTGAAAATTGTTCGAGAATGGGTTACTGGATAATATGAAAACATTGCATCCCAACTGTAGAAAAAATTATGTAGTTTAAAAATACTAAAGAATGCGCTTTACTTCCAACATGGACTAAACAGTAAAAAATATTTGACAATTGAATTAGTCAAATGTAAAAAAAGCGTGGGTGCTTCCGATCTACATTCTCATATTTTTTAGTTTGATATAACAATACTGAGCGTCTAAGAGCTCAAAAGAACTTCGTCAAGCACACCCTATGCTTTTTTACATTGAATTGTCAATTATTTTTTACTTTTTAGTCCATTTTGGAAGTAAAGCGTGTTCTTTAGTATTTTTAAACTACATAATACTTTTTAATGACTGAAAAATCTATATCTCCGACCCCGAAAACTCCCCTATCCCAATTTTCAATTGAATCTGACCGTAATCATGAAAATCGGCCACCATTTTGGGTTGCCATCTTGAATTCATGAATTTTGACAAAAAATTCATAATTTCTGACCCCGAATACCCTCACACACTAATTTTGAATCGAATCAGATCACAATGACAAAAATCGTCCGCCATCTTGGAGCCGCCATCTTTAATTTATGAATGTTTGACAAAAAATTTGAAACATATGACCTAAAAAAACCCCACATACCAACTTTGAATCGAATCTGACCACAATCACAAATTTCATCCAGAATCTTGGAGCCGTCACTTTGAATTTATGAATATTGAAAGAAATCCTTTCATAATACCAATTTTGAATTGAATCGGACCATTATCACAAATCTCGTCCACCATCTTGGATCCGCCATTTTTTTCTATTTCAAAAATGTCATATTGCATTGTCACCGGAATTAATTACATAGACACATACATACAAGTGAAGCTAATAATAAGCGTGTTAATAACAAGAGTTTTATCATCAACTTGAAGTATTCATTAGTTTGACCATACAAGATGGAAGACACTATATAATTGACCATCTGTAATGTCACCAATGAATAATACTTCTAATATTATCTTATACTGTTGAATGTTTATATCTTGATTACTCAGAATAGTGAAAATTATTCAGGGTAACGTTTTTTGTTGTTTAACAATAAAGAAAAAATGAGAATTTTCAACGCCCTCTACCGTCAAAACTAGCCTATAGAAAAAGTTTTGCCAATTGGACTTGTTTGGAATGACTTGGACTACAACATATCGAAAATTCAGCCGATTCGACAAGGGGCCAATTTCCCTATAAAAGTGTCAAAAGGTAAAACAAGAAATGTGTTATAAATAACAAACAAGACTACCCGCCGATAGAGGGCACAATCCGCGTTATACTAGAATTCACTATAAGGCTGAGGCTTACTAGCAAGACCAAAGCAATCTTCTACACCAGTTCTATTCAGCCCCAGACTGGTTAAGAAGGAAGAGATAGGTTAAGAAGGAAGGGATAGCTAGAGAAGGAGGAAGCAGTGATGAGATACTTAAAAAACTCCTTGAGTCTCCACACATTAGGGAATATTTCAAATTGATACTCTCTAACAGCTATTTTTAACAACTTAAAGCCTTTTTTTAAATTCTTAAACAGTATTTTGCAACCTGAATTTCAATTTTTAACAGAACTATAATAAAACCAAAATAATATTTTTCAATAATATAGTCCATAGAATTGTATGAAAAAGAACTACAATTTCTGTAACATTCATACGCAGCGGTGTTGTTAACCAATTTAAACAATATTGTGTTAAAACTAGATTCAAAGAAATATACACAATGTGGATATAGTATTACAACAAATTAGGATAAACAATAGGGTGCGAAATTTCTACATAACATTGTTTCTGTAACTATTTGTTTAAAAATATCAAACAATTGTGGAAAAAAACTACACACATTTTTTTGCGTGAAGCATTGTCTCCAAGGCATCTGGTGACATCCATCATATTATCATCAACACTTTTTGAACTTTGCATGAATTATTTCGTAGCATTTTTTATATATATATATACAGGCCACAGTTTGAGTAAGAATGAGACCGACGAACTTTTATTTTCTTTGGACAAGTGAATAGAAAATTGAGCGTTTGATATAAGTAAGGATCATCGTTACTCAACCTAGAAGTCATAACATTCCTTATGCCTAAAGTTGGCACTTTAGTCCCGGAAGTGCAAAAAGAATGAAAACGCACAACTGTGCTTCATGATGCCTAGTATAATAATCAAGTTAGACTTGAACCACTGAAATGTTGTCATTTATCTGTTTTGCGTTTTGAATATTTGACAGTGATATTATAATTTTTTGAGACTTGAAGTTTAAAGCGATATTTTATAAATTATAACACGATCTTCATTCATTAGTATTCTTTGTTTGTCTAAAAATATGAGCAACTCCGATATTGAAATGAGCGCAAC
Organism: Chrysolina haemoptera; assembly: GCA_958298965.1. Classification (NCBI taxonomy): domain Eukaryota; kingdom Metazoa; phylum Arthropoda; class Insecta; order Coleoptera; family Chrysomelidae; genus Chrysolina; species Chrysolina haemoptera. The sequence continues at coordinate 16,339,458 of OY282585.1, read as the reverse complement.
GCCACCAGAGATTGTTTATCAGGCTGCTTCTGCTGTAGAGAATATTCTTATTTTTTCTTCTTTTTCCCATCTCAAAATTTTCTTCATAAAGAGGGGATAGGTTTCGTTATCAAAAAATCAACAGTTTTAAAATTTTACTATTAACTCTAATACCAATGATAATAATATTTAATAATTCCTAACTACTTAGTTACATACAAATTTGATTCCTTAAATTCATAAATTGTATACTATATACTACAAATTCGTATTTTCTTAGATTTAGTTTGTTGTTGTTGGAAATTAAACCATAAACTACGTTAGTTACCTTCGTTTGTTTATCACTTAAGGCTTAAACAAACGCACCACCCAGTATATAAAAGTCGTAGAAAAAGTATACCACGTGTTGTAAAGCAACTACGCACTATAATGGCAGATAAGTGCCATCTTCGTATGAAATTCAAGTGACAAGGCATGTGATTAATTGGTTTTACTGTATATCATAAAAATTAAGAAAATCATGTAGAATAAAGAACAATGTATATTTTACATACAGTGAACGCCAAAAAGTATGTAACATAATATATGGAAAAAAGGTATTTTTCCATTCGTGCGTAATATGCTTTTTACAACACTACATAATATAATATAAATACATGTCACGTGATCGCTGGTATACCGGCAAATTGCTATGAAAGGGTAAAAAGTGTGGTAAGATGGCAACATGACTGAAAAAATCAAAAAAATTAAAAAATTCATTTATTCACAATTTCCTATCAATTTCGAAAATGTGAAATTGAACAAAATTCAATCTAAAACCATTTCCGGCGAGAAAGAATTATATTTTAATTTTTCAATGGTCCGTCTAAATTTTCTTGATCTGAATCGAATCACCCCTTCCAAAAATAGGGGTGCGTCATCTTTCAAACCCAACCGGTATGCTATAGCTTTTTTCATGATGAATGCTCTTCTGAAATATGTTCATTGGTTCCACCGATATCATGAAGTCTCCACACCTCTTTGTTGTCACGTTGGAAATAATCGAAAAGTGACAAATTTTATTCTACTACTTTTTTTGATTTCAGGATGAAATTGTTACTTCTCATCATTCCTTTCCTTGTAACAGCTTCGGCTCAAGTCACTGATGTGAAGGATTGCAAATGCAGCCTGGGTACTTATCCAAAACTAGAGGGTGAAAATGGCTACACATGCTACGGAGTGATATTGAATTTCATCGTGCCCTGTAACACACCCATAAGACCAGAATGCGTATGCTCAAGCCCTGATGGCAGTATTCTCCATAGCGGGGCAACTGAATGTAACCATTCTGATGGCGAAAAGGGGATCAAGAGGTGGAAATGTGAGAACAAGGAAGAATGGGACTCATTTTTCAAAGATTATCCAGAACAGAAAATCAAATATGAGCAGTAATATTAAAAATTGTTGATTGTTTGGTTACTTTTGAGTGTTTTGTGTCGTAGATTCTACTTCTAATAAATTTACTGAAACATATTGAGTCATGGATTTTGCATTACTTCAATATAAAGGACCCCACACGGAATACACGGGATTTTGGTTTATTGCGGAATTCAATGAAATTGTGGTATGTTGTAGATCACGATCTGTAGATAATACTTTCAATGGACCATGATCAAATCGTAAGATTAGTTTCTGGTGATTTTAAAAGCAGTTACACAAACAGAAAATTAATTCATCACAAATTGAGAATATTTCTGGTTTAGTCTCGTGATTTGGACAGAATATGCCATACCTTTGGAAATGCAATATAATACAAAATAGTATTCAATTTACCGGAGTCGTCACAAACGTTCTTGAAAATATATCATTTCGGCGTTGTTCAATTTACTTATTAGAATTGAAATATTTTCTAGTTTAATTTCGAGATTTGCCTTACATAATGATAATACTATTTTATTTCAAACATGGTATTTTTACTATGTCGGGGTCATCAGAAAAGTACTTAAAAATATCCTATTTCGAAATTATTTACTTCATTTTTTTAAACGGAACTTTAAAGAATCCTCAAGCTATAATACGTGAAAAACCCTCAACCAAACTTACATTTTTGAAATACGAGGGTACTACAAAAAATGTTTGTCGCTGACACTATATATTTGGGATTTCTCTAAAAATTCGCATAAGGCTCAATTTTCATAGGTTATTATATTTACTATAGGTAATGGGTATATTTGAAGATGAGTTGGATAAAAAATAAAACTAGAGATAGGTGTTTACTGAAAACGTGTGTGCTTTTTTCACATTTTTCGTAAATAAATATTGGATAAAAATAGCGTCGCTCGCAAACATTGTGAAAAAGGTGATGAAAAAGATAAAAACTCTGCCACAGGCGAATTTTTAGCAAAACCTCAAAGATATTCAAGGAGCTCTGGGGGTAAACACTAATTACACCCTCTCTTGCAACTCCTCTTCTGGATAATCTTGATATTTTTTTTGTTCAGTTATTTACATTATATTTTTGGAATTTCGCTAAAAATTCGCCTGTTGCAGGGTTTTTATCTTTTCTGTCACTTTTTTTACAATGTTTGCCAGCGACGCTATTTTTTTCCCGATATTTATTTACTAGATGTCACAAAAGCACACACGTTTTGGATAAACACTTCTCAATTTTTGTTTTTTCTAGACAACGTATATCTTCAAATATACCTATCACGTAGTAAAATAATGAACCTATTAAAATTGCGCCACATGCGAATCTTTAGTAGAGAAAGTAGAAAGATATAGTGTCGCCGAAAAATATGTTTCGTGGTACCCTCGTATTTCCAAAATGTAGGTTCGACTCAAGGTTTTTCACGCATTATAGCTTGGGCGGTTTCACAGATTAGCGATAAACATTGAAAACATATGGTTCTTCAAAGTTCCCATTGAAAGAAAGAAGTAAGTAACAAACTTCAAAATAGGATATTTTGAAGTACTTTTCTGATGACATGACATGGTAAAAATACTGTGTAATAAAACAGTATCGCTTTTTCAAACTAGCATTATTACTCAGGAAAATATCGAAATTAAACTAGAAAATATCTCAATTCTAATGAGTAAGGTAAACAACCTCGAAACGGGATATATTTGAGAACGTTTGTGACGACCCCGGTGCGTTTCCAAAGGCATGACATATTTTAGCGAGAATAAACCAAAAATACTCTCAATTTTTGATAAATTAATTGTGCAAGTACTTTTAAAATCACCCTGTTTCGCAGAAACTAATCATACGATTTGATCATCATCTACAACATACTGGAGTTTCATTGAATTCCGCAATAAACCAAAATCCCATGTATTCCGTGCGGGGTCCTTTTGTCATTCAAAAAATAATGGATATTTTGATCTGCTTGCTGGGACAACTGTTTGTCATACAATCAGTGATTGATGAAATCACGAGTCCGTTAAAAGGAGCGATTTTCTATATTCGGATTGTTTGAAAGTTTTTGCCTAAAATTGAATGAGCTTGAGTGATGAAAATGTTAAATTATCCCATGAAATTTGAAGACCGAGTTGTATTTGGAAACATAATTTTTTTTGCAATCTGGAAGGTGGCATTTGAAGATAAATGTATAACAGAACAAATTTAGTTGAAATATATATAGGAATACAATGATTAATTTGATTCTGACGTTTATCCAAGATGTCACATGCACGTATATTTGATTGATTTTGAAAGTTAAATGTTAACTGCGAGTGGTCTTAATGAGGAGAGGTTTCAAAAGAGACGATGTCCAGCTTGTGGACGAAAGCATCCATCTCGATGCCTAAACTTACGTTGGGATAGAACAACGACGCTGTAACCGTTGTGAGAAAATATACGGCAAGTATTAGAATAAACTTCGACAGACCTAGTTAGAGAACTATAGGGAAAAACAAATGGGAGCTGCAACAACTCGATGTATAAACTCGCAAACTGATGTACTTTCACAGACAATAGGGAGGCCGTAGACTTTTGAATTTGGAGTGTCTACATAACAGAATGGATGGAGCCTGTGAAGTCATCAGGAGTAGGTCCTATTCTCTTCTCTGACTGGTCTGTGACCATGAAAGAGCAGAGACCGGTGCATTCACAAGCAGCACAAGCAGCCATGAACTCATTTTCAACAACGAACGGGGTGACCAAAACTCGGTTATCGAATTGGAGCCCGTTCAGCAAAAAGCTCACATGAAAGCTGCGGAGGTCCTCCTGCGGCTCCATAAGGATGGGTCAATGCATGTGGTCTCCTTCGAGAACGTCAAATATCTCGGCTCTTCCGAAAACATGATCTACGCCTTTCTAAGGTCAAGTGGGCTGAAGGTGGAGTGGTCTGGTGTAGCGACTCATACCTGCAAAACTGTGGAATAAAACGCGAGACATTCGCCAACTTGATTCTTGAGAAAACAAATGAAATGGTGGTGTGCTGTCCGATGAAAAAATTCTAACTATTGGTCTGAAACGATTAGTTTAAGAATTACAGGTACTTTTATATCCTCTGTCCCACGACGTTTTTTAATAAAATATGAATGATTATCATAATTATGCCTTGTTTTATTTATCACAAAAAATATAGGACTGCCCAAATATACAGGGTGACCCTAAACCCAAATGATTTGGCAATTGCTCGTTTCAGGCATCGTGGGAAAAAGGATATTGAGATACATGTAGTTCCTAAATTGATCGTTCTATGCCACAAGTGTGAGAGTTCGTTGGTAATGTTTTATTTGTTGTTGTTGAAATTGTTTTTTCCGTTAAGCAGTCTTACCTTTTATCGTGCGATTCCTAGCACTTTTTCTGGTCATCAGAAAAAAAACCTGTAGTCGCTAGGATTTTAACATACACGACGAGAGGCATGAATGGCTTGACCACGACAGCTTTAACCATTCTGATGTCACGTAACCGAAAACAAAAAACTCATTGTATAACATAATATAAAAACCCAAAATTGAATAAGCATCTTCTTTTACAGTTCAAAAAACCTTCTGAATCTACTGCTGTCAGTATCAAAGTGACCTACCTCTTTTTCTACCTAACTCCTTATATCACAGATGGTTGTTTAGGTCTAGAATCACACTATAGATAGTGAAGTTCTTCTGCATAGACAAGATGTCTTCATTTTGGTTAGGATGAACCAGCAGTTTCTTTGTAATGATACCAATAGGTAACAGTAATGTAAGGTAGGGATCAAATTTGAGTTTTCTTCTATCGTCCATTTCTGTATATGGCTTCACTGAAAGAACTCCTCTGATGATGATATTTTATTTTGTGTATAGTTCTGCCAGATTGAAAATTGAATAATTAATAATGATAATTATAGTTATTGAATTGAATAATCAATATATCTATTTTTGAGTATTCCCATTGAAATATTCCACAAATACTTCTTGATTCCATTTAGAATTGATTCTTTTCTTCTCGCCATTGAATGAGCGATGACTGTTTATTGCCAGTTGCCAGAATTTAATAGACCAGAATAAATATAAATATTACATCAATAATTTGAGTTTGCTTGATAGACGACCATGAAGGTTGAAATATAAAAATCTCATACTTATAGTTTATATGCAGTTTGTGAAATATGTATTTCGCACACTACTTCACGCACGGTATCATGGTAACGAAGGAAAATGAAAAAAATGGTCACTTCGTGAACCTTGGCATTTTTTGACGTTTGTAGAAAAAAATCTTTTGTGTAGTTAGCTCAAGATATATTTAACTTTTCTGTCGAACAAAATTGCACAATAGAAATAATATTTTCACTCTTACATGTCAAATTGAACGGTTTTTAAACAAGTGGAAGAATAATGCACAAATTCGCAGATATCAGTGCGAGCACATGAATAAGATTGACAGGTGCCAGGTGCTAATGATGAAATTAGATGCAGCTGAATTTAAATACTTTTATGTGGAATATACTTATTCTAGTTGATTTCATTTCAGCAAATCAAAAATAATATAATGAGTCACAAATGTAACAAATAAAACTGCTTGGGGACAGTGACTCCGTAAATTCGATTAGTTAAGTTGCTTTATTTACTTCATGCTCCTAGGCTATACTGATACTGATGGGACTGCGGTTCGTGAAAATTTACCCTAACGAGGAAACCGACGGTGATGATTCGCGATTTGGAAAGTAGAACACGATTTCATTTGTTTTTTCGTAATCAAGCTGGCGAATGTCTCGCGTTTAATCTCACAATTTTGCAGGTATAAGTCGGTTCACCAGGGTTTTCAAGCATATTCTTACCATAATCATACGTGCCCTAGTAACGGGGCATCGAATTAGTATTCTTCGTTACAATATACAGGGTGTTAATTAAGTACGTTGACAAACTGGGAGGTGATTTTCTGAAAGTTTTAGGACGAAAAATTTATATAAACATATATCCCAAACGGCTTGGTTTTCGAGATACAGGGTAATTTTTTTCAATAATTTTTCAAGTTCACTACATTTTCGACAATAATCAGTTCAAATTTGGCAAGTACAATCCATTTAATAGTACGGACGGTACAAAATGATCCATTTCTCAAATAATTCACAGGGTCCTCCTTTTTTCAGAGTCAAGCCTTTTTCAACCCTTCAGATTTTTTTTTCCGCCGTCACTGACATATTATGGGACATAAATAATCAATTTTGTTTCAGGTATTTTTGTTCTCTTGAAGTTTTTCACTTACTTGTACGATTCAAGAGCTACAGTGAAAATATTGTCTTCATATATTTTCTTTTATAATGTTTATTCATCGTAAATTTCTCTAATTCTGAAAAAATATTTCATCCAATTTACAATAATTGACAATAATTTATTTTCAAATTTTCTAATGTTATGGTACACTGAAAATTGTTTGCATTAATATTTTCATTATAGGTTCAGAACAGTCCAAGTAAATGAAAAACTTCAAGAAAAGAAATAGATGTTAAATTAAAAATTCTGAAGAGTTGAACAAGTCTCGACTCTGAAAAAAGGAGGACTCTGTCAGTTATTTAATAAATGATTTTTTTTTATTGTGTATGGATTGTACTTGCCCAATTTGAACTGATTATTGTAGAAAATGTCGGTTAACTCGAAAAAATCCTGAAAAAAAATTATTTTTAACACCCTGTATCTCGAAAACCAAGCCGTTAGGGACATATATTTATAAAAACTTCTCGTCCTGAAAACTTTCAAAGAATCACCCTTCGAAGTTTGTGAAATATTTGTGTCTAAAATTTCTTTATGTTATGACATACTGGAAAATGTTTGCATTAATATTTTCATTGTAGCTCCTGAACCGTACAAGTAAATGAAAAACTTCAAGCGAACAAAAAGATGTTAAATGAAACAACAATGATTATTCATGTCTCATAATATGTCAGTGACGACGGAAAAATTCTGGAGGGTTGAACAAGGCTTGACTCTGAGCCTGTGAATTATTTGAGAAATGAATTATTTTGTATCGTGTGTACCATCGAATAAATTGTACTAGCCTACTTTGAACTAATTATTGTCGAAAATTTCGAAGTTAACTTCAAAAAATCTTCAAAAAAATATATTTTTATCACACTGTATCTCGAAAACCAAGCCGTTTGTGACATATATTTGTTTGAACTCTTAGTCCTGAAAACTTTTGAAGAATCTCCTCCCGTTTGTCAACGTACTCAACACCCAGAAATTACTGAATTTTTTCACTATCCCCTCATTAAGGCCGATTCAGATACATTGGTGCCCACCCAGGGTTTATGACCTCGCATGATAAATTCCTCCAGTATTAACAAAATTAACCAAATAGCCAAAGAAAATATGACTTTTTGATAGAAACTCAAGTAAAAGGAACGTATCTGAACTACTGTCAAAAATGCTTCAAAAACTATACAGGGGCAATTTACAAGCATATATTTTTTCCCCTTGTGCCTGTAATCTGCAAGACAGTTTACATACGTTCATTTCACTTGCGTTACTATAAAAAAGTCATATTTTGTTTATTTCAGAAGTTTTAATTTTGCTATCACTTGAGGAATGTATCATGCGGGGTCAAAAAAACCTTGGGCGGGCAGCCATGCATCTGAATCGGCCTTCAAGGAAAACTAAGTACTTTTGGATTGGTCAGTGATAGTGAAATATTTCTTAATGTTGTATGTTATCCTAACGATAAGTTTGTTTTCGACAGAAAATCTTTGTTGATTTACTTCAACAAAAATTACTAATATCTGAAACTATATCTAAGGTTCAGTGTCTCAACGATAACCTATTGGAGAGATAACAGGAACATTCAAATTAAAAAGAAATATGCAATAAAATTAGGTCGATATCCTAATTGGCAGTTAAGATAAGTTGATTTCTATAAAACTTCAACACTTCAACTTCAATTTTTGTTAAAATGAGTTTATCTTTCATAATTTCTACCACAGTTCAACTTTTATAATTGGAACGAATATCAGATAATAAAGGATGTGAGTATGATTCTTCCAGATTTCCATTGTCTAGAAACAAAGAAAATAAATTCTTTGCAGGTGTTTTGAGCCACGTTTCAACAGTAAATATCTTCTCTCGTTATCAAGTATGTGAATGGGACGAGATAACTTATTATAGTCTATGCCATTGGCATGCAACTAATGTATCTGCTAAAAGGGTGATGATGCTCAGCGTGGGGTTTCTCAGGTCATCTTTGTTAAAGAATGTGATAGCGTGCCCGTTGGAATCACGAACCTTGATTTGGTTTCTCCGGCGAGTATTGGTGACAGGTCTTCACACAGAGTTTCTCTAGCTGAGTGATAAGTGGCTTCCGCACATTTCGAATCTCTATTCTCGTTTGACTAAACACGTCATTATCCAGAGTATATGCTGACTCTATAAACTTTCTCTTATACCAATGTTCTTCTTTGTGGATAACTTTGCTGATTCGTCCATTCTTGATCTGCCATCCCTGACTTCGATGTTTCTCCTCGCTGAATATTTTTCTTATGTTTACCGATTCTCATATCGAGTGGCCTCCTACTTTCTTCAGCAAAATCTATCCCACATTCACGCGGAACACGGTAGATGCAGTTCTTGGAGTCACTAGTCTCGTTGGAAGGTGTCGTTTTTGTGAGATTACTAGGAATGGTATTAATTGATCTGAAGCATGTTCGGATGTTGTACCTTGATCCAATTTGCCTTATTTTATCCGATAAACCTTTCACAGAGCAGACATAGGATAGGCTGTGTTGGTTCATTTGATTACTCCGTGTAGCCTTTTCTGCGATTGGGGACCGCTCCTATATGTTTGTTGGAGTACCCATCATTCTGCCCAGATCTTGCTTGACGTTTTTCAATTCACTAGTCAGGCTCAAATTGGTGTTGGCCCGGTCAAACAACGAGCGGATAATTCCTCTCTTCTTCGACTCAGAATTCAGAAATTGTCCGGTGTGAGTTGGTTTTCTGTACACTGTCGTTTGAAACTTACCATCCGTATTCTTGACTTTTACATCAATAAAGTGTAAACCCTCCTGAGTTTCCTTTCCCATCGTGAAATTAACGGACGGTCCAATATTGTTTAGGAGCCGCAGAAAAGCCTAGAATTCTTTGTCTCCATGGTTCCATATGATGGAGGTATCATCAACATATCTCAGCCATATCCTTTCAGGCTTGTCGGCTTTGTCTATAGCAAAAACCTCTAACCACTCCATATATATTTGTATATTTGCTATGACAGGTGACAATGAGGATCCCATCCGTAGTCCATCCTCCTGGGCAAAAAATCGGACTTTTTCCTGGAAGTACCATTTCCACAGGCAACTTTAAAATTCCCAACGAAATGCGTTTAATAGCGATGAAATGAAATTTGAGTAGTTTCATCGCTATTCAGCGCATTTCATTGGGAATTTCAACGTTGTTACGTCGGATATACAAAATTACCCAACATGACGTTCTTCTTAACGATAATATCCTATTAGTTGTTACTTGTTGAATGATTTGGAATCTGGAATCCATCAATGTTTTACAATATATTCATACTTACTGAATTAATATCTATTTTAGCGAAAACATCTGAAGTGAAAACGTCAAAAGTGTAATAATTCAAAAACATAATAAAGCACCACTACAAACTTACCTACTTTCTATTTTCAGAAAATTTTCTTCTTCTAATTTGACATCACCAAGCGCTGTAGACTTCCTCATATATATGTGAAAGTATATTCATTTTATTTTATGATTCACGAAATCTTGGATTGGTTGAGTTGTATATTGTTGTACATTGTATATTTTTTCAATGCAACAATTTTTAGTAACAGTACTTTAATAGGGTTCACTACACTCAGAAATCAATTAAAAATACGAGTTTGGTTGGATTGTGAGATAATCTTCACACGTCTGTTTGTATCTTACAGATGAGGAGAAGTGGTAAAATTCGCTATTTATTGATATCATCAAAAGAAAACATTTCAGTGTTCTTTAGTCGTTCGTTTTGAATCATTGTGATTGAAATAATTCAGAGTAAGTTTTAATATTCCTTTAGAGGATTTCTGATTTTATGTATAGGCAAAAAAATGGAAGATAACATGAATAATTAGATTGATATGTATGTGTGGGTGTGTGAATGAATATTCATAACCCCAAAACTGCCGGTTCACATCGAGCTTCTTGATACTTCAAAAAACAATTGTTACATAAGACTGGGAATTCATCACAGTGTCTCATAATATATACAATTTTTTTCATTAACTACCCAAATTATTTCTTCGTGAATTTTTACTCATGTTGCATATTTCATCTGCTCGATCCGTATCATGCATCTGTTGGCCCCAAGCTGCTATGGAGCTTTTTGAACTTTGGGTAGGATTCCCACCGTAGATAGCAGAGACCCATCATACCATTAACACTTTTTGAGGTTGAATTATTTGTTCGCAGAGATCTTTATGTACTAACACTCTTCCTAGGGCTCCTTAGTATATCATATCGTGACACCAGAGGTTATCTGAGAAAAAAGTGAAAGTGAAGTCGGAAAATAATAAAATTCCGGTTTCACAGTCGAAAAATAATGAAATTTCGACTTCGAAGCCGGAAAATAATGATATTCCGACTTCAAAGTCGGAATTTACTGAAATTTCATTGAATACTCAATTTTATTTTGATTTTTGTTTGTAAATATGAACAGAATGCTCCTAAAATCAGTTTTAGAATCATCTGCGGCTGAAAGACAAACTATAGTCGCTATTTTCCATCGTTGAATGTGATTTTTTGTAATATTCAACGGAAAACAACTACTCCCTTGGCTAAAGCCACGCTCGACATATTGGCAAAATACCCTGACAAAAAAAAAATCTGAAGGTGAAAATTTGCATTTTCATTGAGATACCATTTTCTGAGGAAAGCGACAGAATTGAAAAAATGCTCGCTTGAGTTATGAATAACGTGTAACTTAAGTTTGTTAAGATGTCTGTTTGGCGTAGTGGAGAGAATTTGCCAGTCACGCTGGCGACCGGGGTTCAATTCATGGACTAACCTTACCCATTTTGTTTTTACTCCGCTTCGCGTTGCGCGGTAACTCACCTCTTTGTCGAGCAGCAATTCATCACTTTGCGCTCTAAATACACAAATTGCTATGCATGAGAGAATGTTATTCAAAAGAATCACTCACAGAAATCGTTCATTCCATTGATGCAAGGAACCTCAGAGTAATAAAAGACATAGAGATGCCCTGCCTATACCTATACAAATGGTTGTTTTGAAGTGAACATGAACTATCCTTTATTATACAATTTGTGGGCGAGGGGGGTGACGGGTGGTGAAACGTTATGGACAGTTTGTTTACATTTGGAGTGAGAAGGACATGATACAAACGAAGAATGAGAGCTTGATCCGAATAAAATGAGCGGGCTTACACGAAACTCCCCGATTGAATACGGACTTAACATGTATAAGGCCCTCGCTTATAAACAAACAAAGTTATGTTGCCTTCAAGACAAGGATGCAAAGGCATCGCTATGGTCTTTTATTACTCTGAGCAAAGAACGCACCTCTTACATTAGATCTCCAATACATTTTTGTCGACGAAAATCTATTTCGCTCTTCCAAGCTCATCAAGGATATCGGAAGAATTGAGAAGCAGAATCTCCAGGAGCAATTTCACACAGCAAGTATGGAAAAGATGGCAATGTTGAAAATATTTATTCTGCAGTAACACGTTGAAATTTTTTTTTACATAAACCTGTCATGGGTATTGCATTTTGATTTTTGTTTGAAAATATGAACAGGATGTTAATAAAATCCGTTGTGGTACTGTCACGTATAAAGGGCTTCCATAGGGCCCTTTAGGCTCTACTATAAGCCTAAACTAAGGTTGCTACCCTTTGCTACTCTGTAACTAGGGGTCGTAGCTACAGATAGTAGCACTGAAGAGAAACTCGTTAGATATAACAACAAAGTACAAATGTTTTATTCGAAGAACAATTGGGACATTGGGATATGTAGTTGTATACACAAGGAAATGAATATTGATATAAAATACATTTTCCCGCTGCCGACACTGTAAATAGTCCATACATGCTTAGCAACAAAACAGGTAAATGGCCCATATCATTCGTTTACTAATTCATCTTAACAACGGAATGTAAATAGTGTCTTTTTAGTTAGAAAATATGAATAGGACATTCATAAAATCTGCTGTGGAATCATGTGCGGCTGAAAGACTAACTTTAGTCGCAAGCAACAAGCCTCGGCTTTGCCTCCGCTAGTAGGGGGTTTATGCCAATCCTGGACCTCCCCCCACCACTGACCTTGAGAGTGACCTTGGAGAATAGCCTTCAGAGGTTCACTTGCCCAGTGAATGACCTTGAAAGTTGGTGATCTTGAGAGTTGGCGACCTTGACGATTTGTGACCTTGAGGGTTGGTGACCTTGAGGGTTGGTGACCTTGAGGGTTGGTGACCTTGAGGGTTGGTGACCTTGAGGGTTGGTGACCTTGAGGGATGGTGGCCTTGGTGGTTAGTGACCTTGGTGGTTAGTGACCTTGAGGGTTGGTGACCTTGAGAGTTTCGATGACCCTGGGGAATGGTAACCTTGACATGTAACTAAAGGAAGCCATGAATACAAATGTCCTTGAGGGCAAGTGAACTTATCCCCTCTCTTCCACCTCAACCACTAATATAAAAAGAAACACGAGTTTCAGACCTCATGTTCCTTCTGAATAGCCGATAATCGAGCAAAATGTATACTTGCAATTGTGGAAAAAGTTTTACTCGCAGTGATAATCTACATCGCCATCAAGTGCAATCCTGTACAGCGGTGACAGGTGAGCCATCTAGTAAACGGTCTAAATTGAGCCCCATATCGCAAAACGATATGCAGTTCTGTGATTGTTGTAATAAACCAGTTCCAATGGGTCAGATGGTTTCACATCGAAGAACACTCGAACACAGATCCAATTCTTGCATTCAATTGGGTGAAGACGTGCAAATTATCAAAAGTGCTTTCAAATGTAGAATAGTTAGCTATAGGATTGGGAGCGGTAGTAACTATATGGATTACAAAACATTTTTTGATGCATACAAACAGAAAATGATTTCATTATTGCAAGGTGTGTTGAAGATACATAGTGCGGTGAAAGTAAATATGGAACTATTCAGCTCACATATTCTGCAGACCCAGGAATTATCCGAGGTAAAGTGTTTCAATTCTCCGAACCAGATAGTTGACCAGTCCATGGATCTTAATGCTGTTTTGGATGAATTCATCAACACAATAACGGCACAAAGTACAGAATTCGAAGATCGTGACTCAGGTATATAAATTGCCCAAAAATCAATATTCATACCTTGAATGTAAAATCATTTCTATTGCAGGATGGAGCCTGAAGAAAATCATGTTCACAGAAATGAATGTGAACAAGTATAGCCCTCTTGGTGCGTGTTCCTATATAAAGCTGCCAGATTATATCGAGTCGAAAAAAGGTGTGGTGAATGTGCGAAATGAGGATAACTATTGTTTTGCATGGGCTGTGGTATCAGCACTTTACCCGGCGGATCGTAGGGTTTCCGAAGTGTCTTCTTATCCACCCTTTCAATCAGTGCTGAATGTATCAGGTATGGATTTTCCGATGAAATTAAGTGGAATTTCAAAATTCGAAGTTGCCAATGATTGCTCTATAAATGTATATGGGTTGGAAAAAAAATTTGAGGAATCTAAAATGAAATATGAAGTTGTAGGTCCACTACATTATTCACGACAACGACTCACCAGGCATGTTAATCTTTTACTTATCAGTAATGAAACGGGAAAAAATCATTATTGTTGGATTAAGGATTTGTCAAAATTAGTTTCTAGCCAAATTTCTGCCAATGGTCATAAAAAATATTTTTGTGATGGTTGTTTATTATATTTTGCTAACGGAAAATCATTGACCCAGCATCAATTAAATGACTGCAATCATGTGTGTACAACCACACCTTCTGAAAATTTGAAAATCGACAAGTTCGGTAAATACATTCCTGAAAATATATTGAAATTTGTGAATATCGAAAAGCAGATGAAAGTTCCGTTTGTCGTTTATGCAGATTTTGAGTCAATTCTGAAACCAATTGATTCTTGTCAACCGAATCCAGATTGCTCTTACACCAACCGAACTCACATTCATGAACCATACTCGTTTGCATACTACATAAAATGTTCTTTCAATGAAAAATTCGACAAATTTGTTTCGTATCGAGGGGTCGATACTGCAAAAGTATTCGTCTCAAATATTCAAAACGATTTAAAGAATATATATCATAAACATCTAAAAAATGTTGTTCCAATGGGTCAATTATCTGAGACAGAAGAAAAAGAATTTTCTGATGCAAAGACTTGTGGCATATGTGATAATATATTCGAAGATGGTGATGTCAAAGTGAGAGATCATTGTCACCTGACCGGAAAAAAGAGATTTGGTGCAGCTCATTCTAAATGTAATTTGAATTTCAAACTTCCAAATTTTATACCAATTATTTGTCATAATATGAGCGGATATGATTGCCACTTATTCATCAAGGAATTATTCGACAAGGGCGATCGAGTTGATGTCATTCCACAAACCAAAGAAAAATACATTTCATTCACCAAACATCTTTTCACACACAGCTATTTGGGTAAAGATGGAAAATTGAAGAATAATTTCATGAAATTAAGGTTCATTGATAGCTATAAATTTCTTTCGGAGTCACTTCAGAATCTCGGTGCAAATTTAGTAGAAGATCAATTCATAGACACTAAAAAGTTTTTTCCGGATGTCGAAAAGTTTCAGTTGATGAAACAGAAAGGTGTATTTCCATACAGTTTCGTAGATTGTATGGAAAAATTAGATATCACACATCTACCATCGAAAGAAGAATTTTATGATAACTTAAATGACGAACAAATTTCAGATGAATGCTATGATAGGGCACAACGGGTATGGAATTTATTTGAATGTCGAAGTTTGGGAGAATATTCAGATCTGTACTTGAAATCGGATGTTTTACTGTTAACTGATACATTCGAGAATTTTCGGAGGATTTGTTTGAACACTTATAAATTGGATCCTGCCCAATATTATACCGCCCCAGGTTTATCTTGGGACGCTATGTTGAGATACACAAAAGTTGAATTGGAGCTTTTGACTGATATTGACATGATACATTTTTTCAAGAAAGGTATACGTGGTGGAATAAGTCAATGTAGTGACCGAATGCATGTCGCAAACAATGAATATCTACCTAACTACGATGCCAAAAAAGACGTATCTTACATATCGTATTTGGATGCAACAAATTTGTATGGTCATAGCATGTCTCAACCTTTGCCCATTGGTGGATTCACCTGGTTGACACCCAGTGAAATACAGGATTTGGATGTTATGAGTATTTCTGCTGATTCTCCTTTTGGTTATGTTTTTGAAGTGGACATTCATTATCCAGAAGAATTACATGATTCTCATTCGGATTTACCTTTCCTAGTCGAAAGTATAATTCCACCAGGTTCAAAATCCAATATTTGCAAGTTGATACCGAACTTATCAGATAAAAAAAACTATATCGTTCATTATAGAACTCTTCAACAAGCTATAGAAAACGGATTGATGGTTATGAAAACACATAGGGTTTTGAAATTTCGGCAATCGTCATGGCTTAAGAAATATATCGATTTGAATACAAAAATGCGTAATAAAGCTTTGAATAAATTCGAAAAACAATTTTTCAAGTTAATGAACAATGCCGTGTATGGAAAAACTCTGGAAAATGTGGAAAATAGAAGGGAAATTAAACTGGTTACTCATTGGGAGAATATAAAAAGGTCATTGGGGGCTAATTGTCTGATTTCCAACCCAAATTTCAAAACATGTTCAATATTTACAGAAAATTTTGTCGCTATTCATATGGGAAAAGTAAGAGTGTGTTACGATAAACCACTTTATTTGGGATTTAGTATATTGGATTTATCAAAAACAGTAATGTACGATTTTTACTACAAATGCATAAAAAGTAATTTTGGAAATGACGCTTCACTACTGTACACAGATACAGATTCTTTTATATTGAAAATAGCAAATAAAAACTTTTACGAATTCATGATCGAAAATATAGAAAGATTCGATACCTCCAATTATAACATCGGAAACGATTTTGGCATTCCTGTTACAAAACCCATTCTGGGGAATATGAAAGATGAATTTCCCAATGACCCCATTATCAGTTTTTATGGTACTGGGGCCAAAGCTTACTTTGTTCAGTCCGTTAAAAATGAATTGAAGAAAGCCAAAGGCGTCAAAAAGTCAGTCATTATCAAACAATTGCACGAAAGTGACTATAAAAATATTGTTGAGAAGGGTGGTTCCATACTTAGAAAAATGAATAGTTTCAAAAGTGATACCCACGACATATTTACTGAAATGAAAAATAAAGTCGCTTTGTCACACCATGACGACAAGCGGTTCATTATACCCAATACCACAAAAACATTGCCGTGGGGCCACAACGATATTGAATTTTATCAAACGGACCCCGAACAAAATCTGTTATGGTGTTCAAACATTGTGGAATCTGCGATTCATAATAATTCACAACCTGTCAACAATTTGGATTTGCTGATTTCATTACTGGAAGCAGAATAAGTCGAAGTAAGCGAACGCAAATCCTTAATTATCATTCAACAAATTTTATATTATTCATCCGATAGCGTGAAAAGGGAATATTCATCTACAATTGGCTATGAAACTGTTTTCACGAATATTTGAACCAATAATTTGATACGTTTCATATCATATATTTTCCTTTCCTTTTTTTTATGCCAACCTATATTTTGACATAGAAGGTACTGAAAAACGGTTCCACTTATATGTTGGAGAATAATCCAGAAATATCTCATATCGAAAGAAAAAAAAAACACAATTTTCGAAGCATGAATATTCGATATTGAAATTACATTTCCGAATTGTTTCTACTCATATATGTTAATTTCATAGTGTAGCATAAAAATATTCAAAATATATTGTATAGCATCCACATATTGAATGAATAGATATTTTCAATTTTAACGTGTATGTATAGACTGAATAGACATTATAAATAACATTCTTTCGTCTCGTTGTAGTCAACGTTTTGAAAAAACTGTACCGATGTACATTCCTTAGGTCCTTATCGACCATACTGTGTTTGAGTGGTCTAGTCTTGAAGAATGCGAGTTTATGCCGCATTCCTTATTTTGTCTAGCAGCAGGTAGCGAGGCGTGGGTACCTGTACCGCATTCCTTTGCTTTGAACGATCAGGGTGTATGAAGGTGACCCAAAAGAATTTGGCCTTGTAGTGGTCTCTTTTCAATATCTCTACCTGTGCGCAGGCTCTGTACAATTTCGGAGTAGGGGATGTGCGAGGTTACTCAAACTAGAGGGTGGCATGATGCATCATTGTACCCTGTTCTTCCCACTGGTAAAGTTGTGAGTCGTGCTTTTATTGATATTGTGAAAGAGTGGTGTGATTGGATAACCGAAATGAAAGGTAATAAAAGTCCCAATTCTCAGGATAGTGGAAAGTCGGTTGTTAGTATGCTGGCAACGTTAGCATATCTTAGTACAATTAATATTGACAAAAATAAAGACGCGGTTAACGAAAAGACTAGAGACGCGGTTGATGATAAAAATAAAGATTCGGTTGCTGGTTGTTCGACTCAAAAAATAAATATATTAAGTGATGTTAGGATACAGAAACCCGAACAAACAGCAACCGACCAATCGAAATATTTGGATTTTGAACAAATTCACAGCACAGACATACCGAGTTTCCATTATTCCAGCTTATCGGTGGCAGATATGCAAGAATTCGGAGATGTAGAAATGGAAAAATATTTCGCGGACATCAAGGGCTTCACCCCACCTCTGTTACCATATGCCCCCTTATGTGAAGACATAAGCAACGATGAAGCGGGTCCTTCATCGTTGAATAAGTTTTCCAAAAGGAAAGAATTGACACCGGTAAACTCCCCCAAAAAACAAAGGATGTCTACCACAAAAAGTGACGAAGTTGAGTCTAACGAATTTCCGTTGCTGAGAGGACTACTCACAAGACCTCTGGCATCGAAACAATCCGTCGATAGTCCGATTCCAACGGTAGTTCTATCTTCCGAAGATAGTTCACCGTCACCGGTAATTTTGGGAAGAGAGGTAGTGCAATCATCGGCCCCGGCTAACTCTCCCAAAAAACAGGAATCGGCCTCAAAAAATGACGGAGCCGGTTCCAACGAATTTTCGGTGTCCAGTGGGTCACCTGCAAGTCCCATCTCAGCAAAGCAATCCGTTGGTTTCACTTCTCCGAATCGATCGGTAGATCATTCTGAAGTGTTTTCTGGTAGAAGTTCATCGGTATCACCAATTTTGGGAAGTGGTAGAAGTGATGGCAGTGTTTGGTCACAAAATGCGGAAGAACAACATAAGAAAATCGTAGAT
The DNA here is from genome assembly GCA_958298965.1 of Chrysolina haemoptera. NCBI lineage: Eukaryota > Metazoa > Arthropoda > Insecta > Coleoptera > Chrysomelidae > Chrysolina > Chrysolina haemoptera. The sequence goes on along the minus strand of OY282585.1, from coordinate 16,320,576 downwards.
GTTTTTTCGGATTTTGTTAACAAAAAAGCCCGAGCATATCTAGAACATCGAGAAGCTGCTGCAAAGGTCTCTGACGTTCAGAAATCGTTGCTGGCGTACGATACGGAGCTCGAAGAAATAAAAAATCGAAAGGAGGAGTTGAAACGACAATTGGAAGAGCTCGACGGACGCCAGCAACGAATTATGGGTGACAGTAATCAGCTTAGGCAAAGTTTGCCAACGCTGAAGGCCAAAGCAATTAAGTCGCAGCTCTCGCTCAATCGAGAGAGCAGACGACTTAAATTGCTGCAGGAGAAGGTTAAAGTTTTTATGGAGAAATGAATATGTGCGTGTGTGTATAGGTGTGTTTGCGTGTGAATATGATCCTTTTTTCCGATCCCAATTCCCTCGATTATTGTATTATATATAATTAAGATATTTGATACGAAATTATTTAATAATATTTGAATGTATATTTTTCATAGGATAGATTAAATTTTAAGTACATGTTAGTTGAGTGTGTTCGTATTTGTATTAGAGTGTAAATAAAGGTTTGTGTTTTTTAAAGTAGAAGGGGGGAGGGGGTATATATTCATATCGTATTTGTATACATAATTGGTTTTTAATTATTGTAATTATTAAAATGAATATTATCATTAAATAATATTTGAATGTGTATATTTAATAAGATAGATTAAGTTTAAGTACATGTTAGTATGTTCGTATTTGTAATAAATCATAAATAAAAAAATAAAATGTTGTTTTGGAGGGGGGAGGAGTTGTTGGGGGGGGAAAGACCCTCGTTCCGAGCAATTCGAGAAAAAAAAAACTGGATACGTGGGTGAACTCGGATGGCCTCACACTAGGGCAGGGGTGGGGTAGGGGCTAATTAGGGGGGGGGTGTGGGGGGGGAGGGGAAATCAACTGCGCACAAGTCAGGTAACTGGTTTAGGTATGCGACCAAAACGGAACTTTTAGGAAAGTGACAGAGAAAAGTTATGCGCAGTGGGTGGCATTAACCATGCTACCATACATGTCTATGATTCTCTGTCATATATGCACTGAAAATGTTCTCCAGACTAGAAAACTGGATGCGCATAGGTTTTTTATTGAATATATAGGTGCGCAGTTGGATTCACTACTTCCGTTATGTATTATATTACATGGCTGCTGATAAAAATATCACAATTTTCAAAGAAATATTCCCTCTCCAACCAACTAAAATACTCAAGAAAGATATGAAGTGTATATGAGAGCATTTTTAACAACAGGGGAGTGTTCGAAAAATGAATTTTCATTACTACGCATTTCTGTAAGCTCCCGTTTGCGCATTAAACCAAAATGGAGCTATTTCAAAATGTGGGGTAAAAATGTATGCGCAGTTGAAGGTTTTGGTTATATTTTGATACAATTCATATACATCACAACGAGTTTTGGTTAAATACCAACTATAGCTAGAAATAATGGATGCGCACTAGTTTTTCATTAAACATTTTGATGCACAGATGGGTATGCCACTTTCATTTTAATATATTACATACACTTTTTTATCAGAAAATATATATCTCACTGTTTGAAAGTATATTTTGAAGCTGAAATACACCCAGGAAAGCGAATATGTTTTATATGTGTGTCTGAAAATATGTTGCAATAGATATAAGAAATTTCAGAGTATTTAAAAAAATCTCACATGTTTAGTTAGTGACATCAGACATTTCCAAACACAGTTTCTTTGAAATGTACACGCTAGTAGTATTTATACCACTTGAATAATTTTTTTGAGCTATTATTCACTATAGAGCTATCGATCATCAAATGAATGAAACATATTTTCATTTAAAATATATATTTCAGTCTTTTTTTCCCTATTATTATGCTATACGTTATACAAATCTAATATAAACACCCCGACTCAAAGTCTAAAAGTCCAATCGCATGCCTCTTCCATTCGGATAACCTCTTCCCCGCCATTTTCTTCAGACAATTGCGCCGGACACCACCAATGGCTTTGATCTGGTAAATTTTCCCAGTCCAATTCAATTGTTGAACAATCGCTGATGTCATCCGGCGGTTCGTATTCCTGAACAGAAACACGAGCAACACTTCCACACCGATGCACATCACTGGAACTGTCTGCAGGGCCATATTCCAGTATTCGGAAATTTGCAATCGCTCTGTAAAATTATATTTTTTTAAAACTTGTATTGCAAAACAGGCAAGTGTCAATTAGGCGCACTTGACAAACAGTCATTCCACAAGCCACACAGTCGTAATCGGGAATATTATTGAAGTCCGTTTTATAATGCAGATCTACATTGTTATAATGTCCACTATCGACTAATTCACTGTACAGCATGAAGCACTTGTGGCATAGAACCTTACGATCCTCGGTGGTTGTTACAACCATCCAGCATGAAATTATCGAATAATACATATTTCTACCGACATCCCTCACACTGTTTATATTTTTGAACACGCACCTATATTCACCATCTACATCAGGACCATCTTCGTACATCCCTTCATCCTCGCTAGAACCATCATCATCATCGTTAGCAGCAACTGCAATAGCTCCTTCTGCCGCAACATCTGCTTCTTCAACAACTTCCACTGCTGCAACTTCTTCAGCTATATCGTCCACTGCTGCAACTTCTTCAGCTATGTCATCGTCCACTTCTGCATCTTCTTCGACATGATTTATATCGATAGCCACTAGGTCTCGTAACACACTCATTCTATCATTTTGTTGAGCTGCCATTTCAATACGAACTACTCTGATATTTCAATGAAACTGATGCAGAGGTGGTATTCGTCCTCTCCTTATATGGTTTTTCCAATACTGTGAGGGGATGAAGGTCATTTCAAATTCGAAGGTCACCCGTTGCTCGAAGGTCGTTTGAGATGCGAAGGTCGTTTGGTGTTCGAAGGTCACTACATATTCGAAGGTCACTACATATTCGAAGGTCACTCCATATTCGAAGGTCACTACATATTCGAAGGTCACTCCATATTCGAAGGTCATTCAGTGCTCGAATGTCATTTGAAAGTCACTCAACATGAAGGTCACTGGACTTCAAGGCCTTCGGAGGATACCTAGGTGGAGGGTATATCGGATTGTATATAATGAGGGTCGCTGAATGAGGTGGATCATTCTATGCGATTCTTTATAGCACACAAGTTTCATCATTTCTAGATATGTCGACATCAAGAGAGTGGGATTCTAAGCCAAAAATTGCAGTGTATCCATTAGTGATTGATAAAAATTTGTCATGTCATAACTGTGACATTGCATGGCCACCGAGTTTTATCAATACCTGCACTGGATTGTGTCAAGAGTGTGAAAGAATAAACCCTCCGAAGACTCCAAAAAAAGGAACAAAACGGTTCGGTTTATGGACGGAATGCCGAAAGTGTGGTGAAAGAATGGACACCACAAACTTTGGTATTATTAGAGAAGACTGTAGGGATTGCAGAGCAGAGGAGACCTTGGATTTCCAGCGATGTACGAATTGTGACAGCTACCAAACAGACTGTTGGAAAAACCTATGCGAACAGTGTCGAATGGGGTTGACATTATGTGAATGTGTCGGGTTTTTTTTCAAAGACAGAATAGACCATCTGCTCAAATGCTGGTGTTTGAACGAAGATCAGAGAGCCGAGCGGGAAGAGTTGAGGAAAACCCATGTGGTTCCAATAAGGAGATACATTTATGAAGTGATTGAACATCAATAAACACTTTGTATGACTAACGAAAAATAAAAAATTGCACCAAGTATTGTTCATTTTTTATTCATTTATAGTAATGAGAGAAACATTATATCAACGATTTCACTATAAATATATAACTCATAAAATTCACATATCGAATTAATATCAGTTTATGGCTACTTGATGAAAAAATACAGATATTCAATTATACTATCGAACTTTCATCAATCCATGAGTTTTTGTCGTTGGGAAACCCAAGCCATTTCACCATTACTTTCCCATGATTCCTCCTCAAAATTTTTTCCACCAAGTAAATGTCGGGCTGCTTCGTTTTACTCAACTCCATTTCATAAAAACAGCCCTTTATTGGTTTCTTATCCATGTCTTCAAGCTCATAGGTTACAGGCATTGTACTATTTACCTTAACAATTTTAAAAAGTTCAGTTGTGAAATTTGCTGTATAACCTTTATCGAATATGCTCTTGTACTTGCTTATTCGAACTACGTCTCCTATTTTGAATTTACTTCTTTAATATTTCGCATGTATTTTGGCGTGTTTATACAAATTCAGTTTCGTGGATGATGTCACTTCAACGGGCTTCATTCCAATGCTGCTATGAATTTTATTGTTGTACTGATCCGTTATGTGCGGAAGAATTTTCAACCACTTGTGATGCTCTTGAACTGAAAACTCTTTATACAACCAACTTTTCAATGTCCTAATAACTCGTTCCGCAATTGCCGCTTTTTTAGTACTGAATGTCGAATAATGATTGATCAGATGTTTCGCCATCAACGAGGAAAATTTTGTATTATAAAATTCAGTGCCTTGGTCGGATTGCAAGTTCTTCGGTGTGTACTTTGCGTCTTTCAACACACTCTCCATTGCTGCGGTAACGGATTTTCCCGTTTTATTTTTCAGCGGTCTTGACCATACAAACTTTGAATAACAGTTTATTACGATGAGGATATATCTATAACCTTTATTTTCTTTTGCAAACAAATCCGAATAGTGTTTGTTATTTTTTTATTTATGATTTATTACAAATACGAACATACTAACATACTAACATGTACTTAAACTTAATCTATCTTATTAAATATACACATTCAAATATTATTTAATGATAATATTCATTTTAATAATTACAATAATTAAAAACCAATTATGTATACAAATACGATATGAATATATACCCCCTCCCCCCTTCTACTTTAAAAAACACAAACCTTTATTTACACTCTAATACAAATACGAACACACTCAACTAACATGTACTTAAAATTTAATCTATCCTATGAAAAATATACATTCAAATATTATTAAATAATTTCGTATCAAATATCTTAATTATATATAATACAATAATCGAGGGAATTGGGATCGGAAAAAAGGATCATATTCACACGCAAACACACCTATACACACACGCACATATTCATTTCTCCATAAAAACTTTAACCTTCTCCTGCAGCAATTTAAGTCGTCTGCTCTCTCGATTGAGCGAGAGCTGCGACTTAATTGCTTTGGCCTTCAGCGTTGGCAAACTTTGCCTAAGCTGATTACTGTCACCCATAATTCGTTGCTGGCGTCCGTCGAGCTCTTCCAATTGTCGTTTCAACTCCTCCTTTCGATTTTTTATTTCTTCGAGCTCCGTATCGTACGCCAGCAACGATTTCTGAACGTCAGAGACCTTTGCAGCAGCTTCTCGATGTTCTAGATATGCTCGGGCTTTTTTGTTAACAAAATCCGAAAAAACATCTACGATTTTCTTATGTTGTTCTTCCGCATTTTGTGACCAAACACTGCCATCACTTCTACCACTTCCCAAAATTGGTGATACCGATGAACTTCTACCAGAAAACACTTCAGAATGATCTACCGATCGATTCGGAGAAGTGAAACCAACGGATTGCTTTGCTGAGATGGGACTTGCAGGTGACCCACTGGACACCGAAAATTCGTTGGAACCGGCTCCGTCATTTTTTGAGGCCGATTCCTGTTTTTTGGGAGAGTTAGCCGGGGCCGATGATTGCACTACCTCTCTTCCCAAAATTACCGGTGACGGTGAACTATCTTCGGAAGATAGAACTACCGTTGGAATCGGACTATCGACGGATTGTTTCGATGCCAGAGGTCTTGTGAGTAGTCCTCTCAGCAACGGAAATTCGTTAGACTCAACTTCGTCACTTTTTGTGGTAGACATCCTTTGTTTTTTGGGGGAGTTTACCGGTGTCAATTCTTTCCTTTTGGAAAACTTATTCAACGATGAAGGACCCGCTTCATCGTTGCTTATGTCTTCACATAAGGGGGCATATGGTAACAGAGGTGGGGTGAAGCCCTTGATGTCCGCGAAATATTTTTCCATTTCTACATCTCCGAATTCTTGCATATCTGCCACCGATAAGCTGGAATAATGGAAACTCGGTATGTCTGTGCTGTGAATTTGTTCAAAATCCAAATATTTCGATTGGTCGGTTGCTGTTTGTTCGGGTTTCTGTATCCTAACATCACTTAATATATTTATTTTTTGAGTCGAACAACCAGCAACCGAATCTTTATTTTTATCATCAACCGCGTCTCTAGTCTTTTCGTTAACCGCGTCTTTATTTTTGTCAATATTAATTGTACTAAGATATGCTAACGTTGCCAGCATACTAACAACCGACTTTCCACTATCCTGAGAATTGGGACTTTTATTACCTTTCATTTCGGTTATCCAATCACACCACTCTTTCACAATATCAATAAAAGCACGACTCACAACTTTACCAGTGGGAAGAACAGGGTACAATGATGCATCATGCCACCCTCTAGTTTGAGTAACCTCGCACATCCCCTACTCCGAAATTGTACAGAGCCTGCGCACAGGTAGAGATATTGAAAAGAGACCACTACAAGGCCAAATTCTTTTGGGTCACCTTCATACACCCTGATCGTTCAAAGCAAAGGAATGCGGTACAGGTACCCACGCCTCGCTACCTGCTGCTAGACAAAATAAGGAATGCGGCATAAACTCGCATTCTTCAAGACTAGACCACTCAAACACAGTATGGTCGATAAGGACCTAAGGAATGTACATCGGTACAGTTTTTTCAAAACGTTGACTACAACGAGACGAAAGAATGTTATTTATAATGTCTATTCAGTCTATACATACACGTTAAAATTGAAAATATCTATTCATTCAATATGTGGATGCTATACAATATATTTTGAATATTTTTATGCTACACTATGAAATTAACATATATGAGTAGAAACAATTCGGAAATGTAATTTCAATATCGAATATTCATGCTTCGAAAATTGTGTTTTTTTTTTCTTTCGATATGAGATATTTCTGGATTATTCTCCAACATATAAGTGGAACCGTTTTTCAGTACCTTCTATGTCAAAATATAGGTTGGCATAAAAAAAAGGAAAGGAAAATATATGATATGAAACGTATCAAATTATTGGTTCAAATATTCGTGAAAACAGTTTCATAGCCAATTGTAGATGAATATTCCCTTTTCACGCTATCGGATGAATAATATAAAATTTGTTGAATGATAATTAAGGATTTGCGTTCGCTTACTTCGACTTATTCTGCTTCCAGTAATGAAATCAGCAAATCCAAATTGTTGACAGGTTGTGAATTATTATGAATCGCAGATTCCACAATGTTTGAACACCATAACAGATTTTGTTCGGGGTCCGTTTGATAAAATTCAATATCGTTGTGGCCCCACGGCAATGTTTTTGTGGTATTGGGTATAATGAACCGCTTGTCGTCATGGTGTGACAAAGCGACTTTATTTTTCATTTCAGTAAATATGTCGTGGGTATCACTTTTGAAACTATTCATTTTTCTAAGTATGGAACCACCCTTCTCAACAATATTTTTATAGTCACTTTCGTGCAATTGTTTGATAATGACTGACTTTTTGACGCCTTTGGCTTTCTTCAATTCATTTTTAACGGACTGAACAAAGTAAGCTTTGGCCCCAGTACCATAAAAACTGATAATGGGGTCATTGGGAAATTCATCTTTCATATTCCCCAGAATGGGTTTTGTAACAGGAATGCCAAAATCGTTTCCGATGTTATAATTGGAGGTATCGAATCTTTCTATATTTTCGATCATGAATTCGTAAAAGTTTTTATTTGCTATTTTCAATATAAAAGAATCTGTATCTGTGTACAGTAGTGAAGCGTCATTTCCAAAATTACTTTTTATGCATTTGTAGTAAAAATCGTACATTACTGTTTTTGATAAATCCAATATACTAAATCCCAAATAAAGTGGTTTATCGTAACACACTCTTACTTTTCCCATATGAATAGCGACAAAATTTTCTGTAAATATTGAACATGTTTTGAAATTTGGGTTGGAAATCAGACAATTAGCCCCCAATGACCTTTTTATATTCTCCCAATGAGTAACCAGTTTAATTTCCCTTCTATTTTCCACATTTTCCAGAGTTTTTCCATACACGGCATTGTTCATTAACTTGAAAAATTGTTTTTCGAATTTATTCAAAGCTTTATTACGCATTTTTGTATTCAAATCGATATATTTCTTAAGCCATGACGATTGCCGAAATTTCAAAACCCTATGTGTTTTCATAACCATCAATCCGTTTTCTATAGCTTGTTGAAGAGTTCTATAATGAACGATATAGTTTTTTTTATCTGATAAGTTCGGTATCAACTTGCAAATATTGGATTTTGAACCTGGTGGAATTATACTTTCGACTAGGAAAGGTAAATCCGAATGAGAATCATGTAATTCTTCTGGATAATGAATGTCCACTTCAAAAACATAACCAAAAGGAGAATCAGCAGAAATACTCATAACATCCAAATCCTGTATTTCACTGGGTGTCAACCAGGTGAATCCACCAATGGGCAAAGGTTGAGACATGCTATGACCATACAAATTTGTTGCATCCAAATACGATATGTAAGATACGTCTTTTTTGGTATCGTAGTTAGGTAGATATTCATTGTTTGCGACATGCATTCGGTCACTACATTGACTTATTCCACCACGTATACCTTTCTTGAAAAAATGTATCATGTCAATATCAGTCAAAAGCTCCAATTCAACTTTTGTGTATCTCAACATAGCGTCCCAAGATAAACCTGGGGCGGTATAATATTGGGCAGGATCCAATTTATAAGTGTTCAAACAAATCCTCCGAAAATTCTCGAATGTATCAGTTAACAGTAAAACATCCGATTTCAAGTACAGATCTGAATATTCTCCCAAACTTCGACATTCAAATAAATTCCATACCCGTTGTGCCCTATCATAGCATTCATCTGAAATTTGTTCGTCATTTAAGTTATCATAAAATTCTTCTTTCGATGGTAGATGTGTGATATCTAATTTTTCCATACAATCTACGAAACTGTATGGAAATACACCTTTCTGTTTCATCAACTGAAACTTTTCGACATCCGGAAAAAACTTTTTAGTGTCTATGAATTGATCTTCTACTAAATTTGCACCGAGATTCTGAAGTGACTCCGAAAGAAATTTATAGCTATCAATGAACCTTAATTTCATGAAATTATTCTTCAATTTTCCATCTTTACCCAAATAGCTGTGTGTGAAAAGATGTTTGGTGAATGAAATGTATTTTTCTTTGGTTTGTGGAATGACATCAACTCGATCGCCCTTGTCGAATAATTCCTTGATGAATAAGTGGCAATCATATCCGCTCATATTATGACAAATAATTGGTATAAAATTTGGAAGTTTGAAATTCAAATTACATTTAGAATGAGCTGCACCAAATCTCTTTTTTCCGGTCAGGTGACAATGATCTCTCACTTTGACATCACCATCTTCGAATATATTATCACATATGCCACAAGTCTTTGCATCAGAAAATTCTTTTTCTTCTGTCTCAGATAATTGACCCATTGGAACAACATTTTTTAGATGTTTATGATATATATTCTTTAAATCGTTTTGAATATTTGAGACGAATACTTTTGCAGTATCGACCCCTCGATACGAAACAAATTTGTCGAATTTTTCATTGAAAGAACATTTTATGTAGTATGCAAACGAGTATGGTTCATGAATGTGAGTTCGGTTGGTGTAAGAGCAATCTGGATTCGGTTGACAAGAATCAATTGGTTTCAGAATTGACTCAAAATCTGCATAAACGACAAACGGAACTTTCATCTGCTTTTCGATATTCACAAATTTCAATATATTTTCAGGAATGTATTTACCGAACTTGTCGATTTTCAAATTTTCAGAAGGTGTGGTTGTACACACATGATTGCAGTCATTTAATTGATGCTGGGTCAATGATTTTCCGTTAGCAAAATATAATAAACAACCATCACAAAAATATTTTTTATGACCATTGGCAGAAATTTGGCTAGAAACTAATTTTGACAAATCCTTAATCCAACAATAATGATTTTTTCCCGTTTCATTACTGATAAGTAAAAGATTAACATGCCTGGTGAGTCGTTGTCGTGAATAATGTAGTGGACCTACAACTTCATATTTCATTTTAGATTCCTCAAATTTTTTTTCCAACCCATATACATTTATAGAGCAATCATTGGCAACTTCGAATTTTGAAATTCCACTTAATTTCATCGGAAAATCTATACCTGATACATTCAGCACTGATTGAAAGGGTGGATAAGAAGACACTTCGGAAACCCTACGATCCGCCGGGTAAAGTGCTGATACCACAGCCCATGCAAAACAATAGTTATCCTCATTTCGCACATTCACCACACCTTTTTTCGACTCGATATAATCTGGCAGCTTTATATAGGAACACGCACCAAGAGGGCTATACTTGTTCACATTCATTTCTGTGAACATGATTTTCTTCAGGCTCCATCCTGCAATAGAAATGATTTTACATTCAAGGTATGAATATTGATTTTTGGGCAATTTATATACCTGAGTCACGATCTTCGAATTCTGTACTTTGTGCCGTTATTGTGTTGATGAATTCATCCAAAACAGCATTAAGATCCATGGACTGGTCAACTATCTGGTTCGGAGAATTGAAACACTTTACCTCGGATAATTCCTGGGTCTGCAGAATATGTGAGCTGAATAGTTCCATATTTACTTTCACCGCACTATGTATCTTCAACACACCTTGCAATAATGAAATCATTTTCTGTTTGTATGCATCAAAAAATGTTTTGTAATCCATATAGTTACTACCGCTCCCAATCCTATAGCTAACTATTCTACATTTGAAAGCACTTTTGATAATTTGCACGTCTTCACCCAATTGAATGCAAGAATTGGATCTGTGTTCGAGTGTTCTTCGATGTGAAACCATCTGACCCATTGGAACTGGTTTATTACAACAATCACAGAACTGCATATCGTTTTGCGATATGGGGCTCAATTTAGACCGTTTACTAGATGGCTCACCTGTCACCGCTGTACAGGATTGCACTTGATGGCGATGTAGATTATCACTGCGAGTAAAACTTTTTCCACAATTGCAAGTATACATTTTGCTCGATTATCGGCTATTCAGAAGGAACATGAGGTCTGAAACTCGTGTTTCTTTTTATATTAGTGGTTGAGGTGGAAGAGAGGGGATAAGTTCACTTGCCCTCAAGGACATTTGTATTCATGGCTTCCTTTAGTTACATGTCAAGGTTACCATTCCCCAGGGTCATCGAAACTCTCAAGGTCACCAACCCTCAAGGTCACTAACCACCAAGGTCACTAACCACCAAGGCCACCATCCCTCAAGGTCACCAACCCTCAAGGTCACCAACCCTCAAGGTCACCAACCCTCAAGGTCACCAACCCTCAAGGTCACAAATCGTCAAGGTCGCCAACTCTCAAGATCACCAACTTTCAAGGTCATTCACTGGGCAAGTGAACCTCTGAAGGCTATTCTCCAAGGTCACTCTCAAGGTCAGTGGTGGGGGGAGGTCCAGGATTGGCATAAACCCCCTACTTCCGCTCGTACTCGCTCACCCCGAATGTTAACACGTCTTTACATTCCTCGTTACTTAAATAACTTTTTCCACCCTACAATAATAATAATACTACTTAGTGCAAGGCCTAAAAGGGCCCAGCACTTAGCCACACACAATGACTCTCGAATACCCTGAATCTAAACTTAATCCACCTTTCATTCAAATTTCAATTTCGTTATTACGTGCGATCATTTATGATTCCTGATACTAGAAATTATTTACCAAGTAACTTGGGCGTGAATAATAATTGTTTATCAAATGTAGATTTTGAAATAGAGGATGATTTGAGAATTATCTCATTACAAGACATAACCTTTCTCGACAATATCATCTGCGGCTAGAAGACAAACTAAAGTCGCTATTTTCCTTCGTTCAAAATAACATTTTGGGAGGTGTTCATGTATAATTAGTGTCCTCCGAAAGGCATACTGAGTAGTCAATATGTATGATGGGCACATCTGTAAGAAATCACACTATCCTTGTATTCTTTGTTTTTCAGAAGTAGTACGAAATTTGAATTTTACTCAAAATCGCATATTTAATTTCAACAGGATAAGTTCATCGTATGATTATTTTTGTTGTTGCAAATCTACAGAAAACAGGTGTTTTAGAAAATTCGTCCAATATTGGGAACCGTTGTCCGCCGAACGTCAGATGACCGGAGCAGAGCCACAATAATACTGGAACTGCCGGATGGAAGAAACTGTGTAATTTCGAACAGCGGTTTTCAAAATTTTCCGAATTTTTTAAAAAAATTGAAATTTTCACAATTTTTCTTCGAATTTTTCACTCCTGCCATTCGTTATAAAATGGCATTATACACACGTTCTTTACGGGAGTGCAGAGGTTAGGTTACACAATGTATATTTTACCTTCATTAGTATTATGAAAAATTGATTTGTTCACCATTGACTTCCTGGCACATAAAGAAAAGATTTTAAAATTCGCTTCATACATTTTACCATGTTTTTTTCCTATTTTTTTTTCTTTAATTATTATCAACTCGTTTCTTTTACTTATTTCTGTCCAGGTGGAATTTTGTAAATGATTTTAAACTAACTTCCCAATGAACTAGATACTCGAAATTTGGACCCAAGCTCAGAAGTGAATGACAATGCAGGAAAATATGAAAAAAACTAAACCAAAAATAACAATGATGATGTGAATCTTTGAATCTCGCGAAGGCTCTAACGATTTGGATCAAAGTTTCAATTTGTATAAGGATTTGCTTTATGAGTCCATCTCTTTAGTCATCTTTTCTAAAAAAACGCGATTTCACTTATAATAATAATAATGGTATGAATTTTTTGATATCGGAAACGGCTTTAACGATTTGTAAAGATGAAGTTTCGCACTTTAACCTCATCAATGTAGACGTCCTTCTTAGAGAAACATGATTTCACTAATAATAATAATAAAAATGTGAATTCTTGGATCTCGAAAACGGCTTGAACGATTCGGATTATATTTTGTATTCAAAAAAGGTTTTGCTTTCTAAGTTCATCTATATAGGCGTCTTCACTGAAAAAAAAAGCCATTCAACTGAAAAAACGCGATTTCACTTATAATACATGGTGTCAAGAAATCCATTGCCAAATTCCATATTGCTACAATTCTTCCTCCACTGGTGGTTCAAGTTTTTCAGTGGTTACTGGCCTATTTCAATTAGGGGCTGTTATCATAAATTCATGTTCAATTCTACGTTGCATTTAGTACTACTCATAATACTTTTCTATCTGCCTGTTGATAATTGTTGAGTTTTCGAGTATAACACCAGAGACTTTCCAGAAAATACACAGTGCAGAATACCAAAAGCCTTTTTTATTGAAAAATTGTACAACTTCGAAAGTTATATGACGTTTTTTGGAATACAACTGACAAAACTGTTTACAAAACAAAAATTATATAAAATAGTCGATCAAGCAAAAAAAACCTAAGAAACAATCAAGTACGTTATTTTGAAAATCTCTACAATAACTTGTAAAAGGGTACTTTCAAAGAATTCGAATGAGTTATCCTCCCATGCCATTTGAAAAAGTCTTTCAAAATGGTGCCCGACGCCATTTTTAAAGATAGACATTGTTTGTTTTCAAAAATAAGCATAAATGAACTATTTGAAAAACAATTGATTTCGAATTACAAATTCCAATCCTTTCAGAAGTCAATAGTTGAGATGGGATTACTTTCTGGACAGATTGTATAGTACTATATAGTAACATTCAATATTTCATTTCATTTATTGCCACACTTATGATAGCCATTATGTTAGGTGTGATCTGATGTATGAGTAACAATTCTATAGATGTATTTTGCGAAAAATCTGTATATACCGGTTGAGTTTGAGAGATTGCGCACCCTATTTTGGACAGAAATTATCTGATTCAAATCACGACAATTTAGGGGGCTATTGAAGAACTAAAATATGATTGTTGAGATAAAAACGAATTCTGTATCAGTTTAGGTTTCGCCGAAAACGGTCTTGAATTGAGTTTTTAAATAGAACACCTTGTGCATTCTCACATTTTTGAAATCTAGAGCCAATTATGAATTTAACCAATTTTTTTTTCAGTTTTGTTGATTTTCACATGTGAAATGTTCTAATCCTATGCCATATTGTCCAAGAAAATAATATTATCAATTTGAATACACTAATTTGCCGACAGCCGGTGTTTGAAGGTGGCAAAATCACTTTTTTCGAGTACCTAGTTTTTCATCTCATAGAACACTGTGTATATCAGTTATTCCATTCTTAATATCATTCCGAGAGTTATCACTATCATGTAAAAAATAAATTACCAAAAACTAGTGCGTCCGCTGGACTAAAACTAAAAACTCAGATAAAAAATCATTTTTCTACCAACGTCAAAAAATGACAAGGTTCGCGCATTGACAACCTTATTGGTTACCATGACACCGTGCTCAAAGTATAATGCGTAAAATACCTATTTCTCACACTGTATGTAAACTATATGGGATTCATTTCTATTTCAATCAAGCAAAACTCCATTTATTTCTGAATGTTTAACGATAATTAAGTGAGGATTTTCAACACTTTTCGAATTGTTACAAAATTATATACTACATACCTAATTTTATTTTTTGATGTTTGTAGAAAAAATTTGTTTTCATCTCGTGAAATACTTTGGTGATTTTTTTAAGTCGTCTGCGCCTCAAAAATAACTATTAATATACCTAAACAATAAGGATTATTGGCCACTTTGTACTATCACTTTTATAAACTCATACTTTGGGAGAATGTAAGAACAGTGATGGTGCTGTAGGTTTTCCGAGTTTTCCTGCAGCTGAAAAGTGAATACGCCACCAAAAATCAGTAAGTCGCCCGGAGCGCCACGGCAAATAATAATAATAGCCGTCCTCTACCCGCACAGGCCATGCCTTTGGGTACACTCTACGAGTGTTTATGAGGGAGTATTATTATTATTATTATAGTTGTGGTTAGTATATTCGTTTTTTTGAATGTGTTTTTTGTGGTTAATTGGTATGTATGCCAGAAATTACACTATCCATGTACCTAGTCATTTTTTTTAGAAGTAGCAAGAAATTTTAATGTTCCCCAACATCGCACAATTGAATTCAACATAAGTTCAACGTATGATTATTTTCATTGTTGCAAGTCGTCAGAACACAAATGAGTATTTGGATCTTGGTTAGTCCAACGGCCACACTACTATATGGTACATTTTTAATCATTTTCAATTCTAAAAATAATCCATACATTCGATTCATATTCTTCCAAACTCGCTGTTATACAGGGTGCGCCACAAAGAAGCCATTTCAAAAAGAATAGATAACTGAAAACAAGCGATTTTGCCTCATTCAAACACCGGCTGGTAGCAAAGTTTTGTAATCAAAACACTTATTTCATTTCTTCGAGAAATTAATCAAAAAATTTCAAAAAATCAAAAAGTTAATTATATTTAGAATTTACTCTAAATTTAAAAAATTTGGAAATATACCTACAAGGTGCATTATTTGAAAAACTCAATTCAAGACCGTTTCCGTCGAAAAAAATCATGTGTTAGTTTTTCAATGGCACCCTAAATTTTTTTGATTGGTATCGGATCATATTATGTCTCAAAAATGGGGATGCGCCATCTCTCAAACTCACCCGGTATGCTATAGTTTTTTTTCATGACGGATGCTTAAACTATTGTCATTGGTTCCATAATGTCTTCACACTTCTTTGTGGGAAACTTGCTGAAATAATCGAAATGTGCCAAATTTCATTTACCTTTTTTTTATTTCAGGATGAAATTATTACTTCTCATCATACCTTTCCTTGTAACAGCTTCGGCTCAAATCACTGATGTGAAGGATTGCAAATGCCCCAAGGGTTCGTATGCAAAACTAGAAGGTACAAATGGCTTCAAATGCTATGGAGTTATATTGAGTGTCATCCTGCCCTGTAACACACCGATAAGACCAGATTGTGAATGCTCAAGCCCCAATGGAGACAGTATTCTCCATGACACCGGAACTGTATGTAGCCATTCTGATGCAGAAGGAAAGATCAAGCAGTGGGAATGTGAGAACAAGGAAGAATGGGCTTCATTTTTTAAGGATTATCCAGAAGAAAAAATCAAATATGAGTAGTAGTATTAGAAATTGTTGTTTATTTGTTTAGTTATTTGAATAAAGTGTTTTGTGCCATAGGTGTTTCTGCTGCCTTGAATAAATTAACTGAAACCAGAGATGTACCGAGCACAGACAAAAATTGCTTCGAGCACTAAGCACTTAGCACTCTTGAAAAGTGCTCCGAAATCTCGAGCACTAAGTACTTTTATTTATGAAATGCTCGCGATTACCAAGCACTTCCAAAAAGTACTTAATCCCAACCAGAGAGCACTAAGCACTAAGCACTTCTCAGAATGTTAAATTATCAAAAAAAAATTAGGTAAGTGAAATTTATTTGAACAAGTAAGATTTTCACAAATAATTTTACAACGTAACATTTAAAGCTACGCTGTACAGTAGAGCGAAACATGTCATGATGTAGTATAATTTGTTGTGATCTTGTCGTGTTCGATCAAGTTTTAGTAACTTATATTTCTAACAGTCTGAGAAGTGCTATGGACATCCATCAAGTACTAACTGAGTGTATATCATATATTATTTGATCTAGTTACCCCACCGCGTAATTTAGTCAAATATAGAAACCTAAGACTGGAAAAGATACTCAGCGTCACTCAGTGAGTCTCTCAAGAGGCCGGCAACTGAAATACTTACGAGACATGGAGATCCTTGAGAGGGCAGTAGACAAAATGGACAAGGCAATAGTCGAAGCCTACGAAGAAGCCTGCCCCTAAAAAAGGCTGAAAATAACCAAACGGTCTAGTGGAATGAGCATCTAAAAATTCTCAGAGGTAGGGTACGGAAGCTTTTCAACAGAATAAAATACAACCAAGATTTGACCACACACAAGACTAAACTCACGCAGTACAAAAAGGAAATTAAAAAGGCCAGAAGAAAATTATGGGCGATATTCTGAAAAGAGGTATCAGATACCCCTATGTGCTCAATAATCTATAAAGTTTCAGCCAATGAAGGTACTGTAAACCGAGTAGATGTCTTGAAAAAGAACGACAATGCCTATACTACAACTTTCCGGGAAAATGGCTCACAGAAGCACAATTTCCAGCCTCAGTAAAAATTCTCAATGGCCAGTCAACAGTAGATAGCACCAGACTCAAGTCAAACAGGCGAACAGCTTCAGAATGGAGGTTTGCTACGGAAATATCGAGACCAGATAGAATCAGGTGGGCTATCAGTAAATTGAAACCATACAAATCCCGTGGAGTAGATGGAATATACCCCATATTTATCCAAAAGAGACAGAAAATACTCATTCCATTCCTGTGCCGTAAATTCAAGGCTTTCATAGCACTACGACATATACCTACGATGTGGCAAGAGGTGAAAGTCCTATATCTCCCAAAATAAAAGTAGATAGAATAGGCGACAAGACACCCAAGGCATATCGTCCCATTAGTCTAATGTCTTTTCCGCTCAAAACGTTGGAAAGGCTGATAGATAGATACATAAGAGATGAGATACTACAAACAAGCTTGCTTGACGAACGCCAGTATCGTATCAACCAGGCAAGTCAACAGACTTACACCTCAACAGGCTACTAATGAAGTCCTTGAAAGAGATAGCCATTACAACATTTAGAGACGAATTGACGAACTAATTGAGAGGCTATCTTCCAGAGGCTTTCATTGCCTAGGATATGCCGACGACCTCGCAAAAGGCAAATTCAAACTCAAACTAGACTGTCAGATGAGTTGATTGAAACTGCTTCAATGACGAGCAAGAGTGAAAATGTCATTAAATAGTCAATAATAGTTTTGAAGTGAAAAAAAGTGGGTGTTTGCTGAGTCAGCAGAAATACGCCAATATTTATTTGGCGTTTGAGCCCGAACTGTTTATCAAAAAAACTTAACAGTAGAATTCGTAGAAAATTTTATGTTCGTTCATTTTGAATGAAAAAGTTATTTACGAAAAAATGATAGTTTTCGAGTTATAAGCGAAAAACTACAAAGAAATTAATTTTTCACCATTTTTTGCATTTTTTTTTATTTTCCGTCAAGAAATGTTATAATCAAACTACAGATTCGGATAAATCAATTCAAAAAACGTGTGACTAACCCAAACTTTACAATACAAATTTACTGAATTAACAGGCAAAAACTTGTCAAAATGAGAAAACTCCAAAAAATGTTTGGGCATCGGAACAGATGTGTCCCAATTTGGCCTGTTTTACTGCCAGCTATCAAGCAGTAGCGGAAATGAAGAAACAGAGCGAGCGAGAACTGTAATTAAGAGTCCTACGAGTTCGTTAATACATGCAGGACACAAATATCTCCAAGAGCGTTTGCCGAAGAATGGGTGGGATAATGGTGACCCAATACCATATAAAAGTTTTCAATTAAAAATTATAGAATAACTTAAAATTTTAACATTTTTGCTGCTATTTGATATGCAGCTCGTAGGACAAATTTTGTTCCCAACACGTGTGTTAGAATTTTTAAATTATTCGATATTTTCTGGAAATCTTTCATCAATGTTTTCAAGGCAACATATTCACTTTGAATATTTTACCAATATATGCAAATGATATTGTACCAATATCATAAAAATATTTTGGGGCCAATATTGATTTCTCAATATTTCACTAATATTATTTGTATAATGTCCAAGTAATATTGTGCCAATATCCGCAAGCAAAAACCCATCTGACCTTCGCTCCGCATCGTTCGTATACTGTAGTTGCGTGCGGAAAAGTAATACTTTGCTCATTCGTCAGGAAAATGAATATATCAATGCTAATACAGAGTTAGTAAAACTAACAAAATCTGTTTCCTCATTGTAGATGGATAGTATTGGGCATCTAACCGTAGTTTTCAAGTCGGGATTAACTTCTTCCCATAAGGATTGTCGAAAAGGTACTTTTCATCAAGAACAACTTTTGTCATCAAACGAAAAATAATGAAAAGGTGTTCCATCTGGTGCCCACCCAATTGAACACACGGTATAATATCCACCTCGCGCCTTACGACCATACACAACACACTGTATACATTTCCTTATTATACCGTTATTTGCTCTTCGTTCGATTTTTATTATATAGTTGAAATATAATACAATTTATTGAGTTCGACGAGTTTCTTGTGAATTATATGAATATACAGAAGAACGCTGTACATTTTAATCTTTATTTACTTGCTAAACCAGTTAAGGTTTTGCTCGAACGGTACTTTTCTCATCGATTCTTCCAGTTGTGATTCTAGAAGTGAACTGAGGTGATATAGGTACCAACATCAAGAAACGTAAGTTTTTGTACTCGTTATTATTGGAAGATGTACCTATCAGTAACTACCTAATATAGTATGTGTAATATCAGAGATTATAGAGGTCTGACAAAATTTTCAAAATCAGCCGTTTTCCCTGAATCGGGGAGAGTTCAGTAACCTATGTCCTTGATAAAGAAAAAGAGATGATAGTTATCGATAATTCCTTCTCTGATGTCAGGGTGGCCAACGAACATAACTGATGTATTGACAATGTCAAACACTCAAAAGTTATACCGAAATCAAAGCGTCTTCGATAATTTGCTCTTTGTTGTGGTAATTATTATACAGTCAGAGTTCTCAGCCAACTCTGATATGATAACCAATAACAACAGTACCTAAGTAATGAACAGCGATGATACCATGCTGCTTTTTGAAGTCTACATTATTATTTTTGGGAAAAAATTCAGTGAAGTATGCTTAAAATAATTCATACAGCATGTTCCAAATCACGTCGGTGCCATTGCCAACTCTGTTATTATTGATGATACGAAAGTTAAGGGGGCGAACAAATAGCATTTTCAGTGACCATCTCGATGCTGAAACGTGTTCTAGAATTATTTAATGAAATGATCCCAGGTAGCACCTCATGTTGGCTGAATCTTGTTTTCATATTGGGCCAATATGGATATATTGTAAATGTAAAAATAATAGTGAACCAATATGGGTTCATATTGGAAAAACAATATTTATATTGGTGGAATATTGGCTCAACCTGTTCTGAATGTATATTGTTTCATGAAATATTGGGTCAATATTGGTTTAATAATTTTCTCCAATGTCGATAGAACGATATTGCCTACATATTGTTTCCAGCATCTAGCTCCGGTATTGCGATTTCAATAGTACCCTCATATCGATTTTAGAGATAAAAAACAATATTGTATATTCAAATTTGATAGCACATTGGTGAAATATTATTAAATACATATTCTAAAAATTATATTGACCCTATATTGATTGAGATTGTTACGAAAACCTTACGCCAATATTTGAAAGACAATATTGACACAATATTACAAAATACATTTATCACTAGGATTGAAATTTGAATATTGGTCGAATATTCAAAAAACAATATTGAAATGAATCATGATTAAACTTGTTGAGAAACAGCTAGGTGGCCCCAAATATGGAACAACAGCTGAATCAATAACATATATTAAATAAGGCTTCTCACAATGCGTCTACAAGTCAATCTACTCAGTGGTAAATTGAAGTAGAAACGAAATTGTAGAATTTTCAAATTATTCGACATTTTCTGGAAACCTTTCATCAATGTTTCCAAGGCAAAATATTCACTTTGAATATTTTACCAATATATGCAAATGATATTGTACCAATATCATTCAAATATTTTGGGGCAATATTGATTTCTCAATATTTCACTACTATTATTTGTATAATGTCCAAGTAATATTGTGCCAATATCCGGATATAATTATAATTTTATCTCGCCAATATTACATTTAATATTTTACCAATATTATTCCAATGTAAGTATGCTACAGTGATATTGTACTAATATCGCCTAACATTTTGAGGCCAATATTGCTTCGATAATATTGGACCAATATTATTTTTTAAATATTGGACCAATATCGCCGAATGTTCACATTTTTTTTTCTCGCCAATATTATTATTTGAATATTTTGCCAATATTTGGGATATTTTTTTATGTATTTCGTATTAAGATCATATCTCGGATCATATTTTAAATATGAATATTCTTGCTTGAGTTGAAAAATAAGGCAGTTATTTGGATAAAATTTGTCAAAATTATATTCCTTTTGTTATGTGCATACTCCGGCAAACTTCTCGGTCTATAACTGAACTCCTATCATTTGTTAATGATAAAAATAATCCAGTTTTGGTAAAGTTTGTTAAATGGATTTAATGATAATGAAGTGAGTTTGCGTCTGTGATATAAATAAATTGGGAAAAATAAGCGGCTTAAAGACATATGTGAGAATTCTAGAAAAAAGATTTTTCTCGTGCAAGATTTGAACGCACGACCTCTGGATTGCCGGTACAGTGCTCTACAAACTGAGCTAACAAGAAGACATGCGTTCTACTGCATATTCTCCTAGGAGAAGGCGGTCTCCCGATAAGCAGTGGAACGCATGTCTTCTCGTTAGCTCAGTTGGTAGAGCACGCAATCCAGAGGTCGTGGGTTCAAATCCTGTACGAGGGGATTTTTTTTCTAAAATTCCATCATCTGTCTGTAAGACGCTAATTTTTCCAAATGGATTTAGTAATGTTCAAAAACACTGCCTTTTTGATGAACTATAAAAAATTGGGGAAAACATTTTTGTCGCATAGTTGGCTGTTTTTGATTCCGGACAACTTCTTTCAATAAACGTCTTTGATAAGATCGAAAATAAGGTTAGTTTACTCCTGATCCAAATTGCTATTTTTTGTTCTCCCCGTACACCGTTTGAAAATTCGGAATTTTGATAACTCAAATACAAGTTTACCGCAATTCAACTTTAATGATGAGTCAAATTTTCTGACAAATGCATAAGAAAAATGTTTCCCATATGGTGCAAACTTTTTGAAAGTCACTGTGTTAGTGACGTAGTAGTAGTGGTAGACGTAGACCTATAACTGATTATTTTATTACTATATTGCCCTTATTTCTTTCAAATATTAGAAAGTTTTGTGAAAACTAACTCTGTCGATGTGAATGCCAGAGATAATTAAATTTGCATGGTGTGAAAACTCTGTTGGATATTTTGTTATAAACAGTTATACCTTTGAATGCGTGACTGCAGACTATATTATGAAAAATTCATCAGAAACATATTCATTCGAAAAATCTCATCCATTTATTTCTGACAAGCAAACTAAAGTTGTTCAACTGCCAAGTTATTCCAGTATTCAGAAATTCATATAAAATCATTTCAACCTCTTTCAGAAAAACTTCACCCCTACCAATTTCAAATTTTTAAATATAGATGAATATTTCAAAGTACCTATTCTAGATCATTTTGAAAATTTAGTGATCGGACGTGTGCTAGGCATATGGAAAATTATTTTTTTTTTGTGTAAAAAAATATATTTTTTTTCAATCTCTCATTAATGTCATTTTAACACATTAACAAGTAGGAACAATCTAATAGTGAAAAACCAAAGCCATAAGGTTTGAACGTCCTTAAAGGATGGAAATAAGGGAGCCATCTTGTAAAGGAATACTCGGTCGCTGACGCATTTTCTCGCTTATGGCAATCGACAGAATGAAATCTGATATCGTTAGGAACCCGACAGAAAATTCCCATAAGCCAATCAGCTGTTTAAGTAAATTTTCCGGCCGGAAAATTTTGGGAATTTTTTTTTTCATATGCCCAACACACGTCCGATCAACACTGACATAATTTTCAGTGGTTAAAATCCCTGAAACGAGAAAATGAGTCAGCAAAATATATCATTATCTGATGGTGTAATACGCCAAGACAATTTTTGAGATCATAGTGTTGGGGATGAAAACATACTGTCGCCTTCAAGCAGGCAGCAAAGTATCGATGCGCGATGGTTGAAAAATGAGAACCCTGAGAACAGATCGGAATATGTTGATAGGCCAGTAGAGATAGACAGGAAAAATCGATAATTTAAAAATAATCCCAAAAGTTTTCAAACTTTGGTCAAATGAATGGTACATCGAGGAAGTAATAAATCTCAGTTTGCAACCTTTTTCGAAGTACGTAACCTTGTCAAAATGGCAATTAATTGAATTTTGATGTATCCTCGTTGAGCAAATTCCAAAAGTTCTGCAAACTTGTATTAGTATTGAACATATTTCATATCACGAATCAAGTTTTCAATCAATTCAAGTGAACAGAATTTTTTTTTATCCACCCATAATGTTTTTCTTTGATATGCCATAAGAGATAATACCAAAAGTTCTGCAATTTGTAACCTTGTACACGATCCGGAACTTCATGCAATTTTGAAAAATTTTATTAATTTACAAATTATATTTTTGCAAATTGGATGAAGTTCCGGAACGTATACAAGGTTGCAAATTTGTGACTGTGTCAGAATAGATATTATCAAAATTTGCAACACAGTTTCAAAACTTTTGTAATTATTTCGAGACCACCTTGATAAAAAAAACTGACCTCTAATTGAATAAATATATGTTCCGGTCAACGTAAATTATAAACAAGGTATTGTTATACTGGAAGAAATGTTCAGAAGAACCAAGAAGGGAGGATTTTTCGTTCAATTTATAAGTAAAATATAGTGAAAACTAACGATATTCTAATATATTCAGCTGAATATGGTTAAATTCTTGATTAGAATAGGTTTTTCAAGTGTTCTCAATGACAATGGAGAGTGCAATTTTTTTTTTACCTTTTCAAGAAGATAAACTGCCAATAAAGT
Source organism: Chrysolina haemoptera (assembly GCA_958298965.1). NCBI lineage: Eukaryota > Metazoa > Arthropoda > Insecta > Coleoptera > Chrysomelidae > Chrysolina > Chrysolina haemoptera. Next base: position 16,296,654 of record OY282585.1, on the reverse strand, counting down.
GCCGAGAGCTCAATAACTAACAATGTTCAATAAACGTTTTGATATTTCATATAGTCAGTCATTATCTGGTCCTCAAGGGATGAAGTTATACAGGGTTATGATAAAGTAATGCACAAAATTCATAAAATGTACATCGATCACTTTTGAAAAAAATGCAAAAACACTTCAAACTGTTTTTTTTTATTCCGCATCTTTTGACATAAGTTACAAAAATTACACGTCAAAGTTGTCAAAGTTATGACGTCATCAACAAATTTTTTTAATGGGAAGCTAAGATTTTTATTACATTATGTGATAGAGCTTGTGTTTTTACACAAGGGAAAAATAGTTGCAGTAGGGCTCACATAAGAAAAAAAACGAGAAAATGAATAAACAACGAAATAAACGTAAGTTTCATAATAACTTTTCAATTAACTAAACAGTCCATTAAACCAAAACTATTTCTTATAGGAATTGTTCAAACTGTGTCCCGTTTACTAACTGACATAGGCCAAGACGATGGTAGACCGCATTTATAGAGTTTTCGATCATCTGCGGAGTTATACGAGTCATTTCGTGTCTAATTCGTTCCATTAAGTCTTCTAAATTGTCTGGCTGGTTAATGTAGACCCGACTTTTCAAATGTCCCTACAGAAAAAAATCAAGGGGAGTTAAATCAGGTGACCTAGGTGGCCACTCCATTGGTCCACGTCTTCCAATCCACCTTTCTTCAAACTGGTTATCCAGAAACCTTCAAACTGGTTATCCAGAAACCTTCGAACAGTATGACCATAATGTGGTGGTGCGCCATCTTGTTGGAACCAAATACTGGGATCCAAGTTGTCCCCATTATTTGGATCCGGAAATGCCGCAAGTAGGTCCGGAAGCACTGCCATACGAAGATGTTCCAAATATCATTCAGCTGTTAAATTCCCGCGAAAGTAATAAGGACCAATAAATCTTCCTACCCAAACATTAATTTTTTGGGGACGCTGGGTGTGTTTTGTCTGCATCCAGTGGGGATTTTCCCGAGCCCAGTAGCGAGAATTGTGTCGATTTACAGAACCACTTAGACAAAACGTTGCCTCATCGGAAAATACTACACTATTAAGAAAATTTGGATTTTCGTCACAATGCCGCATGAAGATTTCACAAAATTCCAAACGTCTGTCCGGATCATCTTCTGAGAGTTCGTGAACAAGATGAACTTTGTATGGGTGTAGTTTTTCTTTTTTTAATATCTTTACTACAAACGACTGACTAACATTTTGTTGTAAGGCAAGTTCTGTTGTAGTTGCGTGAGGGTGTTCTTCTACTGACAGCAAAATATCTAACTTCAGATCGTCGCTTATTCCTGGTCGTCCAGATTTGGGAGCATCCCTCACGCTTCCCGTTGCATCAAATTTTGCAACAATTCTGATTACTGTGCGTCTAGCAATTGGAGGTCTTTCAAAATGTGTTGCGTTAAATAAAGCACATGCTTCTTCATGACTTCGAAGGCGATCGCCGTAACCTACCATCATTAGAATTTCTATTTTTTCTCTTTCGGTTAAACGAGCCATAATAATAAAACTGTTGTGACACTAATTATACGACTGACACTGACAAACCGTTGTTTTAGTAAAACAATTGAAAAAATTTATAAGAACAAATGTTCTTGCTAGATAACTTTAAGTTTGACCTCTTTTTATAATTGGTTTTGTTATTTCGGTTTTTATTCCTTTTCTCGTTTTTTTTTTATGTGAGCCCTACTGCAACTATTTTTCCCTTGTGTAAAACCACAAGCTCTATCACATAATGTAATAAAAATCTTAGCTTCCCATTAAAAAAATTTGTTGATGACGTCATAACTTTGACAACTTTGACGTGTTATTTTTGTAACTTATGTCAAAAGATGCGGAATAAAAAAAACAGTTTGACGTGTTTTTGCATTTTTGTCAAAAGTGATCGTTGTACGTTTTATGAATTTTGTGCATTACTTTATCATAACCCTGTATAATCGAAATCAGTCAATGATGATGACGTTCAATGATCACTCAAAATGCAACATTTTGTCAACACTTGTTTGAACATGACTGACTTTTTTATTGCAAGTTGACAGGTGTTTTTATTTTATTTTATTTTTTTCAGAATGATCTCTTTTTTTGCACTGACACTCCTAGCTGTGTCGATATCCGCTGATGAGCTCTCAGAATGTAAATGTAAAGAAGGTTTCACTCCACAAATGGATGAAGTAGATGGCGTCAACTGTCATGGGGTAGTACTGAAGTCCATCCTCCCATGCAACATCGTCTTCAAGCCCAACTGTGTTTGTGAAAGTGACGCCACTAGTGTGGTCCAGGATTCATCAGGTAATGACTTGTCAAAAACGAATGTTTGATTCTTGAGAGCTCGCTCGGTCAGGAATGTCTAGAGAGTTGATCGAATTTGGGATTGAAATGAGATCAATGTGATAATAAATAAAAACAAATATTTCATTGAAATCGAAAAATACTCATCTCTTAATACATCTACACAAAATGGGAAAGTGGTACAAATATCTGACGTAAAAACGGAAAAACTTTCTCTATGGATTTTGGATTATATCTGACATACATTTTTGCAATTTTCGTCACGGACACAGTTGGAAGTGCTTATGTGATTGTATATTATTCTTCATTCGATCAAAAATGACAACGTACATCTAAAGGCAAGTTTCAAGGTTCTTGTCTATTCTCTTTAGTGCTAGGATAGGTCAGCTATCTATATTAGTCTTTGTACTACCAAGGTTTTGAACAACCGCGGAAATTTTTTTTTCAATTTGAAACAGAAAATCCTGCTACACATAAAATAATTTTAATTCTTCGTGCAAATTGTAGTCAAAATATAATCCAGTAACGACAGTCAAACTCGAGCAAAAAGTGAAGAATGAATTGTAGCACTCTGAAAGTCGGCACATAACATCTCGACATCATGTATTATTGGAAAAACATTGTTAACAATAAAATCAGTGGTGGAACCTAAAAAATTTTTCATTTAAAAAAAATATTATTTTTGTATTTGTTTTATTTCAGAAAATATAAGATTTATCTTGACATAATTTTTTGGGTTTATCACCTTCCACAATCTGAAAATGAAAAAAATTTTTAATCCAAAGAAATCTGTACAAGTGTAGAAGGGCAAATTAATTAATTTGCCCGATAAGTTACTGCGTTCACAAGACTGTTGTCTTGAAAGAAATTAATTTTTGTCAGTAACGTACCCTACACTGAATTTGCCTATCTGAAAAAATGAGATCGAATTAACAAAGAATACTTCTCTTTTTTTGAAAACTGTTGACGTTTCGAAGGCTGTATCTGCCTCCGTTATCAAAACTTCTTAGAAAGACGCTGAGAAAACTGAATTTGAATTGCGATTTTGGTAATAAGACCTTTCTTTGACAGAGTCTTTCTAAGAAGTTTTGATAACGGAGGCAGATACAGCCTCCGAAACGTCAACAGTTTTCAAAAAAAGAGAAGTATTCTTTGTTAATTCGATCTCATTTTTTCAGATAGGCAAATTCAGTGTAGGGTACGTTACTGACAAAAATTAATTTCTTTCAAGACAACAGTCTTGTGAACGCAGTAACTTATCGGGCAAATTAATTAATTTGCCCTTCTACACTTGTACCTACAGATTTCTTTGGATTAAAATTTTTTTTCATTTTCAGATTGTGGAAGGTGATAAACCCAAAAAATTATGTCAAGAACTGGATTTCCTCCACAAAATCAAACTTTTAATCAATAAGATTTATCAAAAACGATTTCGATAGGTTGAGACATAATTCAATTCTCCACAAGAATGATTTTTAGTAATAACTTATGAATTACGCTCGTTTTCTCAGAAAACGCCGACGTCACATTTCATGCTCGCGCTAATCCGCTACTGCAAGTTCAGGCAGGGCCGAATATAAGATTTATCATAACTCTGCTAAAAATTATAGAAGAAGGAAAAGAAAAAGTGCATATCGTTCCTGAAGACTTATACTTCCTCATGCAAATATAACATGTGAGTATCTGAGTACCTAAAATGTGTTTTGTCCCACTTCACATAACCCTTCTACGATATTCCCGGAGAATCTGAAAATCATGGATATTTTAGTTGATATGGAATTATTATACTGGAGCAGGAATCAGTACCCTCTTTGTACCATATGCAACGTTTTAAGGCTACTGAGACTAGGGACAAACTCCGAAGTCTTCACTTCATTTTAAAGCTGAAAGTTCCCAGAAACAAATACCCTAAAATGAGTATTAACCGAGTTACAGGCTTTTGAAAGTGAAACAAAAAAATAGATTTTCCAGAATAACTCCATAACGGCTTAACTTTTCCTAATATAATTTGGTATATCACTTGATAGCATTCAGTTTCATATTTTAAGGCAAATCATGTGGATTAATATCGATTTCGTTTTTTTTTTCTTAATCCCCAATATTTCCTTTACAAAAAAGGAATACGTTTCGTTTCACAAATATCAACGGTTTTTCGATATACAAATATGAGTTTTTTTTATTTTCAGGTACTTGGTGTGGTAGATTTATTGATGGAAAAGAAGATAAAAGATGGGAGTGTGAAAATAAGGAAGAATGGGATGCTTTCTTCGCAGAATATCCTGAAGAAAAACCCAAATCTTCATAATAAATGGATCAGCATTTTACTTATTTATTTCAATTGCTTATTTAAATGTAGAGATTAGTGATGTTCTTCAGGTAAAATACAGAAAAAGTATATTACTGTAGAGATAATTCGAAGGACTTAAAAAATAAAAGTGAATATTTTTTAAGCGCTATAATGTGTCCAAATAAAATATTTGAAAAAATCGTATTAAGTGTAAAATATTTTGTATTTTCGAAATAGCTTTAAAAGCTTTCATTCCACCTTTGGTATCAAGATATGTACATCACACTCAATTAAAATATTCACTTGCTCCCAGTTTACAGTTATTAGTTCTCCAAAGAACAATCATTTGTATTTCATAAAGCCTTATCTTCAATATATTCATTTTATTTTTAAATTCGCAATGAGATGAATGGTTCAGTTACACCACGGAAGCAATGATTAAGTTTATAATCTAAGAAAGTGTACTTGCATAGCATATACGGCCAGCAAAATACACTACTCAAGGGAAACTGGAAACTATTTGTTGATATGGAAACAAGTATACAACATTTTGATGGTTCTTGTAAAAAAGTCATCGTCTCTGGCCACCCTTACCGGATCACCCAGTCAAACCTGCTCCAAAATGAGAAACTAATCTATTTGTATTCAGTATAAATGAATGAACAAGAAGACAAGCTAATGTTTTCTCCTATTATCATAACATATTCAATTTTTGTATAACAAAAGGTATAATTAGAACGTTCTGAAAATTGAAAACAAAGGCAATGAAGAAAGGAAATAACAATATGTAAGTGTTTGATATCTTTAACATTCTACATATCAACAAGTAAAATGCATATACAGTGACCGCCAAAAAATATGTACCATATGGGAAAAAAGTTTATTATTAGAGTATTAGAAAAAAGATTCTTGGGAAAAGTTTGTGCATGTCCGATAACCTAAAACGTGATCGCTGGTATGGCGGAAAATTGAAAAAAATTACTATGAAAAGGCAAAAAGTGGGGTAAAATGGCAAGATATCAAAAAAAGTTATTTGAAAAAGTTGCTTAGAATTGAATTTTATTCTAGTTTACAAAGTTTGAAAAGATAATGAGAGAAAATTGATAATAGCAATTTTTTTTAAATATTTTCCTAGCTGTATAAAAATATCATATTATTTTCCTATATATTTGACCATACCGAAACATTTGTATTTCAATGATAATGACAAAACTTTCTCAGTTTCTCTACACCAGTGAGCACTAAATAAAAAAAATTGGATTTTGGTATTGGTTCGTATCTAACAGTTATATCAAAATTCCACGACCATTGTGATGACATGACACTCCAGTAACATGGTGTTTTCCAGATTATAATCGAGTTTCGATGATAATCGTGCCAGAGCGTTTCACTTCGCATGCAATGTTGAAAACTCTAGCCTAGCCTAGCCTCTTTAATTTGACGCACATTTTCAAGATTATGTGCGAAGTGAAACGTTCGTGCACGATTATCATCAAAACTTGATTAAAATCGAAAAAACACGATATTTTTGGATTTCCCTATCATCGCAATAATAGTGAAATATTGATATAACTGTTAGATACGAACCATTGTAACAGCAAGGGTTCTGACAAAATTCAATTTTTTTAAATTAGTGCTCTCTGGTGTGGAGAAAATGAGTAAGTTTTGTTGTTATCATCGGAATACGAATATTTCAGTATGGTCAAGCTATTCATGAGAAAATAATTTGATATTTTTGTACAGCTAGGAAAATATTTTAAAAAAAATTGCCATTTTCAATATTCTCACACTATTTTCTTAAACTTCGTATATATGTATAAAATTGAATTCTAAGCAACTTTTTCAAATAACTTTTTTCGATATCTTGCCATTTTGCTCAACTTTTTGCCTATTCAAAGTAATTTTTTTCAATTTGCCGCCATACCATCCATCAGGTGACATGTGTCAAAATCAATTTTTAGGTTATCGGACATGCACAAAATTTTCCTAAGAATCTTTTCTCCAATACTGTAATAAAAAAATCCCATATGGTACATACTTTTTGGCGGTCACTGTATATCGAACCATATTAATAATGTGTCTTTCAGTATTTCACTTCAGTACCTATAAAACTTGAAAAAAATATCATGTGAAAGTTATGAATATAAAAAGTGATGATTGAATCAACAAATATAATTCTTACATGAAAAAAAAACAAATAAAACTAATCAAAGTTATTTCTCCTTCATACTCCGATTATGGGAACGCCATATTATAAGATGACTTGCAAGTTGCCTGGTATAAAAAAAAGTGATGTTATGATTTCTATTCGAGTATTTTCACAAAACAACATGTAGAAAGTAATCATTATCCAGAGAATAATTCATTATTTCTGTTAATACAAAAAAATGTTCACTGACATTAGTTATTTTGATCTGTTTGATGATGATCTGTTGATGAAAAAACTACTAACTCATGCTGAAATTGAAATAACGCCGGTTTTGCGAAAACGTTGATGAACACTCCCTAACAGGTGCAGCGGTTACTTCCAATTGATACCGAACTGGTCGAAAATCAACAAATAGGTAAACATGTTACATTTCCTTAGGAACACCAAGTCCTACTGCAAATAAATTGTATTATACCTTTAACATGCGTTTTTGATATACTTTTCTCAAGTTGATTAATATGGAAATACACATTTCCAGTGCTAGTAAAATGTTGACCTGTCATTATACAATGTTTATTATCCACTGTTCAAACTTCTTGCTGTACCATGTCAACGATATTATAGTTACTACAAGTTAATGCATTCAAAATTAATTTCCGGAAACTGTCATCGGACTATCGGAATCTTATCTTATGTTCAGGTTTCTACTGTCCACCTTCAGAAATCAGAAGAAAACAGAAGGAGAACAAATTCATTCATTCACTCGAGAATCATTGCGTAGTCTGCGCTATTTTACTATACTCATAGGCTAGTCAGTAGTGAACGGTGTGAGTTTTTTGGACTATTATGCCAGTTTATGATTTTGCAATGGGAAAAAATACAAATTACCTAAAGATAAGATAAAGAGATAACTGAGATAAAGGTACACAAATCAACAAGAAAACAATACGTCTAAAACAAACAATCTGTTAACAGCAATATACAACTTTGGTCAATCTGACTCTGATGTGAAGGAAAACAATTAACTGAGGTTACAAACTTCGTTCTTTTTGAAGTGAAATCTATCCTAAACAGTGAAAACATTGCTGAATGTACTAGTGAATCGTACGAAGAACTTCTCTCTCGGAGTGATCCAAATAACAGCAATCACGTTTATTTCCACTTGGTGTGTCTCTTGTAGTTAACAGTTGGGTTCATTAAAAAAAGTATGAACGATATGAGTATTTGTGAGATGAAGCAGTTCAATATTCACTTCACTGAATATCCACAATTTCATGACATTAAAATAAATTACACAAAATCAGATCATGTATTCCTCAACACATTAGTTGAGACCTATGAATTCTTATAGGAACAGGTAATATTACTGAAGACTAACGAAGGAAAATTTTATGGTGCACCATTCTTAAAATACATTTGAGATCATTACTGAAAATGGGACTGAAATTTTACAAATTCGACTCAATACCCAAAATTATGATATGAGAAAAGAAAAACAAGATATTTGGAGGATAAAAGTCCAAAACTTAGTAATATTAAATAAAATGAATGATAAAATGAATTACTTGGGTTGACAACATTATGATCTCATGCTACTTCATGGACACTGGGTGTTCAGAAAAGGGAATTTTTCGACTCACAATTGTTATCTGTAGATATTATTGGAGATATGAAATTCCACTGGATTTAGCCACAGATTCCTCGTTGTTTCCCTTTCAATATTATCGACACCATCTCCATGTAATTGTTCAAGCACATTAAGTATGATTCAACAGGTTCACCAAGTGACAGTGTGGTGAGCACGAAAAATCGCCAAAACCTGTTACTCGTTCAATAGGTCAACTGGAAGAGAGGCAGAGTAGCCTCAATATCCACGTTTACGTGCGCGAATTTGGTACTCTGACCAAGTTGACCATATCAAACTCGGACCAATGGAATAATTTACTGCCTGTTCACACCATTTTCAATAAGTAAACATATTGGTACTTATTTTGTGTGCATTGGTATTGGTGAGTCACCGATGCGCTGCGACCTGATTAGATCTATTGTGCCCCATCTTCTTCTGCTATCACAAGGTTTTCTCGTTTACAGCAGCCCTTCAAGCCTCAATTCCTTCAGGAATTTTAGGATTATGAGGGGTCTACTCGTGGTATTCCTCCCACAGTCAGCTGGTATGATCCCAGTATATTCAATATTTTATGACGTACAGCGTAACACTCCATCAATATAAGGTGGGGTGTTTCTGGATATTCCCCACAGAATCTGCAGGTGCTGTCCTCCTCTAAGCTTAGCTTCCTTAGGTGTTCTTTTAGTCTGCAATGCCTCGTTAGAAATCCCGTGATTGTCATTAGACTAGTTTTGCTGAGGTTGATCAGTGTTTTCGATCTTGTTCGGTTGAAATTGCCAAGGAGATCTTTGGCCTGCCTCAGCCCTGGAAGTCTTACCCGATATGTTGCTCTCATTACTTCTCCATACCCAGTTTGTTCGTTTGGTAATCATTTAAACAGCATAACAGTAACCTATGAGAAGGTTCGCTACTCTACTAATCCATTATCTTATGACATAAATTTGGCAATCCAAATTAGATAATCGGAAGAAACATTATTATAAGAAGATTTTTGCTTGAAAAATGGATTAACAATTGGAAACCAGACTTAGGGCCTACCAAGGATTCAAACCAAATTTTGCATCTTGCTGGAAATTCAAAGCCGTAGGTCTTGGTCCTCTAACTATTTTGGTCTGGTACGCAACAATTTTCGGTACCAAACCAAGCTGATAACCTGCCCAACTGTGTATACTCCACACCAAGATGACCAAGACTATTTGGTTGAAATAAAGTAATTAGTCAGCTTACCAAGAGACGGTTTAAGCGTGGCCAATTACTCCCACGCATATCACAACTATTCATTTCTCTGTCAATAATACATCTGGTAGCAATTAATCAATTAAATGTTATCAAGAAATATCGTACTAAGAGAAATACAATTTTTAGGGGGCCTCTAGATGAGTTTATGCTATTCGTTTTAAGATGGCGATACTAGTACTACACGAATCAATAATATTGAAACACAGTTGAAACAAATTGGAAACTAAAAACAGATGTGACGATCATTTCGTTATATTCTAATGATTCAGTGAATAAGACTGTCGTTCATTCACTGGTCAGTGAACTTAGGATACATTTTCTGACGGAATCCGTCAGACGCCAAGTAGCACACTCATATTGGGACAATATTGGTACAATATTGTGAAAATATTGACAAAATATTCAGATAACAATATTGGCGAGAAAAAGAATATGAACATTCGGAGATATTGGTCCAATATTTTAAAAACAATATTGGCAATATTGGCCTCAAAATATTGAGCGATATTGGTACAATATCACTGTAGTACACTTACAATGGAATAATATTAGTAAAATATTGGCAAAATATTCAAACGTAATTATGGCGAGATAAAAATAATTATTTCGTGATATTGGTACAATATTACTTGGATATTATACAAATAATATCAGTGAAATATTGTGGAAGCAATATTGGCCTCAAAATATTTAGCGATATTGGTACAATATCATTTGTATATATTGGTGAGAGATTCAAAGTGAATATGTTGCCTTGGAAACATTGATGAAATATTTTCTGAAAATGTCGAATAATTTGAATATTTTACAATTTCATTTCTACTTCAATTAACCACTAAGTAGATTGACTTGTAAACGCATTGTGGGAAGCCTTATTTAATATATGTTACTATGATTCAACTGTCGTTCTATATGTGGGGCCATCTACCGGTTTTTTACCCAAGGTTAATCATAATTCATTTCAATATGGTTTATTGAATGTTCGGCCAATATTCATATTTCAATTATAGTGATAAAATTATTTTGTAATATTGCATCATATTGTCAACAACAATATGTTGCCAATATCGTTCTGTGGATATTGGTAAAAATTATTGAACCAATATTGCCCAATATTTTATGAAACAATGTACATTCAGAACAGATTGAGCCAATATTCCACCAATATTATTGATGAAATATTGTTTTTCCAATATGCACCAATAATGGTTCAATATTATTTTTACATTTACAATATATTCATATTAGCCTAATATGAAAACAAGATTCAGCCAATATGAAGTGCTATATGGGACAGTCTATATATACGAATGTTCAAAGGTCAGATTGATGTGATCCTGATCAATAGGTGAAATCCTAGTGAATTAACATTTTGTTTATTCATGGACCAATGGATAAACAGTGATATCATCCATTTTAAACACAATTTAGGTATATTTTGAGGCTCGATTTTTCATAAAAATTGCATAAAAAAAACTATTTGATCCGGTAATGACGCCACAATTATGTCAACGAAAACACGTTTATTGATGCGAAGCAATCTGAACCATTGAAGTATCATGTGTAGAAAAACACGTTGGATTTCATGTCAGATGGTACAAGGGGAACAGCATACTCTCAATAATTTCAGATATATTTGAATTCGTTGATTCACTGTTCATTCAGTGGAGCATTCACCCTAACTACAACAATTCTGCAATAATATCAAAACTTGATTTTTTTTTCTCTTTGAAATTAAGTGAAATACTCACTGCTGACCTCAGCTGAATCATGGGGAAAACACGTAATAAGGTGCGTATTCACTAGAGCATTCTTTCCGCATGAGCACCGAATGAGCACCAAACGAGCAAATGCTCGGATAGTGTGCAAATGTGCTCATTCGGTGCTCATCCAGAACAAATGCTCTAGTGAATACGCACCTATACAAGTACAAAGTTGTGCTCCCTCAGCTCAATATGTACTAATATTATATTACCTATTAATAGATATTTGCTACACTTCGTATGTTATAATACATATCTATGTCCAAAACTAGTTCTGATATAACAGGCATCCTAAATTAAATTCCTCAGCATCCTACACGTTCGACAAACGATAATTACTATAGCAACTCTTCATTTCAAATTAATAGCAGAACAATAGGCATGTTGAAATCCGTTCTGGAATTCCACGAAATCATTTCTGTGTCCTTGTGGTTATGATATTAAACAAAACAGATATCGATTGAACATTCGTTTACAAGTAATTTTGAAGTATTATCTAAGTCTGGAATCATTATTCCATTGAGAAATAATTTAACAAAGAATGTACAGTTGGATTTTTGGATCTTTACCCATGCGTTATCAATTTATGATCAAATAAATCATACACTCTCAAAGTAAAATCACTTTCTGTCAACTGCCATGCATGAGAAGATCAAAATTCGTTAACATTTATCTTCAAAGCAAAGGAAAAAATAATTAAATCCCGACTTATTACAAATATATAATAATGATGACGCATGGGTAAAGATCCAAAAATCAAACTGTAGGCATCATTAAATATTAAACATCAAAGTGTTAAAGTGAACTAAAATAAATCGGTTCTTTGTTGGGATAAGATTATTGAGAGAATCAAATCAAGAAAAGAGAAAGTTGAAGAAAACTGCTTGCATTCTTTTATCGAACAACTGCTTTTCAACAAATTCCATCGAAATGGACCGTACCTGGTACCGTGATTGATTGATACCGACCCTATGTATCAAGATAGCAAGTATCAATCAAAATAATATATGACAGATTTCATTTGACTCGAAGAAAAATTTTGTTATTTTCAAACCGCAATTCAAATACAGTTTTCAGCGTCTTTTCAGCAAGTTTTGAATCGAAATTCCCTCACAAAATCAAACTTTCAATCAATACTGTTGTTAAGTTTGGTCAAGAGAAACTTTCAACCTTCTACTTAGTGGAAGACATATTTAGGCATTTCAGGATCAGTTTTGCACCGATGATTTTCTTTCTCGACGAAAGAGTAATTGTAGGACTACCTAGGACTACCTAGGCTTCTGCAATTCACCTCTGATAGTGTTATATTATTGAGAAACCTATCTTGAAAACCTTAAGAAGACATATGTCCTTCTTCGTTTGGCCTGCAAAATGTATGAAGCAACATATCTCATTCTCAATTTTACAATATTCAACTGATTTTTTTATATTTTGCCAATATTTTGAAAATATAAAATTTTGTGCTTGTTTTTTTTTGGTTTGACGTGGCCGTTACTTGATGGAAATCCATAGTTATGACACTAAGGTAAAAAACGATTAAAATTTCCACAAAATTTATTGTCTTTGCGACATGCTTCGATACACAGTATCTTTTTCAAGCGAATGTACTACATTCTTAGCTTAGCTTAGTGTCATAATTGTGCTTGGTTGTTACTTATACGTTTTTAGTGAGAAACGAAATCAGTGGAATCACATAAAAAACATGTTATTTTTGTCTTGTCTCGATTATTGCCGTCTTGAACGTTGAGGCATGAAGGATTTTTTCTGCTTTGGAAAACAAGTTAGGTTAGGTCTCACCCACTAGAAATGGCCCAACAAACCGACCACCATGACGTAACTTCTAGGTGTCCAGATGCCTTCTATGGCTATATATTCTTCGACATGGGGACGGAACAATTCTGTGTGAGATCTTTTCACTTTATCAGAAGTGTTTTCGTTCTGTCCCAAATAACACCGAAAATGCAGAAAAACAGTAGAAGAAGTACCACTTGATGTCTGATGCACACGTGAAAGATTCTTTGGTTTCGAAGTATGGGCCTGGGTTGAAGTGCTTTCTGTGGTGCCTATAATTAGCTCTCTGCCTTCTTCCTTCGTAGGTAATGGATACATTGTAGGACCATTGGACATGAGCGAATTAAAGGCAGTTGCATGATGACGGAAACCAGCGTTACCTCTTCGTCCTTATCAGTCCGCACTGAAAAATCAGCGAAACCATGAAACTAGTATGCAGATAGTAACCTTTACACTTAAGTATTTTTATATAATATCATGTTGTTCCATTTACAATCAATTACTTGCCAGGTACTCCGCACCAAATTTAATACTCTACTCACAAGGAGAAGGTTGAATATCGACTGAGAAAAGATTTCATGACATCTAAAACCGCGTAACGTGAAAAACTCAATTAGGTATATAAAAAAAATTTATATAGAGAATGGAGAATGTTTTCCAATACTCATCATAAATGGATGTTGAATATTTCGTCGTATTCTCAATTCGTGTATTGAATTTTTAATAAATCCTCACGATATGCGAAATAACTCATAAACCAGTCTACCCAATAAAATCGTCTCGCAGAGTAGAATCTATATATTTGAATAAACCCGACTCCATTACAAGTGAACCGAGTTTTATGCATCGAATGTAATATTCGCATTCCCGGCCATTCAATAAGGAAACATATATCTATAGTATGTTGAACAGAAAAATCACTAGTCCATGCATAATAGCTTGTCAAATTTAATATGATGTAGTGGTTGGAAAAAATCAGGAACGAACTCACACATAGCTGTAAAGAATTGCGCAGTAGGTATGTGAAAGTATAGGATAAGGTGATATTGCGGGATGAGTTTTCGTAGTATAATATCAACAAAATATTAAAATTTTGTTGAGAGGGTTGAGAACTAGTGGAAATAAAATCTGAAAAATCAGTTAAAATAAGTGGAAAACATGGGACCATCATATGAATAAAATAAATTACCTCTTAGAACCCCTAAGTGCTAGGCAGAGAACTAGTAAAATTTCGGAAAAAATTCCGACAGTCATATTATTATATCGGATAAAAACCGAAAATGTCTGTTAAAAAGTTCGAAAAAATGTGCGAAAACTCGCGAAGATAAAATTGAAAAAACTCGCAAAAATTCTATAAAATATCGGAACGTCATAAATTTCATTTAAGAAAAACATTACCCCCCTGCCTTCCTGATTGAAAAAATTCATTGAAATTGTGAAAAACATCGGGCAATGGAATTATTTTTATAATTTGGCCTACACGTGTATGATCCCTAACATGTGTAGGTTAATGTTGTAACTTTGTAGATGCAATTGCTTAGCAATGATAAAATCAACAACTGTAAAAATCTAGCTGAAAAGCTAACTTTCATTTCAATTGAAAACCAATACAAAAAACACCAGTCCATAAAACCAATTCACAAGCAACAACTACCAGCATAGGCGGACAACAGTCCCAACAGGTGTCAATTAAGAGGCCATGAGCGCGATCATATTTGGGACGCTTTTTAGGGTAAAAGAATCGATTGATAACTAAAAACGGTTCGTCACATCAATTCCAAACAAGAACAGGCTTATAGAGGACGTTTGATTCTATGTGCGTGTTGTAATGGAATTGAAATTTCAATCCACTTCATCACAAACAAAATCTTAAAAATGTCCCACAAAGCAATTTATTTGGAAGATGAACAAATAATTTCTAAAACAATTGCATTACGTACATAGATCAACGTGTTACCTTTCTTTTGATATCAAATTCATTTCAATTGAATAAAGATTGCTTCAAATTTTAATGAAAGAGAAATACCTCTGCAGCTACCTTGAATCAAACGTTCTTCAGAAGCCATTCCTTGTTTGAAATCGATAGGACGTTTTCACACTTACCGATCTGACAGCGACACGACACCAACACCGATGCCGGGGGCACGAATTTGAATATAAGTGTGTGTGATTTTTTGGCAAAAACTATGCAACTCCTGGAAGGATATGATAATATATTTCACTTATA
Source organism: Chrysolina haemoptera (assembly GCA_958298965.1). Classification (NCBI taxonomy): domain Eukaryota; kingdom Metazoa; phylum Arthropoda; class Insecta; order Coleoptera; family Chrysomelidae; genus Chrysolina; species Chrysolina haemoptera. The sequence continues at coordinate 16,281,241 of OY282585.1, read as the reverse complement.
CACAATATAAACAGTGTTGGCCTCAGGACGAAACCCTGTGGCACCGCATATGAAGATGAAGATGGCGCTGTCGCTGTTAACATCGTCGTAGTGAGTTGTGCCTTTATTTGAATTTTGAAGTGGTGTTCTTTAGCGTTTATATTTAAATTGTATTTTGAATAGCATCCTGGTGAAGGACTGGTAGTACGTTTAAAGAGAGTTATCTGAAAGTGCCTGTGAAAAAACTTTTGATCATTGAGGCAAATTGTGAATTGCTTTAGATCACAGTGTTGCCAGCTTACCAAAATCATGAGCAAAACTCGCAGCAACAGTATATCGATGGTTTCGTGTATTATGGACGTAACTATACAGTGCTAGTCTAAAGTCCGTTACCCCCTACTGATCTTCTATTTGAGCCTTCCAAATTTTGTTGCGATATACCAGGTGGTTCAAAAATTAGTAGGAGGGGGACGGACTTTACACTAACACTGTATACACTGGAAACAATAATAAACAAACTGGTTCCTAAACTCACTGCCAAAATAGAAGAGCAGTTGGGAAAACTCGGTTAGCAGTTCGAGAACTTAGAGATTAAAATAAACAACATGGTGACTAAATTAGATGCTTTAGATAAGTTAGCTCTATGTAACCAGCAACAAATATCCGTCATGAACAAAAAAAATTGACTTTCTGGAAAAAACGATAATGAACACGCGGAGAATAGTGGGAATGAAAGAGGAACAAAGTGAGAACTTTCATAAGCTATAGGGATTTACTTTTCTTTCATTCAATGATGGACTGAAATTCAAATGTACATTGGGCGAAATGTTTTCCGAATTGGAAAATCTGGAGATAATGAGCAGAAAGAAGCCCAGAAAAATTATAGTGGATTTTGTTCCATATTTAAAGAGTAACGAAATCTATAACGTTGAAAAAAACAGGAATCTATTTAAATGAAGATTTAACGGAAACTCGCTATGAACTCCCAACATCAGCAAGGAAAAAACTCGGCGCATAAATCGTCTGGACCAAGAACCAAAAAGTATTTGCAACGATTACAAACGATGTAGTAAATATTAATGAAGGAATAGATTTAATTTAGAATGCACCTGAAAAACTAAAAAGTTCATGTTTTTGTTGATTTGCTATAGTATACGAGAAATAAATAGCAGTGATAAGTAGTATAAACTCTAAAAAGCACTACATGTGATCGTTATTGTGGTTTTCATTTTGTACTTTTAGCAGTAGCAGTAGGTAGGCATTACGAATATATCTATTGATTACCAGAATTGTAGTGGTTGTAAACAAATTCATTGTTAGATACAATGGAAAAATGTCTGGAAAATTTTTGGCCAAGTTTCGAATTTGAGACCTCTCCTATTCATACTTTTCATAAACGATTTACCCCCTTATCTTCGATTTTCAGATTGCTTACTTTTGCTGAGGATTTGAAGCTCTTCAAACAAGTAAAAACAGTTCAAGATTGTATCCAGAAGGATATTGATTCCATTTTGGAATGGAGTCAGAAGAATAAATTATACTTCAATTTGAAAAAATGTTCGGTGCTCTCAATAACTCGTCTGAAAAAAAAAGAATTATTTTTGTGTATGAAATGAATGAAGGAGGTCGTAGAAAGTAGAAAAGAAGTGAACGATCTTGGAGTAACTTATAACTCACAATTCTCATATTCTGGTCATATGAAAAAAAAAATAAAATAAAATCTACCAATAGAATTCTAGGGTTTGTGATCAGGCACACATCTTGCTTTCCGAATATACATACGATTAGGCTACTATATTATTCTTTAGTGAAGGCCGAATCAGAATTTGCCTCTATTATCTGGAAAAGGAATCATGTATTATTTGATCACCTGTATTTTTTAATTTTTTAATTTTTTTCAATTAAATTTATAGTTATGATGTTTTTGGCATGTTGAACGTTCTGTAATTAGCATTTTGATCACAATTCTTTGCCACCAGCCGGGGTTTGAATGTGGCAAAATCACTTTGTTTTAGTTTTTTTTATGGAATCTCCTTGACGCACCTTGTATAACAGATAGATATGAAGGAAACGAATGATTCCAAATTTTTAACATCTGTAGATTATTTCCAGAGTTATCAATATTAAAAAACAACAAATAGTACCGAGTGAGTGCGGCCGCTGGTGAGCCGTAGGCGAGTGGTTCATCATCTTGTCACACGATTATGAAATATCTAGTTTCCACACGATATGTACAATATAATTTTCCGACAACATACTTGAAAAACAAAATGATATGTTGAATTCAAAAACTGTTGGACGACTATTTACTACGAGTTTTCACTCCTAAACTTTTTCAAGTAAATTTAATTTTGCGTGACTTTTTTTACAGGAAAACCTAGTTTGAAGATTATGAGAAGAATACGAATTTTTTTTAAACATTTATCAATATTTCGGTATCTAGTTTACTAGTTTACGAATACATGTTTTCCATACACGTATATATATTCCCCACTAACCGGTGTTCAAATAAGGAATTTTTTTGACTGAATTTAACAATGGACTTATTTTCAATAACCTTGCGTCGTATATTTGTGACAAATGTATTCATCTCAATATCGAGATGCGGTCTGCTAGTTACAATAACGAGCTCCAACTTATTTGTATCTCTTCACAAAATGTAATACTTCGTGTCCCTAATAAAGGATAATGGAAAAAGCCAACGAGCGTCTGACGGATCAGATATCTCGAAAAGCATAAAAGAAAAATATGAAACAGATCGAAAGCGATGACAGGTAAATTGGACCGAGGATTATTTGGGTTACTCCAAATATTATCTAACAAGCTATGCTCGCGGCTCTGCCCGCGTGGAATTGAGTTTGTTATTAAAAAACCGTTAATTTGTTAAATTGTTAATTTTTCCTGCACTCACATGGCAGTCGCAGTTTTCTTATTTTTGTAATTTTATAACTATAAAAGTATCGGTACAAAATGAATATTATCAGCCTCATAAAATAAGTATACATATAGGTCATGCATTACAAGTTTTTCAAGTTGCAGTTGGACATGAAACTTGCTATGTTATGTTAACTTATCCATTACAGTTTTTGATATATTTCCATTATTCTGAAATACATTATCGATGCAGTAGTTTAGGAAAACACGTGTAGCCCGCAAACCTTTTGAAATTAGAACACTAAATTATAGAGCAGTTAGCTGGTAGTCCAGGCTAACACCTGATGTCCCATCGATTGTCCCATTTTGTATCATATGGGCGCAGGTAATTTTCGAATGTCACATTATAAAATTGTCAAAAACTCTAATTTTTCAAATGACAGCTACCATTTTTACCATTCAAAAGAAAATTAAATTTTAGGAAAAGTTATTTCAGCTTTCTCTATACCTAAGCTCTATCGAATTATTCAATAAAAATCAAGTAATGCCTTATCTTGCCGAATGATTCTCTGTTTATCCAAGTATGCCATAGAAACGAAAGAAAGTTGGAATAATTCAATCAAAAATATTGCACAATACTGACAGAACTTCAGCGAAAATGTTAAAATGACCACCATTTCTGTTCAAACAACTTTTGATTTCGTTGGGATCAAGGCTGTCAAAAGTCTGTATTATTGTCTCAAATCATCTATATTGTGAACTAGTGAAGAATAGACCAAATCTTCAACCCCACCCCAACTATAAAAATCCAAAGGGGTTAGATCTGAAGATCTTGCAGGCCACAGAAATGGTCCTCAATTTTCCAACCAACGGTGATCGAGCATGGATGTAATGTGGTAAAAAGGATGTGTAGCTCTAGCGAGTGGCAAATAGTCAAGAAATGTTTCTACTACGTTTTGAAGAATTTCTAAGTATCTCTCACTATTAAAATTTTCAGTGTACATAAGATAGCCTACCTCTTGGTTCATTACCAAACAAAACACATTTATTGGAAATTGTACTTCATTTTCAACTTCGAACACCATAATGTCGATTTTGCCTATTGTAAAATTCCTGCCGACAAAACTTTGTCAGTCCAAATTATGTTTTCTAAGAATTTGGCGTGCTCTTGTATTATGAGTATTGAGTCTATTAAGTTCACTCTACGAGGAAAGCCACCTCGGGCTGTAATTTTTGAAATCTTATAAATTTGAAAGGATGTAGCTTATGGCGCTATAAAATGGTTTGTATTGCAGATTATGAAAATCCAATTTCTGAAGACGCCGTTCGTATTGAGGCTTGAGGATATGCTTGAAAATACTCGAGAATGGTAAATTGATTATCGTCATTGCCAGTTAGTTGTTTGACTTTCGTAATGGGTCTTGCCACTTCCCCAAAATGTATTAAAATTATTTTTCAATCGTGAAAACTTATCCCGTGTCATCCTAGGTAATAATAATAATGTTTTATGTTGATTCATCTGAAATATATGATACAATATTTTGAGAGCATTTTGTAAATAAACGGGGAGACCACAGAAACTGAAATGTATAGCTTGTACGTGGTCAAGTGAGATTATAAATTAAGGTCATGGAATAATTTGTTGTTTATAAAATTTTAAAATTAACATACATTAACGGGGATCCCATTCTGAAACATGGGGTACAATAAAATTAATTCATAATTAAAATAAAATAGTATGGTGAGAATGTAACAAAAAATATATAGTTTGGATGTTTCAAATTGAACTCCCGGACAGTTTGCTGCAATTTTTTTTGACAGATGCGGAGGATAACAAACAAGTGAAATACAAATTCGTGTGGAAAATTTTCCGTACTTATTCGAATCAATTTTAATCAAGAATTAGTACAACTCATCAGCAATCATATACAGTGTGCCGTTTCCGGAGATCCAAAAATTCATATTACGTATTATTATTATTAGTTAAATGACCTCTTTTCAGAAAATACGCCTATGTAGATGAACTTGAGTAGCAATACCCCATCTGAATAATAAATTTGATCCAAAAAGTTGAAGTCGTTTTCGAGATCCAAAAATTCACATTATTATTATTCGTAAAATCGCCTTTTCCTAAAACAGACGCCTAAACAGATGAAACGAAAAACTTTATCTAAATTCAAAATTTGATCCAAATCATTCGAGCCGTGTCAGAGATCCAAAAATTCATTTTATTATTATTAATATTTGTGAAATAATATTTTTTCCTGAAAAGCACACATATAGATGAACTTAAGTAGCAAAATTTGATCCAAACCGTTGAAGCCGTTTTCGAGATCCAAAAATTATCATTATTAATATTATCAGTAAAATCGTGTTTTTCGAAGAAATACGCGTATATACATATATGTAAACTTAAAAAGCAAAATCCTATCTGCATACAAAATTTCTGCCAAATCGATTGAGCCGTTTCCGAGATATATCGTTTTGTTTAGTAAAACTGTGCGATTTATTTACCGTGCGTGAGGAGCTATTTACTGTGTTTTTGCCTATTTTCTGCAGTGATCGTAAGTAAAATTACATTAGACTACACCTCGATTCTGGTATTCGTTTGTAGATTGAATTGAGTTTAAATTACATCAGGTGTAGGAAAATACTACACTTACATGCAAACGAAAGAACATAATGTGTTGTAATTTTGCCAAAGGAATGCTGCTGAAATATTTGCAACTGTTGAATAGGTACGCATAGTAAGAACCGGGACTTGGAATTTCAGTGGAAACATAATTCTATTCGTGAAGCTATTTCTAAGCTCCGTACGCACTCGTAAATAAAATTCTCATTTCAGTTTCTGTGAACCTATCCGAATGATCCACTTCAGCATTAGAATATGTGTATCCCCTCTATTCACTTCAAGTGTGACACAAACGTGCATTATATCTAACAAAACAAACCCCGGACAGCACCAAATCCACTGAAATCCACTGTTTGTTAACTCGAGCACTCGGGAAAGACAATCTCCAATCGAGTAGCAACTCTCGAAATCTCTTGCAACTGTCAGAATCCATCTCCCAGCCCTATGTTGGTCAATTACCGGCAGTCTCTCCTCATCTACGGTCGTCTATTGTCCATCTTGGCAACGCAGAGAGTTATCCTGAACGCGGGTAACCATAACGACAGCAACCCCCGTCGACTCAAGAAAATAAAATTAATTTAACTAATCTCGATGAAAATGTTAGGTGATGTTTGACTGAGTGGATGTAAGGTCTTGAGTAATACAAACCCTGCAGGAATTCTTTTTGGGCGATGTTTACCCGTGTTTCTTTTTCATGGCCTGCCCACAGTCGAGGGTTTGTGTGGAATGGTTTGCTATTTAATATCTGTGTTGACTAAAGATTTATTTTTTTTTGTACTGCAACAATGAGAAAATTGGAATGAAATGTGTACAAGTAAACCAGTCACTTGTAATTTTGAATTGATTGTGTTGTCACGAACGTACGGATGAGAAACATAATGGAATCAAGGAAGAGAAGCATGAAGGCCTATTTTTTTTGGTATTCGATGAATGATAGGGATACATTTCTAAGATTCCTTCAAGATAAGTAAGGGTAATGATGAGAACAAAAATGATGAAGAAATGGGGAACACTCTTCATGAAGATTGAAAGATGAAAAATGTGATTTTTTTTGGAATATCTAACAGAAAACAACTACTTTCCCGACTAAAGCCACGCTGGAGATTGAACTACATCTGATAGACATTGAGAAAAGACTCTAACTTGAAGGAAAAAATCTGACAATGAAAATTCGGATTTTGATTCAGATAGTTGATTTTTCTCAATTATCTCTAGTTTTCATTGAAAATTCGTTGAAAAAATTAGATAGGGAGAATGCTATTTCAATCTTCATGGAGAGTATTCCCCTTTTCAACATGAATACATCCCAAGAGGTTATCTTGAAGGATGGAAAATAGCGACTTAAGTTTGTTTTTCAGCCGCAGATGATTCCACAACAGATTTGATGAATATCCCATTCATTTTTTCAAACAAAAAACTATAAATGATATGTCTTTCGATTCGGAATAGAGTCTGGATGTATATGAAGAAAATGAATTTCCGGTCGAAAAAACTGCAGAAGTTATATACAATTTAGTAGATAGAAAAAAAGGGGTTTGATTTTTGTAAATACCTCAAAAACCATTCAAGCTTTTTGGAATCTGAAGAACGATTCAAAGAGAGGAAACAATTTCCTAAAAAAGTTCAATTTTTCGGAACTGCAGTATTTTTATAATCTTCCAATAGGGTTGGAAATACGGCCATACGGCCGAAAACGTTAACTCTCGCTTACCCAAGTCACGCCAACATGGGGCATTTTCACAAGAATATTCATTCAAACATATCAAATACGAAAATTGGGGAATAAAAAAATTCAGGCACTTATTGCATAGATGATTGAACAATAACCCGAAGGTAAAACATTTTTATCACGATTTTTCAATTAGTTATGCAATAGTTAATCAACGATAGTTTTCTACTTGATAATTGATAATTATTCACCTATAAATGTTAGACTTTTTCCTTCTATAAAGCTATTTTTGAAATGCTTTAGAATAGAGTTACAATTATCTTATAAACAATGCAGTTGTTTATAACAGTTTTTAAAGCAATAGCAGGTGAGCATTGTGAAACATCTTTTCCATTCATCTTTCGATAATAAAAAAACGCTTCATTAACAATATTTAAAAAAATGTCTTAAATGATTAATTCAAGTCTTTAATTTTTTATCTACGTAAATTGTTAATGAAAAACTGATAAATATGTTTTTTTACTATTCCCACGGAGACCTATTGTGGAGCCTTTCAAGAATAGCTCCATAGAAGGAAAAAAATCTCAGATTTATAGGTAAAAAATTATCACATTCAAGTGGAAAAAAATTGTTAATTAACTATTGCATAACTAATTGAAAAATCGCAATAAAAATATTTTCCTGCGGGTTATTGTTCATTCATCTATCCAGTAAGTGATTGAACTTTTTCATTCCTTAATTTTCATATTTGATATGATTAAATGAATTTTCTTGTAAAAGTGCCCCAAGTTGGCGTGGCTTGCGAATGGGACAGTTGCTGTTTTCGGCTGTATTTTCAACCCTATGGGAAAATTATAAATATTGGTCCCACTTTTCTTAGAGTTTGGATTTTTTTTTATGAAATATTCTTTTCTCTTTGAATCTTATAATTTTCAACTAATTCTTCCTATACCCAAGTAAAACCGAATAATACACCAGTAATACCTAAATTACCCAATAATTTTCAAGTAATGCCTGGATATCAGTCGGGAATTACCCGACTAATATCACTAATATCCAAGGCATGTACTCCAAAAGTCCCCAGCGGTTTAACTCTCGGGGGGGTTACTCAATAAGATTTCTATTATTATGTACTGCCATTTAGTTTAGGATGAAGAATTTGTTTGAAATTTCAGAAAATTGAAAGAAGTTTCCAAGGAAGTATCATTCGACCCAACGTGCCAATAGAAACAATCTTTCAAAATGGCGGCCAGACACCATTTTGAAAGGTATATCATTTTTTTGAAGTCAAAAAGTAGCTTAAGAACTACCATTTTACTTGCAGATATTTCAAAGAAAAATTTCAATCCGTTCAAAAGTTAGCAGGGGAGGTTACGTCATGGACGGACAGATGTATATTGAAAGGTAAACATATTTGAATTTTGAATGTTTTTTTTTTCAATGTGAACTGACGAACCCCCCTTTAGAATGTTAAAATTGAAGCTAAATTATTACGATTGCCTCATTCTGGTTGATTTTTATTATATTTCATTTCAAGATTTTCTAAAATTTTAATTTTCCATACAAGAATAGTGGATAATATTTTTTTTCATACAAAATTTCCAGTAGAGTAAGACTTTGATATCCCTGGAATATGTTGTAGAGCGCCTAGGTAAAACCAAAGGTAAGCGTCAGGTTGTTCAGACTGCATATGATGATGTCATCTTTATGGAGTTCAGGATTTCGAGATATTTTAAGTAATATTTTCAATATTGCTTATCAAAATAACTTGAAGAATATCAAACATTGACGAACACACAAGATTATGATTAAGTGTCTATAAATGGACCAATTAATTTTCAAAATTATTATCAAATGACCGTGGAATACCAATCAAATGGAAGAAAACCACAATCAAGCTGGAAAACCGATTGAATTTACTTATTTAACAGTAAATTAAATCCGGTTTGCCCGAACTCATCCTCCATCAGGCAGGGAAGTTTTCGAGGAAGAAATTAAAAGTTTGCAAGGAGTATTCTGCGAATCACGTTAGGGGAACCATAAAACAAGTCTGATATTTTAATCAAGGTTGTAAATGAATTTGGGCAGATTGAAAAAGATTGGAAGCATTCAATTTTCATCAGAGAGATAATTCGTGAAAATAAATGTCGTGTTTTATGAATTGTTGAAGTGTTAGCATCTCTAAAGCGACTCTGATCTTTGACGAAACTTATAACACAGTAATTTTTTTATTCGGCTAATCATGATTTTTACTGATTCCTGAATAGATTCTGACATATTCATCTTTGAACAGTGTAATTGTTTTGTCGGTTACGAATTTAAGAGTCGGCTCGGGGTCACTACAATAGATCTGGTATCATGAATCTGATTTATTAGTTTGTTAATGGTAAATAATGAATGAATTTGAAAAAAGTTATAGGGGAATGAAATTTGAAAAAAATGCTGTTTAATCAAACCACCAATTCAATTTCAAAACTTTTTTCAAAATTCGGAATACACCAGGAGGTATCGATATATTGCTAGTCAAAATTTCATCGAAATCTAATTATAAATAAGAAAATCATGATATAATTAAATTTGAAAAATATGTTAATGGAATTTCAGGAAATTGACATAGTATCTCATAATTTCTAATTTTTATATTTAATAAAATATTCCGAACGAAAAAAAAAATATTCCAATAGGTTGAAAACATTATAATAGCACCAAATTCCTTCTAGGTAATGTCAAATCACTCGAAACACATCTATCCTGCATTTCCTTCAAACATCTCAAGAGTGTATTTATAGTTTTTTGCAAAAATCGGAAGGACCAAATCATACTCGTCCAACCAGTGTTGAGTTTTCTTCTCTGTGACACTTCTCACGTTTCTATTTACCCCCATTCTTCTTGAAATAACCCTTTCTATTTTTTTTCAGATATCTTTTTTTTTCTGGTTCCCACGAAAAGGAAAATAATGTATTGTTCAGAGAACATCGTGAGAGCCAAGGAAAAGTGGGTAGGAATTGGTGTTCTTGAATTTCTGAGTGCTGTATGCCTCAAGGAACACCTCCAAAGCTCTGCCATTCGTTGGGAGAACTAGCCCTGGGAGATAGATTTTTGTCCTGTCTCCAAAGTGACGGCATATGGATGTGAGGACTGAGCTCAACGGGTTAGCCTCGATAGGATAGCTAATGGTGGAACGTTTGATGAAATTTCTAGAGAGCATCGTCCATTCGAATGTCTATGAGACAGAGACAAATCGCCAAACTTTCTACAGTGTTCCAGAGAAGTGAGCGAGCTGTGAGCGAAGTGTCACCGACGAGACTAATGGCCTTTTCTCTAGAATCTCAAAGTTACAATGTATGTTTGGGTGCTGCACACAATATATTCCAGAACAGGTCGGAATTTTGCCCTAACAGTTCACTGGAAGTGAAATGTTTCTTGACAGGAAACAGAAAACCAAGTTTTTGAGGAGCACTTTTGGCAATGGACCTCACATAGTTTTCCCATGAAAAGGTTCCGTTGATGGTAATGTCGACACTTGTACAGATTTCCTAGGATTTCCATTCGTTTATTTCAAATTGTGGCTTTAAATTCACCCAAAAAGACATGCCAAGAAATTTTTGGAGACAAGCAAGGCAACAGGATATTAATCAACTACAAATAGCCCAAAATAAATAGTCAAAACTCTATTTAATCTACCATATGGAACAAGCACAAAAATGCTCTACAAAGATCTAAAAATCTTGAAAATTACTGACATAGTCAAATTAGACAGTACGAAAATCATCTATAAAATTAAAAACAACCAAACTGAAACAGAAATTAGTCTAATTCAAAATTGTGATGTACACCACTACAAAACGAGAACAAATCAACACTTTCATATGCTACTACGAGCTACAAATATTGGAGGAGAAAGAACTACATATCAAGCTCTACAATGGTTTATAACTAAATTCCTGAACATATAAAAAATAGTCAATCCATTGACACCTTTAATAGAAAGATGAAAAAACTTTTCCTAGGCGATTATAATATATAAAAAGTGATCTATTACTCTGTACTATATAAGTTATAAAAAATGTTATCTATTTATCTGATACATGATGATACATGATATACTCAGTATGGATCTTGCTATCTATTTGAGTAATTAAATGAATGAAAAATAAATGTACGACTTCGAAATGTATTTAAGTGATCATAAATAGCCACCGAATTTGCAGAGACCGGACCTCAACTGGGAAGGGATGCATAGTTTAGTTTAGGGTTGGAGTTTACAGGGTCAAGTTTCAGGCTTTCAAAACCCCTTGATAAAACTCCAACCATCTTTCAAGCAGAAATACTGGCTCCAGAAATATATGCACGGGAGTGCTTCGAAGGAGCACACGGAGGTAAACATCTATATACTGTCAATTAGCCAAGCAGCACTAAAAGCTCTGAAGTCATACACTTGTAAGTAGGTAAGTCTAAGCTGACTTTAGACTACAAATAATTCATGAGACTCCTATTTTTTAAACATTCGAGTAATTTTGGGACAATAATTGATTCCTCTGAACTGGATGAAAATAAAATCTCATTTAATCCAATGCAAACACCAGATTTCTGGTCATTTTAATTCAATTGATGAGTTATTTCATGCCAAGGTATTCACCGAGAGAAATGAACAGCCTACGAGTTATTTTATTGGTATGTTATGTTATCACTGGTGTTGGGCAATCTATCCCGTTTTACGACTATCCCAGTCGTCAAGTAAATGAAAATGTGAAGATTTACACATTTAACGACCGATACCCGCTACGAAATGAAGTGCTGCTTTCATATTAAACGCAGAGAAATGAATTTTAATCAGGACTAAGGGTTTCGGCGCCGGCTTCGGCACATTTTACACCCCAAACTACCCGCAATAAGTGGTAATGTGCTTTTAATGAGAACGAAGATCGTTTTATGCGTGTAAAAGAAACATATTTCTTACTATGCAAATTTTGCTTTGGATTAGTATTATAAGTTTCGTTCTCGCGATTTATAATGGAGGTGGTCGTGATTTTTTAATACCAGGAAACCTCAGCCCAGTCATCTGGTATTTTCACAAATTGAAAACTGCAAAAAAACTATAAAATTTTCTAATTCGAAATTGAATTCTCGTAGAAATAAACTTGTAATAATTCAGTTGTAGCTCATGAATCTCTTCATTCGAATAAAAAATAATATCTCACAAAATGTGTTGCATTACAGCATGGCAAGACAATGTTCATAGAAACAGAAAAAAATCAATAATATAAATTGACTTTCACTCAATCCATTGAAACTAGAAAACAAACGGCTAGAATTTACTCCATGAGGATTCATATGCCCGTCCAATAGTAAATAATGTTTCCATGTACAAAGTGACAATTTCAATGCTTACAAAATGCTATATCTCATGAATAAAATTATATAATAATTGCGAATTCTCCATATCTGTATAGGACAGCCTGTATATCATTGTACGATCGGTTATGGATGATCATAATCCAAATACTACAGAGATATCGCCTATTATTTTATTCATAAGCCCAGTGAGTGTGAGAGAGGATTTATTGACCCGCCAGAAAAAAATTCTCTCTTCCACTCATGGGATATACTGTTGGATTCCTTATGATCATTCCTAACCACTCATCCAATGATATACAGTGTGTCCTATTCAAAAAATAAACTTCTAAAACACTGCGCTTTTATGAGACACTGTGTATAAATAAAACTTAAACCATTAAAGAGATCGAATGGAAACCCACAACTTATTTATGAACATTTTTCTGTTATATGTAAAATAAAGAAGTTACGGGATGATGCGACGGACTTTCATTCCTCACTGTATATAACACGAATGTTTTTGAAGTACTCCTTAGTATTACTTCTGATTATACCTTGTGATATGTTTGGTAATGTTATATGTTTCATTGTACTTTGACGAAATGAAAAATTGGGAAATGCATTACGTACCTATGTGTAATCCTCGTTATATTCTCGCATATCATAATAATTGAGAAATTGATTTTTATTCTTAGATTTTATAGTTTGCTGTCGTAAGGTAGAATCCAAACTGTAACTATATTCCAAAATTCACACGTTTGCCTTTATTTGTCAGTATCACTAGTTTAATAACTATTCACTCTGTATCAGTTGCAACGGTTTTTGTATCCAATAAAATTTGGTTGATGATAAGCTCTCATTTTATAAAACTTGCTTCGAATTGTATTTTCCAGTGTTTTATGGATCAATCATTTGGGAAATGGGCGCATATTAAAAATGTATGTATGCAAACCCCTGAAAACAGTAATAATCTTTACGAGCCCGCTCTTCCTATATGGACGTTTATTGAAAATGAAAGTCATTTATGCAGATGAGAAACCAAAATCCCACAGAAATATTTGATTCGAATTTACGTTTCCCCCTTTTATATTCCAAATTGGCCCCGACTTAATTTTACTTTGTGTGTTGCGGGTTCAACCCGATTTGAATGCAGGGGTGTGAGGAAGTTATAAAATTTTAGCGGAAAACATAAAGATCGAAATTGATGACGGAATGTGAGGGACAATGAACTGACCGAAAGTAGCGTGTATAGGTCATAAACAAACCAAATTATGATGATTGAAGATAACATTCTTTTCAGTCTTTTCACAATATCTATCAGATGCAGTTCAATGTCCAGCGTGGCTTTAGCCGAGGAAGTAGTTGTTTTCTGGTAGATATTACAAATGAATCAAATTTTTCAATTATCATGGAGGATGTTTCCCTTTTTATAACTTCGAATGTTCAACAACTAAAATGTTTATAGGTTTTTTAATGCCTTCTTCTCTGATTCTATTTATATTGATGATGGTGGACGTCTATATCCCTCATTTATGAATTATGAGGTATACAACGATTGATTCCGGCTTTCAAATTAGTGGGTAAGATATAATTTACCATATTGAGTTTTTGTGATGGAACGTGATATAGTTTTTCATACCACATAATCACACAAAGCATAATGAACAAGATGCTAAATCTTTGCCTCTTACACAAGCCATCTGAATTTCAGTCCCAGTATTAGTTACCGATCTAGAAGTCATTCAAAATACACCTCTATGGAAGCTACAGATTCTGGATCTTCCTTGCTCTTGAATACGTACCTGAGAGTTTCCTAAGGAAACTTGGATTCAAAAAACTATTACTGAAAAAAAATCGTCAGAGAATAATAGTGTTTTTTATATTTATCTGTTATAGCATTATATTTATCTGGTATGAGATCGCCACAAAAAAAGGACACTAAATGGAATTCTTGAACATGGAAAACATGAAGAAAAATGTATTCACATCGAAGAGAAACCATGCAGGAAATCAACATCAATCAATGAATATTAAACTTAAAATTTTACTCTGACAAAAAGTTGGAAAAATAACAGCAACATGAATAAGGTTTCTACGAGATATAAGCAGAACCACCGGAGATCAATTAAAACTAAAATCTTCGTGCAAGTCATCAAAGTCATACCTGGAGAAATTAAGTTTGAGAAAAATTCCTACAAAAAAATTAGGAATGTCCAACTGCAGATCAGATATGAGGAGAAATCTACTAGCCTAACTCCTACTCCTCCCCACACATTCAAAGGTAGATCCCTATGATCACTTTATTGTGTGACTTTGTGTTTTTCATAGATACATTAATCTTTCTGGACAGAGCACAACTTTTCCAATGTAGTTAGTATAATACTTGCCATCCACTAACCTAATTTTGTTTCGCGAAACAAAAACAATGCTGAATCAGCCTATCATTTTTATTTTGATATTGTCGAATATATATTATAAAATCGTCATGAAATAATGCGATTTCATTCAAGCAAATGCAAAGGTCCAAGATCTCTTAATCTCAATTTCATTTGAAAACACTCAGTATTCCCAATTTCATATTTTAATTTTCATATTTTATGTTTTATATAATAATAGGATATGATAATAATACTGCTCAAAAGCACTCACGGAATGTACGCAAAGGCATAGCTGTGCGAGTGAAGAACGGCTAGTAGTTATTATTAGGTGCCGTGGCGCTCAAGGGCGACTTACTGATTTTTGGAGACCTATTACCTTTTCAGCTGCAAAAAAATCTACCACACGACCACGAGTGCATGAAAATGCAGTAATCATTTAGTGTTGGTACATCGATAGAACAAAATTGAAAGCTTATAAGATTCTTCTTATAAATATTGGGACAGGTCAATCTCGCCATCTCGTCATGAAAGGTTAGTGCATAATACAGTGTTCTACAAAAAAAACGGGTATGTATCGCTAGTCCTACAACAATTATTCGAAATAACGAATTAATCAAGCTGTAAGTGATCTATCGATTTGGAAGGCAATAGTCTAGAGAGTATTTTAATCAAGCTGTGAGTGATCTATCGATTTGGAAGGCAATAGTCTAGAGAGTTTTAATTGTTTGGTAATGATAAAGGAACCCGCACATTCACTACGTAAAATGGTTTTCGGCTAATTTCGCTCAACTTTTGAAATGTTGTAGATCCTGTTGTGTATTCTTATTACGCAGTCTAATTAATAGACCAGTTTCCGAGCTACAGTGTGTCAAAAATTCGATTTGTGCTATTTTGCGTATTATGCATCGATTTGATTCTCGTGCTCTAACTCGAAATTGAACTTTCTTAGAAATAACCTTTTCGCATCTAATTTTAGGCTCATGAGTCCCTTCATTTGAATGAAAATGAAATCTCACAAAAAATGTTGTATTACAGCATGGCAAGAAACTGTTCACAGAAACAGATGAATACTGCAATATCAATTTTGATTTTACTAATCCGTTATAAATAGAAAACAAACTGCTAGAATTTGCCAATTTAAAAAAAAATGTGGGTCTTCATCAAGTTTGTACAAGAACATAATGTAGCACCATATATACTACGGCTTTATTTAATTATACAAATATAAAGCAAGAAACGGTAAAACCATCCGCTGGTTACTAATGGTTTCTTATGACCACGTCATTGGATAATGTTGGGAGTGGGGGATTCATTATCCATTTTGTAGGACAAAAGCTTTTTTGAGTACTTTAGCGAATTATCTCGAGGTTCAACTAAAAAACTAAGTGTTATTAATGACTTTTTTGCACTCACCAAATCGACATGATTGACGCCTGCGCAGTTTATTAGCTACCACTATCGAGAAATTTCGTAGAGGAAAAAGTTGGGCGTCTCGGCGAAATAAAGCTACTCAAGAAGATTCAGACTGATATTAATCATTTTTGAAAATTGACGTGGGATCCTGGTCTATATATTTCAAACTGATAACTGAATATACCAACACACTTGCCTTTTATACCAGGCCTTTTTTATTCACTAATAATGACACTAAACCCATAATAATAATAACAATATCTACATCTAAGTAATTCCCTAATGTAGCCCTTGCACATTGTCAATCATGAACATATATTCAGGTCTAAATTTGTCCCTCAATATTTCAGTAGTATTAACTGTAATAATTAAACAAATTCACCATGTCAGAATGTGAATTTACAATATTTATTAAATTAACCTCAATATTATTCGGTTTAGTAAAATCTCAGCTCTTTTCCTGTCGGTACAATAATTTTGCATTAAAATTCATGCATGGGGTCCAAAATCCCGGTACTTTTACAGACAGACCGGAAAAGTACAAGAGCTCGTAATACTGTTTGAAATACTCATTGAATTCGCTGCTTAAATTACTGTGAAACCACAGACACCTGTGAATTCGAGGCAGGGGTGCTATTCTTGACCGTTCGCAATGATAACGTGGACTCGCAGCCTCACATTCTGATGTTCTCTGCAAGGCATTGAAATGCTATCAGTAATTCAGATTGTAACAATACGATCACTCGTTCATATTGCGAATGGTCAAGAATAGCACCTCAGGCACCGCGGGTGTCCTTCTTCCAGCCTGCACCAACTTGTTTAATATTGACTGACGCGTGTTGTAGTATAGTCGTAGTCTAAGTTTTGAGCGGATGTAAGAGGGTTTTTGGGGATATTATTCAACTATTATTTTGCTGAGGGGTAAGTACGACAATTTATTATAAAGAGTAAAGAGTACACATGTATTAATCACATCCTAATAGACAATAATAAGAATAATTTGGTGGTTATATTTCGTTGTACTTTTTGTGGGCATTCTTTCAACATACTAAATAAATACAATGCGCACTTGTACCTACATAGATATAATACCAATAAAAAAACATTGAATTGTTTGCATAGTAATTGCTTTCTCAAGTTTGAATCGTTTTCAGGTTTTAAAATGCATATTTTTAGAGATCATCGTGAAAATCCGGTAACAATTGGTCAAAATAATTAGCTTTTGAGTATTAAATAAATGAAAATAACAGGGTATATTTATGTGTAGTAAACTTGAAAGTTATTCAACTTGTAAATATGTGTATTTTAGAAGTTTACGGTGTATCTATTTTCAGAATACTAAAGTCCAGAAATACGGAATCTCATAAACGTGCGGGAACCAATTATATCACAATTTGGTGAGTAATATGTCTTTATATATGCATGAGAAAAATTAGTGTGCATGGTACCTATCTGAAATAACATTTTGCAACTATAATTTCAAATAAATTCAACTGATGATTTCAACAAAAATCTGCCTTGGAAAAAATCAGATTTTTATATTTAGCAAAAATATTTCAGAAAAATACAATATTCTGAATATGGATTCTGTATAGGCACTTTTTCAGAAACTCCTTATAGCATCTTCAGTTCTTTATCAAGTTTTCGACCACAATTACATAGTTACTTCAATGTTTTAATGTATTTTGTTAGATTTGTCACTGTTATGTAACACAATATAATATAATGCAACAATTTCCAGATTTAAACAGAGAGAAAATTTACTATGCGACCATTGAAAAACAATATGTCGACACAAATAGAAGCTACTCGTCGTTCCAAGATACATTCCTTGTATGTTTCGCTTTGTATTATAACTTTGGAGTTAAGTTCCCTAAGGATGTAAGCACCACCTTGGAAATGACACAGAGATATGTACTGAACGATCATCCGGATTCTGGGACAAAATCAAAAAAATTGTCAACGTCCAAAAGGAAAGTAATTTCGTAGATAAAAAAGTTAACGATATGTGACTATAAGTGCGCGCTACATTTTAATTTCCTTTTGTTTTTTCCTAACTTCGTTTTATTGTAGTCTTGACGCCTAATCAGAAATATTTTTTTATGTTGTGCAATGACGTAACTTATATTTATTTTTATATTTAAGAATTATGTTTTTACGTTCAAATAAATTCATTAAATATATTTTTATTGTCTATAAAATGTGTTTTTATGTTTACAATATCCCAGATCTTCGAGTATTCATGAAAATTTTGGTTACTTTTAAATGTGTATTGTAACACCACAGTCAAATTACTGCAGATTATGCAGGGTTAATCAAAGCACATACATAATTAATTTTTGTTATGTTAAGAAAGTCAGCATATAAAAGCATATTTTGAACCAAAATTTACCTAGGTAAGTGCTGTATATTTTTGGATCGTTTTACAAATACGGCAATTGTGGCAGTAAAATAAGCAGTTAATAAAAAAAATTAATAAAAAGGCATTTAAAAATTACATCAGATTCAGCAGTAAAAACAATATAAGTTCAAGTAATATTAAAGCAACAATACATTATTATCTAGTGGTGAAATGAAAACACAGCAAATAAACCCGCAAATTTGACCCAAAACGTTGTGGTAAATTTACAGGGTACTTTGAAAATTGTTAAATATTACAGGGATCTTAGGGACATAATTCCCAAATTTGTATTAAAACCACTTTGAAAATACAAGACTGCTGTGAATCTACAGTAATAATGTTGGAAAATTACCGTAATTATAGCTTATATTCTACAAAAAACAGCAGAAAAATTACATGAATAAAAATTCACATTTTTACAGATAACAGTAAATTTACCATACTGATTTGAATATACCACTTTCTTTGCTGGTAACATATGACCTTCTTTATTTGCTGTGAAATTACCATATTTTCATTAACAGTGTAGTATATTTTGAAAGTTTCATTGTTTTATTCTGGTCTACTTCTGTGGAACGTTATTCGACATCCAGCTCACCTTCTCATCTTAACTCAAGATCTAGGATATAGCTAGGACATAAACACAATATAATATTCGATAGAAATTCGATATATACAATAAAAAAACCACAATTTCTCTGAGTACCTATTCATAAAGCCAATATCACATTTCCCAACGAACAAGCAGAAGAAGTATTTTAACATTCATCTTACGATGAATAGGTGTCTATTGATCGCCTACCATAAATACTTTTTTCAATAAAATGTTATATTGTCGTCCTTTCGTTCCTAAGAATAAAAACTTCACTTCCTAAACAATATTAGTTTCTAAGAGTGATTCTTTTTCTACTGACACATATTAATGGTTGTCTGGAAGGCATTTTTTGGTCTAGCAATAAAGCCGAAATTAAAAACTCGTAACAGCGCTCTGGGGTAAACAGGCCGGGGTAATTCACTATTAACTTCCCCATCGGTCCACCCGCTATCTGCAGGACCGGACATTTGCTGTATTAAGTTCAGATTAGGAGCAAAAACTCGTAAAATTTTATTATATCGGGTCGCGCGCATCAGCAATGCCCTTGTGGCGTCTGCCACCAAAGGTAATTATGATAGTGTCAAAATTAAAATTTAACGAGGGGCTGTAAATCTAGAATTGGCCAGAGGTATGGATTTGATGGCGCAATAAAAGGAGACTGAATTCATACATGCATTCATCAAACAATACAGAATGTCCCAAGGGCATGAGGAGCTATATCAGGAGCACTTACTAAATACGATAATGATAATAAGGAATGGTTCATAGAATACACAAATTTTATCCATATAGTAGATTAGGAATATGGTAGTGAAATGCAAATCTCTTCAATCTTGACCTTAGCAAAATTTTGTACGCATGAACTACTTTTTGTTGCAGATCAGTATAATTCTGAACCTTGAACCATGATAAAAAAAAATCGATTTATATCATATTTTACAGATCGTTTGTTACCATATGACGAGAAAAATTATTTTTCTACAACTGTCATTAAAAATGACGTTTTTAATTCATTGACATAATTATGAACTAAAACCTGACGTTTTTACAAAATCACTTTCAAAACTAGTGTTAGAAATACAGTTAAATGTAAAATGACAAATGATATGATGGATACTCAATAATATCTATAGATCTCTCTAATGGAAACACTTCAATCAGATATTATGATCAGAACACCTACTCAAGAGGAATCATTTATAAAAGTCCGCATATGTATTTCGCCGTTTGTGCAATTGGTAATACTAATTCCTTTTGAAGTTACAAACAAAGTAGTATTGTCCAATTGTAGAAGGTCTTTAAAATGCCACTTTTAACACTTGTATCATAAATAACTATTTGCATAAAAAATAAACACGTGAGGGTAACTGACAGAATAACCCCTCATGAATTTTATTTCCGAACTTAGTCCAGCATTTAAACAAACAGTGTGTCACACTTCCCATGAAAACATCTCTGTAACTTTGGTTATTCTCAATGACATTATTGTGATATTGGCAGATTCGATCAAAGATCAACAAAATGACCTAGAAGGGATCATTCTGATCCAGCATCGATGGAACCACCAACGATTCTGAAAAATTATAGTGAAAGCACAATAAAACTCAAAACAATCTTAGAATTTGTAATAGGAACAACGATATTATACACTTTCACGTCATTTTTGACGTTGAGTTAGACGTTATTGTAGTTTAAAATGATCTTGCAAATTTTACAATTCAAAATCAAAAATTTCCATAAGGAGTAAGACACATTTAACTTTTCCAGAACTGTTTTTCCCATGAACGAAGTAGGTTAGCAGTAAAATTATTTTTGTGATAACGAATCCGAAGACATTTTTGACTCATCTTGCCTCTTACTACATTTTTTCGGAAATATCGGTGGTTCCATTGCTACTGGCATGCAGTGTATGTCACTTGAAATCACTACATCTAAGTAATTTTGTTATTTCTGTACGCTTCTGTACGCATGTATCGTATCTGCAAATTTCACAATTTACACTTCATACTCAAGTTTGTCAATGTCACTGATTGAAGCCATTTGTTTTATTGATTTTTCCTCGCTCATGAACTCACTTACTTCAAAAAAACAACGCAGATATTTGTAAGTTTTCATCTATAGTTCAATTGTTGATAATCCGTCTAATTTCCATTTCTCTTTTCTGAAATTTTTTTTGTGTTCGTTTTAAATCTAGAAATTGAATAATAAACTGTGAATTGGGTAACTGATATGAATGAAATAAAATGAAATAAAATAGGAATAAAAATTACTTCAAAAGTACCCCTACCAGATATAGGTACCTCAATTGACAAGGATCATTACAAGAACAACAGACATCAAGTAAAACCCGATGGAAGATGCAGGTATTGAAGGATGATTATTGAATTGAAATTCAAACCTTACCCAGACCTTCAATAATGTGATATCTCAAAGCATGAGTTTTGTATACAAAGCTTTCTACCATACACAAGCGCTTAACAAAGTAGCCTTTGGGGTTAACCTGTGGTAGAAGTCCATTATATCTCAAATAAAATATTATATTAGCCTTTTGTCTTTAGTACATAGTCTTTCTTTTATTGTAGAATTTTCTTGAATAGCTGATGATGGTTCTCTATAGGACCGAAACATGTACTACTTCTACTTTTTGACGGCTATCTGATTGATAGCGGTCATTCACCGTTTCACCATCCTTTTGAACTAGACGGGAAATTAAATTGTGGAGACCACTTTGCGTTTTACTGATTTGTTTAGCCTTTGGGGTGTTCGAATCTCAACGCAAAGTTGATGTTTTCCAAGGAATGTCATTAATTGACGGCTATTTTGCTCTAAAGCGGCAAAATTGAAAAAACACTCACTTATTCAGATGTTTCCCCGATTTTGCGTCGTGAAGATTATCAATAACATTTTACTCAAGGCTGTAAAAATGTCTGTTTGGCCTAGTGGATAGGGCTTCTGCACTTCATCGATCCGTTTTTTCGCCTCAGCCTTTTCCGGGGTTATCATCGAAACAACCAGCCTCACAAAACGAATGCAAGCATTGTCTACGCTGAATGCGATAGACTACACGCATACGCTTTGGAGGAGGCGTGTATCTCATCGAATAGCATCGTAATGTCATGAAATGTCCGACTTTGCTTTAACATCAGCGCGGCCGGACAACAGCGCCCTCTCGCGGTGGTTCTAGGCTAGACCTGACCAGGCGTCCTTCTGCTCCCCTGATCGGAAACAGAAGAGAGGTTACTCCCGTGCCCGTCTCCACATCCACATATTCTGTGTGTTTCGAGTACAAAGTGATATTGCCGCTCTCCAAAGATTATGTTCGAGCGGCCATCCATCACTTTGCGCTCTAAATACACAAATATCTATTGCTATACCTTAGGTACGTACCTTTATAACTCTTTTGGAATAATTTTGTGAAAAATAAATGAAACCATAAAAATATCATTAACGATTACTTCCTTCAAATTTTCTCACAGGAATCTTCGTCATACTTGTTTTCAGAATATCTATATCAAAAAGAAACTGTAATACAATCATCTGTATCTCCTTATGCGATCATCCTGTACATTATTATCAAATGAAATATATTATACATTTTCGGAACATCTAATTGTATAAGTAAATATTTGAGATCATTCAAGCGCTATTCCTCTCGAATATATGGCAGATAATATTTGCGATATTCGTAAGAGCAGCGTATAGTTCACAATTCCCAGGAGAACCTCCTGTTCCAATATGTGTTGACTCAAGCAATACTCTGAATCGTTGGTTCATCTCTCAAACCCCGGCATATATAAACGAGTGGATGCTTTCAATTTTGAATGAATGGGATTAGGTATAATGTATACAGTGTCAGTTCTGAACACTTAGTTCGTTAAATATTTTTTTAAAGCATTAGCTACACTTGTAACTGACAAACAAACTAACCATGTAATCTAAGACCGATGATCATACTTGAATGTCATAATATAAATTTAATGATTATGATAATGATAATAATAATATTGACGAAAATTTTCAAATTCAACTTTTACCTGCTTCCAACCGTCCAAATAACCTAAAATTTGAAAAACTAATGAAGGACCGACAGCACTACAATAATTCCATAATTTTCGAAGATTCGCCCCTACTTTGAGCTAGCTTCCAGAGGCGTTCATTGCCTAGGATATGCCGACGATCTCGCAAGTATTGCAAAAGGTAAATTCGCAAGGACAGTCTCGGAGCTTACACAGTAAGCCCTAGATATAATCGACTGGTGGTGTACAGCTGACAGTGAAACATCAATGATGACCCATGACAACGTATAGTTCGGTGGCATGGTGGTCAAAGACCAAGCAGGTAGGAATGGTTCGACGGCTCGGAGGACTGCAAAGACAAGCATGTGAATTAAAATGTAAAAAAAAATTTTCGTTGACTTTCCATTTGATTATGTATACTATGTGAAATTGCGGAGAAAGCACAGTCTTTTAATAGGTTAGAATGAAAATTCGCGATGCTCGTGGTTTCCACTCGCATCGATTATTCTATCCTTGTTACAGAATATACTATTCTTCAATGGTTTTTTACATTTATTCTATTTTGTAACTTTCAGAATTGAAATATTTTTAATTTTCTGTTTCCTTAGTTGCGCCATGTGCTCAGCTTCTCGGCATGTACCCCAACTTACTGGATATACATAAACGTACAGATGAACCTACAACAATTATTTAACGATTCGATATATTGGGGACTCGGAAAATGTTGGATTAGGGGGTGTTACGGCGTGAAAATGGTGTAAAAGAAAGAACAGACCTATTCAGATTGGTATAAATAGTTCATCTGAGTAGTTCAAAATGTTGATGTGTTTTTAACCAAGGTTGGCAGTTTATCAGTTGTTTTATTGGCAAGTCGAGTGATGACGAGTATGTAAGTCAACTAACAAATAAAAAACAAATTTTTTCAAACTTAAACAAAAAAAATTATTTTACTGTTCGTTATCAAATTACAAATCGCCGTCTCATGAGAAAAAACCATTGACACGCAAACCTAACCTGAGAAAGCTAACCCAGCTTAAAAGTTGTAAATTCTAAATTTGGTGAACATTTATTAAAATCGGTAGACATTGGGTATGAATTAAAATTTTTTGATGTTCTTTAAATTTTTTGTAGGACAGTGCTAGGAAGGTATGGTTTAATTTGGTGTACATTATATTTGTTTCCAATTAATTATGAATGTTTGTGCAAATTCACTTGAGACACAATTGCATTTGAAGATCTTACAAAAACTCATTGATTCACTTCACAGTAAAAACTAATAAATGAGGATTGAATGGGTATACAGGAACATTCAAATTTTCTCCACCTCCAAGGATTTACCGATTGTGAGTCAAACTTCAGTTCTGTTTGTATCTTAACAGACTTCTTATTCCTTGTACAACATCGTGAATACCAAAAGATGACAACAATGTTGATTTCAAATTATACTTTTTGCATTATCCTTCAGTGGAAGGGGATTTGATATGATATGACTTTCCAATTTCATTTATCTTTATTAAAGGTATCAACGCTGTAAAAGAATATGAGGAAAACAATATTTGTTTGCTTTTCTTCTTACAGCGACTCAATTAAAAACGTTTTTCATTGCAGACAAGCACACAATAATAAAGGTCTGCTGAATAAATTTGTTTAATAAATATAAAACTAATTTGAATCAAATTTGCTTTGATGTTCACTGACTGGTAGCTTATTGCGACTTGTTATTTTTTCTTTCCGCGCTTATTCTGCATTTTCATAGTGGGAAGTTTTTCATTAATGCCCACATGAATGATTTATGAATCGGTGTTTGGAAACTTTCGTTCCTAATGGAATGTATATATTTTTTCGGAGCTTGCGGATTTTGTTGATGCACGGTTTCTTCTTATAAGGGTTGGGCGAATGAAATATGTATCGGTGAATTACATTCCCGAAAAGCGGGGAGGAGAAAGATCTGACAGTCAAAATATTGTAAGATGGGCGGTCTGATTTCCAGATTGGTAAGAGTTGCGTCAAGGTAGGTGAAAGAGAAAAATATTGTTATTTTGTACAAAATATAGTTTTTAGATATGCAAAATTTCTGTTTGTCTGGTTTTAAGTTCTCCTAACAGAAATTTAACACATCTATAAGCAAATTGACTACATTTATTCGTGGTTTCAGTCTCGAAACGGTGTTATGTACAATTAAACATGGACTGAATTCAAAATTATTAATATCTAACCAACATCTTGTATATTTATTCATATAGTAGATCTCGGATACGGCTTTAACGATTCGGGACAAATCTTCTTATAAAAACCAATCGAAACCTCGGATGCCAGATAATTTTAAGTGATATGCTTTACTTTCCCAGTTTACATTGCGGTGGAAGGCCCCGTGCAGCTGCAGATGGAGATACAGTATCCTAGGAGTCAGTTCTCAAGAGACTAGATATAAAGATATCTCAAAAGATTGCAGGTTTCAATTGCAACAATTGGGTTGCAGGAAAAACGGCTTTTTGGTGGTTCGAGCTCTTGAACATACGAATGAAAGAACACTGCGGACAGTAAAGATAAAAAAACAACCTTATTTATTTAACTTGTGGTAGAAGTCCATTATATCTCGAAGTGGAGTGGTATAGTTATACAAATCAGTAAAACGCAAAGTCGTCTCCACAATTTAATATCATCATCTAGTGTAGTGAGATGGTGAACGGTAAACGTTAACAATCAGTTAAACGTCTAAATAGTAGTAGTAGGTAGTACATGTTTCGGACTTATATAAGTCCATCATCAGCTAATTAATGAATTCTACAATAAAGGAAGAATAATGTAACTAAAGACAATATAGCACAATATAAAATTACTTACATGGAGAAGAAATTTGTAGTTTCATGTTAAAAATTGTAATAAAGGTTATGAATACAACATTGTTTTTTATTTTTAAGAATAACAAACTAAGAAAAGGGGGGAAGGCTGACGAGCCTTAAGTCCCTTATTCCTGTAAGGAGAATTTTTGTTTTTGGAAACCACATCGGTTGAAATGTTAAGTGGCAGAGAAAATTGGATGACAGCAAATGTGATATGAACTGGTGAAGCTGAAGGCAGAACGGAAGCACTGTCAAAGAAACTTCATGTCAAAATTGACACAGAACAATGACAAGAGACTTCAACACACAGAACAATATAGGTGGAACTACGTCCAAAACCAACAATGTCCAGAGTAAGAGATCTAGCGCCACATATCTATACCAGTGACACGAAGAGAATTCAGCCTTCCCCCCTTTTCTTAGTTTGTTATTCTTAAAAATAAAAAACAATGTTGTATTCATAACCTTTATTACAATTTTTAACATGATACTACAAATTTCTTCTCCATGTAAGTAATTTTATATTGTGTTTAACTGATTGTTAACGTTTACCGTTCACCATCTCACTACACTAGATGATGATATTAAATTGTGGAGACGACTTTGCGTTTTACTGACTTATTTATTTACTTCACAATTTGCCCAATTCGGCACGACTATGTATTCTGCTCAGAAGGAATAGTTCTGAAGAGTGCAAATTGGGCGGAAAACTGAGTGCATATAACGCCCAACTGAGAGTCTCTTACGGTGTCGTTGGATAGTTTAACATAGTTCAAGAATAATTTAGACAAATTTGCAAAACTCGGTATGTTATCGATGACTTTGATTGCTAGTGCTCAACGTCTTACGGTTTGTTGTGGCTCACCCACAATGGTCTGTACACATGCCTCGGGAAACTAGTTGTCGCGAAATCTAATAACAAAAACTAAAGCCTTCTCCATTCAAAAACCAAAAAGTAGTTCTAACCGTGGAATGAAGCGATGAGCCATCTAAGGAAAAACTGAGTCGACAGCCGAGAAATTGTCAAAGCCGTCGGTCCAAGTATTCTTCAGGTCGCTTTTTGAGACGAATGATATTGTTTCAAGATTACACTTTCATATGCACAAGGGGGCGTTAATAATGGTTTTGTACCAACTTTAGTCCCGTATAACTAAAATATATCTTTTAGTCCCTAGGGAGATACAGTTGCATTTCAAATCCCTAGGGACATAAAGTAAAAATCAAATACTACCGCAGCTACACTATTAATAACTAGGACAAAAATTAGGAAATATTCCATTATAAATCTTTATTGATTGAATTAACATTGTATGTGATATTAACATTATTACAAATGATGAAAGTAAATGGGCGATTATTTTTATTTCATAAGTGAATATTAGAGGAAAGTGAAGAGATGTCATGTTCTTGACGTATCGGTTAAAGTCAACATTAACTGAAATGACACTGAATTGAAAAACTTTGTTGACACCGTTGCTATGACGTTACCATCGAGTAATCCAAGTACCATGTTTATATAACTCATCAAAATAATTAGTTGTATTATTATTGAATATTTATAATACTGGGAAGTGCAAAAAATAGCGTATATGCCGCAGGACTAAAGTGATATTTTATCCCTTACGTGATTATTCTGGTTCTACGGCTAGGACCTTTCGGCTGTCGAACCGGTTGTGTTTCTATCTTGTCCTACGACAACGACTACTTTCCGGTTATTTCCCATAGTCAGTTGGTAGTAATAGTCTACGAGCCCTCAGGCAATAAACATCACGTGCAGGATTAAAACATTCACTTCAGTCCCATGCTATATAATATACTATTTATAGTCTCTACAAAGTAAGTTGAATGAAATTATTCACACTGTCTCGTGTGCCAATTCAAACGAACCTGAGTCAAAAGTAAACGTATTGATCTGACTTTTACTACCAACTGACTATGGGAAATAACCGGAAAGTAGTCGTTGTCGTAGGACAAGATAGAAACACAACCGGTTCGACAGCCGAAAGGTCCTAGCCGTAGAACCAGATACACGGAAGGTTGGTGGAGGCCACCCCCTTTTGAAACCGCGGTTGAAATATTCACACCCTCATAAATACACTAATTCACAAATGTCCTCCGATATTCAAATTCAGTTTTACTTGGATAGGTAATATCTTACCAATTTGCTTGTAAAGTAGAATCTCCCAAGTGACATAACAAAGCGGGTGGATTTCACTGTGCATTGCTGAAACGGAGAATCCGCTTTTCATGGTTCTAACGAACGGCCAACAATGTTGAAAAAAATCCCCAGTTACATGTGGATTCCATATTTATAGAAAACTTCGTAGCGTGTCAAGGGACAGTTAATCAATCTCAAAAAGTATATAAAAGTTAAAATTTTTCAAACAAGAAACACTCGACGACAAAAGGGCACGGAATGGTAAGGCATTGAAGGATATCCCAAATGTAGAAAGGAATTGTTCCTTTCATTTTAGCTTCGAGGTTATGTGCCTGAGCTGTTTCGTCAGAACTATTTTGCCCTCATTATACAGTGTAATGATTTTGTTGACATAGCAGTCGACTATGGATAGGTGGTGATACCGAGGGGCCTGAGGAAGTAATATCATAACAGTTACAGCTATGACATATCAACAGACTAGTACAAAATAAAATACTGCTTTACAACGACCACCAAATAATCATGGATGATAATAGGCGTGTCACGGTTGATTCTAATGTCAGTTTCAGTGATGAAACAAGTTATGTAATAATTGTTAATCAAATGGCAATCATTTTAATAGTATGATCAACTTATCATGATATTAAATATATTATATCATAAAATAATAAAAATAATAATTATAATAATAATAATGCTGAGGTCGGAGACGGAGGGATTCATAATGGCTTGCCAGGATGGTGTCTTCAACACTCTGGTCTACCGTAGCCGCGTGATGGATATAGAGATCCCGACACTAGATGCAGAGCGTGTCGTGGGGCGCCTGAGACCCTTATGCATTTGCTGTCAGCATGTCCAGAATATGCGGTCTCAGCCTATATCCACAGGCATAACGCGGCTCTACGAGTGTTGTACTACCATCTAGGACACTCGTACGATATAGACGAGACACCGGTGTTGCCTTATGCTCCGGGGGATATTGAGTCCGTTGTGGAGAATGAGAAGTGCCAAATATATTGAAACTACCCATTCTCCACCCTCAGGCAAATACAAGCCAATAAGCCTGATGTAGTCCTCCTCGACCATCAGAGTAAGACGATTTTCGTCATGGAGTTTTGGGCTCCTGGTGAAACGAACATCGTCCGAAAAGAGCAGGAGAAACGGACTAAATATCGAGACGTACTCTTTGATCTCCGCAGGCTCTACCCAAACCATTCTGTTAAAATGGTGGTTATGATTATAGGGGTCCTTGGTGGAATGATGGACATACTGCTCTCGAACTTAAAAATCATACCGGCTTGCCGTAATATGTCAGAAATCTTAGCCGGACGAATGCAGAAGGCCGTCATCCTTGGTTCACTGCGTCTGCTCAGGGCACATGATTCTCGGACCCAGTAATCGCTTACCCCACGGACGTGGGGAGTGGTTATCTGGGTAAACGAACCAGCGCGCCCTCCGGATGTGTCGGAGCTCCGGAGACAGGGCCTGACTGGAATATACTTTTAGGAAAAAATAATAATAATAATAAAAAGTTTATTTACATTAAAATGTTTACAATAATGGCATACAACTCTGGGTGTCAAATAAACGGAGAAAACCCATTTAGGTCCAAATGGTTGCGCATGGGTCACATTTCTCGTCTGTTGTACAGAATGTTTCTTAAAGAAATAATTACATTATCATTCAAGTAAAATAGTAATCTAAACATTTAAAATAATTATAAAATTTAAATGTATTTTTACACAGACATACATTCTTACAAACGCATATATTTACAGAAGAAATAGACAGCAGTATTCAATTTTCGACAAGTGAATGTATTTTATGTCTATCTGTCACAAGTAAGTAGCCTTTTATTATCCTTTTTATCAGTTCGAAGGAGTTTATACGGTGGATGTAGAATTTGTATATTTCTGGTAATTCATTGTAAATTCTAATGCCAAGGTAAGTATATGACCTTTGTATTTGCTTGTTTTTATACATGTAGATAATCACATTGTGTATGTATAACTGTCGTAAGTCGAATACTTTTGCTTCTTTGAACAAGTTATTGGAAGAATATGTATATACTTTATCATAAATTATTTTGATAATTCGTTTTGGCAAGACATCTAATTTTTTCAAATGTACTCTTGCTACTGAGCCCCAAGACACGATAGCGAACCTCGAGCGTGATTCTACCAGTGCATGATATAATATTTTGAGGTGAGTAATATCAAATATGTTTTTCAGAAATTTGAATTTATGTAGCAAAATAGTAGGGGTAGAGTAAGTAGAGTACCTTGAGGTACACCATAACCAACATTTCTAGGTGTGCTTAAGTGATTACTAATTCGCACTATTTGCTCTCTTCCATTCAAGTAGTCCTAGAGAAGATCGAGTGATTTTCATCGTATTCCTGTATTTTCAAGGACCTCCAAGGCCTTTGCTAAATCTAAAAACAGACAGTGTTGATTTACTTTCATCTAATCGAACTTCATTTATTCACCCTCTATATTGAATGCAAAAAAATATCAACTCAAGTATCACGTGATTCCGGGCAGAGTTCATGAATGAAATGAAGAATTTTAACGACGTGTCTCCCCATATATCCTCAAAGTGAGGAGGATATCTTCCAAAAAACTACTAGGTCTAACAAATATTTGTGCGAAGTTCATCGAAAAGGGCCCAATTGCAAGTACTTATCCTAATAAAAAAGTATATATCATCATGCCCTGCACCTCATATTGTCTGAATCTTAATTTTATATTGGGCCAAAATAGATATATAATGTAAATGGGAAACGAATATTTTTCTACAACTGTCAAAAAAAGTTTACTATTTTTGTGTGGTTTGTGTGCGTAAAGTATTACAATATTTCACTATCAACATACGATTTCATTATTAAACGGAAAAGCGTAAAAAAGTGCACTTTTTTAACGGCTGTTTCATGCAACAACAGTGACAGATCCTAATAAATCCTGTCATAAAGTCAGTTCTCATTTTCTTTGGTAAATAATAACCTAGAAATATCTGATATACAAATTTTTCACCAATAATATTCTTAGAATTCTTACTATTAAATAAGTATTATCAAAATTCCAAACTATCGAGGCGAATATATTGTCACAATGATAGCATATGATATACCTCTAAGGACTATTGGACCTAATCTACACTAGGTAATCCAAGGTAGCTATAGCTGTTTGGCCGTCAGAAACTAGTTGACAACAATAATTAATGAAATTTGTGAAATTGGGCATATATCCAGATAACGAATTCTTGATAACTATAAATTTAATTTAAGTGGAAATGAAAAGTGATGAAGATTGAACGGAGAAAATCGTGGATACTACAAATATGAGATTTTCTTGAATTCCTTGACATAGTTCAAAGAAAGAAAAAGGTATTCGTTGCTTCACGAGGATTGTTTATTTATTTTGAATACAAATCTAAGAAAATGAAAAGTTACTTCGACGAACTAGTTATTCGAAAGTCAAGTTATTTTAATATTCACTTCAAATTTTCCATTCTGCTGGATAGTGTGAAGAGAAAGGGATTTCGATTCTGTCGAAATTATTCGTTTCATTTGTTTGAAACTCAACTCTCCGGCATACTCTTCGAACATAGTTTGAATAATGAATCAATAAAAATATGCCAATATCATTTCATATTTGGAAAAAAATATGAATCGGTTATTTTTTTTTTTGACAGTTGTAGAAAAATTACTATATGAAACTCGTAAGTGAAGTGTTTTTTTACTCGTAGGAATGCCAACATTTCCTACACGTAAAAAAAAGTATCGCTTTACTCACTTATTACTATTATTCAGTATGAGTGAATATTAAAAAAACAATTATATACATTAATAATATTCAAAATCTGAGTTGGTTATCCAATAAATATTTATGTCGGAGGTTAGTTGGGATTGGGATCAGTATATGTTGAGAAAACAAAACTATTGTTTTCTTGCCGACGTTCCGAATTTAATTAAATTCAGCCCTGAGGATGAAGGAGTTATTCGACATTTTTACCTATTATTTCTTGGAACAACGATTAAACAAATATGTTGATACTGTCTGTATCAATATCTGTATACTGCTTCAGATACCTTCATTGCTGTACACTCTATTTTTTATTCTGCTATCTTTCCTTCATTCCGTTTGTAGAACATTTTATTTGCCTTTCTGATTACTTCATTTGTCCATTCATCTTGCCTGTATCTGTCACCGATACGTCTAGGTCGTTAGAGTCACTCCCAAGTAGCATTTTGGCGACGACAACCACATAATACACCAAAATTAACGTTGTAGTTGGTGTAGAAATTAGTCATTCATGAAACGACGCTCTCTAAACCACCGGTCAACGTTGTTTTAACGTTGAACATGAAATCAGTCAAGCTACGACGTTGTCATAACGTTTACTCAACCGACTACAAGTAGTAAATATTCTGGAAATGGGAATGTTCTGAAAACGTTTAAGTGGCAACTTCAGTTATTTTAAACGTTTTCCCGACGGTAAAGCGACCTTGTGAGATTCAACTAAGCAGTGGGTAATTTTTCAGTTGAGTTGAAACCTTCCTTGAAATATTTACCGCAGAGGACGTCTAGGCCAAGTTTAGATAATGATGATTTACCCAATTTATCATATATTTTTTATTTCAGTGAAAAGAATCACTGTTTGCTAAATTGTTTGACAGAAAATGTATTTATAGTAAACGAAAAAGGACTAGAATGATCCTAACCTAACTTTCGGATCGTAAAAGAAAAGTGAAAAATACACTGCCTTCTTATACAGACAAAAAAAATAAGTCGTGAAGAAACTTCACGAGCACAAGCTAACATGAACATGAAGACAGACAGTTTGGAAATCTCAAGTTCAATTTCTTTAGGAACAAGTGCCAACCTGAATAAAGAGATATTAATGAAATCAACTACTTTTTCTCAGAGGAACAACTGTTTATAGCCATCAGAAATAACTGTGAAGCGGAATGTATTCGTTAGTTAAAATTGGTTCAGTATTTGGTACGATAAGCTCCAGTCGCGCTTCAGTTATAAAGTTAGTTGTCTGGCAGATTCTCTTTGGAAACATGGTCGCCCATTAAAACTTGGAATGTAAAACAAACATTTACAAAGGATTTTGAAGCCTCATTTTAGTTTTCTAGAAATAATGCATAGGTATTCCGTTTCGTTCACGCTTGAATGAATATAAACATTAAAAATTGTCTATAAAAATATTTATTTTTTACTCTTTACATTTGGAATCTTCGCAACAGATTGAAAGCCCGCGTGTTTTTTATCATGAAACAATGGTATATTTGACAGTAAAATGTAATTCGTTGGCAATTTCTGTTTCGTAATCGTTATTTTTCGGTAATATTGAGCATGAAATATCCATTTTGGCCATAAGTAATTATATGGTTGATAAATCAACTATTTTCTGAACACCATAGAAAATAAACTGTCATATCCGCTTGAGAGGGCGCTGGTGTGCCGTTGTTCTCAAGTAATTTCAGCAACGTTTAGGAAACGACAAACTGTTACCTACAGTTTCAGCAGAAACGTTGTCAAAACCCAAAAATGATTGACCACATTGGTGTAAAACAGGGTTGTGACAACGTTGTGTTGACGTCGGCAACGCAACTTATATTTGGTTGCACAACTTTTCCGAAAACGTTGCCGCAACGTTGAATTGCTACTTGGGCTGGCCTTCACCAACTCTATAGTTCTGTTTGTATCTCTTTTAAGTTCTCCAATAAGAAGTTAAAATAATAACAAGAACTCCACGAAAACTTCTTTTTATATTATCAATATTTTCGGAGAATAACGGTGGGTTACATCAAAACGTCGCTCCAATCAAAAATAAACATACTCATCCGTCCGTGTAGTTCGAATAAATCCGCAGTGAACTAACCGTCCGTACTCAGAATATTGCCAGGTATTAAACTTTTTTTCATTGAAAAACAGTTCGGAAGTTGATCCGTACTCTGAACACAGTCTGGGCCGATGGCCGCAAAACTACCATTCATTACTTATTGATGGAAAGCGAAATACTGCATTCTTTTCCTTTTTGCAGGTCAACAGCAAACAAACTGCTACATAAAACTTTTCTATTCGAGACCGGACGAAGTTGTATGAGCCAGGAGGAAGAATGATGGGCTCTTTTACGTAATTGGAATGATGCAGTGTTTGGATAGAATTTGGAGATGTGAATACGGTGGAACTTTGAAGAGAATACTGGAGTATTTGTTTCAGCTTGTTTAATATTTCAAAATGGCCGATAATATATAGAGTGAAAGTGAATGAATTATATTAATGGAAATGAACTTGGGGTGAAATTTTCGAAAATTTATTGATTAGTATTGGGAAGGAACCGTTCAATCCTTTATTCTTCTTCCCAATACCTAAAAATGGAGAACCAACCCCACAGTAATATTCCATTATATTTGTTTGTTACCCATACAGCACATGTACGTCTAATATATGTCCAATATATGTACGAAATAGATTTTATGGACGTCTACTGGACGTTCAGATACACTAGAAAACGCAGCACAAAAGCTTCAAGTCCATCAGGCCCGTAGAACATAGTATTGCCAAAACTCTCGGTCTTGATGGGTTGGAAAATATTGGTAACACATGCTTCATGAATAGTGTTATCCAGTGTTTATCGAACACAAGATAGTTATTGGAGTATTTGAAAAAAGACGCCTTCACAAGGGATATAAACACTAGCATATATAGAGAGGGAGCTTTAATAAAAGCATTTGCCGAGGTGATGAAGGAACTTTGGTCAGAAGATTCGTCAGATAGAGTTGTAAATATAGTCTCCTTGAAAAGTCAAATAAAAAAATTCGCTCCTCTTTTCATCGGTTATGCCCAGGAAGATGAACAGGAGTTCTAACGATTCTTGTTAGAAGGTCTACATTTAGACATCAATAGAGCAACGGAGAAGCCGAAACGCATTATGACAGAGATAGATGAGAAATCAAGTGACAGTGAGAAGGCTCTAGAATCATGGTCAAGATACTTGAGAACGAACAATTCCAAAATTGTAGATAACTTCGTTGGCCAGTTAAAATCTACATTGAGATGTACTTATTGTGGTCACCGTTCAGTTACTTTCGATCCGTTCTGGAATCTTTCCCTCCCAATACCTCGTAGAACAGGGCAACTCAGACTATCACAAAGCTTGGATATATTCAAAAGGAAAGAAACTTTGGATGGTGACGAGAATCCGACATGTACGAAGTGCAAAGAGAGAAGGAAGTGTACGAAATCCATAACAATTCATAAGTTCCCGAAAATTTTAGAAATCCATTTAAAACGGTCTTATTCGACAGAAAGATTCCAAAGAAAATTGAATGTTGCCATCGATTTTCCTTTAAAGGGATTGGACATGAGTAATTATGCAGCAGACAACGTAGCCCCTTCCCAATGGGCACAAGGACGTTGAAATAAAGTTGTGAAAAGGCTGAAAACCGAACGTTTTTTCAACGAGAAAATGTCACGTGAAACAACGTAATATTAAACCAGTTGTTTACTAATTATCGCTTTATTGCCGTTTTCAATCAGGTTTTTTGAACATCGAAGATACTCAATAAAACGACATTGTTTTGACCCAATGAAAGGTTAAGGAAGGTATCAGAAACATTGATAAATGAATCGCATAAAGCAAGTTTGATTAAAAATTCTTTCTGAATCAACATAACGATTGTTAAATGTATATTTAACGACTTGTTCAGGAAGTAACGTTGGAAACACATCTTTATAACGTATTCTTTCAACGTTGAAGATTACACTAAATTATTGCCGTTAAAATTTTCAACCAGAAACGTTTATTCAACCAATGCCACGTTTATAACACGTTTGAAAAACGTACCTAACCCCATTGGGTTTTCGCTATATTCCGTATGCATTGTCTAACCATAGTGGAACTACCTACAGCGGACACTACATAGCCTACTGTAGACATCCGTATGCGAGCACGTGGCATGAATATAATGATTCATGTCTAACCCCAATTTCATCTAAATCCCTCATGAGCGGAGATGCATTACACGCCTTCACATAATGTTCTATTTTTACTCATTAATTATACAAATATACTTTCATACAATTAAAACCAGAAGAGACCCTAGAACCTTGTGGCACTCCGTATAGTCATTCTTCGCTTCCGCAGAGTGTGTGTTAATTAGGCTCACATTCATGTAGCCTGAGAAATCGAAGTGAGTCCATAGGAACATAAACTTGCATTGGTCTGGCTTAAATTTTCTCCATCTTAAAGTAAGCCGACATAATTTTTAGATCAGAGAGGATGTATGCAATAATTTCAATCAATATCCTCATAATTAGAACCAACATTTCAATAAAATCGTTTGGGAAAAAGGACCTCGCACCGTTACAATGGGATATTGGCATTCGGTTAATTTGCTCGAAATTTCTATATATTGTGGAACTAGTTATGCTGATCGAATGTATTCATTGCTCCAAGGACCTGAATTCAACGGTTTCGAATATACAGGGTGCTGAAGTGAATTTTTCCAAAATTCCAAATGGCTATTGGGAAGAAATTTTTTCGAAGATTCAAACCAAATCAACTATGCATCAATTATTCCTATGGCCTACACTGATAAAAAGGATATTTTGCATCAATGCATAATTGCATTGATTCAAGTCGATTGTATTCTTGAATAGGTCCAACCAAATATTAATTTGATTTTTTGACAGAATCCTCTAGACCACTTGAAAGGAAACTGTTTTGAGAACCCTTTCTTCACTGAATAATGAGAGTTATTTGGTGCAAGAATATTTCAACTTTAATAATGAACAGTATTGTGAATCCTTTCTTTGTTCGATGGTGTGAGTTGGTTGGGGCAAGAATATTTCAACTTCAATAACGAACAATATTCTTCTTCATAATGCAATATTTTGATTCAAGATTATCTGCATTTTGAAGCTCAGTACAAATGTGCACTTGGTTATAAAAATATGCCATGGAAGCCATGTTCATATGGTACAGTTCAACAAACAGAGAACAATTGCGAACAATTGAGGTATAATGGTTACCCAGGCAGCAAGCGTACGTCATAATGACGTATCTTATAGGTCATGGTAGACGTCATATTGACCCCCAAAGTTGACGTCATTCGGACGTCTAAATGACGGTCAAATGTCAGCGTCATTATCAGTATATGGCGTCATTTTGACGTTACATCTAGCTTGTATATGACCTGTTAGGTCATACACAAGACGTACAATGCAAGACGTATTAATGCAAACAAATTAATTTCAAGGTAATTTATGTAAAGAAGCAAACAGTTCAATAAGTTTGAAATAAGAGTATATTCATCAATTAGAAATAATTATTCTTTTCAGAAGATGATTCTGTTCAATAGGATATATATATATATTTGAATGAAGACATCCTTTTTATCAGTATACACATCCACCATAGAATATAATATTTTGCATATATCTACGATTTAAGAGATGGGTCCAAAGCTAGCTATTTTTTAGTGATTTCTTCAAAATTGAGCAGAGGAATTTCAATCAATTCCAGATATTTCGAAATATCCTAAGATCAAATTCAGTTTATAATGTTATATAGGATCTCCTGAATCATATCGACATATTATATACAATATGTTCTATTTCTAATGAACACCTGTCCTGCTTGTTGATGAACTAAATGCATGGAATTCCGCAGAAATCGGTAATGACCTCAATCATTTATGATTGAAGTTTACAGAGATACAAAAAATATATAGGGCCTATTGAATATAAAGGCATTGGCTGATAATTTCTTTGAACAACTTTAAGTTCAAGTCTTCGAAGTTGAGTACAAGTTATTGTACTACTTGTAGTAAAAACAGATGTATACATATCATTTAAAATATTCCACAGTAAAGTTTTCAAAAATATGTCAGAAGATTTGTTTAGATCAGAATGTGTTTATAATGGAAATGTCTCAATTCGATTGATTTAGAGCCTAACTACATCGAAGAAATCGCGAGAAAATACCATTTTTTTATACAACTTGTTTATTCAGGGTATCTGCAACGTGAAAATCCATCATGAACGATCTTGAGTATTATCAAGTTATTCGGAATTCTAGACATTTGAATATATCAACAAGAAGGATGGATGCGCCTTCATGACAAATAAAACATAAATATGAAAAATTCGAACAAATTCACCAAAACCCAATTTTCCATTGAAGCGGTGCAAGGTCCAATTTGTGGAGTTCAAAGAGTGGATATACCAATTTGACTTTTTGTTGTTTTTTTTTTTTTTCTTTTCGGATTATATATTTTTCAGGCTAAACTTTATGACCAAACTTGCGAATGTATCCTTTTCATCAATGAGGAACATTGCAGAAGTATCTTTTGATACACTAAATACCCGTTGGGTATTAACCAGAGAATTAGTTGTTTTCAGACAGGTATTTGCCATAATAGCCTACATGTATTGTGTGAGGATGGAAATGGAAAATGGCAACGACTATCGTTACTGATATAATATTTTTTCAATTGAAAATTCCAGCGTCACAATTAGGAACGATTTGTATCCAAAACTGAATTGCAGCAAATCTTTCAGAGAATTTACCTGGTATCGAATGTTTTCGTGAATAAAATCTCAGATACTACTTGCATAATAAGTCTTCAAGTTCCCCGAAATCGTTTTTCAGCTGAAATCCCGCACTCCAGTAGTCCCAGGGTCGGTTGCTTGGGTATAATAGAAATGGGGTTTTCGGGAGAGGGCACAACAAAACATATAAAACAGGGTTAAGCATGCATGCTAAACAGCGCACTCATGCGAACTTCACCTTGGCTCTTCTTAGGCAAATGTACCGTGCATACTTAAAGTTGAGAACTCCGCACATCGCTCTGCCGAATGTATCCCGCGCATTTCATCAAAACTTACACACCTCAATAATTCCCAACAGCGAACAATCTCGACTATTATTAATTTTATGGGCCGATGTGGATTTTTGGCTAAGTGCTCGTCCTTGCGAACTTTGGAATATATGTAAAGTTTCGACGTCTATTGAAATACCAATAAGTTTTGCTTCGGATACGTGAACTTTAGGAATTCCCCGTCTACTCGATGTTTTGGGTTACAAGTACATTGCTGATTATATCGAATTCTCATACACGCTTAGAGATAGTAAACAGTATATTTTTATTTTTCCGTTGGATTATGATACTGAATTATTCATTACCGATATTATTTCCTTCCCCCAATTTCTTTTCCCCAAAAATTGAAAAAATCTGAAATCAAAAGAGTAAATATTTATAAAAAATACATATTCGTTTTGAAAAACTACTTCTGAGTATACGTATGTATATGAGTAAATATATATGAGTAAATATAATAATAATAATGATTTTTTGATAGGCTACATATGCTGGTGGCTGCAAAAAGTCAGTAGTAAGGCAGGCAAGATGCATTTTGGAAAATATGAAGTTCCGCGATAAACTTTCTCGCTTATTTCAAGAGCCTTCACGTGTTGTATATAACCAACCGGCCGCTTTTCGGGGGAAAACCTCCTGAAAGAACATCAATCAACCACATAACGAAGATACTCCAGCCCTAGCCCTAGTCAAAGGTTCGTCCAGAAGGCTTCGTCAGCTATAGCACAACGATCTGCACAGCCCCGTAACCCCGGAAGAAGTTTTACAGGCTCTCAAAGGCATTGAAGAAATTTGCTACTCCAAGCCCTGATGGGTTGAATAACTATTGGTGAAAAAAATGTCCATGCACCCACCCCCATCTGCCAAGAGTTTTCAAACCGCCCTAATCCCCAAAAACGGATATTTGCTGATCCAAGGATCGATAACATGCTTGAATTCAATTCAGCGTTTCTTTTTAAGGCAGAAGCGAGTGCAGAACTTGGTCTCGTTTGTGACACTGAATGGGATGACCCAAACTCTGTTACCAAGTTGGAGTCCAATGAGCAATGATCTCGCATTGAAGCTGCGGAGACTGAGGATAAAAAACGCATGGGATCTTCTTCAAGAACAAATTTTCAATACCAAGTGAGATAAAGTCAGAGACCAAGGGATCCATGATAGCCTACCAGAACGGTATCTCCAGAACCCTAGCCCATCGTCATTTTCCTGCAGTCTCAGCCCATATCCGCAGCCATAACATGGCGCTACGAGTATTTTACCACCTTCTACGACACTCGTACGTTATGGACAAGACACCGGTGATGCGTTATGCTTTGGAGGATTTTGATTCCGTGCTTAATATATTGTGATTGAGTTTTCCCCACCTTGAGGCAAATACCAGCACAAAATCCTGATATAGTTCTCCTTGACCATCAAAATAACGGCTACTCAGGGTACATGATTTTGGGATCAAGTGGTCCCTTGACCCACAGACCTGGAGAGTGACTATCTGGGCTGATGAAACCAGTGCGCCCAGAAGTATCGGAGCTCCGGAGACAGGTCCCAACTGAAATATTTTTGAGGGGAAAATTATAGTATTAATAACATAACAAAATAATACTCGATGGAGCCTGTTAAGAGCTTGAATCCCCTTACCAGGAAAAAAAAGGAATCGTAGCATTTTGCAGCAAGTCATGCAGCCCATGAACTAGGCTTTGAATTTGACACTTATAGGGGTGAAGTCAACTCCGACACCGAGTTGACATCCGTTCAAATATTTTACACCAAATATGCGGAGACAGGTCCTCCTGCAGCAACACGAGGAAAATCCAATGAATCCTTCAAGAACAGTATATTCAACACTCTGGTCTACCATAGTTGCGTGATGGGTATATATGCCCCAGGCACTAGATGTGGATTTATTTATTTATTTATTTATTTATTTATTTATTTATTTATTTATTTATTTATTTATTTATTTATTTATTTATTTATTTATTTATTTATTTATTTATTTATTTATTTATTTATTTATTTATTTATTTATTTATTTATTTATTTATTTATTTATTTATTTATTTATTTATTTATTTATTTATTTATTTATTTATTTATTTATTCATTTATTCATTTATTCATTTATTCATTTATTCATTTATTCATTTATTCATTTATTCATTTATTCATTTATTCATTTATTCATTTATTCATTTATTCATTTATTCATTTATTCATTTATTCATTTATTCATTTATTCATTTATTCATTTATTCATTTATTTATTTATTTATTTATATCCAAACAGACCTGATGGTCTAATTACTATGGATATAATGTGTTCTGAGTAGGTTGTTACAAACTCCATACGCCACCTCAGAAGCTGCACTGTTAATTATTAACGCAACAGTGAATCGTGGAGGATTATCCGCAACCAGCAACAAGATTCAGTCAGTCAAATTTATATCTGAAAATGAAAAAATCCTGCCCTGCCTGGGGATCGAGCCCATGACCTTTCGATCCCGAAGTCCCGGCATTACCACTGTGCCAATCCCCGCTCCATTGAATTGAATGGATCATGTCGAAGGGCTCCTGAGACCATAATACATTTATGACACTAAGGCGAAACACGATTGAATTTCCACAGATTCTGTCATACATTTGCTATCGGTGTTCAAGTTCATGTGGTTTTTGTTTTTATTGACATGCCTAACGATGCCCTACGAGTATCAATATCTATACGGTATATACGAGACAAGACGTCGAGGATATTAAGTCCATTATGGAAACTGATAAATGTCGAATGTTATAGTGATATATTATATCTCATGCCATTCGAGATAGATTTGAGGTGAACCATTGATTTTATATGACAAATTCACAACACTGTTCAGCTAATTGACGCTAACTCTTTCAACTGCAGAATATAAACACGTCATTCACAGAAATCACAGATCAGCCTCCTCAGAGCTTGTAATTTTCATGAAATTGATTTGTAACTACTCACTTAATATATTCATTTTCAATCCGATTGAACCAGTTGACAATGATTTATCTACGTCATAATCCGGCTTGCACAATAACGTTATTATTAGCAAGCTTTTTTGACTAGGGCGAGTTGTACGAGATGAGTTCAACCACGGTTCAAGTGAACCGAGTTCAGTTACTAAGGAACTAGAAATTTCATTGGCTAATCCCTAGCAACTGAACTCAGTTCACTTGAAGCGTGGTTGAACTCATCTTGTACAACTCGCCTTTAAACACCTAAATAATATGAACGGGACGTGACAAAAATTGAACCTGCAATAAGATCTGACGATGTCTTACACTCGTTGAGTAAGTATAAAAAAGAAATTGCAATGATTCCAAACGCTCTACCAGTGTCAACACAGATTATAACGTCATAGTATCACATCTTTGCAACGTTTGAATTATGTTTTTTCATCGTCGACATGGGTTTGAGAATTAAACATCAACAAACCTTCCGAAGATGTTTCTTGCTTAGTGGGAAGTGATCAGTATTGTGTTTAGTAGTACTGAAGTTGACACATTATTGCTTCAACCAACTCGCACCAAGGTGAAAATGTTGATTTATCTCAATCATTTTCGTTTCAAATGATCGAACGGATTACAAGTAATCAAACTATTTGGTTGGACCTATTCAAGATTGCTGTCTTTTTGAATCAACGCAGTTATGCAATTACGCAAGAAATCTTTTCCATTGAGACAGGGTTACACGGGTTGATGTTTGATTTATGTAATTCTGGGATTCTACCTAAGCAGCGAGCAGAGAAATTCTAAACGAATAGGTAAAGTATACAAGGCGCTACGCTGGACATACCTGACATAATGATGATTCTGGGTAATGTTAATACAAGGGCTCAACTTCACAGAGACATGGGGTGGTTCTGATCAGCTTGGCATACAAGTTACTACTCTGAAATTGTGCTAGATACTCTTCCTCACAAACTGACACAAGAATCAATCAATTTTCTGAGGACTTGTACCGAAATTTCACCTGTCAACAACTAGTCCTTGTCCAACTTTCGGGAAGTTTCAGATACCTGGTTCGTGTGGATTCCAAGCAAAATTGGATTCAAATTGGATCAAATTCTACATGACAACCTCGGTATCTATGGATACAGCACTTTCCTTATAAATACCCAGCCGAAATTCAGGAGAAGCAGTTCATCTGAGAACTTCTAGCTGGCAACAACTCCACGGGACCTGAATCCTTCCCCGGTACGGGATCCGACCAAGATCGGATGAAACTTCACCTGAACAAGGAAGCACAAGTCCGTACGAATATGGAGCCAAGTATCATGAAGTAATTTTTTTATTCTTTTCAATCAACTCCTTTTCGAATTCTCACACTCAGTTATCCAAATTCAGAGATTGTAAATGGGGATATATCTACAATCACTGGTATTAAAAAGTGTTTTATGATGTCTCCAGGGTATATGG
Organism: Chrysolina haemoptera; assembly: GCA_958298965.1. Lineage (NCBI taxonomy): Eukaryota > Metazoa > Arthropoda > Insecta > Coleoptera > Chrysomelidae > Chrysolina > Chrysolina haemoptera. The sequence goes on along the minus strand of OY282585.1, from coordinate 16,237,612 downwards.
GTCTTGAAATATCGATTGCAGAAAAACTTATTCGTGTTATTTTTCCCATCTGACGCTAAATTGTGAGATGGTGGAACTAAGTATGTTTCCACCTACTGCAATGTTACCCTCATCCCAAAATGGAGATGGATGCTCCCCCACTATTGGAAGTCAAAAAGAGGTATACAAATAGATCCACTATTTTGCTGTGAACAAATAATTCAAAAAGATGGGGAGGACGATATCGGGTTGGTTTCCATAGATGGCGTGCACCCAAAAAGATGAACCCTTTGTGAGATGAACCTGGGAGAACTCCATGGTTGTAGGGGTGACGACTTAATTAAAGCCCATTAGTACGATTGGCGACAAAATCTGTTCCCATCGAACTTTTATAACTATTCAGACTCTTATACTTTGAAGATGTTGATTCCTAATAAACTATCAGATCCCAGGTGTTTCCCTGAATTATCGGGGGTAATACCACGAATGGTCGCAATACCATCGATAATTCTGTCAGAAATCAACGAGATCAAATTGCTTGGTTACCTCAAAGCAATTTGATCGAGTTAAAGATTTCTGACAGAATTATCGATTGTATTGTGAGCACGAGTTGTATTTATTGAGATAATTTCACGAACCAACCAAGTTATTATTTGAAATTTGATCGAGTAAACAAAGTGAATTCTTCAATAGTTGCAACTAATGAATAATAAACATGAAGTCTGTCAACCTGACGTTTATGTCATATTAGATTACAAGATGTATCATTGCTGTTTATATTTGTGGTTGACTTGACGACGTGGTCTTTCCGGATCGGAAAGAAAGGAAGCGAAAGGAAGCGAAAGGAAGCGAAAGGAAGCGAAAGGAAGCGTGTACTTTCGCGAAATCCCATTCTGATTTGTCCTCATATCGCAGGAGACGCGACTTTCATATATTGAGTGAAATTGTCGGAAAAATTCCGATCGTATAACGAGTAATTTTGTCCAGTGTCAGTTTTTTAAGTTAAACTACCGATGGAAAAATTTTGAGTTGATTTATCCACTAAAAAAGGCATTCGAGTGGCTTTTGGCAAAATATATCAATGACAATATATAAGTAACACCACAATAATAAAAACCTTCAGTCAAACAGTTATTTGAAGGAGCAACATCAACAACACAATAATTGTAATAATGCTTATTGTTTGATAAAATGAAACTTTCCCAAAACAAGTAGTATTGTGTCAACAATACTGAACAGTCATTGCTGTCAAGACAGAAATGCAATGATTAACAAAACAATTGTAATAATGCTTTTTCAATTTGATCGAATGAAACTTTCCCAAAACGATTTATACTGTGTCAACAATACTGAACAATCATTGCTGTCAAGACAGAAATGCAATGATTAACAAAACAATTGTAATAATGCTTTTTCAATTTGATCGAATGAAACTTTCCCAAAACGATTTATACTGTGTCAACAATACTGAACAATCATTGCTGTCAAGACAGAAATGCAATGATTAACAAAACAATTGTAATAATGCTTTTTCAATTTGATCGAATGAAACTTTCCCAAAACGATTTATACTGTGTCAACAATACTGAACAATCATTGCTGTCAAGACAGAAATGCAATGATTAACAAAACAATTGTAATAATGCTTTTTCAATTTGATCGAATGAAACTTTCCCAAAACGATTTATACTGTGTCAACAATACTGAACAATCATTGCTGTCAAGACAGAAATGCAATGATTAACAAAACAATTGTAATAATGCTTTTTCAATTTGATCGAATGAAACTTTCCCAAAACGATTTATACTGTGTCAACAATACTGAACAATCATTGCTGTCAAGACAGAAATGCAATGATTAACAAAACAATTGTAATAATGCTTTTTCAATTTGATCGAATGAAACTTTCCCAAAACGATTTATACTGTGTCAACAATACTGAACAATCATTGCTGTCAAGACAGAAATGCAATGATTAACAAAACAATTGTAATAATGCTTTTTCAATTTGATCGAATGAAACTTTCCCAAAACGATTTATACTGTGTCAACAATACTGAACAATCATTGCTGTCAAGACAGAAATGCAATGATTAACAAAACAATTGTAATAATGCTTTTTCAATTTGATCGAATAAAACTTTCCCAAAACGATTTATACTGTGTCAACAATACTGAACAATCATTGCTGTCAAGACAGAAATGCAATGATTAACAAAACAATTGTAATAATGCTTTTTCAATTTGATCGAATGAAACTTTCCCAAAACGATTTATACTGTGTCAACAATACTGAACAATCATTGCTGTCAAGACAGAAATGCAATGATTAACAAAACAATTGTAATAATGCTTTTTCAATTTGATCGAATGAAACTTTCCCAAAACGATTTATACTGTGTCAACAATACTGAACAATCATTGCTGTCAAGACAGAAATGCAATGATTAACAAAACAATTGTAATAATGCTTTTTCAATTTGATCGAATGAAACTTTCCCAAAACGATTTATACTGTGTCAACAATACTGAACAATCATTGCTGTCAAGACAGAAATGCAATGATTAACAAAACAATTGTAATAATGCTTTTTCAATTTGATCGAATGAAACTTTCCCAAAACGATTTATACTGTGTCAACAATACTGAACAATCATTGCTGTCAAGACAGAAATGCAATGATTAACAAAACAATTGTAATAATGCTTTTTCAATTTGATCGAATGAAACTTTCCCAAAACGATTTATACTGTGTCAACAATACTGAACAATCATTGCTGTCAAGACAGAAATGCAATGATTAACAAAACAATTATAATAATGCTTTTTCAATTTGATCGAATGAAACTTTCCCAAAACGATTTATACTGTGTCAACAATACTGAACAATCATTGCTGTCAAGACAGAAATGCAATGATTAACAAAACAATTGTAATAATGCTTTTTCAATTTGATCGAATGAAACTTTCCCAAAACGATTTATACTGTGTCAACAATACTGAACAATCATTGCTGTCAAGACAGAAATGCAATGATTAACAAAACAATTGTAATAATGCTTTTTCAATTTGATCGAATGAAACTTTCCCAAAACGATTTATACTGTGTCAACAATACTGAACAATCATTGCTGTCAAGACAGAAATTGAAGGGATGCTTACTAGATGTACAGTGAAACTCTAGCCTGACATTTTGAATTGCGCGTATACATTTATGTTTTCACGTCTCAAGCTAGGTTGGTTTCACTGTAGTCTGGTTTTGATGAACAGGCAATTTTATCGCTGTCAAAATGCCTGAGACGTCATATTTGAATGGGTTGTTTTCTGCAGGAGTTGATTCATTACCAGTAAAAGCACAAGAGCTTTTTTTTATCGGATAAATTTCTTTCATCAACGAAATAATTTTGCCAATTAGTAATTTCACGAGATAAACTGACATGTCTAATGTCAGTTTTTCGAGAATTTTGAGTTGAAGAAAGAAATGTATTCAATAAAAGAAGAGTTCGAGTGTTTTTGGCAATATAAATCAACGAGAATATATAAATACACCACAATAATAATCACCTTGATTGAAACAGTTATTTGAAGGAGCAGTTATTAACAACACAATTATAATGTTGCTTTTTGTAATCTGTTCAGATGAAACTTTCCCAAAAAGATTCTTATTGTGTCAACAATACTGAACGATCATTGCTGTCATGACAGAAATTGAAGGGACTTCCGCTTACTAGATGAAGTCTGTTTTTGAGAAACAGGCATTTTTGTCGCGATAAAAAGGTGCATCCTTTTTTATCGCTGTCAAACTGACTCAGACGTCATATTAATAGTATTATATTAAAGTATAAGTGGATAAAAAAGTCTTTCAAACACGCGCGAATTTTCGAGCACCCCGGCTGCGCCATCGTGCAAGTGTTTGAAAGATCAGTTATCCACGAATACTTTGCGTTATTTTTTTCAATTGGTGCACTTTGAAATCATGAATACTGGTTTCATTATTACAAGTGAAATAAGAACTTATAATATAAAATGGTTGAATTCGTGACGTGACATCAGTATACATTTCGTTAATGTTTGAATAAAAGTTTTTCATTTGTTTGTAATATTTCATTTGACGTTACAAGGTACTCCTGTCAGATCAATAATCACAACAATGTCATTCAAACTTCACTGTTCTCGAGTTGTTGATGTATCAATGATAACTTTAAAAAACGCGCGTTTTTGAAAGTTCGATTTACACAAGCTGTGGCGTGCTTTAAATAGGTAAAAAGGAGCACCGATTGGAAAAAATGGGTTTATTTCTACAGGAGTTGATTTATCGGCGTTCTTCTTTTCTTCTTACATCAATGATTCAAATTTTTGGGCAAACTAGAATTGGAGTCCCCAGTTCCCAGCCTATTTATTATATTCCAAATGAATTGTGTAAAATAATACCTCCAGCATCAAATTAGGTCAGCAACGTATTAATTCCCCTTCACCACTGCCATGCACAAACACAAATCACCCAAATCCATTTTGCAATTGTCCAACTTCTCGTAGTCGAAATCAACCCTCAGGGCCCGGGCCTTGACGCACCTTGTCATCTCTAATTGGCCGCCTTCTGATGAGCCCTTACAATTTGATGCGGATCAGATCTGTCCGTAGAAATCACCTATACTTCGGACAACAATAATAAAAGGACGGACATTGTGCTTGTTGTATCCGATTAGAGTTTTCCGAAATAATTAGCTCATTACTTCGGGGTTTATTGAATGAAAGGATGAGAAAGGGAGTTTTCCCATATATAATATTATGAAAATGAAATATGATCATCTATTCATTCGTCGCAAGAGTCTAGTAGGACCGAAAACAATTGGGATCATGTTTTTGAAGACGAAGATCACTACTGCGTATGGGTAAATTACTACAGGATCGATAAATTTCGTTTGTGTGTTTGTAAATCATATTTTGATTCAATCAAACTTTTTCATAGATTGAGACAAAAAAAATTGATAGTTATTAATGATCATTATCAAGATGTTTATCCAAGTGAAGATATCATTGGAAATCTATATCAAAACATGCGTTTTTGGTGCTACAGTTGTTGATTCTTGCGACAGGTCCCTTCACTCACCTCCTCGAAAACGTCGTTTCAGAGAGAATTATGAAAATGATAGCGATATTGATCACTTTGATGAATATTAATAAAAAAATGTATTTCCTTCCACAATTGTGTACATTTCTTCAGATGAAGAGTCTGATGTAGATATCTCCGAGAATGAGGAGAGAGTATATACGAAGGCACCATTATGGGTGTGGAGAAAAGGGAAATGGGAAACAATCCTAGTGTCCATTCCACCCCAAACTCAATGTTCAAAACCACCTCCTTCCCCTCCTCCTTCACCTCCTATTCTTCCTCCTTCATCCCCTACCATCCAACCCATTTCCAACTTCCTTTTTCATCAAAATAAATTATTATGTCTTCTCTTTCTCCTTTCCCCCCTGAAAAATGACAATAGAAACGAAATGTGTTCCCTCCCACAATTGTTTATGTTTTTTATACAGTGGCCGCCAAAAAGTATGTACCTACCATATGGGAAAAAAGTTTATTATTAGAGTATTAGAAAAAATATTCTTGGGAAAAGTTTGTGCATGTCCGATAACCTAAAAATAGATTTTGACACATGTCACGTGATCGCTGGTATGGCGGCGAATTGAAAAAAAATACTATGAAAAGGCAAAAAGTGGGGTAAAATGGCATGATATCAAAAAAAGTTATTTGAAAAAGTTGCTTAGAAATAAATTTTATTCATATATACAAAGTTTGAAAAGAGAATGAGAGAAAATTGAAAATAGAATTTTTTTTTTTAATATTTTCCTAGCTGTATAAAAATATCATATTATTATCCTATGAATAGCTTGACCATACCGGAACATTTGTATTTCAATGATAATGACAAAACTTTCTCATTTTCTCTACACCAGTGAGCACTAAATTAAAAAAAATTGATTTTGTTAAAATTGTTGGTTCGTATCTTACAGTTATATCAGAATTCCACGACCATTGTGATGACATGACACTCCAGAAATATTGTGTTTTCCAGATTATAATCAAGTTTCGATGATAATCGTGCCAGAGCGTTTCACTTCGCATGCAATGTTGAAAACTCTAGCCTCTTTAATTTGACGCACATTTTTAAAAGATTATGTGCGAAGTGAAACGTTCGTGCACGATTATCATCAAAAATTGATTACAATCGGAAAAACACGATATTTTTGGATTTCTCCATCATTGCAATAATCGTGAATTCTGATATAACTGTTAGATACGAACCATTGTAACAGCAAGGGTTCTTACAAAATTCAATTTTTTTAAATTAGTGCTCTCTGATGTAGAGAAATTGAGAAAGTTTTGTTATTATCATGGGAATACAAATATTTCAGTATGGTCAAGCTATTCATAAGAAAATAATTTGATATTTTTGTACAGCTAGAAAAATATTTTAAAAAAATTGCCATTTTCAATATTCACACAATATTTTCTGAAACTTCGTATGTGTATATAAAATTGAATTCTAAGCAACTTTTTCAATTAACTTTTTTCAATATCTTGCCATTTTGCCTGAATTTTTGCCTATTCATAGTAATTTTTTTCAATTTGCCGCAATACCATCGATCACGTGACATGTGTCAAAATCGATTTTTAGGTTATCGGACATGCACAAACTTTTCCCCAGAATCTTTTTTCCAATACTCTAATAATAAACTTTTTTCCCATATGGTACATACTTTTTGGCATTCACTGTATAATAAATGATTATGTGTAAATGACAATAAAACAAAACAATGTATTTTCTCTCTCCCACAATTGTATATGTTTTTTATACAATAAATGATTATGTGTAAACCTGTTTTGTTTTCTTTATTCATAAATAAAACAAAGGAAAATTCATTTGTCATCTATTTCCAAATCTTTGAACAAATCATTTTCAAAAAAAATTATATATTATCTGAGAGCATGCAAATATAAACTAGAGTCTGATGGTATAATTTCAAAACAAATATTCATAATTTCTTCAAACGTTAAATTTGTCCTGGCACTATCAAATTAGGTTTTGATAACATGCAAAGTTTTTGTAGTACACACAAAAGTTCAAATTATCCAAAATTTCAATACGATGCGACAACACTGCTTTATGTAACTTTCGAGAAAGTCCAAGTTGGTGTCTCCTCTGGTAATGGTAATCTGCTTCACATCGCTTTCGATGAATTGCGTTACATCAACAACGTCTTCACAGGCCGTTGTGATGGAATCATACTCATCGGGATATTCAATTGCTGCTTTGAAGAAATTCGTTTTTAAAGTTTGTAGAATTTCGATGGGGGTGACTCCATTCGATGATACCGAATGGTATGCGTCGATAAGAATATGTTTGCTTCAAAGTGATGCATGGGCTGAAGCATCTGGCTGGACTCAGCCCACAACGAATTTCGTAAGTATCTATGGGATGAGACATCAGTAGAAGTTGGTGTTGTTCTTCACGTGCAGCCAATTCATACCTTTGGTGCGCTCGATCAAGTTCATCAATTCGGCTGTCGAGGGTGAGCGAATAGTAATCAGGTTCATCACTCATGTCAATTTCAAACGCAGTAGAATCTTCGCTGTAACCATAACCACTCTCACGGTCGGTGTACATGTTGACACTCAAGTTGCAACAAGTAAAACTGGCTGTTTTATATGAGTTGAGGAACGCATACGTCACAAGAGTTGTTATTGTTTTCAATAACTTTTGTGAGAAAATGTGAAAAAGGCCCTCGCCAGCGTGGGTGAATGTGTTTGTTTCTCATAAGATTCTATACAAAATCAGCGTTTTGTATCCAGCTGTTGTACTTGTTTTCCAGGCCGAGCCATTTGACGTACATTTTGTTTCCTTTCCTTCTCAATACTTTCTCCTCGAGATAAATGTCGGGGTTAACAGTTTTCTGTAATTCCTCTGCGTAGAATGCTCCTTTGATTGGCGTATTATGCATATCTTCCAACATATAGGTGGCAGGATACGACGGTATACCAAATGTTTCACCTTTACCCCTTTGCGGTCCTTTGCCGGTAAAGCCCTGATAGTAAAATTTTAACGTTTCTGTGCGATGCCAGGTAAGCGTCGACAGTGTTATGTTCCAGTCTGATGTCAGGTTAGCCCCGCTTTGGTCGAGGTCGGGAAAACCATGCCTGAGAGTATAATTTCTTGACTTATCAAAGGTATCCGACACAGTGAGTCACTCATTATACTACTAGAAAGTCTCAGAGATATTGGGAATCGTGGAATTGGAAACAGACCATTCAGAAGTTATTTAGAAAACATGAAATCAGATTTTAAGAATAGAAAACAGAAACATCGACAACTTGCCAATTCAATATGGTGTCCCTGGAGGTAGTGTCCTCGGCCCAATATCATTTAATATATATGTGAATAACTTGTTCTCTATTGCGTCGAATTGTACCATTATGGGCAGAGATTCATTACTTCACTTGATTTTCTAACTACTTGACTTGACACGACTTGAAATCAAGACAAGCTCAAGTCAAGTATTTATTTCTGAAATTCAAGTCAAGTCAAGTAGTTACACAAGTACTTGTGAATCAAGCTACCTACTAGATTTTTCTTGAAAAAACTAGCACCTTTTCTGTATTAATCTGAATAACTACCAAAACGCATTAACAATATAAATATTTTGGATTAAAAATAAACAAAACTGGAGTTAGTGAAATACAGTACAGTAATATTCAGACTATAATGTCCCACTCTTAAATGGCAAAGTGAGTTATATTTTTGAAATATCCCGTATAAAAATGTATAGCATGTGCCACAATTTTCACTAGATTACTCGAATCCTATAGGTTTTTATAGATGTTCAAAATTTTATAAAAAAAAAGCCAAAAATAAAAAAATATAAAAGAAAGTAAAATGTGAATGTTTTTTTGATCCACCGTGTAGATTATTCAATTGTGTCACAAACTACTACATAGTTATAGCTAAAGTCTAATTATTGTTTTACCTTCTCAAGCCAAATCGAAACTGAAATTGTGCTACGCCTATTCGAACCTGTAGAGATATTTGCTCCGGAATTAAATGGGCAGCATCAACATTTTTTTTCGTAGACCCAAGTGTATTTAGCTTGCGAATATTGCCTTGGTGAAGATGTTCCGCAGTTTTTTAATTTCAAAACCATACATACATACGGTATATTTGCCTTGTTTGTCAGTATTTTTATTATTCTTAGGATCTTGCTCGACTATGAAATAATCCGTTATGTTTTTCGTTTTATTAGATACACTTTTATTAACTTCAATTCGTTTGGCTTTTGATGGCGCCGACCCTGCACTTTCTACTTCTGTTTCGATGTCATCAAATTCTGACACTTTTTCATCTACGATATATTCTGAGTCCCTGTTTCTGCTTTGAAAAGGTTCCGATTCCATTACGGACAAATCACTTGAATCAGACATAGACAATTTACCGCCACTGTTTATCCTTGATCAACGATGCTCTAATATTTTTAACAGCACGTCGTCATCGAGCAATCAGAGGCCTGCTTGCTGTAACCTGGGTGAATACCCTATTTTAACGCTTCGGTGTGCATTTTACGGATAGCTATCAAGTAATATTAGGTAGTTCGATTTACAAGTAGTTCACACCGTAAATCCAGTCAAGTCAAATATCAAATTTTCAAAAGCTTGAGCTTTGAAGTCAAGTCAGGTATTTATGAAAAAATTCAAGCTACTCGGCTTGATGAATCCCTGATTATGGGACTTGCTGATGATACGGTAGTCCCATACAGGGTGTCCGATACTGATTTATCCAGGTTCTAGTTCCTGTGTTCAGTTGGAACAAAATTTATAATTTTCAGCTGTGAGAATACTTTAAAATTACAGTGCAATTTTATTCTATTACGAACAGCTACCCTTAAAAACTCACTCCTACTCTAAAATTTTAAAACACCCTGTACATTTTTTGTGGCTCGTGCTACAAACCTCCACACTTGTGAGAAAAGTTGTACTTTCCCCACTTATTGCACAATATACTATTTCCCATAATATTTGTGATCACGTCACATATGTCAAAATCGATTTTCTGGTTTGCCCCTATAAAGTGATTTTTTAAGTATGATGATATAAAAAATGTCTATATGTTGCAAACATTATGGCTCACACTGTATAATTTAGTTTGTTCTGACAATATACGTGTTTCCAAAAATCCCAAACCATTTTACTAACCAAAAACCGTAATTTCAGCATTAGTGGAATAATCGATGAAAGCTCGCATTCCCGTAAGCAGGGTTGCAGTATACTTTTTTCGACAATCAAATACCTGATTTCATTTCCAATACACAAGAAAACATTTTATAAAGAGCCTTAACGAATAATCACTGGACAATAAAATTTTATCTTTCTCGAAAATATGGCAATAACAACAAAAGAACAGGAATTATGAAAATAATAACCTCCAATTAGCAGAACGTGAAGTACAGAGCGTAATCCTATTAAAAAATAAACCGCAGCCGAAACTTTTATAATAATTCAAGCTTTGCATTCTTATTAGGGCAATTATATTACTTCACCTCATTCGTAAAGAGGGTATAATTACTGGGGATTTGGGAATTTTGTGGGGTCACTGGGATGTTTTTGCGATTGTAAAGTACAGATTAAATAAAGTTATGTATACAGCCGTATTTGCGAATCTACTCTCTACTTTAAAAATAATGAAGCTGAAAAATGTTAAACCTTCTTCAGCAGATGAAAATAATTTCCACAATTAATAATCATCTGAGCATTGAAAATATAAAATGGGGAAACAATTACAAGAAAAAAAAACTTTCACAAAAATTGTTTTTTAGTGCTCAATAAAACTACAAATTTGGAATTCGGACACGGCCGGCAATATTGTTGAATGTGAGTCTTAAGCATTTGTTATACTGTAGAAAAAATGCTGAATGTCAAAAGTCACGCCGAATGAATAATTTATTTACTCGAAAATAAATAACCTCAATAGAGCACTGTCAGCTGACGTTACAACATGGTGGTCATGGGGGGACAAACAAAGCATTTGATATTTGATAAAATGAAAATTCGTTTTTTGTGGGTGTTGATGGATAATTGCGATTTTTATAAACTTTACAGACATTATAAGTGAACCAAAAAGATTTACTTAGCCTAATGGAAAATGGGTTCAATGGGTTTGCTTTTGTTCAGTTTGGTTTGTTTTTCCCCCTATGACATTGTTCCGCAATAATTGTCATATTACGTCACTGACAGTGCTCTATTATTTACGAAAGCGCAGGAGGGCCACAAGAGGTTTTTTTTTCATCACTTCGACATTAAAGTCGAAATTTCGAGAAAAAAATCAAAATTTTGAAAAAAGACATTAATGTCGAAATTTCAACATTAGAGTCGAAATTTCGACTTTTTCCTCGAAATTTCGAATTTAAAGTCGAAGTGATGAAGAAAAAAAACCTCTTGTGTCCGTCCTGCGCTTTCGTAATTATTCATATTAGTGTCACTTTTTTTTAACAATATGTTGCGCGGCTTGTACGAGGGGGCAAATTTGTAGTTTTGTTGAGCACTGATATGCTGTTCAATTCAATTCATTCAATTCAATTCAATTCAATTTCTTTATTTCCAATCAGACTTATACATACATAAGTATAGGATATTGTCAAGTTGTCAAGTATTGTTTTTGTGAAAGTTTCCTTTCTTTTGTCATTTTTTTTTCATGCTTTACTAAAATAATTGGCCTAGAAGTACTATTCAAGACGTGATATCCTTCAGAAATAATTAAGTTAACAGAAAAAATCAATAATTTGATGTAACATTTAAGATAGTATAACTAGCGTTAAAGAAAGAATTCGTAGCAACAAAAATGTTGTGAATGATATAGGTAACTGCCTCCTAATAACATATATAATATAACAATAACTTCTAACATAACATACTAAAAATATACATCCATACTATGGTGCAAAATGCTTTTTTTGGTCGCAGTCTTAAAATAACATAAAACATTTGGAAATCAAAAATCAAAAGTGGTAACAAATTACAGACAATTTTATGTTGAAAAACAATGTAACATTGCTTTTCAATAGTAAAGTGTACCTTAACAACCAAACAAAGAGATGATCAAATTCATGATTTTTTAATACGCTTTTATTAGCTTTACCTGCATCTATCCATCTATCCTATCTATCTTTCTCTATCTATGTAAGGGAATCTTTGAAAATGCGATTTTTACCTACTTCCAGACATCTGAATGATTTGGGATTTGGCTGGTGTTCATAGTTCCGGTGACAATGCAATATGTCGTTTTTGTTATAGAAAAAAAAATACCGCTCCAAGATGGCGGGCGAGATTTGTGATAACTGTCCGATTCGATTCAAAATTGGTATGTGAGTGATTTGGGGGTCAGAGATTAAGAGTTTCTTGTCAAAATTTGGTGACGGCTCCAATATGGCGGACGAGATTAGTGATTAGGGTTTGATTCGATTCAAAATTGGTATGGTAATGTTTTCGGGGTAAGCAATTTTAAACTTATTGTCAAAATTCATTAATTAATTAAAGACAGCGGTTCCAGACGGACGAGATTTACTATGCTCCGATTCGATTCAAAGTTAGTTAGTGGGAGTTTTCGGGATCAGAAATTATAAAATTTTTGTCAAGTTTCATGAATTATATTCAGATTCGATTCAAAATTGGTATGTGGGGGTTTTCGGGGTTGGACATTTCGATTTTTTAGTCATGAAAAAATAATGGCTCAAAAAACTAAAAAACACGCTTTACTTCCAAGATGGACTGAAAAGTAAAAAATAATTGACAATGTAGTTACTCAAACGTAAAAAAAGCGTGTGGTGCTCGACAAAGTTCCCCTGAGCTCTTGATCGCTCAGTATTGTTAAATTGTTAAAATAAAAAAAATATAAAAATATGGATTCAAAGCACCCACGCTTTTTTTACATTTGAGTAACTACATTGTCAATTGTTTTTCACTTTTTAGTCCATCTTGAAAGCAAAGCGTGTTCTTTAGTTTTTTTAAACCCTATGCCTACTGTTGCTGCTAAACTACACACAGAATATCGACGTGTATAGGTCAATCCTATCAAAACAAAAAGCAATATAAAATTGAAAATTACATATTTATCATTTTCAACCAATTAAAAGACTGTATTTTTATCGTTACCATAGCAACTGAAAAAAAACCGGATCCGACAAACTGCTACCTACAGTTGCAGCAGAAACGTTGTAAAAACTCAAAAATGATGGACCAAATTGGTGTAAAACAGGGTTGTGACAACGTCGTGTTTACATCGGCAACGCAACTTATATTTGGTTGCACAACTTTTTCGAACCGCAACGTTGAATTGCTACTTGGGCAAACTAACAAAGCGGAGTAGATTTTGATAATTTGAAGTAGATCAACTCCGAACAGAGTAGCTGTGGCTACGATGAATGGAAGAACACCTACGTCTTTTATTTCATCATAACCTCATTTCATTACCTCACAACTGAACAAATCACTCAAGTCCTCAATGGTTCTTCTCATCTTTGGTTGTCCTTCGCTTGAATTATACCCATCGGCATATGCATTCGTGAAGGAATGCTTTATGTTTTATTCGACACGTGTACTTTGTCAGCGTGTGAACCCTTTGACTTCATTCAAATCGCAGAACAAAATGACAATGGAAAGTTAAACCGCAGCGGATTTTCAACTGTAATGAAAGGGTTCCACAGTCGAAAATCACGCAGCGAGTATTGATGAGCCGGAATCTTGTCGAAACGGGGTCAGTCGCCCTGGGGGGTTGCACCCCTTTATATTTATAATTGCGAATATACTGCTCAGTGATGCATCATGGCTATTAGCTAAACGATTTCGCCTCGCTATGTAAAGCTGGGTATTTTTGCTCTCTTAATTTTGGCAGGGAAAGTTTATAACTGGAAATTGGTCAGCAGAGCAAAATAAAAGCAGAACATTTTGGTAGTATATGAGAAACATGCAAGGTCGATTCATTGTGAAGGTGTCAGTCGAAAACTGGTGAATAGCAATATACGCTGGCCAGTAAAATAAAATATGACCATACTATTATGAAACGGAACCAATTTCGTCTTTTATAGATAGAAAGTCGTTATTTTTAATAAGGCTGAGAGATATATTTTTGAAAAGATATTTATACAGTTTTAATTATATTTCGAACTGAGATTGTACGTACCTATTTTTAGTGTAATTAAGTGACCGATATTTTTTGATAATACTATTAAACATCATTATTGAAGGGATGCTTTATCCAAATTTTGAACTTTCAACTCATTCCGGAATACATTTAAATGAATTCTTTCACCCAGAGTATGTGAATACAAAAACTGATGAAGCAGACATTTTGACAACACAGCTTATGTGCGTCTTTAAACTCAAAACGTAGCATCTAAACTTTGACTATCTTTTGTATTAAATTAACTAACATATCGTTAGTCTGATGTGACAACGATAATATTGACTGAGTATGAACAAACAATGTGAAAAAATGACAAATTATTTTTGAGCAATTTTTCATGTGATAAGGATTTTCAAATTATACCTACTTCAGCTTAAAAATGTATTACGTAGCAACAGTAGCTGGGCATGATAAATGGATATTTATGTTAAACGAATCATGAATGACGATCATCATGGTAGGTATTAGTCGTGAATATTAACGGGCGAGGCAAATTCGAGCACGATAACACGGTGTGCACCATAATGATCGTTTATGATCCGAATTACATTCGAAACTTCATCTGCTGGCATCAGTGAATAGGTAAGTACAGTTCTACCAACCTAGCGATACATGTGAAATTCTCATTTTTACAGACTATAGTCCTTTGTTCGGCAAAAATCAAAAGTAGGCGTGCATATTCTCACATTTTAAGTTATGTTTGTTTTACTGTATATATATTTTTTTAATTTGTTATTACGAATCCCCCAGGTTTTCGGAGAAAACCCTTCAAACCCCTCAGAAGCAGAGCTTGTGCGAGCAAGGGAGACCGGGACCTACAGCTTAAAAAGTGGAATCCGAATCACTTTAGCTCCATTATATATAAATATTTTTTAAATTCGGATTAGTATTTTCGATACTACAGAGACATTCAAGTTTTTTATTATAAAAAACAAGCAAATTGTGCAAGAGCGTGGTAGACTTGATTTGGGCGAACAATGATTTTCTCTCCGAAGTAATCGATTTTTATGTTGATGATGATGATTTCATCTCTGATCATTTTCCAATTAACTCACAGATTAATTATCATACAACTTACCCAAACTCATTGAAAAACGATTCTAAAAATACTATTGAAAGCAGGCGTATCGTGTGGAATGACAATTTCTTAATGGACTATAAACAAAGAATGATACTCTGACCCAGTAGAATAATTCTGTAACCTTTGTGCGGCTATAACTGAAACATCCACTGACTTAGATCTGATCAACTCTATCGAAAATGGATGTTTGGAACCTTTGGTGTGAATCCAATTCAAGAAATAGAAGCTACGTAAATACCAAAACTATGTCACTTTCACTCGACGCGCGTTTCGCTATAGTAAGCGTATAGTTCTTAAGAATGCTAACTTTGTTAGCAAAACGCGCGTCGAGTGAAAGTGACGTAGTTTTGGTGTTTTGGGTAATTTCTATTTCTTGAGTTGATCAACTCTAGTAAAATTTCTGATAACAAATCAGTGAATCACCACAATAAACCATGGTTTGACTCTGTATGTGTCACTGCCAAGAAATGTATGAAGGATGCGCTTGAAACTTCTGAGACTCAGAATTTTCCAAAAAATATGACAAAAAATTATATTGATCTGAAAAATTAATAGAAAAAACTCACCAAATTGAAGAAAAAAGATTACGAAAATGTAATAATTGGCAAATTGTCGAATGTTCATAACCCTAAAATATTTTGGACATCATTCAAACAATTGAGATATAATTTTTCCCATTAAACAATTGCCGGTTTATACCTGGGAAAGTTCTTTTGAAGAAGACAGACAGACAAATATCCACTATAAAATTTCATGTCATACACCCCTTTCTGGTTTCCCCTTTCACTACTGATGATACCAGATTTATTTCGATCGGATAAAGATTACTTCAAATTTTAATAGAAGAGAAATACCACCCATGAAGAGAATCTTGAGGTGCTGCCGCAGACATAGTTACATAGAATCAACTGTCCTCCAGAAACCTGTCCTTGTTTGAAATCGATACGACGAACCGTTTTTGAGTTATCGACTCTTTCACCCTCAAAAACGGACAAAATGTGATCGCACTCATGGCTTCTTAAGGCAAAAAACTGATAAAATTTTGATAACTTATGTGCGTACGCTGGGTGTTGATGTAATACATAGGTACTTATTGCTTAAACGATGATAGACACGAGGTCACGTATAATTTTCACTATCTGACAAAAGTATTAATTTTTTTTCTAAATATTCAAGCTTATTTGTTCAAATTTCGAAAAATTTCAAAAGTTGACTCTTCTTCAATTTTACTCATATGTACAAAATTTGAACATTTTGTTAAAATTTTTTGTTTTGTCCATTTTTTATATTTATGAAAGTCCTGATATATTAAGAGAACTGATTCTACAATACTATAGTGCAATGAGCAGGAAATGACATTTCCCACGAGTAGGTATATGAAATTTTGCAGTACGAGCGTAGCAAATACTACAATAGTTCATATACCTACGACCATCTGAATCATAAACAAATCTGTAATATTTTTAATAACACTTTTTATCATAGACTTTTCTGTCGTCGTGATTCCCATAATGAATAAAACGTAAAAAATTAATTGAAGATACATATATTGAAAATTATAATAAAAATCGAACACTAATCGATTACATAAAAGAAAAAAAAAGTGGTTTGTTTGGGGTTTGAACTCTCACCCACACTATCCAAATCCCAATTGTCCCTTTACTAACTAACTGACTAACTATATAAAAATTTTTTTATTTTAAATTTCCAAATTTTCAAATTGGACATTTCATGGATAATGACCAATCATTTCATGTCTTCAAAACTTCGTAACCAGGGGAAGGATGGAAGAATGGGCGCAAAAGTATCGTCTCATCTACTCCCGATCAGAGGAGCAAAAGAGCGCCTTGCCAAGCGAACACAGCCACCTCCGTGAGAGGGCGCTGAAGTCCGCCCGCGCTAATGGTAACGCTGGCCGGACTTTTCATCATAACACGGTAGAAGTTCGGCATGATACACGCCTCCTGCAAAGCTCATGCGTGTTGTTCATTGGCATTCAATGCAGATATTGCTTTATGCAGTTTATGAGGCTGGTTGTTTCAATGTTGAATCCCGGAAAAGGCTGTAGCATAAAACCGGGTCGAGGTACTCTACGTTTCAGTAATACTTTCGATTTGGTTCCCTATGGAACCGGTTCTTCCATGCGTTCTTGAAAGTTATCAAGCGCTTGATATATGAGCCCGCCGTGCTTGCGAGGCTCATTATCATACACTCTGAGCTTAGTGATGTCTCTGGTGAGAGGGCTCTTGTCAAGCATGTACTTATAAAACTTGTATGACAAGTTATTTATAACTGTCGGGATCGAGCCGACGCCTGCAAGCTCCCTGAGAGCTTCCAATGGACGGTATCGTCTGCTACCGGTGATAATACGGAGTACTTTGTTCTGCATCCTATCCAATCTCGCCAAAGGAGTTAGCTTTAGGCTACAGAACACCGGACAAGCGTACGTCATAGTTGGTCTTATTAATTGTTTGTATATCAAAAATTTGTTCTCAGTTGAGAGTTTAGAGCCTCTGGCTATCAGAGGGTAGGTGCGCTTTAGCGCAGCTCCAGCCCTCTGGATAGCCAGGGTGATATGACGCCCAGGTCTCTCCCATGGTTCACGTTCTCAACGGCCTCGCCGTTGATTCTCAACTTCCTTTACTCATCACTCGCTGCTACGGGCTCACATAAAAATATGATGAAATCAACTGCTATAGAAACTTCCTCTGCTAACTATTCGAAAATATAGAATTCGTTTGTCATCAATCTTTATATCGAAATTAGCGGTGTCAATGTCAAATCATCCTCACTATCACTACTCATTTTCGATTACTTATTTTTTTAAACGAATTTTGTGAATACTGATGTGAAATGTCAAATTATCAGAACGTTAACAAACTTGATTCGATCCTATATTATTTATGATCATAAAAATGACAGTAGTTTATGAATGTTGTGGGAAATAAAATATCCTGTACTGAAATGATCATTACAGTACAGTTCGCCATGTAGAAATGAAAAGTGTTTGTAATCGGCCTATTTCCTTGATCGATAAAGCCCATAAGATGGGCATATTTCCATGTGGTCATAGAAAATAACTATTTTTGATACAAGTTCGTAAAGTAGGACTTTTTTGTATGAGCATAATGTTTGTTGAATGAGGAGCAGCCGAGTTCAACAAACACGCGAGCCCTTTACGAAAGTGTATCATACAAAGTTTTTTCTTCGACAGTTATTGTATTTCCAATTTGTAGCAATTGTACCATGAATTTGAATGTTCAATGTTATGATTTGTCGTATTATTAAATGATGACTCCCGAGTTATATTTGACGCAAAATTCTGTATTTTTCGAAAATGCATAAATGTATGATCAGTGTGTAAAAATTTACTTTAAGCATTGTTGATAATTTTTTCTACTAGCGTGCGGAAAAATCCACTTTTTCGCACTCATTTTAGTTTTGAAAGAGTCACTTTTCCGCAGAAAAAACGTTTTGGTGCGGAAAAGTAGGTTTGTTTAGTTTTTGCGGATTATACTGACATTTAAATATTGCGTAGCAGAAGGTTAAAATAGAAAGCTTACCAAGTATGGTTATATAGTTTGATATATATTTAATAATAAATGTTCTTTATGTTAACTTTTGGGTGTTCTTTCCGCTAGTAGAAAAAATAGTGTACCTAACACGAGCGTAAAGTGTCTTTTCCGCACGCGATTTCTGGCCGAACGACGCGGGCGGCAATCGCGTTCGGAAAAGTATCACTTTCCGCACTTGTTAGGTAAACTATTATTACGCACATGTAATTTTTTTACGCACTTGTGCGCAAAAGCATCTTTACATACCACTGGCTTCATCATGCTATCAAGTTCTGAATACTAAATATCGATGAAATCATATTTTTCTTCAAGAAAACTAGAAACCCATTTCAAATATCTGTTTTATTTGATGCAAAGTTGTTATGTCCTCATGCATATACAAGTTTATAACTCTTATTTCAATATTTTTTTAATTTTTTCATATGAACAAAAATTATATTGTCTAATTTGTCGTTTTACTGGAATTAGGCCAGCTCTGCTTGGTATTCGATAATGGGATACTCTGTAGTTATACTCAACTATTTACACTGACCAGTAAATTCGATTGCGCTTGACAATTGGGAGTGTATTCAACCGAACGTAACATGGAATTGCTTTCAGATTATACAACTTTGCAAACGAGGACTTTATCTGATTAAAGAATCAATTATATGAGTTTGTCGTGCCGATTTTGATTTACATAATGTCCGCTGATATCCGAATAGGTTTTCCGGAGAATTAGATGTATCTTCCAGCGTACCAACTATTTAACGAAAGTACTTCGGAACTATTTGGAAATTCCAAATTGATCTATTTATCTATTTGGCTCTGCAACACAACGCTTGAAATATGCAAATACGGACTCAAATACATGTATTTTTTTTAACGGCATCAACTATTAGGTGATTAGCCGTGTACTTGAAAAGTTGCTTTTCACAATTTGTTGATGATGCCCGTAGCATTCAAAAATTCTAACATTTTGTCTATCGTCGCGTAAGATTTCATTCATTGTACCAGTTATACAGGGTGTCCCAACGAAAACTTTCCACCCGGATTTACTGGGAAATGACAAATTATTTTCGGAAACGCTAAAACAGGTCGATTTTAATTTCTAGGGGGACACATGTTAGTAATAGATTTAGTCGAGCAACTTCATTCCCCGGACGGGGGCGGCTACCCCCTTGCGAATCATCATAGGGAACGTGGGTCGAGTGATACATAATCTTAAAGCTCTCGTTATTCTCTATCCAAACGTGTATAATTTTTTCAAAATCGAATGAATGGTAATTGAAATCAGTGTTGTTGACAGGTTCAATGTAAATAGTCAATATCTTACCTGTTCTTATTCAAATTCAATTTATTAACTATTTTAAGACTCAATGAGTGGACAGATAGACAATGGCAACATCCCATCCGGTCAGGTAACCCAGTCACCCCACGAAAAACGAAAACAAATTAGTCAAAACAAAGTAAGTAGCCAGGCTGGGACTATTAATTGCGAAGATCTTTCAACCAAGTATCAGTTTTATGTCGCTATTCGCGAATACAACATTACAAGCGGAAGATGCTCACCCCAATTGTGAGCGAAACGTCCAAAGGAACCTCCTCCACAGAGGTGAACCGACCACGGCACTGAAGCCCGGAAACCATATTTCTTAGTTTTTGTTCTGTTGACTTTATCATAGACAAAAAATACCTGTTTTTTATGGTTCGCCTGCGTGTATGTTCTCAGAATGAATTCACAGTTCGCATGATTCTTATGGAAATATCATTTGATTCGTATTCTGTGAGTTAAGTTTCTTCCTGAAAATGGTTTACGCATTAAAAGAACGAATTGAGTTAGTGAAACTTTACTACAAAAATGATGATTGTCTAAGAGCTGCAGCTAGAATTTTCAATACAAGGCATCCAGGGAAAAATGCATCTCACACCTATGTTCAAACGTTGATTGATAAATTCGAAAGAACTGGGTCTGTCGGAAACCAGAAACATCATCCTGAACGTCGGATAAGGAACGAGGCTGTTGAGGTAGCGGTTTTGGGACACGTGGCTATGGATCATACTCAAAGTATTCGAAGCTTGGCTGAAGCTTCAGGTGTAGCGCGATCGAGTATTCAGAGAATTCTCAAGTCACATCGATTCCATCCATACAAAATTAAACTTGTACATGAACTGAACGAAGACGATTTTGACAGACGTCAACAGTTTTGTGAGGAAATGTCTGAGCGTCTGAGAACAAATCCCAATTTGCTCTTCAATATTTGTTTTTCAGACGAGAGTACATTTTTTGTTAATGCCGCTACTGGAGCGATACCAATCCCAGGTTAATACGTGAGGTCCACACACAAACTCCGCAGAAGTTGAATGTTTGGTGTGGTATTTTTGGCAAAAATATTATTGGACCACTTTTTATAGATGATAATTTGAATGGACAAATGTATTTACATATTTTCGAGAATGCCATCGATCCCATGATAACGGATACTATCGAAAACGATGGAGATTATAACAATCGATATAAAAAATTATTGTTTATTTTCAAGTCTCTGGAAATAGAATGACGGTAAGGGATAAACCAGAAAAATATTTTTTCCGCAAATCGCTAGGAAATTTTGACATTCCTGTCAAAATTTCTTGAAGAAAAAGTCAGGACTTCCTTACTGTAAGGAATTCTCATTTCCTTACTGTAAGGAAATGATATTTCCGTACAGTTGTTAGTGTTCTACATAAATGACTAGAACTATGAGAAACATTTTGGACAACATGCGGGGTGGTAGGGTTATTTTGTTGAATATTTTGTACTGTGAAAATTTTATTTGCCACCTCAACCTTATTGTTAAGCGATTCTTCGATATATTCTTCAGCAACGTGTGATGACTTCCATCCGCCATGCCTCTTTAAACTAGTTATGTCGGCACCAGAGTCAACCAATATTGTTGCAGAAGACAGACGAAAGCAGTGACCAGTATATTCTGTCGGATTCACCAAGTTCAAATAAGTAGCAACTATTTTGGGCATTTTTCTAAATTGATGAATTCCTACCACTTGTCTACAACCCTTTCCGCTTTGATATTTAAAGAAAAATCGGTCACTGTTCATATTTTCTGGTCTTAACGAAACATACTTTCGATAAACATTCAAGTAGATTGATTAATTACAAATGATCTTGGTTTGTTGGTTTTCGAATCAGGTATGCTGATTAAAAGCTTAGATTCTAGGTCTTCTATATCGTGTACAGTCATTCGGACTAACTCATCCATTCTACAGGCCCCAGAAATACCAAATATTACAGCCACCTAAAAAATAAATAAAGGTATAATCTAAATAGAAATTAAAACCTTGTAAATTACCTTAATCATTAAATTTTCTTTATATGGAGCTTCCTGGATAAATTTTTCAATTTCTTCCTTCGTTAAAATCTTAGATTTCTTTACCCTATAACCTTGAGCTTGTCGTTTCAATAAAGAACGAAGTTTTGAGTATGTAGATATATCTACATTGTGTTTAATTGCAAGGGTTGACTTCAGCATTGAATAATTGAATAATTGGCCCATAATGTTGAAGATTTCATCTTTAAACAAAGGTCTAGGAAGTATGCCATTACAACATTTTCTGAGAAAGAACTCGTATTTTTACTCATGCTATAATCCATAAATCGTCTGTATGCATTTTCGTACTTTTCTCTTGATTTCTTTGGCAATAATTCTAATGAAGCAGTATTCACTGCATCAACCAGCTCTGGAGGAGTCCCAGGAATGGAAATTTCATCATCACTTATCATTTTACTTTCGAGAACACCAGCAAATAAATTTATAAACGTCAAGTTTGACAATTCAACCTCAATACGTTTCCATAGTAGCCCAAGTAATTTTATTAGGAATTTCAAAGCACCATTTATTTGGGAATAAAATTATCGCGTTTTTTTTAAATCAGTCAATATCTGTCGAATTTTAAACGATTTGCGGAAAAATAGTATGTTTACCTCGTAGGAAAAGCCACATTCCTGGACTCTGTGTTCACAGTCGCCCAGGAATGTTAACCTTTTCCTACCCGGTAAACAATGTACTATTTCTGCTACAGTGCTTACACACTGTTGGCAGTGGTACTTTTGCGCGCAGGCCCTTGAAAAGAATCACCTGTGCGTAAAATGATCAACAGTGCCTGAAGTTAATTTTTACACACTCTTTTATGCATTTCGGAAAATTACTGTATTTGGCGTCAAATATAACTCTCAAGTCATCATTTGATAATACGACGACAATTCATAACGTAAAACATTTAAATTAATGATGCACTTGCTACAATTTAGGACTGTTTAAGAAAGAACTTTTTCCTAAAAATCGTTTTAGAAGGTACTTTCCCGCACGATTTTTACTTTTCCCTACGATTTTTACTTTCCGCACGATTTTTGTACTGTTGAAAATGAGGATATTTACGACTAACTAAATGATCTATGTAACTATTCTGTCTTATTAGTCATTTTGTAGCATTATTATAAAAACTTGTTTATTAAAAAGCTTGTTTTTTCATAAATAAGATGGACAAAAACACTCGTAGGAAATAGTTATTTACCTAACGAGTGCGGAAAAAATTACTTTTCCGCACGCGACGGCAGTTGCACGAACGACGCGAAGAGTTAGGTACAATATTTTTCCTACGAGTGTTTTTGTCCATCTTATTTATAAAAAAAAACAAGGTTTTTAATGAACAAGTTTTTATAATAATGCTACAAAATGACTAATAAGACAGAATAGTTACATAGATCATCTAGTTAGTCCTAAATATCATCATTTTCAAAAATATAAAAATTGTGCAGAAAAGTAAAAATCGTACGGAAAAGTAAAAATCGTGTGGAAAAGTACAACTTTCAAAACGAAAAATCGTGCGGAAAAGTTACTTTTTTGCACGCTCGTAGGAAAAATATTGTACCTAACTCTTACGGAAAATGTCTTTTCCGCCCTTAGCGGCTTGCCC
The DNA here is from genome assembly GCA_958298965.1 of Chrysolina haemoptera. NCBI lineage: Eukaryota > Metazoa > Arthropoda > Insecta > Coleoptera > Chrysomelidae > Chrysolina > Chrysolina haemoptera. The sequence goes on along the minus strand of OY282585.1, from coordinate 16,213,791 downwards.
GAACTCTGCTCCGCGTCGTTCGTGCAACTGCCGTCGCGTGCGGAAAAGTACTACTTTCCACACTTGTTAAGTAAATAACTATTTACGATTCACTTTCGTAAAGGGCTTTTATCTTATTCAGTTTCGAAAAGTCAGGTTTTACATGACGTTTGTGAATTATGATTTTGATTATGATTTTGTGAATTGTGAGTTTTTTCAAAACTGTCACTTGAGACAACAGGATTTTGCGACTACAAGGTGCAGTTGTAGTTTTAGTTGGGCAGTTTGCAACAATTCGTTCAACATGCAGTGTGCATTTGTGAAAAAAGCGTTTCCTTTAATGAAACATCCACGGATACAAGGCTTGCTTTCGTTATTATCAGCAGCAGAAAAAAGGAAGGATATTTGTGGATCACGCATTCTTATGCAAAGAGAGCAAATTTTGTCTGCAAAAGAAAAAATTATCTATCATAATGAATGTAGGAAGAGTTTCACCAGCACTCATATAATTCAAAGATTGTTGAATTTTAATGATTGCGAGAAAAATACCGAAGCGGTACCATCATAAACTGCACAAATAATAAATGTAAACGCATTAAAGAAAGTTTGAAATGTTCCAGTGAATGTTAATGTGGAGACTGCCAGAATACATTCAGAGATCCTGTCGATGAAGCGGAATCAGAAAATGAACAATATTAATATTTACATTATTTTTCGTTTACTAGATTGGTTCAAATTCTTTTGATTTTGTAAATTATTATGAAATGCTATATTATTTTCATCTGTATCATTGATTTTGAAACAACTATCATAAGTACAATTTCTCAACACAACATAGTGCGCTAATGGGTCGGATATTGAGAGTAGGCCCTGATGGTATTGCGCCGAGCGCGAGCAGTCGCCCGGAGACGCGGAATAACATTTTCAAAAAATCATACCGTCAAAACTATCATATATGAGTTGAATTTTTTTATTCCATAAACTTTTTAGACCTTTTTTTTTCAATTTTATTTGCTGCATGTACATAAATATTTCGAATAATAAAAAAGTTTTTCGTTCAGTGAAAATTTGATTTCACGGTTTCTACTATTTCACATTCTCTATTTATTCAGATAAAAAGGCGATTTTATTTCATCTTGCTCATGATATGTTGAGAAGCGCTGAATGATCCCCTTTCGATTAACAAAAAAATCAAATCGATATCTTGAGTAGTAGGTACTCGAGATATTGAGTGATATGTTTAAAAAAACACGTTTTTCAAATATTCTATTTTTTTCGTACTTTTTTCAATAAAAAAGTTCATCCCCATAGAAAAATGTCCAGCTGGATTATGATGAACAATCACATATCATATTGAATTGGTGGGTTGTTAAACGGCATATTTTTCAAATTTCATTCCCTTATAACTTTTTCATTGATTAATGCATTTCAACGAAATTCACATATGAACCATTTGAAAATGTCGCGAATCTAGTGGTGTAGTCATATTTTTAATAAAAAAATCGCTAGTAATTTTTTTAGATTTTTTACCTTGAAAAATAAGATAAGTTGGCCCTGGAAATGGAGATTTATTCATGAAATTTGGTGTCCTGATGGACTTTTTGAATGTCTACCTAACGAAAAAAAAAATCATTCCAATCGGTTGAAAAATGTAGGTTTCAGAATGGTGCTTCCGTCTTAAATGGGTCACACTGTATATATAAATGTTAATTAAAGTTTTTAATTTTGCAAATACGGAAATCGTTAATTGAAATCTGAAAAATATTTTTTTCAGTTTTTCAACTGGGATATATTCTGAAGTGTTTCAAGCCGCAAAAAATTATTAATTCACTTCTACATATCTTACTGAAAAATTGCGATAAAAATTCTTGGCCGGTGGATTGTTCGTCCATCTATCCAGTAAGTACCTGAATTTTTTCAGTCCTCAATTTTCATATTTGATGTGATAAAATAATTTTTATTGTTGAAGTGGGCGTGGCTAGAGTACCTGTTTGTTACCGTATTTTCATTCTTCTGGAAAAATTATAAATATTGGTCGTACACTTCCGGGATGCGGGACGTTAGTTTGGGAAATGTCAGTCTCTTTTCGATTTTTTTTTTTATTAATATATCTAAATTTGTTTGTTTGTGAGAAACCCAACCCCCCCGTTTTCAGCTAATTGTTTATATTTTTTTCTCAAAACACATGAACCTGCTATTCAGAATCGAATGACACCTTGTTCATACTTTCCCGAAATTGCTGAAAAAAGTTGAACAAAAAAGCATTTGTTAACTAGACTATAGGAAAACTTTCAATCACAGGTCTTCACGTTGCGATAGCACGCTAATATGACGCCACATGAAGAAAATGTTAGAGCTGAAAATCGCTGAAAATATCTGATCCTGATATTCGGATAGCCTTACGATGGGATCTACAAAGTTTGCCGTATCAGGACACTGGTAAGGGTCATTGTAAATGACCTCCTGAAAAGTAATAAATATTTCAAGGAACTAAACCGATTTCCCTGCAATGCTTTTAACGCAGATCATTATTGATGAGTAATAGGATTATTCGAGAGCATTAGCGAGTTTTTTCCGAGATCCCCATTAACACTTTTGCTCCTATTTTCACAATTAATATTTCATTATTAGAGGAGAGCCTTTACAACGCTTGATGCTTATCCTTGAGTTTCAGGCGGATGGCAATTTTTTTTTGTGCACTTAACTGAAGGGCATATTACAATTCTGTTCGGGAAATTGTAATGCTTCAAAAAACAAAATTGAAATTTCACGTAGTGAGATTAACTTTGACGAGTGAATATTGAAAAATTCAATCATTTTTGGTCAGACAAGTATGATAACTCAGGTGAATCAGTGTGACTCAATGCACCACATTTTTACAAAATGGTTAATTTTTTTACATAGTGGGTATTTCAAAAATATTTAAATAGCGTAAAAAAATAATTATTTGATGTTAACTTTATTTCACGGTTATTGCTAGGCAAAAGGACATTTTATGGGATAACACTGTAAAATTGAACCGAATGAAAAGAAACGCCTGTCAAAGTAAGAGTTCTTTTTTTCTGTATAAACCAATGGCGTATGAATCTTTTTACAGGGTGTTTCCGAAATTGGAGCAATGATTGAAATGTGGGAAGTAGAAGTTGACAAAACAAAACTTAATGAAAGAATACTATTTTGTCGAAAAAAACTAATTCTGGGACATTATGAATATAAAAGTTTTCAATACTTTTTTCGCTAATCAATGATGAGAGGTCTACAGCCTGCGCAAACCGCCAGCAAGCAGACATGCTATTAAGAGAATCAAACCAGTGCCTCTCAAACAAAGGTAACTTGAAAGTTACATAACATGAATTTTCGAAAATTTTTGTTCACTTCAAAAACCTCGTCAAAAACAAAAATGTTTGCCATTTATTGATACATTATGTTCCATACCACAACCCATTTTTTTATTTCTCCAATTTCGGAAATATCCTGTCCATACGACCGTGAACTCTTCCTAAACGACTGTACCGATTTTGATGAATTTTTTTGTGTGTATTCAAGTGAATTCGGGAATGGTTTGAAGTCACAATTTGGTCCACAACAAAGTGTTTTTTGGTTGGTTTCTCATTTATAAGTTGAAAGCTGCTACCACCGCCTTCGCTAGAAAATTAGTAACAAGGCTTCGCTATAAAATCGACAACGGTTTAGTCGATGAAACAGATGTACACATCGATATACAGAACAACAGGTTAGTCGGTGAAACAGAAGTATACACATATATTGTGTAATGATGACTATTAATAATAATAATACTAATAATAATAAAAATAATATTAATAATCGTAAGACGATTTTCGTCATGGAGTTTTCGGCTCCTGGCGAAACGAACATCGTCCGAAAAGAAGAGGAGAAACGGACTAAATATCGAGACTTACTCTTTGAACTCCGCAGGTTCTACCCAAACCATTCTGTTAAAATGGTGGTTCTGATTATAGCGGTCCTTGGTGTTATGATGGACACACTGCTCTCGAACTTAAAAATAATACCGGCTTCCCATAATATGGCAGAAATCTTAGTAGGACGAATGCAGAAGGCCGTCCTCCTTGGTTCTCCCCGTCTGCTCAGGGCACATGATTCTCGGACCCAGTAGTTGCTCACCCCACGGACGTGGGGAGTGGCTATCTGGGTAAATGTCACCAACGCGCCCTCCGGATGTGTCGGAGCTCCGGAGACAGGGCCCGACTGGTATAATCCAACCGGATAAAAAAAATAAAAAAAATAATAATAATAAATGCTTTTGGAAAACTTGATCTCGTATTCGACACTGAACGGGCGAACCCAAACTCTGTCACCGAGTTGGAACCCGTTCAGCAGAAATCTCACATCAAAGCTGAGGAGACTGAGGTCCTCCTGCAGCTGCACGCAAGGATGAGCCACCTGACCTTTGCTTTCCTCAGGTCAAGTGAGCTGAAGTCGGAGACCGAGGGATTCATAATGGCTTGCCACGATGGTGTCTCCAATACCCTAGTCTACCGTAGCCACGTGATGAGTATAGAGATCCCCAACACTAGATGCAGAGCGTGTCGTGAAGCGCCGGACACCCTTATGCATTTGCTGTCAGCATGTCCAGCATATGCGCTCTCAGCCTATAGCCACAGGCATAACGCAGCTCTACGAGTGTTGTACTACCATCTACGACACTCGAACGGTATAGACGAGACACCGGTGTTACCTTATGCTCCGGGGGATATTGAGTCCGTTGTAGAGAATGAGTAGTGCCGAATATATTGGAACCACTCATTCCCCACCCCCAGGCAAATACAAGCTAATAAGCCTGATGTAGTCCTCCTCGACCATCAAAGTAAGACGATTTTCGTTATGGAGTTTTCGGCTCCTGGCGAAACGAACATCGTCCGACAAGAGGAGGAGAAACGGACTAAATATCGAAACCTACTCTTTGAACTTCGCAGGCTCTACCATTCTATCAAAATGGTGGTTCTGATTATAGGGGTCCTTGGTGGTATGATGGACACACTGCTCTCGAACTTAAAAATCTTACCGGCTTGCCATAATATGGCAGAAATCATAGCCGGACGAATGCAGAAGGCCGTCATCCTTGGTTCACTCCGTCTGCTCAGGGCACATGATTCTCGGGCCCAGTAGTTGCTCTCCCCACGGACGTGGGGAGTGGCTATCTGGGTAAATGACACCAGCGCGCTCTCCGGATGTGTCGGAAGTCCGGAGACAGGGCCCGACTGGTATAATCCAACCGAATAAAAAAATAATAATAATAAACGCTTTTATTGGTAGAAGCAGAGGAAAAACAATCATTGACATTGAAATATATAAATCTACCAAAAGGCAGACTTAGCTTTCAACTGACCCACAGGGGTCAGGCAAGTGCTTTCTACCACTCAACCTTGAGGACAAAGTTTTCGATGTGAGCCGTAAGCGAGCATCGTAGATCATTCGGGTGAGTGATAGCCATTACACGCAAGTGGAATACTATACTTCTTCTATGACTTATACCAGTGTTACCCAATCAATTCAGACAGACGATGTGTTTCTTCTGGTAGAAGGAAATGAAAATCAAACGAATTCATATTTTTCAAGTAGGTAGTGAGAAATGAAGAAGTAATACGTACTACAGTTTATGTAAAAAACATCAATTATATACTGAAAAAGGAAAGAATGAAGCTGACTAAATAATTTTTATTTTTTACCTAGTAAAGGGCCATCGACAAATTACGGCTCACGAATTTCATAAGTTTTGGTGCTCACCTCTGTCCTTTTTACAGGTGGTCACATTTTTATGACACCTGCTTTCGCTGGTGAGACGTGACATATTTTATTAAAATTGAAACAGCACTTACAAATTTACTGACATATTTTAATTCAAAATCTTTTTTTGATAAAATTAACAATATGTCAAACATTTTAGGAACTTGACAAAACAACAAGCTGATTTTCACCATATCCATATTATTTTTCCGAAATCTACTAAAATAAATGCTGTTCCGTTGATATAATTATTGAGGTTCAATAAAAATAATTCCTCATCTTCGAACTTCGAACATTAGTTTCCAAGCCTAGAATGAAGTTATCTTCTGGTACATCCTTATGAGCCATCAACACATGTTCTTCATCTACACTCCCAAAATCAGGATTTTCAACGAAATTCTCTGAGTCAAAGTCTTTAGAAATGGCAAGCAATAATAGCATAATCTCCTGGCATGTAAACATTCCCAGGGTCTTCATTTTCTATTCCAGATGCATGAATAGGATATCTCGAAATATTATATTGGGAAGATGACGGTACTAGGTGGATCATTGGTGATACTTTTCAAGAAGTATAAACTTTCCAAAACACCAAAACTTCGTTAACTTCACTCGCCAACAAGGTTAGCTTTTTCAGGATGACAAAGCTTGAATAAGCTTTGAGTAATTTCCCAAAAGTTTCAATTCCAACTTTCATATTATATAGAAGGTGAACCGTCAATAATTACCGAAAATTATATGTGGTGCTAGTCTAGAACTTTTGGAATGTTCTCGTATATCAAAGAAAAATATCAGTTTTCGATACAAAAATGTTCCGTACACTTGAATTGGTTGCAAACTTGATTCGTGATACGAAATAATATATTCAACTAAATTCGTGATGAGTTTTTCGCATAGCAAACGGAAAGATAAAAATAAGAACTGAATTTAACAAATGTGGATCAACCGGGATGGGATTTTATGGTCTCCGGCCATATGTGCTAACCACTACACCATCGATCCTGTTTCGAAAACCAGCGATTCACATTTCAAATTCAGTTCTGTGTTAGGATGAGATGGTGATAAGGGTTAAATAACAAGATGTACTCATTCTCGCATACACATCCAGTAAAATTGTATTGATGTATCAGCTGGTGTCAATTACATACAGTGCCCGTCTAAAGTCCGTTCCCCCTCTTCTAATTTTTAAACTACCTGGTATATCGCAACGAAACTTGGAAGTCTCAAATAGGAGATGAACACCTACATTATCATGAAAAAGTACAGCTAAAAGTTTCGAAATGGCAGCTGAGCGCCTTCTTCAATAATTTTTTTAAATAGAACTCCCGGTATATTATTACATGATCGGTTAGGAATGATCACAAGGAATCCAGCAATACCAAGTTTGATGCTGTTATCTCCAAAGACTAGGGAGGTATCGCGAATATTTTATTCATGAGCTCAATGAGTGTGAGACGGAATTTATTGACCCGCCAGAAAAAGTTTCTCTCTCCCACTCATTCGGCTTAAGGAGAATATAAAAGGCGATATCTCCATAGACTTTGGAGATAATGGACTCAAACTCGGTGTTGTTGGATTCCTTATGATTGTCCCTAATTAAACATGCAATGATATACTGGGTGTTCTATTTAAAAAAACTATTGAAGATGGCTCAGCTGTCATTTTGAAATGTTAGCTGGAATTTTTTCATGAAAAGGTAGATTTTTATCTCCTATTTAAGCCTTCCTTCGTTGCGATATACCAGGTGGTTCAAAAATTAGTAGGAAGGGAACAAACTTTAGACGGGCACTGTATAGGATTATCGACCGACTTCACATCCGAAATTACAAGTGTGTATGATTCAGCCAAGTAAATATAATAAAAAAGTAGTTTTACGCCTGTCGTTGAATTCAATTCGAAATGAGTTTTTGGCATAGCAGACGGAAAAATAAAAATCAGAACTAAATTTTAAAAAAAATATGGATCAACCGGGATTCGAACCCGGGTTTTTATACTACTACTATTTATACTACTCCAAGATTGCATAACTTTTGAAATTTTTTCATATGGCATATGGCAAGAAAAACAATAATTTTTGATAAAGAAATGTTCCGTACACTTGAATTGGTTGCAAACTTCATTCGTGATATGAAATAGTTATTTACCTAACGAGTGCGAAAAGTAGTACTTTTCCGCTAAGGGCGGAAAAGACATTTTCCGTAAGAGTTAGGTACAATATTTTTCCTACGAGTGTTTTGGTCCATCTTATTTATGAAAAAACAAGGTTTTTAATAAACAAGTTTTATAATAATTCTACAAAATGACTAATAAGACAGAATAGGTACATAGATCATTTAGTTAGTCCTAAATATCATCATTTTCAAAAATACAAAAATCGTGCGGAAAAGTAAAAATCGTACGGAAAAGTAAAAATTGTGCGGAAAAGTACAACTTTCAAAACGAAAAATCGTGCGGAAAAGTTACTTTTCCGCACGCTCGTAGGAAATAATATGTTCAATACTGCTCCAAGTTTGCAATACTTTTGTAATTTTTTTAACAAATATACAGCAAAATTCAGCTAAATTGACATTTTGACAATATTGCGTACTTCGGAAGAGGTTGCAAACTGAGATTTCTTGCTTTCTCGATGTACCATTCTCTTGACCAAAGTTGGAAATCTTTTAGAATCAAGTATTATGAATTCATTGTCTATTTCTATCTGGTATAAAAGGGATAAGGTGCACACCACATAATAGACTTCTGCTGCGGCTGGTTTTGGAATAAACGACTTCCAAAGATATACTTCAGCGGTAGATGTATACTGTATCAGAAAGTTTTCATCGGGAGTATGCTGGTTTTATACGAGCGTAAAGAATAGCTTGCTATATGTTGAGAGAGCATTACAATTTCTCCTCGACTCGCTCGAGGAAGGGATATCGACGTGGATGTTAATTCGTCGGACGAGGTAGTAGGGGAGGCGTACAGTAGTGCGTCTCTCTTAATTATGTGGTATTATCATATTAATTGCGTTCCTTGTTGCTCGCATAGATTTGTCTATACGCCTATGAAAACTTTCCGATAGTGTATGTGTTCAGTATTTACTACTTCAAAGTCAGTGAAACCTGTTAGAAAGACTCCTAGCATCATCCCTAGGGTGATAACTACATTTGATAAAAAGGTGGAGTTCACTTTTGAGCTAAGTATAGCACAATACTTCAATTGAAATATCACCGAGTGAATAATAAAAAATACTTCCGCTCGTCTAACCCTTTCAATGGAAATTAAGGTCCTTTGTTAACGTATAACTGGAATGCTGGACGTAAATTGCATGCATGTATTTCGTTCTTTATTGCAGTCATGAAAATGAAGACAGCGCTGGTATTTTCATGTAACGACCTAATTTGTTTTCGGTAGCACATTCATATTTGAAAAGGGTTCTAGAAAATCCCATGAGAGCTTTATTTGATTTCCTCAACGGACAACAGTTATGATAATAATTCGCTACCAAACGCATAAGCCAGTTCATCAATGAAATGAAGTGCACTAGATAATTTAATCAGAGTGTGTTGATCTGTTGATTTAGCCGTTTAGTTTGCTTCAGGAGTGCAATTTTGTCAAAAAGCTCAACCTAGACCACCGAAAATTATGATTTTGGTATCATTCAATTGGAAATCCAGAAAAAATGGTAAACTATAAAATTGGGGCCGGTGAAAATTGCGAAATGTATAAGTCATTATAAAGCAAAAAAAAATTGTTTGGTTTTTTGCAAATGTTTTGAAATTATTGGAGATATCCAATATAAAAATTCTCAAAGACCAGGAAATTACCTATAAGAATCCTCTCCCGGAGGAGCTGTACCTACAATTTTGGGAAAATTGGGATGAAAATGAGTAATGGCACTTGCACGCGCGTCGATAAAATCAGAATAATGATAAAAAAAATATTTTTTATTACGCAAATAATTTATTATAAACAAATTAATTCTTGCGCTATATATTTTTTAAATACCATATGAATTACTATAAATAACTATGTTTATTTATTACATTAGATTTTTGTTTATTTTAATTATTTAAAATAATATTATACATCTCGACATTATCACTTTTTTTCTGTTATTCTTTATTGTTATTTAAGTAATTTAGAAACCATTGAAGGTACGACAAAAACAATTCAAATCATTATTTTCTTCATTATTCAGTTAAAAAATTGAGCTTTATGCGAAGCTCTAACTCAATTGCTCAGTAACTTATTTACTATCATTCAGGTATATAATTCCCATGAAATATCTATCTTTTTAATTTGAGTTCGAATATATGAAGGCGTAGAGCGGACATGCGATCTTTTTTTCTTAATCTCGAGTTTAAACTCGAAATTAGTGTTAATTTCGAGTTGCAACTCGAAATTAGCTTAATTTCGAGTCTAAACTCTAAATCTGCTTAGTTTCGAGATCAAACTCAAACTGACTTATGAAAATAGACCAAATTGAGCATTGGTGTTCAATAATTTTTGCCCGAGAGTATCAAATAAATGAAATAGTAAAATCGACAATGTCGTAGTACCCTTTTCTCCACCATGTGGAAAATATGAAGCAAGCATCTGATAGAAAACAACCACTTTCTTGGCTAATACCACGACGGACATTGAACTACATCTATCAGATATTTGTGCAACCTCCTTCCAAGAAGACCTAATTGCAAATGTTTATTGTAATTAAACAGTAGATTATCATAGGTTTGGTTGAGCAAGACCACCTACTGACGCGTTTTGAGGTTCTTGCCTCTCGTCAGTGACAGGGTAGGTCGGACAACATTGAAGTCATCGTTCCCCAGCCCAATGAAATATAATCCACTGTATAACTTATATTTAATAATAATAGTAGATTTCATTGTTCAAGAGTGCCTTAACATACAGTAGAACAGTTTTTCATTGCTCTAGAACATTATTTCATCACAAATGAATAAGCAGCGACTCACAGTAAATTCAGTCGCAACGCCACCCACGGGAAAAAACAAAGAACATTCCTCGGTAGCAAATTTCCACTAGATTTTTATTGTTACGACCGGTTTCGGGTTTTATCCCATTATCAAGTATAAAAAACTTACTGTTAGTTAGGTTAGGTCCTTTCGTTTCATCAAAGTAAATACGAAAACGTTTTTCACAAATAAAATCGCAAAGAACAAATTGGCTGAAATTTTATTGTGTTATAGTGGGATAGGTAATTAGAAAAATATGCGAGTTTAAATGATTTTGTATGTGTCGTTTCTGAGATATAAACAGTCAAAGTTCGAAAAAACGTCGGAGTTGGGTAGGGTTGGCAAAGGAAAAAATTGTTTTGTTAGTCGAAATAAGACAAATTCAGGATAAAAATGTATTTAGCGGAACTTTTTCAACATGTCCAATTATAACGTCATTAATGAAAGTACATTAGGGTGTATACGGGACATAATCAAAAATATCGTTTTTCAGGGTGCTTTTGCTAACACTAGTCCTGAACCAACAATTTATATTTTGGAAGAATATCATAATTTCAGTGTACTCTAGGCGATGAAAACAATGTTTTGTTTCTTGACGACTCTCTCTATTTGAAATATGAATTTTCAATATTTTGGATTATACCCTCATGTTGAAAACAATTAATAGATCGTTTTTAATAAAAAAAAAATTGATTGCCACTGTTCATTGAACGAACGATAAAAGAATTCTCTGGTGAATTGAGTTGTTCAATATTACCTTTCATTTGAATACAGGGTGCGTTTCATTTTTCTTTACGTCTTTTACAATGTTTTTATTCAATATCTCAAAAACTATTTCATCAATTTGGACCTAATTTTACTCTCACTATCATGAAAGTGTTGACTATTGAATATGAATGTTTGGTCAACTTTGTATGTTGACCAAAAAAAAATGAAACGCACCCTGTATCTAAATGAAAGGTATAATATTGAACAATTTAATTCACCAGAGAATTCCAAAAGTGGCAAAAAAGATTTTTTTTTGTTTTCAAAAACGATCTGACAACTATTTTTCAGTATAAAAATTTAATCCAAAATATAAAAATTCATTTTAGTTCGAAAATATGAATAGGAAATTCATAAAATCTTTTGTGGAATCATCTGCGACTGAAAGAAAAACTTTAGTCGCTATTTTCCATCGTTCAAGATAACCTCTTGGGAGGTATTCATGTTGAAAAGGGGAACATTCTCCATGAAAATTGAAAATTTTCATGGAGAATGTTCCCCTTTTCAATAAAAATTCATATTTCAAACAGAGAGAGTCATCAAGAAACAAAACATATTTTTATCGCCTAGAATACACTGAAACTATGATATTCTACCAAAATATAAATTGTTGGTTCAGGACCAGTGTTAGAAAAAAAATCCTGAAAAATGTTTTTTTTGACTATGCCCCGTATAAACCCTAATGTACTTTCATTAATAAGGTTATAATTGGACATGTTAACGAGTTTCGATGAATACATTTTCATCCTGAATATGGCTTATTTCGAATAACAAAACAGTTTTTTCCTTTGCCAACCCTATACAACTCCGAACTTTGGCTGCTTATATCTCAGAAACGACAAATATAAAATCACTTAAACTCGCACATTTTCCTAATTACCCATCTGACTATAATCTAATACAATTTCAGCCAATTTGACCGAGAGCCAATTTTAAATGTGTTTTCGTGCGGGTCCATTGCAGACGCTCCACCTATATATCTTTGTTTTCCTGATATTTCAAGCTGAGTAATGATAGTTTGTATAAAACACTGCAATCAATAACACATTTGCTGACTCTTTCAAGGAAAATCAAATAACGCCCTCAGATGAACGCAACACAAACAACAATACACGACAATTTGTCTCGCAAGCAATCAACTCAATGGAGTATTTGTACGTATACATATGACTTCTCAACGCACAACTATCAGGCAGAGTCCAAATTGAGTTTCAGCAAACAAAACAAAGCGACATCGGCAGCGATATGAAATTAGAATGGGAAACGCTATCTTAATTACAAATGGTGTTGCCATCTTCATCTGCATTAGCCCCGACAAATTTATTTACGTCAATTCAATTCAGAGTTTGTATTGATGGGTTGCAGATTAATATCTGATGGAAACTAGACGACATGACAGAAGGGGTTGGGACAATAAGTCCACAGGTGCGTTGCGTGTGATTTTTGAGACCCCACTTTCATTAGAGAGTAAAGAAACCAAGGTTATGGTATTAATATTACCATTAGAGACTTTGCCAGTTTGTTTAACATGCTCTGAACGAATGCTGTCAAAAAAACTATGGTACCATAGACGAACAAGCAAATTGAGAATTTCAGAGCTTTTATCCTGAATTCAAACCATATGTTAACTATACCAATATGTAGTTCTCACGAAAATAATATGAGTATATTTGTTTGAAGGTTGCAGAAGATGTTGTTTGAGAATGACAAAATATGATTATTATCAAAAATCCAAATCGCGAAAAAAAAAACCATTTAGAATGAGCTTACCTATGTTCCCGTTCTTTCGTTGCCGTCCCTTTCCAGGCCTGGATTGATGCTGGAACTATTTATTCACTTGTTACTGTGATGTGGAGAGTAGATTGTCCAATTATGGCACTGTTTCAAAACTTGGGAATTATTGAGATAAATATATGCACGCACTTGCAATTTGCCTACTCGTTTTTCGCATATATTTCTGCGACTCGTCGCACACACACTCGTGTCTGCCGGCTGGCTTTCGTGTAATCGAAGTCGCCTGAAGATAGGGTGATAAGGGACCCATTCCAAATTAAATATTTGAGAAAATTACATAATGGAGAAAATTAATGAAAATGAGATTTTAGTAGCTCTTTTTTTGCTTCGAACATGAACAGATGTAGTAACATCATTACTTGCATTTTGGACTTCCATTGTATTAATAGTTGAAATATTTTTACATTTTTACCTGTCATGGGCATTGCATTTTGAATTTTGTTTGAAAATATGAATAGGACATTCATGAAATCTGTTGTGGAATCATCTGCGACTGAAAGACAAACTTTAGTCGCTATTTTCCATCGTTCAAGATAACCTCTTGGGAGGTATTCATGTTGAAAAGGGAAACATTCTCCATGAAAATTGAAAAATGAAAAATGTAATTTATTTGTAAAATCTAACAGAAAAAATATAAATAACAGAAGAAATATTTCCCTAATATCCATCCCTGATGTGTATGCTTCTGAAGAGCCTGTTTCATTCCAATACTATATCAATCCTCCTGAAGAGCTTGGCAAAGCGAAATAAATTTTCGTCGACCAAAATGTATTGGGAATTAAATGCGAAAGAACAGAACCTTGCTTCAATGAAATTAACGATTTCTGTGAGTGATATTTTTTTAATAACATTCTCTAACTTATTTAATGATTCTTTCAATGAAAACTAGAGAGAATTAAAAAAATCAGCTATCTGAATGAAAATGCGAATTTACATTTAAAATGTTTTCTTTCCTTTTCAGTTAGAGTCTTTTCACAATATCTATCAGATGTAGTTCAATGTCCAGCGTGGCTTCTGCCGGGGAAGTAGTTGTTTTCGGTTATATATTACAAATAAATCACATTTTTCATTTTTCTATTTTCATGGAGAATGTTCCCTTTTTCAACATGAATACCTCCCAAGAGGTTATCTTGAACGATGGAAAATAGCGACTAAAGTTTGTCTTTCAGTCGCAGATGATTCCACAACAGATTTTATGAATGTACTATTCATGTTGAAAAGGGGAACATTCTCCATGAAAATTGAAAAATGAAAAATGTTATTTATTTGTACTATCTAACAGAAAACAACTACTTCCCCTGTTTTATTCCAATGATTTTTTCAAGGAAAACTAGAAAGAATTGAAAAAGTCAGCTATCTGAATGAAAATGCAAATTTTCACTTTCAGATTTTTTCTTTCCTTTTCAGTTAGAGTCTTTTCACAATATCTATCAGATGTAGTTCAATGTCCAGCGTGGCTTGTGCCGGGGAAGTAGTTGTTTTCTGTTAGATATTACAAATAAATAACATTTTTCATTTTTCAATTTTCATGGAGAATGTTCCCCTTTTCAACATGAATACCTCCCAAGAGGTTATCTTGAACGATGGAAGGTGGCGACTAAAGTTTGACTTTCAGTCGCAGATGATTCCACAATAGATTTTATGAATTTCCTATTCATATTTTCGAACTAAAAGTCCTATTCATATTTTCGAACTAAAATCAAAATGCTCATGACAGGTCTAAGTATGTCAAAAAATAATTTTCGAAGTGTCACCGCAGAAGAAATATTTCCCTCATATCCATCCCTGATGTGTATGCGTCTGAAGAGCCTGTTTTATTCCAATCCTATATCAATCCTTCGGGTGGGGTAACAGGAGAAGCGCATAGTAGTGCGTCTCTCTTGTTTATGTGGTATTATCATATCATTGCGTTCCTTGTTGCTCGCGTTGATTTCTGTCTACGTATATCCCAGATTAAAAGTTTCCGATACTGTATAGGTTCATGTGGTGAAATTTCAATTTATAGATTGAAATGAATGAGTTACTATGTGAGATGAAGTTGCTATATGGAATGTCGTGTGATATGTATATTTGCCTCGACCATTATTTATTTTATTTTGCGTGATTGTATTCAATGTTAGATGCTTCGTATCAGATGAACAGCTTGATACTGTCATAAAATAACAAAATGCAATTTCCTTGTCTAAATGTTTTATTTTTTCTTGATGAATGTACCCACAGTAAAACAAACAGAGCTTAGTTAAATTCTCACTCCAGTGCGCAAACAATAACGTGAGAAGGCAATAGGAAGGAAAAGGATATACTGTACGATCGGGTCAGTGAGCAAAAACGGTACAATCGGATACAAAAATATAGGAACATTGTTATTCGCCTCCTTTCCCATGAAATTAATTATATTAGCTATCAATTTTCCTGTTTGACTTTAAGATCAGACTGAAACTCCATTTTTATTGTGTATTCATTTTTTATAAACCGTACCAAGTTTTTCCCTGTATAAGCGTGTGCCTTATCACAAGGTCGTGAATTGAAGGTCTACTGCGCATCACTGGCGTGAACATTTTCGAATTTGCAGCTATGTATGTACTGAACTGTACTCATATTTTATTTACTTCTTTTTTTCTGTTTTATTTCGGTGTTTTTACCAGTCATCCCACTTTTCTAAGAACTCTCTCACGTTCGAACTAACTGCTAACATATACCAGTGTGAAAGGTCTCTAGTTGCCAGATATGGTATGTGGTATGTGATTGGTTTCACCCTAACAACACAGTACTGATCAACATAAAATGTCTCCTAAAATGAGTATCCATCATATTTTATTCTTCTGTAGAATTTCGGATATACCTAAAAATATGATAGTTTACTGACATAATTTTTTGGGTTTATCACCTTCCACAATCTGAAAATGAAAAATTTTTTTAATCCAAAGAAATCTGTACAAGCGAAGAAGGGCAAATTAATTAATTTCCCCGATAAGTTACTGCGTTCACAAGACTGCTGTCTTGAAAGAAATTAATTCAGATAGGCAAATTCAGTGTAGGGTACGTTACTGACAAAAATTAATTTCTTTCAAGACAGCAGTCTTGTGAACGCAGTAACTTATCGGGCAAATTAATTAATTTGCCCTTCTACACTTGTACAGATTTCTTTGGATTAAAAAATTTTTTCATTTTCAGATTGTGGAAGGTGATAAACCCAAAAAATTATGTCAAGAACTGGATTTCCTCCACAAAATCAAACTTTTAATCAATATGATAGTTTACGTTCTGGATCAATGTGCCCTGATAACTGAGCTCTACAGAAACATTTCGTTTCCACATATTTTTTTGAATGTGGAAATTGTGTAAAAACTCCCACCATTGAAGTCTCAGTAGGTACCATGTTTCATTTTTTCCTCACTCCATTGTGAATATCGATAAAAACATCAATATCTGATAATGATTTCATCACCGACAGGAGAGAACAATAAGCCATTCCCGACCCCCATATTTTGGCAATTCAAACTTTTAATAGGCAATTGCGGAAGCTTAATATTTAATATTCATCTCATAAGTAATTGCGATCTCCGAGGAAAGACAACTGCTTGTATAACCACTTACCATGGCGCCTCATCTCCCAATAACCTTCCCTAATAAGTAATAAAGCAGCTGATGAAGCAAAATGTCCCTTGTTTAATAACACTCCCCCAAACACTTGTTATTACAGTAATCGATTCGGTATGTGAGACACAATGCTGAATGTCGTCTTCATGTACGATCTCGACGCTGGTTCCAGTGGTGTCCGTCCGCCTTGGGGTGCAAATATTTAGTTTTCTTTGATTGGAAACCATGTTTATTTTGGTACTTTTCCCTTCTTATTCGACATAATAATCATAATAATGATATAATAATAAGCTCTTATTCTTTTAGAAAAATAAAAATATGAATAAGAAAAAATAAAGACAAGATTTTATTCAAATGCGTAAAAAAGTAAACAATAATTTCTGTGTTGTGTTGCTTATTCTATGAGTTACACATTCAAAAGCTTTCTGATGCGCAAAGTTTTCAGTTCGAATACGAATACGAAAAGCTTTTGAGTGTATAACTCACAGAATTACCATTAGTACACATCCAAAGAATTTTTCCTGAATGAAAGATTGTCTTTGAAGAGTTTTTTTTTTTTTCATTTCATTTTGTACTTTTTAGTCCACACCCATTGATTTATGGATTACTCAAAAACCATCACATAGGTACCAGTTTTCAATAGAATCGGACCATGATCACAAAACTCGCCAGCTAGCTTGATATTAAAAATGTTGATAAAGAATCATAAATTTCGTCACATACCAGTTCAGAATCGAACCATAATCACCGAACTCGTCCGCCATCTTGGAGCCACTTATTGAGTTCGATAAATTTGATGAAAAATTCTTAATCTCCGACCCAGAAAACCACATTGTACCAATTTAGAAACGAATCTCTTTCGCCATCTTCGAGTTGCAATATTGAATTTATGAATGAAAAATACCAATATATATCAATTAAGAATAGAATCAGACCAAAATCTCAAAACTCGTTTGCCATATTAGAGCCCCATTTTGTTTTTTTTTGAAAAAATTTGTAATTTCCGTCTCCGAAAACCCTATTTATTACACCAATAATTTAGGGTCGAATCAGAACATAATCACAAAACTCGTCCGCCATCTTGGAGCTACCATATTTGGTGGAGTTCGACTGATGTACATATTTTCCCACCCAGTTTCATCTCACCTCCACTTTATGTCATCTATGCCTCCGTTGGATTTATGAATTCTGACAGAAAAATCATACTCTCCGACCCTTAAAACCCCCATACACCAATATAGATTCGAATTGGACCATAACCTAAAGACTCGTTCGCCATCTTGGAGCCGCTATATTAAGTTTATGAATTTTGACAAAAATGCATAATTTCAAACACCGAAAACCCCCACATGTCAATTTAGAATCGAATCGGACCGTAATCACAAAAGCCTTCCGTCATTCAGAGCCGCCATTTTTTTATTTTTTTCCAATACATCATACATTGACCATCAGAATTATGAACACCCGCCAAATTTCAAATTTATCCGACAACTGGGTACATACATACAGAGCTAGTTAAACAAAAGGTATCAAATTGTATTTCTACCAAGAAAGTTTTGGGGTAGTTTTGATTACTTCCATTCTCTATGTGTTTTGGGGTGCTGAATCCGAATCTGAGGTTTGCTAACAAATTTTCGTGACGGAACATTGAAAAAATGCAAAAACAACTAAAAAATCTCTTTCTTCTGCGGTTTATTGCTTATAAGTTGAAAACCACAAATTTTTCGTTGATAACGTTCCTCTTAGTAATGAAAGAGCATAACATTTTTTACAAAATTTACTATACAAGTTTTTTTCTACGACGAACCATTCGGGCTCAAGGACTACTTGTAAATCGGCATATTTCAGCTGACTGGGGATAATCCCACTTTTTCACTACAAAACTCTCATTTATTATTGAATTAAATTAGTGGATTCCCCCCAGTTCTCAGCGTCACTCAGTGAGTCTCTCAAAAGGCCCGTGTCTAAAATACGAGACAGGGGCAGACTTGAGAGGGCAGTAGACGTAGTGGACAAGGCAATAGTCGAAGCCAACGAGGAATGCTGTCTTGAGAAAAAAAAGGCTCAAAATAACAAACCGGTCGGGTGGAATGAGCATCTAGAAACCCTCGGAGATAGGGTGCGGAAGCTTTTCAACAGAGTAAAATTTAGCCAATATTGGACAACATACAAGTCTGAACTCCTGCAGTACTACAAAGAAATTAGTGAGGCCAGAAGACAATCACGTGCTCCATAATCCATAAAGTTTTAGCCAAAGGAGGTACTGTAAACCAAGTATAAGGATGCTCACAGAAGCACACTTTCCATCCAAACAGGTGAACAACTTTGGAACGAGGCTTGCTACGAAAATATCGAGACCAAATAGTATCAGGTGGCTATCAGTAGAGAGATAGCCATGACAACATTTATAGACATTAAGGGTGCCCTCAACAATGCATCCACCGAGTTTATAGCAAACGCCCTCGAAGGACTGCAAAGACCAGCATGTCTGAGTGCCACCGGTGACATGAGAACTACCCCAACAGCTGCCTTAGAGGTCTTGCTCAACCTGCCTCGCCTAAACATATACATACAAGGCGAAGCCAAGTTAGGACAAGAAACCCTAAAAGAGCTAGGCAGTCGGAACAGACTGACCTTAGCCTGGGTACCAGCACACACAGGTTATAGAGGCAATGAAGAGGCCGATACACTAGCCCGAGAAGGAGCAAGTAATGCCCTGAATGGCCCAGAACCATTTTGCGTTGTTTGAGACTTTCAAACACTCGTTTCTCATCGCACTGTCACTAGCAGTCATCGGCATAACCTCAGATGAGTCCTTTGATTGAAACTGCTCCAATGACTGCTGAGTTTTGGAGTGAAAAAGTGGGTGTTTGCTGACTCAGCAGACATACGCCAATTTTCATTCAATGTTTGAGCTCGAAGTGTTTGTCGAAAAAAAAACCTAAATAGTGGAATTTGTAAAAAATTTTTTATTCTTCCATTCTGAATGCCAAAGTTTTTCACGAAAAACTAATAACTTTCGAATTATAAGCGAAAAACTACAATAAAATAGATTTTTTACAATTTTTTTGCATTTTTTTCAATGTTCCGTCAAGAAATTTTGTTAGCAAACTTCAGATTCGTATTCAGCACTCCAAAAAATGTGTGAAATGAAAGAAATCAGAACTACCCCAAAACTTTCCAGCCAGAGGCCTGTCGAATACAAATTTACTGAATTATATATTTATTTCAAGACTAATGTAGAGTGCATTCTCATAAATACATTATAGGCATAATACATAAGAATTCACTTTACGTTATTTTCAAAATAGGGTATAGATAGATATATAAGGGCTTGGATTACATAATCAGAAGTCACTGACTAAATAAAAACATTTATCAATAATCGGTATGAAATTGAATAGGTTCTCGGGGAATCTGGAAATTATCTGTTTTTATCATGAATTTCTGATCTTTTGATACATTTATTTATTTCTTAAAATATCATTGCATAATCCAAATATATGGAGTGAATCTGACCATAGTTCGGTTGATATTGATTGCTAAATAACTCAAGGACATGGAGAATGAAAAACGTGATAAAATATAAATTCGAAAGCAGAAAGGTTTCTAGACTTGCATCGTTTTTCAACAGCAGAGGTGCAAACTAACACACTTTCGAATATTGTATTCATGAAGATTGGACAACACTGTTTAAAGGAAGATCATTACCGAATAATTGAAAAAATTATCATTACTTCAATATTGTAAATTATCGAATCGGTATTTTTACACAATTTTCCAACAATATGGTTTTATCTATGGCATATAACCGAGGTCTATTGTGGATCTTTTTCTATATGAAGTGGGTTATTTACGCCATTTATAACTGCCTCGAATAGCAGAAAACTATCAAAAAATCTGGAAAATTCACGGAAACAATATGTACAAATTATTGCAAATTCAAATATTTTTGCAGCGACTTCGCAAAAAAAATGGGAAAGACTTGGAAGCTACTGGAATATATTAGAAAATTCAAGATCGCGGGTTGATGAACCAGAACACAGTTTCGAAAAGGTTCTAGAACGTACTGGAAAAACACCCAAGTAAAATAATCTAAGATACCCGGGTCACGCCAGGTGTTGCAGCTGTAAGATATATAAATATAAAAATACCGTATCACGATATTGGTTCAAGCTAATCTCCAAAGAGTGAGTTGACGAATAAAAATTTAACACATCAGAAGAAAACATAAGTTCAAGAATAATTGACGATATTCTGACCTTTTCATACTGTACAACATTCAGCAGAACATCTGCCGGGTCAGTTCGTTCAAACATAAAATAATACCGATGTGAAACTGAAAATGGCAATCGGGCAGCTATATTTGATTGTTTCCATTGAATGGAAGTATAGATGGGATCAACCTCCGTTTTCATCTTCACTTTTTGTTCTTTGTGCCGCTATACTCCATATGAGTAAAACGTTTGAGTTTGATTGCAACTTCAATCTCACCGCATCGACAACTCACCCTTCTCTGAAACCGCCTCCACATCTCAATTTGAATATTTCAACCTCGCACAATGCCGCTCATTCTCAAATAAGATTTGCTCTCATACGCCAAATGTGAATTAAAGAAGCTTTTAGTTGCAAGCCACGGGCATATTGTTCGGGTTGAAAGTGACTCGATAATTTCATAATTTTGCTTTGTGTTATATGCAGATGGAGCCAGAACTCATCTGATGTATTGGGTCCGTCATCATACAAAGCGGTTATTTTAATCTATGTTCGGTTTGACGTTTTCCCTTTTGCAGCTCTTGTTATGGATCTGAACGTATTTCTACGGTTGCTATGGAAATCGAATGAACCTTTGTTCATCAATTCAAAATAGTCTTTGGCAACTGAAAAGCAAGGGTTTCAATGACAGTTCAGGAAGGCATGTCAATAGTAAAAAACAAGATGACACAGTAATATATTGTATCATTCTTTGAATCGCCAGTGATGACAATTGCTTACCACGTCTCTTTTTACCACAATTGGTTCTGTTCACTGGTTGCTACGCCAAACAAATTTCCATATCTGTCTGTTATAAATTAACATCAGATTCAATTAGTATTCAATATCAAACACTATTTCGATTATCGCTTCTAACAAATATCTTGAATCTTACAACTGCAAGACAAATGAAAAAAAAAAACAATATTTTCACAAGATTTTAATAATGAACTATAGAACTAAAAAGTAAATATTAATATTTATTGTATGTAAAACAATGAACTTATGTTCCCCACATATTCTGCAGGTGCTGTCCTTCTCTAAGCCAAGCTTCCTCAGGTGTTCTTTGAGTCTGCAATCCGTTAGAAATGCCGTGATTGTCTTTAGACTAGTTTTGCTGAGGTTAATCATGCTCGGTTGGAATTGCCGAGGAGATCTTTGGCCTGCCTCAGCCCTGGAAGTCTGAGCCAGTACGTTGCTCTCATTGCTTCTTCAGCTTTAATGAGTTCCTCTCGGAAGTAAGATTTTCCTAGTCCGCAGAATGGTTCTGGCCCGATCAGTGGCGTTGCTGCGCCTTTTCGTGCCAGGGTGTCTGCTTGTTCATTGCCCAGAGGAGAGTCACCTTGGTGGAGAACAAGCTTACGATAATTATTTTTTTATGTCGTGGTACACGAAGCAGTGCCATATTCAAACTTTCCATGTCCCCGAATTTCCCTGAAATGTGGTGATATTTTCTAATTCCGTGAACGAATGCAACACAAACATTTTGATGCTTCCGTATATCCGATAGTTTTTGACCAGACACCATTGTTGCTCCATTCTTCTGGGAATATTGAGGAGTGCTGAATCTATTGAAACTAAGTCCCACCCACAGGCCAATACAAACTGATGCGTTGAAAGGCAGAAGTTTTTGTCGGACCAGTGAAGTAAGCCAATTTTGGGGTGATTTATACCAGAGCGTCCTCCAGGTGTTGATACGTTACTTTATAAAAATAGAGATATTAAATACAACAATAAAAACCACTAGAAAGCAAATGGTAACATAGGAATCACCGACTAACTCAATCGGGGTGCCATGGGTTCTATCAAAAATGTATACCGCGCCACAGTGATTTGAAAAAACCAGCACAAAACACAGGCTGCTCCTGATCTCTGATGAAGATCTATAGATGAAATTCAAAGACCTACATTTTCATGAAAAAGTCACAGAAGTTTCAAAATGGCAGCTGAGCACCAACTTCAATATTTTTTTTAAATAGAACACCCGGTATATCATTGCATGATCGGTTAGGGACGATCATAAGGAATCCAACAACACCAAGCTTGATGCTATTATCTCCAAAGACTATGGAGATATTGCCTGCCTTTTATTTTCTTCATAAGCCGAATGAGTGTGAGAGAGAATTTATTGACCCGCCATAAAAAGTTTCTTTCTCCCACTCATTGTTGTAAACAAAAAAGAAAGAATCGAGAGCTCCATCTTCGAAACTATCGAAATCAAAACTGAAATAAAAGTCAAGTTGTTGACTTCTTCTCATTATAGGTAATTATAAGTCAATGAAAGTGCAAGTAATGTCTTCTGACCAATAAAATTAGTAACCTAAGTGAATGACGTAACTGAACCAACTAAATATACGCCTACTTCATGAGACAATAACTGCAAACAAGGACAGAAATATTCGATATAAGGTTCATTAGTTCGCATCAAACTGTAGCACTATCTACACTGGGTGTGAATCTTACTACACCAAACTGTACCTCATCGTAGCAGACTAAAAGGCCATTAGAGCAAAATTATTTATTAAACGTCAGAAGTAACGTCCGAACTTGTATGCAAGCATGTAATTTTTTAAACATAATATAGGTTTCGGATGTCATTCA
This sequence comes from Chrysolina haemoptera, assembly GCA_958298965.1. NCBI lineage: Eukaryota > Metazoa > Arthropoda > Insecta > Coleoptera > Chrysomelidae > Chrysolina > Chrysolina haemoptera. The sequence continues at coordinate 16,190,080 of OY282585.1, read as the reverse complement.
AATAGTTATTAGCTGAAAATCAAAATAAGTCATTAATGAAATATGAATAGAATAAAAATCGTACAGTAGAAATACACAAACCAATATACTGATTACAAAAAGATGAATCAAATCAGTGATCAATATTCTATACTATTATAGGCAAATGTCCACTAAAACAGGTTTCAGGATATCACACTATACAAGGTAACAAATAGTGAAAAAGCCTAACTGAAATATCCTTGTTGGAAAAATAAATAATGTATAATACTAACAAAAAATCCACAATGCAGTACCGTTTTTGAATAAACAGCAACAACAGTAAAAACGGAACACACAATATATACCATTTGGTTACAAAGTATAATATTGATAAAAATATCTACTGTACGATATGAAATTCACAGCAAGAAGAACAATAATATGTGAAAGTCATCCATCTGTTATGGTTTGTGTTCTCATCACCATGTCCAGTTTCATAAAAATATGTATATGTACGCCACTGCTACTCCATGAATAATATATTTGCAACGTAATGTAAAATATTCAGCATCAAACCAGGGATTAATACATTTGTTAAGCACAAAGAAAAAATCTCTCTGTTTGACGAGTCAAGAAGGTGCCTTGTGATCTGGCTCGGAATGAAAAAACGTTTCGGGTAATACGAATGGGTAGCCTCAGGGCCACGAGGCATTGTACGAATCTCCTTTAGTATTTCTATAAGAACGCCCCATTATCTTTACTTTGGCGACGTACTTCCTTCCGATTTGTTTCGCATTATGAGAAATCTTTTCAATTTTTATATAAAGGCCATTGTAAAGGAACCGAGCGTAAAGTAATATTCTTCGTTTTCCAAGAAGATCGTATATCCGTTGCAATGAGTTTTTGTTTCAGGATATTTGATTGAGAAGTCAGAGTGGGAAGCCAATAATAACAACATAAGAAATATATTTACTAGCGAAATCATCATCACACGATATTGGGCCGAGGGGAAATACTATGATTATATTATAAGAATAACACTCGCATTCCTTTCCAGCAGATACTGGTTCACATTAGGTTTTGGACGATGTACGAAGATGGCACTGAAACTTTTCAGAATATCAGTATTTCAAGCTGTCTATTAGTACAGTAACCACAGACAAATGTAAGCCACAAGAGAAGAGTGAATCGTAGTATTTTGAAATTCGGCGCATGTTTTCTTGACATCATGCATTATTAGAAAAAAAATTGTTTACGGAAAAATTAGAACCAAAAAAAAATGTATTTAAAAAAATTATAATTTTTTTTGCTGTTGTTTCGGAAAGTATAAGATGTTTCAACAAATATTTTCAACATGGCGAAAGATAATTCAATTCCCACAAGAATGATACCTAGTAATTTCTCACAAAATGTGCTCGTTTTCTCATTAAAACTGATTGAATTCCGATAGGGCCAAATATCAGATTTGTCATAACTTTGCTAAAAATTATATATAGTAGAAGGAAAATAAAAAGTGTGTATCGTTACTGAAGACTTCTACTTTCTTATGCAACTATAACATGTGAGTATCTGAGTACCTATAAAATGTGTTTTGTCCCACTTCACATAACCCTTCTACGATATTTACGGAGGATCTGAAAGTCATGGATATTTCAGTTGATATGAAATAATTATACTGAAGAAGGAATCAGAACCCGTTTTGGACCATATGCAACGATTTTATACTAGAAAATACAAAGAAAATACTAGGTTTTACTCTGCCTCAGTTTTCAACTTAACCATAATCCTGGCAATTTCTTCAGTAATTGTTGAAAATAATCGCTCATACACATCCTATATAAAAAATGAAGTATGTGATTTCAAGCTTGAGGTTTGCACTTTACAATAGTATTATTAAACCTATATGCAGGATATGAATAAGCGAATATTTTCAACATTTATTGAATATAATGCCGGTTTTATGGGAAGTTGAATATGAGGCAGGAGTTATACAAAGTTTTTTTTTGGCATGTATAAGTGGGACCTGTCACACTACTCTAAAATTGTTGCATATAGTCCAAAGAGGGTATGGGTTGCTGCTTCAGCATAATAATTCCATATTTTCTGAATTATTCATGATTTTCGGATCATCCGCAAACATCTCCGTGAAGTGTGACAAAACACATTTTAGGTACTCAAATACTCGCATATTATATTTTCATGAGAAGGTAGGAGTCATATATGGACTTTTCCTTTTCCTTCTCCGATCATTTTCAGCAGAGTTATGACCAATCAAATATTCGGCTCCACCAGAAGTTTCAGCGGCTGGTTAGCGTGAACCTGAAATTTGATGTTGGCGTTCAATCACGTTTTCTGAGAAAATGAGCGAATTTCTTAAGAAATTACTAAGACTCATTTTTTTGGAGAATTGAATTGTCTTTCACATTGTTGAATTGTTTTTACGATAAATCATATACTTTCCAAGATTACAGCAAAATCTACTTATTTATTTTTAAACGAAAAAAAATATATGTTCCACCGCTGGAATTTTGGTAAACATTTTTTTTTCTTGTTCACCATGGTTTGAACTACTAGCATACCAAGTTTGGTGGTGCTACAATCGATCCTCGCCTCAAAACCCAATTGAGTTATTCTGTTTTCAAACGAGAACTTCATGAGAGTGTTAGTGCCTAACTCAACAACAATGCATTGACCGACTTTTTATGGCTGGGGTTTGCAGAAATTTAACTTTAATTTGATAATACAAAACCAATTGGCTATGAAGGCGCAGTGTGCTCGCAGGATGCAACACAATTTGACAGAAACCCAAAAAAGGCCTAACCTACCCAAGGAATGGTTATCTAAATTCAACAGGGGTAACTGAAATTTGATATAATGCAAATTATACGAGTCAGTATTTGAACATCTGTTAAATGGTTTGATGTTCAAAGACAAGCCAAGTCAAGTTATTCAAAAATCGGTTTATGTTGCTACTATGGCATTATAGGATAGAAGAAATAATGTGGAAAATCTTAATTTTGTGAAAACTTACCTGCATGTTTATAATTACTATCTCAGAACCTTCAACTGATGAATTTCTCTAAAATAGTCGTCGGTTTTATCAAAATAATTCTGTTTCGATGATTTGGTCGTACGAGGAAAAGTCGTACGTTCACATTCCAATAGTGGCCCGAAGAAATGAATCGACCATTGCACACACTACATTCACGGCAAGGGTGCCGTGAAACAGCTGTGCTTTGCCACTAGAATCGTCTGAAGTCGTTGCAGACACTACAGATTTAAACGTACGGAAAATATTCAAACGAATTTCGTCCGAGACCAACTTGGACTCTACCGTACGACTGAAGAACCTATGGTGTGCAAGCACCCTCAATCACCTATGCTTCTATGAGTTTAGACCTCAGAGTAATAAAAAACCACAGAGATGCCTTATCTATCCTTGTCTTGAAGTCAACATAACTACTTTGTTTGTTTACACGCGAGGGCCTTATACATGTTAAGTCCGTATGCATTCGGGTAGTTTTGTGTATGGTCACTCTTTTTATTTTGATCAAGTTGTTATTCTACGTTTGTATGATGGTCCTTCTTACTGTAAGGTCCGGTCTTTTCACCTCTAGATAAGTCCCAGTTAACTCTACCTATCAGATAAGGATATGTAAACCTCTATCCGATATATAGTTTTATTGTGAGGTGAAAAAACCGGCCATTGATTGTTAAAAAATTGTTAAAATTATTGAAATTGTTTTTTCCGTTAACCAGCTGTCTTTCCCTTACAAACGGCAGCCCTCAAAGGTCGAAACTTGTGCGAGCCAAGGATTAACGAGGTCCTACCTTTTAACGTACGATTCTTAGCACTTTCTCGGGCCATCAGATAAAAATCTGTGTAGTCGCTAGGATTCTAACCTAGCCGCCCAGCAGTCAATGGTTTTGAACGCTTCAGTCTCAACCACTGAGCTACTTGACCTTACGTATACAAACTGCCCATAACAGTTCACCACCCGTCACCCCTCTTGCCAACAATTTGTATAGAAAAGGATTGTTCATGTTCACTTCAAAACAGGTATTTGTGTAGGTATAAGCAGGGCATCTCTATGTCTTTTATTACTCTGAGGTTAAGACAATTCAGAATCGTGTGTTTCTAGTGGCAAAGCACGGCGACTGTGCTGTGAACGCAGCGTGTCCAATAGGCAATACAATTTTCGGGTAACTATTGGATTGTGGATGTACGGCTTTTCATCTTACGTCCAAATCCCTAGAGTCTGCAACGGACCATTGAATGTGCGCTTACACACCATACGGTGCGGTCAGTCATACGGCAGAGACCAAGTTGGTCCATTCCACGTCACAACCATCGAAGAAAAATTAACTGGATGTTCATTAACATAACAAAATGTGTCCAAGAAAATATGTCTCAGACAAAAGTCGTTCGAATATTGAGAAGGGGAACATTCTCCATGAAAATTGAAAAATGAAAAATGTGATTTGTTTGTAATATCTAACAGAAAACAACTACCTCCCCAGCAAAAGCCACGCTGGACATTAAACTACATCTGATAGATATTGTGAAAAGACTCTAACTGAAAAGGAAAAAAAAAATCTGAAAGTGAAAATTCGCATTTTCATTCAGATAACTGATTTTTTTAGCCGTCCAGCAGTCAATGGTTTTGAACGCTTCAGTCTCAACCATTGAATATGTTCCATACGTCCAAATCCGTAGTGCTGCAACGGGCGTTATTGGCGAAATGCAATTGATTTGTAAGTATTGAACCTATGTTTGAAATTTTGCTTTTTGATGGTTTCAAGCACTCCGTGCAAGTTCTGTAATGAAAGTAACGATAAGGTTTCATTGAGGTTTTGAGATGTACTATAAGATCGAAGCATAAAACTATTTCAATACTCAAATGCCAGTACCTCCATCTAAGCCGTAATAAATAAAACATGGTGGCAAAAGTTTTATGATAGGTATTTTTAAAATAGTCAAAAATGGGCCATCATAAAACTGAACGGAAGCGTTGAATGTTAAAAGTCAAAATTATATCGATGTTTTTCACCATACAGTATCGGAAAGTATTCATCTTGGGTATGGTGGTTTCATAAGAGCGTGAAGAATAGCTTGCTAAATGTTGAGAAAGCATTACAATTTCTCCTCGACTCGCTCAAAGAAGGGATATCAACGTATGCTGTGTGCGCTCCGTTGCATTTCCACGTGGTCCTTTAATGCTTCGGGTGGGGTAACAGAAGAGGCGTACAACAGTGCATCTCTCTCATTTATGTGGTATTATCATATCATTGCGTTCCTTGTTACTCGCCGTGATTTCTGTCTATACATCAGATGAAAAGTTTCCGATAATGTATATAGGTATCGGAGTTTCATTCCATATTAACAATCACTAAACGGTCAACAAAATGAACATAAATAAATACTAAAGTTAAAACATTAATCAAAATCATAGTAATTTTAAGGTACACAAGAAATAACGATGTACATACAAAATAGTTCAACATTTCGCCACTTGGGCGCAAGTACGTATTTGATTTTGAGGTCTCAAATGCCGAGGAGTCGCTATAAAAATATGAAAAAATGTTATATCCAACAAATGGAAAACTATTAAAAGAAGTGGTAATTTCAAAAAGCAGGTGAAGAAAGAGATCACTGGAGTATAGACACCGAGTACTGATTCTGGATACGTCCATCACGAATGTAAGGCAGGTTTGACATGAATCTCGATTAGATAATTCATTTGAAGGTTGGGTAAATATTTTGGAAATCGAAATAAATGTTACCAAACATACTTTTTTGGAATAAAATGATTTTAAAACGGTTTAATTTGAGCTAAAAGATTTTAGGAGGATAATATTTGCAGCTATTCAGAATGAGGTAGGGTAGCCATATTTTATCACAACTAGAGGGTCGAAATGGAAAATCTACTTTCAACTCATATTCCTTATAATTTGGTATGTGAGACGGGAAGGAAATACACAATTATTGCTTTATATTTGTATTTGGATTTAATACAAATCATCACGGGAATAACATGAGTCAAAATTATTTTTTCAATTTTTTTTTGTATTTTTTTCGTCTTGTTATTTTCTTGTTGTTATTGGGGCGCATTGTAGATTTACCACCAATCGAATGTCATTTTGTCAATGGAATTTCATTCGCAAAGGATATTCGGTATTTAACTTGTGCTTAATGGACATAAATGCTTCATAGATATCTATCAGGACGCCATAATAGTTTTCTTCAACTGCATAATAAGAATAATTTGAGTCCGTTTTGACTATGGCTATGTATGGAAAATATTATTCTAACCCAGCTTCATTCGAAGAAGACATTATGATGCCAACCAGATTATTTTAAGACCATACAGCTTATAACAGCCCTATGATTTGCTTTTATAATGAACCTCAGGAGGTTATTAAATATCCCTCAAATAAGGCATTTGAAAATAGCCGTGGGAACCTTTATAGGAGTGCACCCTCGTAGATTTATGGCAGCTTTATGGAGGTTTTACAGCAAAACAATTTTATCGTAGCAGTGATTGTTATTGTCTTCAAAACCTCTTGAGAACTATCATAAAACTGAAGTTACTTGGGTGCTCAAGTTCGAAAACCCTATTGATAATAGCTTCTCAACGGCATTCTCGACTATACAAGAAGTCTGCAAATCCGCACAGAAGGCATTCATTAAAATCGGACTGCTCACTAATCATCAGCCCTTGTTGACGTATGCGTAAACACCTCCATCATCCTGCGGTCAACCTAAGACGTGGCAGGACGAAAGGTCGATTCAATAACTTGGAAAATCCCTCTGAAGCGAATTTCGTTCGCTCCTGCAGCTCATCTGCATAAAGCCTTTTTTCCAGAGACTCGGACACAGTCTAGTGTCATCTTCCTACAGTTTGAGGGCCCCTTTCTTGGTATTCGCCGGTCAAGCAAACAATTGCCAAATCATTATTAGCCTGAAATTGGAATTTACATTCGGGGTCCTTTGATGTCGGCAGAAATGCGAAATGGACCAAAATTTGATTTATTTTCTTGTACGACGTACTTTGGTCGTGGTTGTGACATTTTCGTTGTGATGTAGGGAGAGAAGATAACTTCTGAGTTAGTGGGGTCATTGATATTACGTTGTAGTCCTCGAAAGTAGGATGAACGTTCTGATATTATGATCTGATAATCATCTGCCATAAAAAATTTACTTACTTCATTGAGTTTTAATCCGGAACTAAAGATATGGTTAACGGGGTTGATCATTGTAGTGCATCAAATTGAAATAATATAATTTCTCATACAAAATTATTAAAATTATTAACAATGGTGAATACCTATCACAATCCGACACTTCAGAAATCACTTGAAAGAAATAATCTCAATTTGTATATGAATCAATAAATCAATGAAACGTTGACGAACAAAACAAGTCAATTACCTGTTTTACAAGATTTCGTTCAAATTACTCTACTCGTATGTCGTTCTGTCGATCTGTCTTTCTGTTGTTATATCGTTCTATTGTTCTATTAAGCTGTCGTTCTGTCGTTCGGTCGTTATATCTTTCTGTTTTTGTTTTTTGTCCTTTTGTCTTTCCGTTTCAAAACTTGCAATCAATTCTTTAAGCATGTGCAGATGTCCGATTTAGCTGCAATTTTGCAGATATATTAGGAACCGACGACAATACAACGATAAAAAAATATTACTCCATCCATAAGGCTAGGGCTAATCAAATATTCGGCTCCACCAGAAGTTTCAGCGGCTGGTTCGCGTGAACCTGAAATTTGATGTTGGCGTTCAATCACGTTTTCTGAGAAAATGAGCGAATTTCTTAAGAAATTACTAAGACTCATTTTTTTGGAGAATTGAATTGTCTTTCACATTGTTGAATTGTTTTTACGATAAATCATATACTTTCCAAGATTACAGCAAAATCTACTTATTTATTTTTAAACGAAAAAAAATATATGTTCCACCGCTGGAATTTTGGTAAACATTTTTTTTTCTTGTTCACCATGGTTTGAACTACTAGCATACCAAGTTTGGTGGTGCTACAATCGATCCTCGCCTCAAAACCCAATTGAGTTATTCTGTTTTCAAACGAGAACTTCATGAGAGTGTTAGTGCCTAACTCAACAACAATGCATTGACCGACTTTTTATGGCTGGGGTTTGCAGAAATTTAACTTTAATTTGATAATACAAAACCAATTGGCTATGAAGGCGCAGTGTGCTCGCAGGATGCAACACAATTTGACAGAAACCCAAAAAAGGCCTAACCTACCCAAGGAATGGTTATCTAAATTCAACAGGGGTAACTGAAATTTGATATAATGCAAATTATACGAGTCAGTATTTGAACATCTGTTAAATGGTTTGATGTTCAAAGACAAGCCAAGTCAAGTTATTCAAAAATCGGTTTATGTTGCTACTATGGCATTATAGGATAGAAGAAATAATGTGGAAAATCTTAATTTTGTGAAAACTTACCTGCATGTTTATAATTACTATCTCAGAACCTTCAACTGATGAATTTCTCTAAAATAGTCGTCGGTTTTATCAAAATAATTCTGTTTCGATGATTTGGTCGTACGAGGAAAAGTCGTACGTTCACATTCCAATAGTGGCCCGAAGAAATGAATCGACCATTGCACACACTACATTCACGGCAAGGGTGCCGTGAAACAGCTGTGCTTTGCCACTAGAATCGTCTGAAGTCGTTGCAGACACTACAGATTTAAACGTACGGAAAATATTCAAACGAATTTCGTCCGAGACCAACTTGGACTCTACCGTACGACTGAAGAACCTATGGTGTGCAAGCACCCTCAATCACCTATGCTTCTATGAGTTTAGACCTCAGAGTAATAAAAAACCACAGAGATGCCTTATCTATCCTTGTCTTGAAGTCAACATAACTACTTTGTTTGTTTACACGCGAGGGCCTTATACATGTTAAGTCCGTATGCATTCGGGTAGTTTTGTGTATGGTCACTCTTTTTATTTTGATCAAGTTGTTATTCTACGTTTGTATGATGGTCCTTCTTACTGTAAGGTCCGGTCTTTTCACCTCTAGATAAGCCCCAGTTAACTCTACCTATCAGATAAGGATATGTAAACCTCTATCCGATATATAGTTTTATTGTGAGGTGAAAAAACCGGCCCTTGATTGTTAAAAAATTGTTAAAATTATTGAAATTGTTTTTTCCGTTAACCAGCTGTCTTTCCCTTACAAACGGCAGCCCTCAAAAGTCGAAACTTGTGCGAGCCAAGGATTAACGAGGTCCTACCTTTTAACGTACGATTCTTAGCACTTTCTCGGGCCATCAGATAAAAATCTGTGTAGTCGCTAGGATTCTAACCTAGCCGCCCAGCAGTCAATGGTTTTGAACGCTTCAGTCTCAACCACTGAGCTACTTGACCTTACGTATACAAACTGCCCATAACAGTTCACCACCCGTCACCCCTCTTGCCAACAATTTGTATAGAAAAGGATTGTTCATGTTCACTTCAAAACAGGTATTTGTGTAGGTATAAGCAGGGCATCTCTATGTCTTTTATTACTCTGAGGTTAAGACAATTCAGAATCGTGTGTTTCTAGTGGCAAAGCACGGCGACTGTGCTGTGAACGCAGCGTGTCCAATAGGCAATACAATTTTCGGGTAACTATTGGATTGTGGATGTACGGCTTTTCATCTTACGTCCAAATCCCTAGAGTCTGCAACGGACCATTGAATGTGCGCTTACACACCATACGGTGCGGTCAGTCATACGGCAGAGTCCAAGTTGGTCCATTCCACGTCACAACCATCGAAGAAAAATTAACTGGATGTTCATTAACATAACAAAATGTATCCAAGAAAATATGTCACGGACAAAAGTTCGAATATTGAAAAGGGGAACATTCTCCATGAAAATTGAAAAATGAAAAATGTGATTTGTTTGTAATATCCAACAGAAAACAACTACCTCCCCAGCAAAAGCCACGCTGGACATTGAAGTACATCTGATAGATATTGTGAAAAGACTCTAACTGAAAAGGAAAGAAAAAATCTGAAAGTGAAAATTCGCATTTTCATTCAGATAACTGATTTTTTTAGCCGTCCAGCAGTCAATGGTTTTGAACGCTTCAGTCTCAACCATTGAATATGTTCCATACGTCCAAATCCGTAGTGCTGCAACGGGCGTTATTGGCGAAATGCAATTGATTTGTAAGTATTGAACCTATGTTTGAAATTTTGCTTTTTGATGGTTTCATAGCACTCCGTGCAAGTTCTGTAATGAAAGTAACGATAAGGTTTCATTGAGGTTTTGAGATGTACTATAAGATCGAAGCATAAAACTATTTCAATACTCAAATGCCAGTACCTCCATCTAAGCCGTAATAAATAAGACATGGTGGCAAAAGTTTTATGATAGGTATTTTTAAAATAGTCAAAAATGGGCCAACATAAAACTGAACGGAAGAGATGAAATGTCAAAAGTCAAAATTATATCGATGTTTTTCACCATACAGTAACGGAAAGTATTCATCTTGGGTATGGTCGTTTCATGAGAGCGTGAAGAATAGCTTGCTAAATGTTGAGAGAGCATTACAATTCTCCTCGACTCGCTCAAAGAAGGGATATCGACGTATGCTGTGTGCGCTCTGTTGCATTTCCACGTGGTCCTTTAATGCTTCGGGTGGGGTAACAGAAGAGGCGTACAACAGTGCATCTCTCTTATTTATGTGGTATTATCATATCATTGCGTTCCTTGTTACTCGCCGTGATTTCTGTCTATACATCAGATGAAAAGTTTCCGATAATGTATATAGGTATCGGAGTTTCATTCCATATTAACAATCACTAAACGGTCAACAAAATGAACATAAATAAATACTAAAGTTAAAACATTAATCAAAATCATAGTAATTTTAAGGTACACAAGAAATAACGATGTACATACAAAATAGTTCAACATTTCGCCACTTGGGCACAAGTACGTATTTGATTTTGAGGTCTCAAATGCCGAGGAGTCGCTATAAAAATATGAAAAAATGTTATATCCAACAAATGGAAAACTATTAAAAGAAGTGGTAATTTCAAAAAGCAGGTGAAGAAAGAGATCACTGGAGTATAGACACCGAGTACTGATTCTGGATACGTCCATCACGAATGTAAGGCAGGTTTGACATGAATCTCGATTAGATAATTCATTTGAAGGTTGGGTAAATATTTTGGAAATCGAAATAAATGTTACCAAACATACTTTTTTGGAATAAAATGATTTTAAAACGGTTTAATTTGAGCTAAAAGATTTTAGGAGGATAATATTTGCAGCTATTCAGAATGAGGTAGGGTAGCCATATTTTATCACAACTAGAGGGTCGAAATGGAAAATCTACTTTCAACTCATATTCCTTATAATTTGGTATGTGAGACGGGAAGGAAATACACAATTATTGCTTTATATTTGTATTTGGATTTAATACAAATCATCACGGGAATAACATGAGTCAAAATTATTTTTTCAATTTTTTTTTGTATTTTTTTCGTCTTGTTATTTTCTTGTTGTTATTGGGGCGCATTGTAGATTTACCACCAATCGAATGTCATTTTGTCAATGTAATTTCATTCGCAAAGGATATTCGGTATTTAACTTGTGCTTAATGGACATAAATGCTTCATAGATATCTATCAGGACGCCATAATAGTTTTCTTCAACTGCATAATAAGAATAATTTGAGTCCGTTTTGACTATGGCTATGTATGGAAAATATTATTCTAACCCAGCTTCATTCGAAGAAGACATTATGATGCCAACCAGATTATTTTAAGACCATACAGCTTATAACAGCCCTATGATTTGCTTTTATAATGAACCTCAGGAGGTTATTAAATATCCCTCAAATAAGGCATTTGAAAATAGCCGTGGGAACCTTTATAGGAGTGCACCCTCGTAGATTTATGGCAGCTTTATGGAGGTTTTACAGCAAAACAATTTTATCGTAGCTGTGATTGTTATTGTCTTCAAAACCTCTTGAGAGCTATCATAAAACTGAAGTTACTTGGGTGCTCAAGTTCGAAAACCCTATTGATAATAGCTTATCAACGGCATTCTCGACTATACAAGAAGTCTGCAAATCCGCACAGAAGGCATTCATTAAAATCGGACTGCTCACTAATCATCAGCCCTTGTTGACGTATGCGTAAACACCTCCATCATCCTGCGGTCAACCTAAGACGTGGCAGGACGAAAGGTCGATTCAATAACTTGGAAAATCCCTCTGAAGCGAATTTCGTTCGCTCCTGCAGCTCATCTGCATAAAGCCCTTTTTCCAGAGACTCGGACACAGTCTAGTGTCATCTTCTTACAGTTTGAGGGCCCCTTTCTTGGTATTCGCCGGTCAAGCAAACAATTGCCAAATCATTATTAGCCTGAAATTGGAATTTACATTCGGGATCCTTTGATGTCGGCAGAAATGCCAAATGGACCAAAATTCGATTTATTTTCTTGTACGACGTACTTTGGTCGTGGTTGTGACATTTTCGTTGTGTAGTAGGGAGAGAAGATAACTTCTGAGTTAGTGGGGTCATTGATATTACGTTGTAGTCCTCGAAAGAAGGATGAACGTTCTGATATTATGATCTGATAATCATCTGCCATAAAAAATTTACTTACTTCATTGAGTTTTAATCCGGAACTAAAGATATGGTTAACGGGGTTGATCATTGTAGTGCATCAAATTGAAATAATATAATTTCTCATACAAAATTATTAAAATTATTAACAATGGTGAATACCTATCACAATCCGACACTTCAGAAATCACTTGAAAGAAATAATCTCAATTTGTATATGAATTAATAAATCAATAAAACGTTGACGAACAAAACAGGTCAATTACCTGTTTTACAAGATTTCGTTCAACTTACTCTACTCGTATGTCGTTCTGTCGATCTGTCTTTCTGTTGTTATATCGTTCTATTGTTCTATTAAGCTGTCGTTCTGTCGTTCGGTCGTTATATCTTTCTGTTTTTGTGTTTTGTCCTTTTGTCTTTCCGTTTCAAAACTTGCAATCAATTCTTTAAGCATGTGCAGATGTCCGATTTAGCTGCAATTTTGCAGATATATTAGGAACTGACGACAATACAACGATAAAAAAAATATTACTCCATCCCTAAGGCTAGGACGTGTAGAATTTCGGAAAAAGTTCTGATGGTTTTGGAAACTGAAAGTAATGTTAGTTGAGGCGATCTGACCGCCCTCCGTATCGAAAAAATTCGGTGAAGGCGCGAAAATCGCAAAAATCCGTCAATGTAGTGAGATATATGGTACCATTTAATAATTCAGTCTGAAAAGAATATACTTCCCTACTCCCCCTCCTACTTGAAAAAAAAATAATTATGTGAAAAATCGTGGAAATGTACTAGGAAATATCTGTAAAAAAAGTCAAAATAATGGGACCAGCGAATAATTTAATTGAAAAATATTGATATGCCCCTACCTCTCGCGAAAAAATGTGACATCGCACGACACTTCAATCGGAAAAAACCATGGAATAGTTCGGGAAGTAAGTACTTTCCGGACTAGTCCGGGAAATGCTCGAATTTCAATATAAATATTTGTATAAATAAGAATTTTCTCTAAGCGCCTATCTTCTGTTAGAATTTCGATATTTAATACAAATAAGAAATGAAATGTGCGAAATTTTCTTCTACAAAAAAATGTAAAAAATAAATGTGTCTCGATTTTTTATTCTGAACGGTTGCCGAAAAAATTGTGTACGCAACATGTCCGAAAACAGTTTTTTTGGACTCGCAGACTTCCAGGACTCGCTACGCTCGTCCTAGAATCTTGTCCACTCGTCCAAAAAACGGTGTTCTTCGGACTTGTTATGTAAATTACTATTTTGACATAGACCTGTCATGAGCATTTTGATTTTAGTTAGAAAATATTAATGGGACATTCATAAAATCTGTTGTGGAATCATCTGCGACTGAAAGACAAATTGAAAAATGTGATTTATTTGTAATATCTAACAGGAAACGATTTCTGTGAGTTATATTTTTTTAACAACATTCTCCTTATCTAATTTATTTAATGATTTTTTCAATGAAAACTAGAGAGAATTAAAAAAATCAGCTATCTGAATGGAAATGCGAATTTTCACTTTCAGATTTTTTTCTTTCCTTTTCAGTTAGAGTCTTTTCACAATATCTATCAGATGTAGTACAATATCCATCGTGGCTTGTGCCGGGGAAGTAGTTGTTTCCCTTTTCAAGAAGAATACCTCCCAAGAGGTTATCTTGAACGATGGAAAATAGCGACTTAAGTTTGTCTTTCAGTCGCAGATGATTCCACAACATATTTTATGAATGTCTTATTTATATTTTCGAACTGAAACTCATCTCCTATTTCACCCCTCTGGTTGTAATAAAACATGGCTACCCTACCTTTATTCTGAATAACCGCACAATTGCCCTCATGAAACAATTTTAAAATTCTTTTGTTCTAAAATAGTATGTTTGGAAATATTTAATTTCACTTCTAAAACATATTGTCAACCTTCAAATAAATTTCTTCTGATCGAGAATTATGTCAAACCTGCCTTAGATTCGTCTTCTCGTAATGGGCGTATCCGGAATCAGCATTCGGTGTCTATACTCCCGTGATCTTTTTCTTCATCTGCCTTTTGAAATGACCACTTCTTTCATGAGTTTTCCATTTGTTTGGGAATGATATTTTGCGTGTTTCATATTATTTTTTAAAGCGGCTCCTCAGCATTTGAGACTTTAAAATTAGATACCTACTCGCGCTCAAGTGGCAAAATATTGAACTACATATTTTGTATGTACATTTATAACGGCCTCATTAAACTTTTGCCACCTTTATGAATAATTTATCACCGTCCAGAGGGAGCTACTATAACATTTATGTAGAATAAGTTTTATGCTTTGATCATCGTTAGTTTTATTATATAATTATTGCATGGACTTGAGGAGTGCTATAAAAACATTATAAATCCTTCATAAAATCAAATATACTCAAATGCTAAATGGTTTCATTGCATAGCCTATGGGAGTGTTTTGAAACCGATTCATAAATCTATTTGCTCTGAGAACGTATTAGGAAGAATGCATGACCAACATACATCAAATTGGCTACTACCTAATCTTCTTAAACCTTTCGTAAAACTATGATAAATCCGAATGACTTTAAATTGTTACTTGGGGCCTCTTCTGAACGGTACGCATGATTATTCATTTTCCCACCCTGTGTAATGCAATTAATCCTGTTACGGCTTCTGTATACTTTCATTATCAAAGCTCCAGGGTCGCCATAGAGTCCGAAATATTTCTTGAAGTGGCTACGCAAACTCTCCCCCATTCAATTTCATACTTACGTAGTATTAATATCTTAAGACGTCGCTAAGGATACGATAATTACCAGTTAAGTATGCGAACTGTTCGGCAGATTCCTCTTTAATTATGCATTAAGTATGCTGGATTCATCGTAATTAATTTGGAGTATCATTATTTTCAAGAGTACTCTCGACTCTGTATTCTTGATTTAATGCCCAAGTAATTAGCAATGAATTGGCAACAGTCTGTAGTGATGAGGGAAAATATAAATTTCGAAGATGAGGACAAGGCGGGGATCCAAAGGATGCATAAATATTTGAGGAAGATGAATATTAATGAGTCAATACGATGCTGAAGAATTTGCTTACCTAGATTACACAATTATAGTAATTTTTGAACCATTCAATTTAACATAAATGTGGACAAAGTGACAACGATTCCAAATTTACTACATTTAACGGCAGTACATTACCTGTTTACTTTTATTGCGCACTTCCATTGTCTGGATTGTTATACTATGACGGCGTTTAAATCGGTTCAGTATTTCCGATATTTACCAAGTGTATAATATGTACTCACTTGATTACAATCCAGGCAATAGAAGTCCAAAATAAAAGTAACAATTTCGCATCATAGTCTAAAACATTCAAATAAGTATTTTACCTTGTAAACTACTCTGTAAACATCATTCACGCACCATTGTCGCAAACTCGAAATCCATGATCACTATGAAATTATTTGTTGAAAATGAACTGGTGAGATTGCAAAAAACATGAATATTTTCCACTTTTCAATTTTGTCAGTATTGCTTGAGAATAGCAGAGTTTTATGACCATGAATAAATTCTCTGCATGGAATCTTTATGTTCTGTGTTGCTTAATTCACTGATATGTGTGGGTAGTTGAAGTGTTTTAATTTGACATGGTTTTAGTTGAATTTCTGTTTCGGGCATTGTGTGGATGATGAAGAGTAAATCAAGAAATCAAAGCTTGTGTATCAGCACCACTTTGAACAAACATTTCATCAGGTTATATGGGCCCCCGCCGATATAATTTGGAAAGTCCTCAGTAAAGTCAGTATAAAGTGAGATCATAAAAGTTCAGAAAACAACGTTGATCATGACATAGAAGGCAGGTAAAAATAGCGTCGGACATTACCGTACTGAAATTTTGCTGGATGAAATGGACCTTTTGGAATATGTATAGTCACCACGACAGCTGAAGTAAGAAGAGTCTAAGCGCCTTAATGTACAAATTCAGAAATGGGACAAAGCTTGCAAAAATAATTGTCTCAAAGAAAGCTGACCCCCATTTGAAATACCTTCAGGGTAAAGATGTGACATACAAGATGTGGGAAAGCTAGAAGCCCTGAAAGCTAATTCTACGGAAGGCTCGTCTGAACTTTGTGAAACTTTTTTGAGAACACTGCTCAGCTGGTAAAACATTTTCATAACGAGATGCTGCATTCTT
Source organism: Chrysolina haemoptera (assembly GCA_958298965.1). Classification (NCBI taxonomy): domain Eukaryota; kingdom Metazoa; phylum Arthropoda; class Insecta; order Coleoptera; family Chrysomelidae; genus Chrysolina; species Chrysolina haemoptera. Next base: position 16,173,313 of record OY282585.1, on the reverse strand, counting down.
CTGTTGGTTCTGTTCCTGATTGGTCAGTTATTATATTACTTTGTTATTGGTGAAAGGTAGATAGATGGATGATTGATCCAGATTAACTAATTTTGGAGATTTCCAGAATAATATAGAAAATCATTACTCGGCTGCGTTCCTTTCTAAGGAAGGAATACCTTATATGTTTATAATACCACGTAATGAAAGACAAGACCCCCATAGAATCCAGATGTAAGAAAGCATCTGGTATTTTAATATGTAGCTTTTCTATATCCACCCAACCTACTTCTAGACTAGATTTAGTTCAAGGATCAAGGACCATCAATTTATTTCTTGTAGGCTACTGTCTCAACGGTCATATCGACCATGGAATCCCGATGAAAAAGAAGTGGTACAAGGAACTGATGTTATTTTGATTTTAGTTCGAAAATATGAATAGGATATTCATAAAATCACATTTTTCATTTTTCAATTTTCATGGAGAATGTTCCCCTTTTCGAAGTGATGTCACTTGTGATGAATCCAGGCTTGAAGGTGAGCTGGATGAGAGGGAGGAATTATTTTATCAAAGGTGCTGAATATTATCAATGATGCTGTAAACATAAAATGTGGGCATTTGGAGATAAACAATGTATTTCGAGCAGGGAGATTTGATCAAAATCAATCCAAGCCAAGACATATTGTGGTATCATTTGTTACGACTATGAAGAGAAATGAATTGTACGCAGCCAGAAGCAAACTAAAGGGAACAGGTATATTTATAATGGAGGATCTTACAACTCATTCATACAATTTATTAGTCGAAGCGAAGAAGAAATTTGGATCCAATATGGCATGGACCCTAAACGGAAGAATTTTCCGAAGATGTGACAACGCTGTAAGACTGATTAAAAATCAGAGTGACTTACTATAGGTTTCAAACTTTTTTGTTTCTTTTTATTCATTGTTCTAAAAACGGGGACTGATTGGTGTTATCTTTTTATTTCAGAATTTATAATGGAAGGTTTACATTACCTACACTATATTTCATTTAATTTTCATTTAATTTATATTTTCTTATCATAACATTTAACTTCAACAAAACTACACTTGCTTCTTTCAATTTTGAAGTAGGGCTCACACTGCCAACTGGCATTAACGTTATACAATGGTTTATATGTATTACCAAAACTGTAGGGGACTCAATACTAAATGTCATGCATTTTACAGGGGATGTCTGGAGAATGATTTTGATATAATTGTTGCAGTTGAAACATGGTTACAGGAAGGAGTAAAAGACGGAGAAATTGTGCCTATGGCATCCTATAATTTAATAAGAGCAGATAGAGATCTTGCATTCACAGGTAAGACTACGGGAGGAGGGGTATTAATGGCAATCAAAAAGAAATATCGGATATTACAACTTGTTAAAAAAAGTACTTATTTTGAAGCAATAATCGCAAGGGTAAAAGTTAATGGTGAAAAGTTTACTTTCTGTTGTGTATATATACCACCAAATAGCAAGTTACTAGTATATCAATCTGTGATAGATTTTCTACAAGATAATATAGCGGACATACACAAAGCTTATATATTAGGGGATTTTAATTTGCCCGAAATCACTGGAATATATCCACAGCATGACGTATTCAATGATAAATTAAATATTTTAACGGGGTTTATGGCTTTTAATAACTATAAACTATTAAATGGTATAAAAAATCTGCAAGGACGAACCTTAGACTTAGTAGTCAGTTCATTAGATAATTTGAATGAGTGTACAGTTGAAAGGGACTTTCAACCCTTAGTTAATGAGGATGCATATCACCCAACTCTGAATATTAATATTAGGATTCATAATGCTAGAAAACATAAAATTAATTCTTTACCAGAAAATAAATATAATTTCAAAAAGGCAAACTTCCTTTTGCTCACTGAAAGAATCAGAGATACAAATTGGAACGAAATCTTAAATAAAAGTAATGTCGACCATGCTTTAGATATTTTTTATGCCATATGGAATGAAATAGTTGACGAATGCATTCCTAAGTATTCAATAAAAACAAACAATAAAAAATATCCTATATGGTTCACTAAACAAATCAAAGACTTGTTAATGGAAAAGGATAAATATAGGAGGCTGATTTCTGTAAGTGATTATTACAAAAATAAATTTCAAGATATTAGGAAGAAATTAAAAAATATTATCAAATTAGAGGAACGTAAATATCTCCTCAAATTAGAAGAGGATGTAACTAACAACGTAAACCATTTCTGGAATTATATAAAATGTAAGAAAAATAGCTCATTAAGTATGGGAAATTATATTTACAAAGGTGAGCCTATACAGTATCATAAATCGGCTGAAACATTTGCTGAATTTTTTGCATCTGTTCATGACTCGAATAAAGCAACATATGACTTGAATAATTTAGACAACATCCTTAATGTGAATGATACGTGTATTATCAATTATTTAACCGATTTACAATTTAATAATGCGGTAAAAAAACTCAAACCAAAAAAAAACAGCTGGGATAGATGGAATGCCTCCATATATACTCAAAGGGTGTCACGAATGGCTAAGAAAACCACTTCTTCATATATTTAACTTGATTATAACAACGAATACATTTCCATCGATATGGAAAACATCATTTACCACTCCAATTCACAAAGCTGGCAACAAAATGAGTATGGAAAATTATAGGCCTATATCGATAATGTGTGCTCCAGCTAAGTTATTCGAACAAATGGTATATGAAGTTTTATATAATCATGTAGAGAAATACATTGCATCGCAGCAGCATGGTTTTGTTAAGAACAAATCTGTAAATACAAATTTATTTTTATTCACAAATAAAGCTTATGAGTCATTGGAGGACAGATCTCAACTTGACACGGTATATACAGACTTTCAAAAAGCATTTGATAAAGTCAATCATGACATTCTCCTGAATAAACTGAATAAATTTGGTGTATCTAAAAACTTGCTTTTATTAATGTCAAGTTATTTGAAAAATAGGAATTTCATTGTAAGACATAATGGTAACACCTCTGGGAAATACTATGCTGACTCAGGTGTGCCACAGGGCTCTAATTTGGGTCCTTTACTGTTTGTACTTTTTATAAATGATTTACCTACTGTTCTTAAATATTCTGAATGTCTACTTTTTGCGGATGATTTCAAGGTATTCAAGAGAGTACAAACAGTAAGGGACTGCGTTATGTTACAAAAGGATGTGAATAGTATCATCGAATGGAGCTTTGAAAACAAATTACATTTTAATATTTCTAAGTGCTTCACAATGACAATAACACGTGCTAAAGAGCCTATTGAATTTGATTATATGATGGATGTTAGTATACTTAGGAAATGCTTGGAAGTTAAAGAATTAGGTGTTACGTACAATAATCATTTGTCATTTGCATGTCATGTGAGGAATATATGTAAATCGGCCAATCGAATGCTAGGGTTTTTAATCAGACAAAGTTCAAATTTCACTAATTTAAATACCATCAAACTTTTATACTACACTCTAGTTAGATCCAAATTGGAATATGCCTCTATAATTTGGTATGAAGAATATCAAACAACTCTAAACGAAATTGAGAAAATTCAGAACAAATTTCTTAGATATTTATATTTCAAAAAATTTCATGCAAGGCCGGACTACAATATAATTAGATCAGCACAACTCAGAAATGATTTTAAAGTAATGTCACTGGATAATAGGCGTCAAATTAGTTTAATTATGTTTCTGTACGATATAGTCAACTATAATGTAAATGCACCTGATATACTATTTTTGATTCGATTTAATGTTCCTCCCCGTAGAACTCGTGCGTCTGCAATCTTTAATGTTCCATTCTTGTCTGTAACTTCTAGAACTCCTCTTGTGGCCATGTTAAAGCTAGCAAATAATTTAAATCTGTTCGTCGACTTGGATTGGACACTGGGTAGATCCGCGTTTAGACGTATTGTCTTTGATTATATCCTATCATCTTCTATGTAATTTATAAATGACATGTAAAATCATGAAGAGACTACGTATAATGTGAAATGCTCGGTGAAATGTGATCTTGCTTAAGTTATGTTACTCGTATCATTATGTACTGTGTTATTATTATATATTGTGAATACTTTATCCATGTAATTAAACCAGTAGGTTTGTATGGATAAGAGATTAATAAATAAATAAATAAATCCTAAGCGTCAGATGGGTCCAAGGCAGTTGTATCAGTGCGGATAAAATGGATCAAATGTACAGGTAGGCAGAGGGCTAGAAATAGTTATTTATGATACTGGTGTGATATGTTGAAAATAAGTCACGCGAGAAAGGTAAATTCTCAAGTGACTTAAGAAGCATAACAAACGAGTGGCATACAATGTTTTATCCAACATATGACAGTTATGACTGTCATTAATGTCATTCCAGACAATTAACTATCAAATAACACACTAGTAAATTATAATCCATAACTCACTAGTGGGTTATAGATTATAACTCACTGGTGTGTTATCTGATAGTTTACTTGTCTAAAATGACATTCTTTATGACAGTCATAACTGTCATGTGTTGGATGAAAAAAAATCAACAAGTCAAAGTTGAAGTTGATACCAACTCATCTGTGGGATTATGTCTAAGAGAAAGATGTGGTAGTATTTGCGCTGCACGCTGAATCTTATATTGGCAATATACAATCAAGAGCACTATGAGAATATAGAAGAAAAGGAATGACAGAAAGACTGGAACACAGCAGTACAGGAAAAGATGTATGTTCAAGTCAAGTGTATGGAACATTTTATATATCGACTTATAGGTAATGTTTTTCTTTGATATACCATAAGAGAAAATTCCAAAAGTTCTGCAAACTTGGCAGATGAATCGGAAAATTTTTCCGAACACTTGTGCAGATTCACAACTCGAAATGGTTACAACTTTCAAGAATCTCATTTATAAATTATTCAGATTTTTTTAAATTTCATGAAATTCCGGATCGTGTAAAAGGTGGCAAATTCGTGAATGCATCAGAACAGATGATACCAAAATTTGCATCAACGTTTCAAATCTTTTGTAATTATTTCGAGACCACCTCGATCAAAAAACTAACCATGAACTGAGAAAATATATGTTTCTGTCAACGTAAATTGTTGCATATCCACACAACAACTTTTGGAATTTTCTCTTATGGTATATCAAAGAAAAACATAATAGGTCGATAAAAAATATGTTCCGTACACTTGATTTGGTTGCAAACTTGATTTGTGATATGAAATAATATATTCAATACTACTCCAAGTTTGCGGAACTTTTGGTATTTTCCCATGTAGCACCTCATATTGGCTGAATCTTGTTTTCATATTTGGCCAATATGGATATATTGTAAATGTAAAAATAATATTGAACCAATATGGGTGCATATTGGAAAAACAATATTTCATCAATAATGTTGGTCGAATATTGGCTCAATCTGTTCTGAATGTACATTGTTTCATAAAATATTGGGTCAATATTGGTTCAATAACTTTCACTAATATCCATAGAACGATATTGGCTACATATTGTTTCCAGCATCTAGCTCCAATATTGCGGTGTCAATGTACCTCTTATATCGAATTTAGAGATAAAAAACAATATTGTATATCCAAGCTTGATAGCACATTGGTAGAATATTATTTCATCCATATTGGAAAAATTATATTCACCCTATATTGATTGAGATTGTTACGGAAACCTCACGCCAATATTTGAAAGACAATATGATGCAATATTACAAAATAAATTTATCACTATCATTGAAATTTTAATATTGGCCGAATATTCAATAAACAATATTGAAATGAATTATGATTAACTTTGGGTGAGAAACCGGTAGATGGCCCTACATATAGAACGACTGCTGAATCATAGTAACATATATTAAATAAGGCTTCTCACAATACGTTTACAAGTCACTATACTCAGTAGTTAATTGAAGTAGAAATGAAATTGTAGAATATTCAAATTATTCGACATTTTCTGGAAATATTTCATCAATGTTTCCATTCCAAGGCGGCATGTTTAATTTTAATGTTACCAATATAAACAAAGTATATTGTACCAATATCGCTAAATATTTTGAGGCCAATATTGCTTCCACAATATTCCACTGACATTATTTGTATAATATCCAAGTAATATTATAGCAATATCCCGAAATAATTATAATTTTATCTCGCCAATATTACGTTTGAATATTTTGCCAATATTTTACTAATATTATTCCATTGTAAGTGTACTACAGCGATATTGTACCAATATCACTTAATATTTTGAGGTCAATATTGCTTCGAGAATATTACACCAATATTATTTTTAAAATATTGGACTCATATCGCCGAATGTTTACATTTTTTTTCTCGCCAATATTGTTATTTGAATATTTTGCCAATATTTTCACAATATTATACCAATATTGTGCCAATATGAGTGTGCTACTTGGGTTTGCAACGAGTATAGAGCAAAATTCAAGTTAATTGCCCTTTTGACAATGTTGCGTACCTACTTCGGAAGAAGTTGCAAACTGAGATTCATTGCTTTCTCGATGTAGGTACCATTTACTTGACCAAAGTTTGAACATTTTCGGAATTATTGTTAAGTTTTAGATTTTTCATGTCTATTTCTACAGGCCTATTAGAGGCATTGGCGACAAATGATGTAACAAACGCATTGAGTCTTGTTAAGTTACTTGAGCTGTATAAATTGGCATTTGCCTAATTTGAGAACTGTAATTCTATGATGATTTTTCTGCTAGCACCTCAAAAAGACTGTATTCCACTGAAATTGTAAATGTTTGCTTCTTTATTAAAAATTGAAAAATTCAAAATGTGATTTATTTGTAATATCCAACAGAAAACAACTACTTCCCTGGCGAAAGCCACGCTGGACATTGAACTATATCTGATAGATATTATGAAAAGAAACGGAAAAGAAAAAATCTGAAAGTGATAATTCACATTTTCATTCAGATAGTCGATTTTTTTTGATTTTCCCTAGTTTTCTTTAAATAAATTAGATAGGGAGAATAATATAAAAAAATATCACTTACAGAAATCGTTCATTTCATCGAAGCAGGGTTCGCTTCTCTCTCATTTAATCCCCAATACATTTTGGTCGACGAAAATCTATTTCGCTTTGCCAAGCTCATCAGAGAGATTGATAAAATTGGAACGCAGGCTCTTCAGAAGCAATTATACAAATCAAGGATGGAATTGATGGTCATGATGGAAATATTTCTTCCGCAGTAACATTTTGAAAGTTGTTTAGGATATTTCTGACATAGACCTGTCATGGGCATTGCATTTTGAATTTTGTTTGAAAATATGAATAGGATATTCATAAAATCAGTTGTGGAATCATCTGTGGCTGAAAGACAAACTTAAGTTGCTATTTTCCATCGTTCAAGTCAACCTCTTGGGAGGTATTCATGTTGAAAAGGGGTACAGATTAAATGAATATCCTATATATTCATATTTTCGAACAAAAATCAATTTGCATCTTTATTCAACCAATCCAAAAATTTGTTAAATTATTCGTTTCGTAATATCATAGTTGCATCAGCTTAATAGCTTGTGAGATTGCCAGTTTGTATGTGTAGTGTTTTCAATAGATTAATAGTAATACAAAATTATAATGAACAACTTGGTAGGCATATTTGGTGATTTTGAAGTAGATTTATTTATTTCCTTTTTGAGCAAGGGTTAGTAAAGATTTTTAGTCACCAGCATGCTCTCAACGTCAACTGATTGATTGATTGATTGCCAATAATAAGTTTAATTTTTTTCAAGTATACAATTTAAGTTTGAGTATTGAAAGGTAATGTAAACTTTGCACTTAAATTTCGTATAAATAAGATATCATTATCTAAAGGGAAGTCTTCCGTGATGATCTGTTGAACAAAAAACTTCCGACGAACGGAAAATTCCATTTGTCTTTTCTTTTATACGCCCAACGTGCATTTGCATTTCTAACTAGAGCTCAAACACTTCCGATGATATGAAAAATTTATGAGAATTTCCGTATGCTTCATTTCACACACGATCCGGTCGCTGTTATTCTTTTGATATTATTCCAAGTTTTAATCTACTTATGGCGCTTGTTTCATATTCAGAGAATATATCATTATTCCCCACCTGCCGATACATAGAGCGGTTCGCTTGAAATGAAAGAGTGATCATTTTAGATTCATATACATCTACAGACCGAGAATCAGCAACAAAAAACTCGTATGATCAGCTAAAAGTTAAGACTTTTTGAGAAGTAAGCCAGTGTTATAACTAAATGTACAGGGCAAGTATGGCGGCCCTCAGGTGAAGGCGTTGTGCAATAATTTGAATGTGTCAAAATGTGTCAAAAATTGCTCTGCCCTTGGAGAATGAGCGCAAGCTAATTGTTGTAATATAGTATACATTATATATCCAAAGTATGCCATATTGATACGGCGTCTTGAACTAGCCACCAAATTTAATTAAAATAATGATTTTTTTAGCCCTCTTGAAATGCTGATTTTTTCTTCAAAGGTGAAAGAATAGTACATTGTTTACCGGGTAGGAAAAGCTTAACATTCCTGGGCGACTGTGAAGATTGCTAAGTCACGGCTTGTGACTCGGCTTGTGCCTCGACTTAGCAATCTTCACAGTCGCCCAGGAATGTTAAGCGTTTCCTACGAGGTAAACATACTATTTTTCCGCAAATCGTTTAAAATTCGTCAAATATTGACTGATTTTAAAAAAACGCGATAATTTTATTCCCAAATAAATGGTGCTTTGAAATTCCTAATAAAATTACTTGGGCTACTATGGAAACGTATTGAGGTTGAATTGTCAAACTTGACGTTTATAAATTTAATTGCTGGTGTTCTCGAAAGTAAAATGATAAGTGATGATGAAATTTCCATAGTAGGGGGTTTATGCCAATCCTGGACCTCCCCCCACCACTGACCTTGAGAGTGACCTTGGAGAATAGCCTTCAGAGGTTCACTTGCCCAGTGAATGACCTTGAAAGTTGGTGATCTTGAGGGTTGGTGACCTTGAGGGATGGTGACCTTGGTGGTTAGTGACCTTGGTGGTTAGTGACCTTGAGGGTTGGTGACCTTGAGAGTTTCGATGACCCTGGGGAATGGTAACCTTGACATGTAACTAAAGGAAGCCATGAATACAAATGTCCTTGAGGGCAAGTGAACTTATCCCCTCTCTTCCACCTCAACCACTAATATAAAAAGAAACACGAGTTTCAGACCTCATGTTCCTTCTGAATAGCCGATAATCGAGCAAAATGTATACTTGCAATTGTGGAAAAAGTTTTACTCGCAGTGATAATCTACATCGCCATCAAGTGCAATCCTGTACAGCGGTGACAGGTGAGCCACCTAGTAAACGGTCTAAATTGAGCCCCATATCGCAAAACGATATGCAGTTCTGTGATTGTTGTAATAAACCAGTTCCAATGGGTCAGATGGTTTCACATCGAAGAACACTCGAACACAGATCTAATTCTTGCATTCAATTGGGTGAAGACGTGCAAATTATCAAAAGTGCTTTCAAATGTAGAATAGTTAGCTATAGGATTGGGAGCGGTAGTAACTATGTGGATTACAAAACATTTTTTGATGCATACAAACAGAAAATGATTTCATTATTGCAAGGTGTGTTGAAGATACATAGTGCGGTGAAAGTAAATATGGAACTATTCAGCTCACATATTCTGCAGACCCAGGAATTATCCGAGGTAAAGTGTTTCAATTCTCCGAACCAGATAGTTGACCAGTCCATGGATCTTAATGCTGTTTTGGATGAATTCATCGACACAATAACGGCACAAAGTACAGAATTCGAAGATCGTGACTCAGGTATATAAATTGCCCAAAAATCAATATTCATACCTTGAATGTAAAATCATTTCTATTGCAGGATGGAGCCTGAAGAAAATCATGTTCACAGAAATGAATGTGAACAAGTATAGCCCTCTTGGTGCGTGTTCCTATATAAAGCTGCCAGATTATATCGAGTCGAAAAAAGGTGTGGTGAATGTGCGAAATGAGGATAACTATTGTTTTGCATGGGCTGTGGTATCAGCACTTTACCCGGCGGATCGTAGGGTTTCCGAAGTGTCTTCTTATCCACCCTTTCAATCAGTGCTGAATGTATCAGGTATGGATTTTCCGATGAAATTAAGTGGAATTTCAAAATTCGAAGTTGCCAATAATTGCTCTATAAATGTATATGGGTTGGAAAAAAAATTTGAGGAATCTAAAATGAAATATGAAGTTTTAGGTCCACTACATTATTCACGACAACGACTCACCAGGCATGTTAATCTTTTACTTATCAGTGATGAAACGGGAAAAAATCATTATTGTTGGATTAAGGATTTGTCAAAATTAGTTTCTAGCCAAATTTCTGCCAATGGTCATAAAAAATATTTTTGTGATGGTTGTTTATTATATTTTGCTAACGGAAAATCATTGACCCAGCATCAATTAAATGACTGCAATCATGTGTGTACAACCACACCTTCTGAAAAATTGAAAATCGACAAGTTCGGTAAATACATTCCTGAAAATATATTGAAATTTGTGAATATCGAAAAGCAGATGAAAGTTCCGTTTGTCGTTTATGCAGATTTTGAGTCAATTCTGAAACCAATTGATTCTTGTCAACCGAATCCAGATTGCTCTTACACCAACCGAACTCACATTCATGAACCATACTCGTTTGCATACTACATAAAATGTTCTTTCAATGAAAAATTCGACAAATTTGTTTCGTATCGAGGGGTCGATACTGCAAAAGTATTCGTCTCAAATATTCAAAACGATTTAAAGAATATATATCATAAACATCTAAAAAATGTTGTTCCAATGGGTCAATTATCTGAGACAGAAGAAAAAGAATTTTCTGATGCAAAGACTTGTGGTATATGTGATAATATATTCGAAGATGGTGATGTCAAAGTGAGAGATCATTGTCACCTGACCGGAAAAAAGAGATTTGGTGCAGCTCATTCTAAATGTAATTTGAATTTCAAACTTCCAAATTTTATACCAATTATTTGTCATAATATGAGCGGATATGATTGCCACTTATTCATCAAGGAATTATTCGACAAGGGCGATCGAGTTGATGTCATTCCACAAACCAAAGAAAAATACATTTCATTCACCAAACATCTTTTCACACACAGCTATTTGGGTAAAGATGGAAAATTGAAGAATAATTTCATGAAATTAAGGTTCATTGATAGCTATAAATTTCTTTCGGAGTCACTTCAGAATCTCGGTGCAAATTTAGTAGAAGATCAATTCATAGACACTAAAAAGTTTTTTCCGGATGTCGAAAAGTTTCAGTTGATGAAACAGAAAGGTGTTTTTCCATACAGTTTCGTAGATTGTATGGAAAAATTAGATATCACACATCTACCATCGAAAGAAGAATTTTATGATAACTTAAATGACGAACAAATTTCAGATGAATGCTATGATAGGGCACAACGGGTATGGAATTTATTTGAATGTCGAAGTTTGGGAGAATATTCAGATCTGTACTTGAAATCGGATGTTTTACTGTTAACTGATACATTCGAGAATTTTCGGAGAATTTGTTTGAACACTTATAAATTGGATCCTGCCCAATATTATACCGCCCCAGGTTTATCTTGGGACGCTATGTTGAGATACACAAAAGTTGAATTGGAGCTTTTGACTGATATTGACATGATACATTTTTTCAAGAAAGGTATACGTGGTGGAATAAGTCAATGTAGTGACCGAATGCATGTCGCAAACAATGAATATCTACCTAACTACGATGCCAAAAAAGACGTATCTTACATATCGTATTTGGATGCAACAAATTTGTATGGTCATAGCATGTCTCAACCTTTGCCCATTGGTGGATTCACCTGGTTGACACCCAGTGAAATACAGGATTTGGATGTGATGAGTATTTCTGCTGATTCTCCTTTTGGTTATGTTTTTGAAGTGGACATTCATTATCCAGAAGAATTACATGATTCTCATTCGGATTTACCTTTCCTAGTCGAAAGTATAATTCCACCAGGTTCAAAATCCAATATTTGCAAGTTGATACCGAACTTATCAGATAAAAAAAACTATATCGTTCATTATAGAACTCTTAAACAAGCTATAGAAAACGGATTGATGGTTATGAAAACACATAGGGTTTTGAAATTTCGGCAATCGTCATGGCTTAAGAAATATATCGATTTGAATACAAAACTGCGTAATAAAGCTTTGAATAAATTCGAAAAACAATTTTTCAAGTTAATGAACAATGCCGTGTATGGAAAAACTCTGGAAAATGTGGAAAATAGAAGGGAAATTAAACTGGTTACTCATTGGGAGAAAATAAAAAGGTCATTGGGGGCTAATTGTCTGATTTCCAACCCAAATTTCAAAACATGTTCAATATTTACAGAAAATTTTGTCGCTATTCATATGGGAAAGTAAGAGTGTGTTACGATAAACCACTTTATTTGGGATTTAGTATATTGGATTTATCAAAAACAGTAATGTACGATTTTTACTACAAATGCATAAAAAGTAATTTTGGAAATGACGCTTCACTACTGTACACAGATACAGATTCTTTTATATTGAAAATAGCAAATAAAAACTTTTACGAATTCATGATCGAAAATATAGAAAGATTCGATACCTCCAATTATAACATCGGAAACGATTTTGGCATTCCTGTTACAAAACCCATTCTGGGGAATATGAAAGATGAATTTCCCAATGACCCCATTATCAGTTTTTATGGTACTGGGGCCAAAGCTTACTTTGTTCAGTCCGTTAAAAATGAATTGAAGAAAGCCAAAGGCGTCAAAAAGTCAGTCATTATCAAACAATTGCACGAAAGTGACTATAAAAATATTGTTGAGAAGGGTGGTTCCATACTTAGAAAAATGAATAGTTTCAAAAGTGATACCCACGACATATTTACTGAAATGAAAAATAAAGTCGCTTTGTCACACCATGACGACAAGCGGTTCATTATACCCAATACCACAAAAACATTGCCGTGGGGCCACAACGATATTGAATTTTATCAAACGGACCCCGAACAAAATCTGTTATGGTGTTCAAACATTGTGGAATCTGCGATTCATAATAATTCACAACCTGTCAACAATTTGGATTTGCTGATTTCATTACTGGAAGCAGAATAAGTCGAAGTAAGGGAACGCAAATCCTTAATTATCATTCAACAAATTTTATATTATTCATCCGATAGCGTGAAAAGGGAATATTCATCTACAATTGGCTATGAAACTGTTTTCACGAATATTTGAACCAATAATTTGATACGTTTCATATCATATATTTGAATTCCTTTTTTTTATGCCAACCTATATTTTGACATAGAAGGTACTGAAAAACGGTTCCACTTATATGTTGGAGAATAATCCAGAAATATCTCATATCGAAAGAAAAAAAAAACACAATTTTCGAAGCATGAATATTCGATATTGAAATTACATTTCCGAATTGTTTCTACTCATATATGTTAATTTCATAGTGTAGCATAAAAATATTCAAAATTTATTGTATAGCATCCACATATTGAATGAATAGATATTTTCAATTTTAACGTGTATGTATAGACTGAATAGACATAATAAATAACATTCTTTCGTCTCGTTGTAGTCAACGTTTTGAAAAAACTGTACCGATGTACATTCCTTAGGTCCTTATCGACCATACTGTGTTTGAGTGGTCTAGTCTAGTCTAGTGGTAGCGAGGCGTGGGTACCTGTACCGCATTCCTTTGCTTTGAACGATCAGGGTGTATGAAGGTGACCCAAAAGAATTTGGCCTTGTAGTGGTCTCTTTTCAATATCTCTACCTGTGCGCAGGCTCTGTACAATTTCGGAGTAGGGGATGTGCGAGGTTACTCAAACTAGAGGGTGGCATGATGCATCATTGTACCCTGTTCTTCCCACTGGTAAAGTTGTGAGTCGTGCTTTTATTGATATTGTGAAAGAGTGGTGTGATTGGATAACCGAAATGAAAGGTAATAAAAGTCCCAATTCTCAGGATAGTGGAAAGTCGGTTGTTAGTATGCTGGCAACGTTAGCATATCTTAGTACAATTAATATTGAAAAAAATAAAGACGCGGTTAACGAAAAGACTAGAGACGCGGTTGATGATAAAAATAAAGATTCGGTTGCTGGTTGTTCGACTCAAAAAATAAATATATTAAGTGATGTTAGGATACAGAAACCCGAACAAACAGCAACCGACCAATCGAAATATTTGGATTTTGAACAAATTCACAGCACAGACATACCGAGTTTCCATTATTCCAGCTTATCGGTGGCAGATATGCAAGAATTCGGAGATGTAGAAATGGAAAAATATTTCGCGGACATCAAGGGCTTCACTCCACCTCTGTTACCATATGCCCCCTTATGTGAAGACATAAGCAACGATGAAGCGGGTCCTTCATCGTTGAATAAGTCTTCCAAAAGGAAAGAATTGACACCGGTAAACTCCCCCAAAAAACAAAGGATGTCTACCACAAAAAGTGACGAAGTTGAGTCCAACGAATTTCCGTTGCTGAGAGGACTACTCACAAGACCTCTGGCATCGAAACAATCCGTCGGTAGTCCGATTCCAACGGTAGTTCTATCTTCCGAAGATAGTTCACCGTCACCGGTAATTTTGGGAAGAGAGGTAGTGCAATCATCGGCCCCGGCTAACTCTCCCAAAAAACAGGAATCTGCCTCAAAAAATGACGGAGCCGGTTCCAACGAATTTTCGGTGTCCAGTGGGTCACCTGCAAGTCCCGTCTCAGCAAAGCAATCCGTTGGTTTCACTTCTCCGAATCGATCGGTAGATCATTCTGAAGTGTTTTCTGGTAGAAGTTTATCGGTATCACCAATTTTGGGAAGTGGTAGAAGTGATGGCAGTGTTTGGTCACAAAATGCGGAAGAACAACATAAGAAAATTGTAGATGTTTTTTCGGATTTTGTTAACAAAAAAGCCCGAGCATATCTAGAACATCGAGAAGCTGCTGCAAAGGTCTCTGACGCTCAGAAATCGTTGCTGGCGTACGATACGGAGCTCGAAGAAATAAAAAATCGAAAGGAGGAGTTGAAACGACAATTGGAAGAGCTCGACGGACGCCAGCAACGAATTATGGGTGACAGTAATCAGCTTAGGCAAAGTTTGCCAACGCTGAAGGCCAAAGCAATTAAGTCGCAGCTCTCGCTCAATCGAGAGAGCAGACGACTTAAATTGCTGCAGGAGAAGGTTAAAGTTTTTATGGTTATGGAGAAATGAATATGTGCGTGTGTGTATAGGTGTGTTTGCGTGTGAATATGATCCTTTTTTCCGATCCCATTATTGTATTGATTATTGTATTATATATATATATATATATATATGTGGTCTGACGTTTTCCGGGACATTTTTCAATCATCATGTATATGTTTTCAAACGATGTACATTAGTATTCTACTACCATACATCGATATAGAATTTTCATAAAATGCTTCGAAAAAAAACTACATTGTAATGTCTTGGAACTCTACATTATAATATGTAAAAGAGTATGATTTAGTGAATACTTCCGGTACCTTTTTCCAAACTTTGTAACTTTTTTCTAAGCCGTGGCGAAACTTTTAAGCTTCAATACAAACAAATATCATAAAACTATCATTTAAAGGAAACTTCACTATTTAGTATTCCTCACTAAAGAATTTTCGAAAAATACTTGATGACTTCAATCAAATATATAAGTTACAAAACTCGATAATGACATTTAATCCTTCATATAGCAGCTTTATTTAACACTTCCACTTCGAATATAACATAAAATACTAAATGAAACACCTAATAAAAAACCAAAGTTTGTGAAACTATTTACAAAAATGATATCATCTCAAATCGCACCAAGAAAACTTGGGTAAAGTGCAGGATTATTGACACGTTTCATGCTAATAAAGCCGTTCGGCGTTATCGTATGTTATTTCGATATGCTAATGACGCCGCAAGTGGCGTTTTTCTAGTATTTGGGTATGAGAACATTCCTGAATGAAGATATTTTCTCAGAATTGATTGGTCAGCTCATCCTCAAGAATTATATTGCACTTCTATTCGCCCGAATAACTGAAATTTGGCGGAGTATCCATACTTCTGGTGGCGATGATTATTGAAATTCCGTTGGAGAAAAAAAAATAATAAAGAATGCGGGTTCAAGATGGCCGACAAGATTTGTTAGTATGGTCCGATTCTATTAAAAATTGCCACTTATTTTGAAAAGTAGCAACAACTTTGATATTTCCAATAGTTTTTTTGTACAATACCTCTCTATACCTATCTCTAGTGGTTTTCGATAAATTCATGCGAAACATATCTTTAATTAAATGGTTATTACTACAGTATTTAGATTCGTAGAAAGCTTAAATTTTGGATTGGCAATGTCCTGTGTATTGGTTAGGTCTAAGAGAATTCATTCTCTATTTCGAAGAAAGAAGAATAAAAAATTAAAAACAAAATTCTTTTCCATAATTTATTGAAAAAAAGAAATTTTAATTTAGTGGTAGATATGGGACTTTGTCCGGAAATGATGGATTCTTTCTTTGGTATTTCAAATTTTCTCTGATATATTTGGTGCTGTAGCTACATCGACTAGTTCTCCTCTGAATTGTCCCCTACGAATTGGTTGTTATTTTGTATTTTACAGGTGAAGTAAAATATATTTGTACGGTAACCTGAAAAAAAAACCACAATGTGAAAGGAAGCTTTCATAATCTTAGACTAGTGACTCACAGAAATCAGTTTTCAAAAATATCAAAAATCATAATTCAATGGTTTATTCAATATGCTTTATTAAAATTTCATGGAAACTAGATACATGAAATTTAAGTAGTTTGTCAAAATAAACCGCTTTTACAAATCAACTTCAGGATTTCTTATAGACAAGATTATTTCCGAATAAAAAAATTCAAAAAGTCTTAAAACATATTTCTGGAGTGCTGTTACTATGCCCCTGAAAACATAAGTTTGTAATGTTGAGAAACTTTTCACCCAAGGTAATGTAAGTAATCCGCGAATAAAGTATCAAAAACTGAAATACTTTATTGTCAGAACTTTTTAACTTATGGTATAGACAATCTTATTCAGACCTATTCAAAACATTTTTGTGCAATAAAATGTTTCAATTCGTCATTTTGATTTCGAATATTTCCACATTTATTTGATTATTTCTTGAAAATCAAAAATGGAATGGATAAATTATCATTTATTCATATAGAATATGAATGGAAACATTATTTTCCGCTTTATTCTAATAGTTTGTCAATTAGAAGAACAGAAATGGTTCAATTCAATTTACTTCAAATGACAAATCTCACATATCTTCCTGCCCTCTTTCTATTTTGATTAGAAAGTTAGCGGTAGGTGGAGCTCTTGATCGCTCTTATCTAATTCATTGATTAACATAGCAATTGAAACCTCATATTTTTTTGTTGGATTGTTTCTTTTTTCATAGTTTCTAGTAGGTATGAAGAAAGTATACTTTATTATTATTCAGTATCGCCTATATTTCATGATGATTAAAAGAATGTAAAAATCAGATTTTGTTAATTAATTTCACTATGGACCTTTGTAGATAATTCAAGGCAAATATAAAATATATACTATCTTACTCACTTTTTCGTTAATTTTTTAAGAAGAAAAATTAATTGAAATAATAATAATATTAAATCTTGCCGAACCATATAAAAAGTATCACGTAAAGAGTGACCCAGCTGTTTTAGGTTCTAGCTTCAACAATATGGCAATGAAATGATGTATTATGTATTGTGTGGTGAATAATTATCATGGTAGTAACTAGTGCAATGTTCAAACCTACTTAAATTTTGTCGAATTTTTTTTTCATCTGGTTATGGATCCAAGTCCGAATCTGCGGAACCGTTCGACCTTGCAATTCACTGTGAGAGTTGATAGCTTCTTGGGTGATTTTCAATGGTGGTAATTTATTAATTTTTATGAAATCCTCAAAAACTCTCAACACGCATTCTCTCTCTTCTGAATTCCATTTTCTTCTTTGCACATGGCCATATGGGGAAGCTGTCAATAGAAAATACTTTTAATTACCCATCGAATACAATCTTACATTCGGAAGTTTCCAAAAAAAATATTTCCAAACAGAAATTAGATACATAAAATCCCCTCAGAATCTCTCCAAATAGCTTGTAAAATTAACAGACGTTGCATTGTTTCAGATGGGCTCATTTTACTGATCTATAATGAAACTGGATGAGCACTGCCCGTTTCGTCCCATGAAAATAATACGCCAAATTGAACCCTCTCAAATTGAAAATGTGCATATGTATTGCTCCAAATTGTCGATGTCATTACGTCAGGACGCCATTGTTATCAGTGTCGTGCGTTCTTATTGTTTGTGTTAATAAAATTTTTGGCAGTTATATTTGTGAAAATTACTGAGTTGGAGTCGAAGACAGTTTATTAGTATAATTTGAGAGTCCATGTTTTATTATTATTATTTTTAGAGTACCTCACAATTTTTTTATGGTTGATAATTTTCATTGAGATTAAAATTGTCCCTTGACTTAACCTTCAGGAGACGCCTCTCCTTGACATATCCTCAACGCGTATAAGCGGTGCAAAATGTCATATAATAGGCGTAATTTTCTTAAATGGGAGTGTTCATCTAGTTTGATTATAGGTCAGTGGCTCATTTAGGTACCCCTGGCAACAATATTATATCATTATTGTAATATTAGAAAACTGTTCCTCTCCAATTCCTCACCGAAAATGAAGCATGCTCTATTTATCGAATTCTAAGAAGTTGTAGTCCAAATATACTTTACCGTCAGAATTTGTACAGCTTAGAGAAGAAAATATTTTGGGGTAATGTTGAAACAGGGCATATTTCCTAACTATGCCAGTAATTGTAAACTTGAAAATTAACGTATGGAAATTGAACAATATACCAAAACATGTTCACAAATATTTGAACCCTAAAAAAAATTCAGATTCGGATATTTTCATATGGAACATAGGCTTCAAATGAACAATAAAAGGAGCTAAGTAGTGAAAGATACAAAATTCGAATAACAGTATTCGCGTCTCTCGATATAAGTATCTTCCGTTTTTACCCACTTCTGGTGAGTTCTCTGTGTTCCGTTTCGAGGAGTCCGAATCTGTATACATTTGAACATCTGTTTGGTAATCAATTAATAGAACTTTTTCATTTATCAACAGGATTATATGAATTCTGGATGAGATTTCAGATCGAAAGCAATGCATGATTATATTCTTTTAGCAGATGATGGAACTGAAGGAACCAAATAATATCTAAAAAATATTTTAAGTGTAGTCAAAAACTTACTAGACCGCTTTCGTCTGACTTCTTGGCTACTCTCTGCAATCGGTTTTCTATTGGATTCGTAGCTTATATTATCTTCTTTAGTTGTGCTCCCATTTTCTTCATACTCGCTATCTTCATCCCCACTAGAGTCATCAACCCCCTGTGCTATTTCCAATAATTTAGACATTTTCAGTATTTCCGAATTTTGAGATTGTCTGTAAATGTTCTTGTGAATATTCTTTGCATGGCCCATGAAATCCGCTAACTCATCATACTCGTTTTCTGATAAATTTAAGGAGAGGCATTTTGTTGCAATATGTTTTCGGAGTTGGGTGCCTCTCAACCTCTCAGGATATCGAGCACCACATTCACTTGAATATTGTCTCAGCAACGGGCAAGCTCTCAAATACTTGCACCTTCCAATTCCAAAAACGTAGGCATTTTTTTTGTTTACTTTCGCTTGTTCTCTGTATTCCAATAAAGTTTTGATACATTCCAAGAGTTTGTCATTGAGAAGTACAGAAACGGTTCTATTCAATTTACCTCGAATACCAAATCTCACATATTTTTCTGCCATCTTTCTTCCTTCTTCAGAAAGTGAGCTGTAGAGCTCTTGATCGCTCTTATCCAGTCCTTGATAAACCTTGAAATCATCAATCAGAATCCGCTCAACCTCTCCTGCACGTCGACGATTAAACAATTGGGTGGATATAAGAGTAACCGATGCAAGTTCTAACCAGAGATCACGAGAAAACTGTTTTTTCAAACAAATGAGCGCACTATTCCTCTTCCTTAAAAGATAATCGTATAATTTCTTGATATCCTCCATCAGAGGAAGTTCAACTACTTTTCGTCTTCGATGTTGGACCTATGGAAAAAAATATTTAAGGTATGAACAAAATTATTCATATATTTGAAAGTTTTGAACATCAATAATTATTAGACAACAACTGGCAGGGAAAAAGTTAAGTGGCGTTGTCAACAATAAATAAAATAAATCAATGAAATACTAACCTGGGACTCAACTACGGTACGGTTAACACTGATATTCACCTCTTGAACAAGAAGTCGCAAGAAATATTCTGAATGCTTTTTCTGGTTCTCATCGTGTTTCTTGATACATTCATTGATCATAATATTACCAATCTGTTTCAATAATGATCCAAGACTGAAGGCTATAGACGGAGTTTTGAAACATTTGGTCCTATGATCAAACTGAGCCAATGAACTCATAGCTTTCATTGTTGAGTCTATATACTTTGGATCATATATTGAATTAAAATCCGATATATCCTTTTCCAGTTCTCGCATTATCAAAAGAAAGCGACCCAGAAGCCTTATTCTCTGCCTAATCATTTCGAAGTGTCTTGTTTCTTTATATTTTTCGCACATTTTATTTGCGTAAATTATCAAGAGTTCATCATATCTGATGGCATTCACGACATCATCATCTCTGAAAATGGGAAACAGATTTTGTCGAACAATATCCGAGGCTTTGGAATGAATTCTTCCGGCTATCTTTCTGCTCGTTACTAAAACCATTCGGTTTTTCAAACTGCTAAGTCCTGTGCATTTAGAAAAATGTGCCCTCAAACTCAATTTACTAAAATATGCCTTACATTTTCCACATGGCATATAATCTCTAGGTGTTCGTTTAATTTTTGGGTTTGGTCTCCTTGATACAATCAACTCTCCATCGTTGATTTGTGGATTTGTATTGAAGACGAAGTTTCCTTTTTTTCTCAAGTGCCCAACAAGAATTCTTCTTTCTTGAGAACCTTTGGGTAGCATCAGAATTTTTTTAACTTCTTCTTCTTTTGAATGTATTGATTCCAAATGTCTGGCAATTTTTTTTTGTTTTTTGTTACAATACACACAAAAGTTGAATTTTTTATCACCACTTCTTCCTTCAGATACAGCAACGTACATGTTTTCATCATTGCAACTGGAAATACCGGGCTTATTAGCAGATAGGGATAAATCAAACCCAAGTGAAGACCGATCGTTTGAAAAACTTGCACTGTGACGTTGTGATGAAGTCAGGAAATTTTTTTTCTGATTCTCATTCTCGTACTCATCATCTTCATCCTCATACTCATCATCTTCATTCTCAACCTCATTCGGTACATAGTTTGGATCGGCATCAGAGTCGCTAGAATCGCCAAATTCCTTACTACCTAAAATGATATAAAAATGCTTCGAGTAATTTTGATATTATCTTTGAAATCAAAGCTTAGGGTAGGCGTAGTTACAAAGAATTGTCGAAATACAAATAATAACTACAAGAAGGTGTGAAATATATAAATGGGAATGTGATTTGTATACTGAGGGTTCCGTACCAAAATCAATTTCATTAACTTCTAAACAGAGTTGATTGTTCATAAAGTAATTCTATGGTTCCATTAGGAACAATACTTCCAATCACTATAACATACAGATATTCAATTCAGTCCCAAGGAAAGAAAGAGAAATGATTCAATTCAAATCACGACAATTTAGGGGTCTGAAGAACTAAAATATAATTTTTGAGATTTTAACGATTTCTATTTATTTTCCGGTTTTACGGGAAATGGTCTCAGTGTGAGTTTTTTAAATAGAACACCTTGTATATTTTCACATTTTTTAATAAAGAATTGAATTTACCTCGTTATATATATTCAGTATTTGCTATGGATTTCATAAATGTGATAATATACAGGGTGTTCAATTTAAAATATCTAAGAACATTTCCGGCAAAGCTAAAACTGTTACAGAATCTGTTTTTATCTCGAAACATATATTTTTGTGTTGTTGTTTCGTTTTTGAAAGATGGCGCACTCCTATTTTTTTAAAGAGAAATTATCGGATTCAAATCACAAAAATTTAGGTTATTGAAGAACAAACATGATTTTTTCGAGATGAACCTGAATTCTGAAGGTGTGGTTTTTAGTTTCCTTGGAATAGACGTGAAATCGAAGACCGGTCAAAACCCTAATAATAATGAATTAATGATAAAATCATTGAACTTTCTACATACCATGTTCCTCATTCGATTCTGATGTATCGGAGTCATAAAAATATTTCAATTTGTTTCTTAGCCTCTCTACTTCTACGTTTGGCAACGAAGATTTGCTTAGATCTACCGTCAATTTTTTCATGTTGGTAGAACATTGTGGTGCATGATCGCTTGAAATACTGTGGACTTCTGCAATTCTATCTGAAGGATTTTTTCTAGTACTTTCCTCCAAGGTAGTATCTGCTGCTTGAAGGGATTGCTGAATTTTCTTTAGCAAATCTTTTAAATCTGAAAATTGCATTTTTTTAAAGGCACATTCATTCACATAGTTATTCACTACTTATGAATACAACTTTGTATCTCACGGAATTTCAAATAGTTAGTTAACTCACACAATGTGGTTTAGCTTCATTTTCATAGGAAACCCAATTTAGACGTATTTGTCTATTTATAAAACTTCATAACAAGAATGTTTCATCCATTAAACAGAACAGTGAAGGTCGACCTCTCGTCGGCTCTTAGACTATAAATAGAAATTGGGAATATCTTTTAGGTTTTGATAGTATGAAGAGTTTCTACTGATTTTACAAATGATGAAAAATATTTATTGTTTATCCAGAATTATTACCTTACGGCACTTTTGTCTGTTTTCTATCTATTTCTCAATTATCTACTGTTCGTAGAATACCCACGTATTCTGTCTTCATAATTTTTTGTTAAGATATATTTTTAGATTTTTTTTTACTTGGCATACATACAACTAACTATTGATTTTGTTTAAGATACAATTAATTTGTCTAACTATTTTTTTATAAAATCTAATGAATATGGTGAAAATAAAATAACAAAAATATTCTTTTTAGTGACACAAACACCAATTATATTTCACTATTAAGGGAATATACATATCAGAGAATTTTCATGTCAGGGAACCTTTAGAATATTTCAACTGAAATAATTAACAGTAAGAATTAGTCCTATAACTCACCATTTCTAGCAATTACAAATGCTTCATATTTACAGCCATTGTGTTTGACAATACATGGTCTTTCACTTTCTCCATCATTAGACTGTGCTACATTTTGGAAACCAAATTTCTTCACCACACATGGGCCATTTTCCGTAGAATTGAAAATTTTCTTAGTATGGTAAATTCCATACGAATTCCCTGGAAAACGTACCAAGCTGAACATTGTCGAAATTCGTCGAATGAACTGAAAAAATTGAATTTGCACATAATTAAATAACGGATGGTACAATGGTGCTTCGTTTTAAACGGAAGTTCTCAATGAGCGGGTTCGCTATATGCGAACATTAATGTATTTTCAATATCAGACTTGTTTCGATAGATAAGTTGAAATGAATCCATTTTCGAGATATTTTGGATACTTCGGAAATATTATTCAAATGTTATTTAAAAATTCACTGTTTTTGTTCCTAAACGAGAAATGTGGTAATTATTAATTATCTTTCAGTATACCGGGTTATCCGGAACCATTTTACCCACCTGTATTTTCGCTGATATTTTGTATAGATATTTCAAATTTGGTACATCTATTTGATGTCAAAAATGTACAATTTAGTAAGCATCAGACCAAATATGACATTTCCAGTTTGACCAGAGGCGCATCTAATTTTTTGTTCAAGTGGAAAGTACCTTTTTTTAAATTACAATCCAGTACAAAATTAACGTTTTAACGATATATCACAATCATACTTCCAATTCACAAACTACTGATATATTTGAGATTGTATAAGGTCAACCGGATGTGTCATATTTGGTATAATAATTGCTAAATTGTACATTCATGACATCAAATAGATGTACCAAATTTGAAACATCTATACAAAATTACAACGAAGATACAGGGGGGAAATTGGTTCCGAGTCACCCGGTATAATTCAAAATGTCATTTTTAACTTATACCATACTAGTTTTGAGGAATAAATTGAAATACTGGACTTGAATATTAAAAATTTTAATTTTAAAAATATAAACGAAAATGGAATCATCCGGTTTAAAAATGAAATTTGAATTTAACGAAGTAATTATGAGAGATAGCTTTAGTTGCCTTTCCTAAATAGTTTCTAGTATGGCCACCATGATAAATACCAAGAGTTACGTAAACAAGGTACACTCTACGAGTTTCTATGAGGGAATATTATTATTATAATTATATATATTATAAACTATTCACCCTCGGAAATAAGTTGTAGATCAGGAATCAATTCAAAAATACTACACTAGCACTAACTACATTCACTATTGACTGACAAAAATAAAATGTCTCAAATGAATAAGATAATCATCATATCTGTCTCATATGGATATTGACCCTTTTAGAGTAGGGGTAAATTACTAACCGAAAGGAGGATCCATGTGTAATTGTTACAGGCTGCTTTTGTCCCAAAGTGGAAGTGAAATTAAGACATTCGATTAGGATACCTACTATTTTCACGGATGTTATTGATTATGCAGGTATTCTATGAAAGTGACCTGCCTGGTAATACTGGTTTAATTTATTAATTAGTCTTAGTACACTACAGAATTTTAATAAAATCCCAAATGGTACATCAGGTTTCAGTAAAACAAAAATATCCAAATACTAGAGCTCTGTTAATATCCTAAAAATGAATTTAAATATTAAGTTCAGTAAACAGGATTAAACTGTGTACTTGTCAGTTTTTTCAATTTATAATGTTATAGAACATGAAAAATATAGAGTCCTGAAAAAGCCTATTTGACGTTCATACTATCATTTTATATTTCTGATATCAGACTTGTTTGGATGGATTAGTTTCAAAACTTGACCTGAATATTTAAAATTTTAATCTGACATTTTTCAAAATATAAACGAAAATGGAATGATCCGGTTCAAAAGTAAAAGTGAATGTGATGAAATATCAAAATTGAAACTCAAGATAGCATTGGGTACCTTACATATTACCAAATCAAAACATAAAAGTTTCTTATTATGATCATAACTACTTACCTTCGAACAATCCAAAAAAAAAACACTTGTTGCATCATTCGAAAACACCGACAACAGTAAAATGTTAAAAATTTAAAATCGATGTCGATATTTGAAGCGTGGTAGTTACTACTAACCAAAAAAGGGCCCCCTTTTTTTTCTGGTGATTTATGATCCGTGATTCCTTTTCCAGTTGCTTTTTTGTTGTTACCGTCATTGGACACACAAAAATTATCTATTTTTCATCAATATGCATCCTGGGCCATAATATTTGCAACATATTGGAAACGTTTTCATTAACAGACTTACAGAAAATATTTCATGGAAGATGGTTTCCGCAAATCGGAAAAATCAATTTTGATATGGCCCGCGTGAACACCATGTCAGTAATTTCGAAACAGTCAGAATGAATGGGCCAAAATTGGAGTTATTTAAAAAAAAGTTATTGGAAAAAGTAATTAATTTAATATATGACGCATATGCGAAATTTGAAATATCTATCTGACAATTGCAATTATTTTCTAAATATATTTTCTTTCATTCAAAACAGCTGTTATAATCCGAATAAATTGTCGAATCGAATAAATTTTTTTAGGTTTGTTCCCTAAATGCTGGCGGAAATTTTATAAAACTGATTTTTACTATGACTCTTGCTGTTGCAATATCTTACGACTTCGTTCAATTTTCTTACAAACATTTTTGAATTTTGAGAATCACAATTGACCAATTTTTAAAAATATCATGGCACATACTTTATTTGGTTCTACGGTGACATTCCGGGTGTGCCGGCATACCTGAGTTAATGGGAGCTTAGCTAGGCACCAACCTCGAAGCGGAAATGTAATTAGGATATGACTTGCCTTTTCACCAGATGTTTTTCAGTCCGATGGTATCGATACCTGATTCTTGATGAGCGTACGTTATATTTAGTAACAATGGTATACAAACATAATTCATAAATTTACTGATTCTATTCCTTTAATATGAAGGATACAATTTTATAACTGATCTATAAGATGTACTATAGTACATTATAGTTCATATTTAATGAAATTTTTCATTTAAGATAATGCTGTTTGTAGGGATTCGAGGGTAAACCATAACATTATTCAAGTTGACTGGAATATATTTAATACTACCACTTGAAATGGACAAATTTTTAAGAAAACACCTAGGCGGTAAATTATATCCCTGTTATTGATATTATCAGCTTTCATTCTCAGGCGTTGGTAGATATTTGTATACGGAGCATTTCTGGATAATATTTATATTTGATAATATTTAATACTTCTGCTATTACATTTTTCCTTTCATTTGCCCATATTTCTTCACGTACAATATGGATACGGCTTTATACTTGCCTTGGATATTTAAATTCTATTAGAAATACCGGGCAAGCGAAACTAAATAAAAGCTCGTAAGAAATAAGGAAACAAATTAAGTTAAACGGTTTTGTTGTGAAGAAACATGTTAATGATGCGTAGAATGTTCTGAGAGATGAGAAATAATTAGATAGGTACCAGTTTCAAGTCATTAGAGCATCCTCCCCATCCATCTAGAGCACCAATCATACTAAAATAAAATCGTGGGGCGCAGCATAACCTGAGTAAAAATGCAAATGATATTGCGCCATACGATTTCATTTTATTCTGATCAATGCTCCAAAATGATGAGGAGAGTGATATGATGACTTGTACCTGGTACCTGCCTAATTATTGTAAAGCTTTTAGTGCATTCTCTGCATCAATATCTTTAGATTATTTATTTTCTCACTTATTTTATTAATATGTTTTTAATAAAGTGTACTGAATTTTCTTCTTGTCAAGCCATTCATTTGATACCCATATTGAAGGGTGGTGGCGGCCATCTTAGATCTGGAATTGTTTCATAGTGTACTGTCTATCTACTAGTTCAGTCTTTTTATTTGATAACTACCCATATTGCCTAGTTGGTAGCCAAAATACTCAACGAGAAACTTTTGTCGCATCTAAAAATTCCTGTGGAAACACTTACTAAGATAAAATACATTAGGCTGCGTACAGACCGCCCCAACGAAGGCCAACGATCGACATTCGTTGACTTTCGGAATTACGTCCATAAGCATTTGTTGGTTTCATGTTCGTTTGGACATGAATATGGTTTTCAGTTGTACAGAAACTCTTTTTCTAGAATCACGCTCTTATTTTATTTTAGTTAGTTTTTTTTCTGAGTACATATTTTATCTAAGAGTATTTTTCATGTTTTATGAGGGTTCGTTATATAAACGACAAATAAAGAGGTCACGTTCGTACACGCTCGTTCGCTGCAACTAATCAGACGTTGTTTGTTGGCATATGACTCGAGCAAATAACATTAGATAAAATCAAGGACATTACACACACAGTACCTACTGCTCGATTCCTACCGTGACGTACGTACCTCAGAGCCCCCCTACCTAGTCCATTCCATTCAACAATTTGTTTCTTTCATTCGGAGGCCACCGCATTACGTCATTTCAAGGTCATTTCTGATAAAAACGTGGGAGATAGGAATGGAGCAGACCTCGACCATAATCACAAAACTCGTCCACCATCTTGCAGACACCATCTTGAATTCAAGAAATTTGAAAAAAAAATCTCCAGTTTTGAATAGATTTCAACCAAAGTCACAAAACTCATCGGAATCTTGGAACCCCGCTATCATGAATTCATAAATTTTGAAATAACAATCATAAAAATATATACTGGACAAAAATTAATATCTGGAACCTTTGGTGTGAACAATTCAAGAAATAGAAGCTACCCAAAACACCAAAACTACGTCACTTTCACCCGACGTGCGTTTTGCCAACAAAGTTAGCACCCTCAAAAGCTATAAGCTTACTAGTACGTCGAGTGAAAGTGACGCAGTTTGGGTGTTTTGGGTAGCTTCTATTTCTTCAATAATAAATTGGAGTTTTATTCCAACATCAACACCTGGATACGTGCTTCAATCACATTTCAATCAAACACGTGTCGAGGTGTTGAAAATGAATCTAGGAAAAAAACAAAAAAAATTCCTGAAAAAAGAAGGAGTAATAAACTAACCTTACGTAGATATTTGAGTGCGTGGAAAGTTAATACATACATTTTGCAAGAAGTAATTATTCAGTCTGATCTAACCAGAATGAACTAATCTCACGTAGACATTTGAGTACGAAAACTCAATACATACATTTTGCGAGAAGTTATTATTCAGTCTGATCTAACCAGAATGAACTAATCTCACGTAGACATTTGAGTACGAAAACTCAATACATACATTTTGCGAGAAGTTATTATTCAGTCTGATCCAACCAGAACGAACTAACCCTACGTAAACATTTCAGTGCGTGGAAATTTGATACATACATTTTGCGGGGATTAATTATTTGTAAGTGATTTTTTTTCTTTAATTTTTTTTTCGGGTTTATCTTTCGGGTTTTTAATTCTCATTTTTTTGGGGTATTTTTACCGTTTACAGTTAAAAATATCGGTTTGGTGTTGGGATGAAACTCCAGTATATTTTTTACTACACCAAAGGTTCCAAAGAGTGCAGTGCAAGTAACAATCATAATCTCCAACCCCGAAAACGAATTAAAACCAATTTTGTATAGGCTAGGACCATAATCATCGAACTCGTGCTGCCATTCGAATTCAGAATGAAAAAAATCGATAGTGTACAAATCCAAAACCACCCACATACCAATTTTGAATATGTAGATCAGAACATAATTACAAAACTCATTCGCCATTTGGGAGCCGCTATCTTGAATTGATAAATTTTGAAATAACGATTATAATTTCTAACGCCGAAAACTCCTACATACAAGTTCAGATAGAGTCGGACCATTCATACTCACAAAATTCATCCGACATTTTGGAACATCTCGAATACATGAATTAAAAAAACTATCGCAATCTCCGAAAATCCACAAATACAAATTTTGAATTTAAACACACCCTCATCACAAAACTAGAATTAATGAATTTGAACACACACTAATTATGAATTGAAAAGGACAATAATTACTTGTCTGCCATCTTGGAACCACTATAATGTATTTTATTCCAAGAAAATTCGTATTAGGAAATTGTCACCGAAATTATGATAACCTGCCCAATTTCATGTCAATCGGACTTCTGGAAATGTGTAAAAATTTACTTGGAAGATTTCACCCGTTCATGTCAGATAAAGTAAAACCTTATAAAAACTCAAAAATTATGAAGAAAATTAACTATGTTTCGGAAATTGTTTTTGTCTTGGAAAACAACATTTAACATAAAGTGTCTTCCGGTACATACGAATTGTACCGGGAAGAAGCATTAGACATAAAGTGTGTTCCAGTCCCGTCCCGGAACTCAACAGATGTACCGGAAGTCATCGAACCGCCTCTAAAAATGTACCGGAACACGTCGCTTCACATATATATATATATATATATATATATATATATATATATATATATAAATTATAATTAAGATATTTGATACGAAATTATTTAATAATATTTGAATGTATATTTTTCATAGGATAGATTTAATTTTAAGTACATGTTAGTTGAGTGTGTTCGTATTTGTATTAGAGTGTAAATAAAGGTTTGTGTTTTTTTAAAGTAGAAGGGGGGAGGGGGTATATATTCATATCGTATTTGTATACATAATTGGTTTTTAATTATTGTAATTATTAAAATGAATATTATCATTTAATAATATTTGAATATGTATATTTAATAAGATAGATTAAGTTTAAGTACATGTTAGTATGTTAGTATGTTCGTATTTGTAATAAATCATAAATAAAAAAATAAAATGTTGTTTTGGAGGGGGGGGGGGAGGGGGGAGGGGGAGGGGGGGGTTAGTTGTTGGGGGGGAAAGACCCTCGTTCCGAGCAATTCGAGAAAAAAAAAACTGGATACGTGGGTGAACTCGGATGGCCTCACACTAGGGCAGGGGTGGGGTAGGGGCTAATTAGGGGGGGTGTGGGGGGGGAGGGGAAATCAACTGCGCACAAGTCAGGTAACTGGTTTAGGTATGCGACCAAAACGGAACTTTTAGGAAAGTGACAGAGAAAAGTTATGCGCAGTGGGTGGCATTAACCATGCTACCATACATGTCTATGATTCTCTGTCATATATGCACTGAAAATGTTCTCCAGACTAGAAAACTGGATGCGCATAGGTTTTTTATTGAATATATAGGTGCGCAGTTGGATTCACTACTTTCGTTATGTATTATATTACATGGCTGCTGATAAAAATATCACAATTTTCAAAGAAATATTCCCTCTCCAACCAACTAAAATACTCAAGAAAGATATGAAGTGTATATGAGAGCATTTTTAACAACAGGGGAGTGTTCGAAAAATGAATTTTCATTACTACGCATTTCTGTAAGCTCCCGTTTGCGCATTAAACCAAAATGGAGCTATTTCAAAATGTGGGGTAAAAATGTATGCGCAGTTGAAGGTTTTGGTTATATTTTGATACAATTCATATACATCACAACGAGTTTTGGTTAAATACCAACTATAGCTAGAAATAATGGATGCGCACTAGTTTTTCATTAAACATTTTGATGCACAGATGGGCATGCCACTTTCATTTTAATATATTACATACACTTTTTTATTAGAAAATATATATCTCACTATTTGAAAGTATATTTTGAAGCTGAAATACACCCAGGAAAGCGAATATGTTTTATATGTGTGTCTGAAAATATGTTGCAATAGATATAAGAAATTTCAGAGTATTTAAAAAAATCTCACATGTTTAGTTAGTGACATCAGACATTTCCAAACACAGTTTCTTTGAAATGTACACGCTAGTAGTATTTATACCACTTGAATAATTTTTTTGAGCTATTATTCACTATAGAGCTATCGATCATCAAATGAATGAAACATATTTTCATTTAAAATATATATTTCAGTCTTTTTTTCCCTATTATTATGCTATACGTTATACAAATCTAATATAAACACCCCGACTCAAAGTCTAAAAGTCCAATCGCATGCCTCTTCCATTCGGATAACCTCTTCCCCGCCATCTTCTTCAGACAATTGCGCCGGACACCACCAATGGCTTTGATCTGGTAAATTTTCCCAGTCCAATTCAATTGTTGAACAATCGCTTATGTCATCCGGCGGTTCGTATTCCTGAACAGAAACACGAGCAACACTTCCACACCGATGCACATCACTGGAACTGTCTGCAGGGCCATATTCCAGTATTCGGAAATTTGCAGTCGCTCTGTAAAATTATATTTTTTTAAAACTTGTATTGCAAAACAGGCAAGTGTCAATTAGGCGCACTTGACAAACAGTCATTCCACAAGCCACACAGTCGTAATCGGGAATATTATTGAAGTCCGTTTTATAATGCAGATCTACATTGTTATAATGTCCACTATCGACTAATTCACTGTACAGCATGAAGCACTTGTGGCATAGAACCTTACGATCCTCGGTGGTTGTTACTACCATCCAGCATGAAATTATCGAACAATACATATTTCTACCGACATCCCTCACACTGTTTATATTTTTGAACACGCACCTATATTCACCATCTACATCAGGGCCATCTTCGTACATCCCTTCATCCTCGCTAGAACCATCATCATCGTTAGCGGCAACTGCAATAGCTCCTTCTGCCGCAACATCTGCTTCTTCAACAACTTCCACTGCTGCAACTTCTTCAGCTATATCGTCCACTGCTGCAACTTCTTCAGCTATGTCATCGTCCACTTCTGCATCTTCTTCGACATGATTTATATCGATAGCCACTAGGTCTCGTAACACACTCATTCTATCATTTTGTTGAGCTGCCATTTCAATACGAACTACTCTGATATTTCAATGAAACTGATGCAGAGGTGGTATTCGTCCTCTCCTTATATGGTTTTTCCAATACTGTGAGGGGATGAAGGTCATTTCAAATTCGAAGGTCACCCGTTGCTCGAAGGTCGTTTGATATGCGAAGGTCGTTTGGTGTTCGAAGGTCACTACATATTCGAAGGTCACTCCATATTCGAAGGTCACTCCATATTCGAAGGTCACTACATATTCGAAGGTCACTCCATATTCGAAGGTCATTCAGTGCTCGAATGTCATTTGAAAGTCACTCAACATGAAGGTCACTGGACTTCAAGGCCTTCGGAGGATACCTAGGTGGAGGGTATATCGGATTGTATATAATGAGGGTCGCTGAATGAGGTGGATCATTCTATGCGATTCTTTATAGCACACAAGTTTCATCATTTCTAGATATGTCGACATCAAGAGAGTGGGATTCTAAGCCAAAAATTGCAGTGTATCCATTAGTGATTGATAAAAATTTGTCATGTCATAACTGTGACATTGCATGGCCACCGAGTTTTATCAATACCTGCACTGGATTGTGTCAAGAGTGTGAAAGAATAAACCCTCCGAAGACTCCAAAAAAAGGAACAAAACGGTTCGGTTTATGGACGGAATGCCGAAAGTGTGGTGAAAGAATGGACACCACAAACTTTGGTATTATTAGAGAAGACTGTAGGGATTGCAGAGCAGAGGCGACCTTGGATTTCCAGCGATGTACGAATTGTGACAACTACCAAACAGACTGTTGGAAAAACCTATGCGAACAGTGTCGAATGGGGTTGACATTATGTGAATGTGTCGGGTTTTTTTTCAAAGACAGAATAGACCATCTGCTCAAATGCTGGTGTTTGAACGAAGATCAGAGAGCCGAGCGGGAAGAGTTGAGGAAAACCCATGTGGTTCCAATAAGGAGATACATTTATGAAGTGATTGAACATCAATAAACACTTTGTATGACTAACGAAAAATAAAAAATTGCACCAAGTATTGTTAATTTTTTATTCATTTATAGTAATGAGAGAAACATTATATCAACGATTTCACTATAAATATATAACTCATAAAATTCACATATCGAATTAATATCAGTTTATGGCTACTTGATGAAAAAATACAGATATTCAATTATACGATCGAACTTTCATCAATCCATGAGTTTTTGTCGTTGGGAAACCCAAGCCATTTCACCATTACTTTCCCATGATTCCTCCTCAAAATTTTTTCCACCAAGTAAATGTCGGGCTGCTTCGTTTTACTCAACTCCATTTCATAAAAACAGCCCTTTATTGGTTTCTTATCCATGTCTTCAAGCTCATAGGTTACAGGCATTGTACTATTTACCTTAACAATTTTAAAAAGTTCAGTTGTGAAATTTGCTGTATAACCTTTATCGAATATGCTCTTGTACTTGCTTATTCGAACTACGTCTCCTATTTTGAATTTACTTCTTTTATATTTCGCATGTATTTTGGCGTGTTTATACAAATTCAGTTTCGTGGATGATGTCACTTCAACGGGCTTCATTCCAATGCTGCTATGAATTTTATTGTTGTACTGATCCGTTATGTGCGGAAGAATTTTCAACCACTTGTGATGCCCTTGAACTGAAAACTCTTTATACAACCAACTTTTCAATGTCCTAATAACTCGTTCCGCAATTGCCGCTTTTTTAGTACTGAATGTCGAATAATGATTGATCAGATGTTTCGCCATCAACGAGGAAAATTGTGTATTATAAAATTCAGTGCCTTGGTCGGATTGCAAGTTCTTCGGTGTGTACTTTGCGTCTTTCAACACACTCTCCATTGCTGCGGTAACGGATTTTCCCGTTTTATTTTTCAGCGGTCTTGACCATACAAACTTTGAATAACAGTTTATTACGATGAGGATATATCTATAACCTTTATTTTCTTTTGCATACGGCTGCATCTCCATCAGATCCATCTGCCATAAATCTGAAAACCCTTTAATTATGGTCTTCCTTCGTGGAAAATTTCGTCGAGCTGGCTTATGCAGTTCCTCAACAACTTGCCTTTTAGCGGTACTCATTTCAACTCTCTATTACAGAAGTCGGTTCCCAGGAAGGCGGTAAAGCTAATTGCCCAGTCCTCCAGTGTTTAGGTGGAGCCTTGGTTGTTGACTGCTCTACTTTAACGATTCGCTTTTCTAAAGTATGGATTAATTGCTCCAGTTTGGAAATTTGCTCGATTGAGCTATCCGACTTCTTGCCGATGACAAATCTGAGTTCAGTAATTTTGGAATCAAAATATGCTCTCGCTTCACGAATTACTGATGATACTGATTCTTGCACAGCGGACAGGGTCAACTCCTTAGTCTCTTTTATGCGGTCATCAACATAGCCCTTAGTGGTAGCATCTTTCGTGTCGGAGGGTTCACCAATATTCCACAGACGTTTATTCTGAATATTATAATTTCCATCTGCTGTGAGGATGAATCCAACTCCTGATCTTCCAACAATCACCTTCACACCACCCCGTCTACGACCAAATTTGTCGATTGTGTTATTCATCGTTGGAATATCTTCAGAAGAATGAACATAATTCACACACTCAGGAAATAATATACATACACATTCAGTAGATTATACCCTCTTCGCGCAATTCTTCTATTATTGATAATATTTCATTATCATGCCCTGTATGTCCAGCCATTTTTGAACTCCAAAGGAGTCGAAGCCTGTCGATTAATTCATCCAAGCTATTCCAATAAATGTAACTTATGGGTTTGTTTCCACCAAATAGTTTTCGGGATGGTATTTTCATTATTCCAGCACCTCCTATAGAAAGGTTTTCCAATGTGTTGTCTACAGATAATAATGGCTTGATTATTTTTTGATATTTCTTCCATTTATTAGGCAATAAACCCTGTGCTTGGTCGTGATTTTTATACGCTGCTTTTGTTAATCTGAGTATGTCACCATATATATTCAGTTCAGTAGCAGACATATTTCCCGGAGGTACTTTCATGAATATCAACTTGTATAAGTTGGATGTGCCTTGGTAAGTACCAATGGTCCTACCATCTTTACTGAATACAATTCTTCCTTCAATAAAGTCTACATTGGAATCGCCCATTTTTAGCTTATTCGTAATGGGGTCTAACCGGACACCGAATATCGTATCATATGAAGAATTTCCAGATAACAACTTTTGAATATGGCTGGAGACTTCCCCATTACTGTCCGCTACCTTTGGTGATTCGGGGTCTGTGGTTACCATTGAGGATGATGGTGTATGCATTATCGATGTTTCTTCAGCATTAAATTTCACGTCTTTGTCATCACTTTCCATAAAATTCAATTTTGGGAGCGGGGTACTACTCTCTATGGATTTGGTAAATTTTTTTGAGTGGCTCACCACCGGTAAAGGATTTATTTTGGACGTATTAGATGATATAGTTTTCAGTGGTTCGATTATTGGTTCATATATTTTTGAAATCGCCACTTGGTCGCTTATGCGGTTATTTTTAATGTAATTAAATTTTTTTCGAACTGCCTCTGTTGCCTCAATTAATTTCCGTTTCAAATCTATTTCATCGCTTTTTTGTTCGTCCATAGTATTGACGTTTTGAATGCTAACGTATCACTGACCTGTTCAACTTCAGATTGAGCCAAATATCTAAAAAACATCAGAGATATATGAAATTGTCAAACCCTTTACGGTAACGACCTTCTTGTAGTTCTCTATCTTTGTCGATAACTAGAAATCCATATTTGTCATTCCAACATTTTGCACACATATCTTGAAACTGCTTAAACGTCATATCTGGCGATACATGATCAGAAAAAATGTGGTTGAGATTCATGTCATCCTGTTTGAATGTTACAATGAAATTTGAATTATCTCTGATCAATTGCTTCGGAACACGGGAATATGTTTGGGCTAGATAAAAACAGTCAACATTTTTATGGCGCCCCATACTAAAATATGCTCTAATAACATCTTGCTTTTCACACATAACATCATCAAAGATGAATACCGAATCAGGTTTAGCCTCTGATGGTTCTACTATTCCAGACGTGACATTTCCAAAAGTATAAAATCCCAATCCTTCAATCGGCTTCAACACTCCTCGTAAATACTCATATTTGGGTTGATATAGAGATTTTGAATAAACATACACATTCGCGAATCGCAATCCCAGTGGGTGAGTTAGTAAAGAAATCATCACATTTGTCTTCCCACAATTCGAAGGTCCAATAATGAGACCCCTAATTGATAATGGGAGGAGAGATCCATGGCGTCGTTCACTGTGCCTCCCCAGTCCATCATTTACTTTTTCGTCAAAATTATCGATTTTAAACTCTTGTTTCTGTTTCACAATGCGCATTGTACGACAGCTAGAGACTATATAAGTGCAGTGCTTCGCTGGATCTTTTATTTAAATGACAAAACTCAATCAGAACGGTTGTAAACGTAAACAAGTGGGCGGTAGAGGTTTGGTTAATTCTCTAATCAATAAACTACCCATTGAATTGCATCTACCTGGTGGTTATCAGTACTGTGGTCCTGGAACAAGATTACATAAGAGGTTGGCAAGAGGAGATCCCGGCATAAATAAACTAGATTTCGCATGCAAGGAGCACGATATTGCTTATTCACTGAATTCGGATCTCAACAGTAGGCACAAGGCAGACCAGAAGCTTGAAGAAGCTGCTTGGAGCAGATTCAAAGACAAAAACGCTTCTCTTGGAGAGAAAGGTTCTGCTTGGTTGGTTACAAATATAATGAAGGGAAAGCGTCGATTTGGTATGGGATGCGAGTCAACTAAACCGTGTAAACAGGGAAATATTCGAGCTATGAGAAAAATTAAGAAGAAAAAAGCAAAAAATATTAGAAAGGTAGTAGCCTTCGGTTCTGGCATTGTAAGAAAGGTGCGAAATGTTTTACGTGAAGCAGGAGGAGGTAAAATTGTTGCAAATAATTTGAGAAAAGCCACCCAAATCGCGCTGAAAGCAGCCCGTAAATACACAAAAGAGGCAGGAGGAAAAAATAAAATTCGTACACCTCGGGTGATACCAATTCCCAAAGTTGGTGGACTTCTACCACTCATACCAATATTTGCTGGGTTATCAGCACTTGGCACTCTTACTGGAGCAGCAGCAGGTATAACTAAAGCAGTACAAGCAGCAAGAGCTAGTAGAGACCAGTTGAATGAGTCAAACCGCCACAATAAGTACATGGAAGCTATTGCTCTCGGTAAAAGTGGCAAAGGAATGTATTTGAAACCGTACCGCAAAGGTCTAGGATTATATTTAAAGCATCAGAATTCAAAAAACCTATGAGTATGCCACCCCGGAGAGCTCTTTCTGACATTGACATCAAATTAATCGCTAAGAAAATGAAAATTACAAATTTTCGCGGTGTATTTATGCGTGACGATCTTCCACTTTCAGGACCGCATCGATGTGAATCCGCAGTAGTTAATTTAGATAGCCGATACGGCCCAGGAACACACTGGGTGGCATATAAAAAAAATGGAGGATCAGTGCAATACTATGACAGCTTTGGTGATTTACCTCCCCCCAAAGAACTAATTCGTTATTTTCACAGTGGACCAAAACCAGCTAGTGAAATTTGCTATAACTATGAGCGACACCAGCGGTTCAATACAGTGTGGTGTGGTCATTTGTGTCTGCAGTTTCTATGCGGTAAGCCACTATGGACAAAACCCCTATCCAGGATAGAGAAAGCATAAAGAGGATGGCGCATTCATTAAATGCATATTCTAGACTACGTAGTTTGAATAAAATGAGTAAACAACAACTTTCTGATATGCCCAAAGAAGTGTTGATTGGATGTGCTGCTGGGGAAATTGCGGCAGTGTGGGATAAACTACCACCACACCTTCAAAATGATATTGATGTCTTGAAGTATCAGTACTGCCAGGAACATTATAATGATGTTGATACTTGCAGTTCATCTGATGTGAATGATGGACCAATACCCCGAAAAATATTTTGTTGCTACTGTAATGTGAAGGATGTAAATGTAGTAGCAAAAAATGATGTTGACACCCATTTAACATCACCACCAAAAAAGAGACGGATGCTGTATCATTTCTGTTTCCAGCAATAAAATGTCCTGGAATACTAACAATTGAACAGTCATGTCACGAACGTTCTCGCTATCAGGAGACTCAAGCGAGTTGAGCGCTAACTTTTACCCACCAGTCGAATTGGATACGAGTAGCAGTTATGGTTTGGGTTTACATGGTTTCTATTCCTACAATTCAATTTTCAATGTTACTGTGAAGAATAATGTGATCAGCTATTCAAAACGAATCAATTCTCCACCCATAACCATTAAAATTCCACCTGGCGCTTATGAAATTGATGAAATCAATAAAGTTATACAGCGATCCATTAGATCTAAAGAGAAACTGGCTGAAAATGTCACCGAAAAGAATATGGATGATGTGTTTCTCCTACATCCAAACAACAATACTCTGAAATGTGAAATGCGATCGAAATATTACATCAACCTCTTACATGAAAACTCTATCGCTGGTCTTTTAGGATTCGAGCCTAAGGTCTTTAGTATCGGTGAAACACATGAATCAACATTACCTGTGAATATCAATAATGTGAGAATAATCCGTGTGGATTGTAACGTCACTTCTGGAGCGTATTTGAATGGTGAGGAATGTCACAGCATTTTCGAATTCGATATTGATGTCGAGCCAGGATACAAACTCACAAAGGAACCACGAAATATAATTTATATGCCAATCAAGCCCGAAGGCCGTCAGTATCTCGACAACATTACTCTGCGCATTTTGGACGATCGTGGGCATCTGATCGAGTTCAATGGTGAAGGAATAATTATAAAATTGGAGTTGAAAAAATTGTAATATTGACCTCTGTCAAGAAAATACAATGGGGTTTTGTTATAATGTCCGGCGATTGAAACCGAAACGGTGTATGTACAATGGGGTTGAGGATCATGCTGATATAAAGAAGAGAAAAATCATAAACCGATTCATTTCACGTGAGCCCGTTAAACAATCAAGATATACCATCAGCTCTAGTAATCTAAACTTTCTGAAATCAATTGGCTTGAAGATCAGGAATACCAAGAAGAAATAAAACATGGCCGCTTTCACTACAAGCGATATGTTAGAAGTTTTTGAAGAGCCAATTTTCGATCATTCCCTGATTAGTTTGCATGAGCATACATATAAGCCGTATGGATCACCATATTATAAGAATTCGGACGAAATCAGAATTCCCATCAATTTTCAAGATCTAATTCTCGATATAGCAGATAGCTACATTTATATCGAGGGAAAATTCACACCTTCAGAGCCCAACAAACGATGTTATCTTTCCAATAATGCTCTGGCTTTCTTGTTTGATGAAATCCGCTACGAAATGGGTGGTGAACAAGTTGCAGTTGTACGAAAGCCAGGCATAACAACCACATTGAAAACTATGGTATCATTCGGAAAAACACATGAGAATAGTTTACTACCAATAGGTTGGGGTCTCAATCAGAATAAACAAGATATACTGGATCCTGCAAGTAATTTTTTCAGCGGCAAACTACCCCTAAAATACATTATGGGATTCGCTGAAGATTACACCAAGGGTATTTTGAATGTTAAGCAGGAACTCATTCTGATTATAGCTCGATCCTTCAAAAATTCATTCATAGGCGAGGTCGATGCTGAACTAGAAATCACAAAAATAGAATGGAGAATCAGACATATTGTACCAGAAGATCGCCAGAAATTGAAGCTCTTGAACCGAATTAATAAAAATAGTAGTGCCAAAGTCAAAATGGCCTACCGTATGTGGGATCTTTATGAGTTACCATCACTTCGTGATACAGCTTCAGACATATGGGCTGTGAAAACTACCAATAGCCTCGAAAGGCCTCGATTCATCATTATCGGGTTCCAAGACACAGATCATTCCGAAAATATTTCAAAAGATGCGACGAAGTTTATTAATGCAAATATAAATAATATCCGTTTATATTTGAATTCTGAAGTATTTCCATACGAACGTTGGAATCTGGATTTCGATAAAAAATTGGACTCTTCAGCCTACTATGCTTACGAAAATTTCCAACGCAGTTACTACAACAAGCCTATGAGTGAACCAATGATGGATATTGGAAGCTTCCGGAATAATCCTCTTTTCGTCATCGATTGCTCCCATCAACCTGATGCCATGAAGTCATCCACCGTCGACATCAAAATTGAGTTCGAAACCCGAAAGACAAAATTTCCCGCCAACACGAAAGTATATGCACTTATACTACACGATGCCTATTTGAGCTATAGTGCACTCAATGGTTCAATTCAGATTGGATTATCATAATATTTTATTGATATGTATCTTATTTTTCATATGTTGAATGTATCATAATATAGTAGTAAATAAAAAAAAATACTTTCAATGTTGTTTTTATTTATAAAATGAATATTAATATATGCATACTAAAAATAATTTTCTATGTAGACTGCAAAACTTCACCACTTTCACACACATTCCCTTCTTCTCCATCTGAGCTATACTCGTCTTTTCTCAGTTGATATTTTTCTGTTATATCTCCTGGTAAATATGCAATCAGGTCTGATAAAAATCTTCTCATTTCCGCTTCAATCATCTGCTTGCAATACTCATCCAAACTAATGAGTCCATAGGAATATTTGTTACACAACTTTACACCAAAGTCATATTTATTGCTGAGCTCCAAAACTCGTCGGACCTCCTCAACATCAAAACAAATGTTCATATCATAATTTGCCGAATGTAGTGCATCCCAACTCAAATCATTCAATTCACAACGCAATCTTTCAATTGCAGAATCTATATCTACAGCCTCTGTCCACAACTCGCTGGAATATTGCATCCACATCTTTGTATGGAAGTTCTGAAAAATAAATAGTGACTATCAGTTTCAAATCATTATCACAAGCTATACCATACTCACCTTACGTTTTGAGTAGGTGGATTAACAATATTTTATATTCTACCATGAATTTACATATTATAATTATACTTTTACTCTATCACATCGAACTTTACTAACGATCGGGTTTTCGCACCAGAAAATTCCTGAGAACTCTGCCCTATATATGTTATTACCACTTTGGACTTTGATGAATTTATCATTTGAATAATCTCATCTGTTAATTGCTCGGTGACTCGTTTCGGAAGCCATGATTTGAATTTGACATTATCTTCCAACAGAATTACCTGAATAGATTTACCATATCTTGTAGAATACATTGCCATTTTTTCAACTTTATAAGCTTTACCGATCGTTAGTGATGTTATAGGTCTTTGTTCTAGAGTTTCTATGTGTTGAATAGCAGAATTTATTTTTTCAAAATCAAATTTTAGGGTATCCATTTTCGAATATGTAGAAATTATGGTAGAAAACTATAAAATATTTTCACCTGAATTGCGATGTGTTCCTTTTGGTGCACTATAGTTCGATGCCAACTCGGAAAAACTGATTATGAAGGCTCACTCTGGTACTATGGGCGGTGCAAACTGAATTCGTAAGTATCTACTCTCTAGCTTTTATAGCAATCGTTGAAGGGAAGGGGTATATTTGAGGTTGAAATGAATGAAGATAGAAAAATATTCAAGGTCACTTCAACCGAATATGTCAATGCTAAATTCATTTCAATACACCCTCTTACTCAATAGTCTTCAAAGATATCGGTCTACAGTGAAGGTCAACCAATTGAACAGTCATCCACTCTCAAGCTCAATTGATCTCAAGGTTACACACTTTCAAGGTGGCCCATACTCAAATTCATCCTTCAAAATCCATGGTCACCAACTTTCAAGGTCATCAACCCCCAATGTCAACTACCCTCAAGGTCACCAACCACTAACCAGATCATCCTCTGAAGGTCATTCCCCAAGGTCACTCTCAAGGTCAGTGGTGGGGGGAGGTCCAGGATTGGCATAAACCCCCTACTTTCCATTCCTGGGACTCCTCCAGAGCTGGTTGAGGCAGTGAATACTGCTTCATTAGAATTATTGCCAAAGAAATCAAGAGAAAAGTACGAAAATGCATACAGACGTTTTATGGATTATCGCATGAGTAAAAATACGAGTTCTTTCTCAGAAAATGTTGTAATGGCATACTTCCTAGACCTTTGTTTAAAGATGAAATCTTCAACATTATGGGCCAATTATTCAATGCTGAAGTCAACCCTTGCAATTAAACACAATGTAGATATATCTACATACTCAAAACTTCGTTCTTTATTGAAACGGCAAGCTCAAGGTTATAGGGCAAAGAAATCTAAGATTTTAACGAAGGAAGAAATTGAAAAATTTATCCAGGAAGCTCCAGATGAGGAAAATTTAATGATTAAGGTAATTTACAAGGTTTTAATTTCTATTTAGATTA
The DNA here is from genome assembly GCA_958298965.1 of Chrysolina haemoptera. Taxonomy (NCBI): domain Eukaryota; kingdom Metazoa; phylum Arthropoda; class Insecta; order Coleoptera; family Chrysomelidae; genus Chrysolina; species Chrysolina haemoptera. The sequence continues at coordinate 16,130,717 of OY282585.1, read as the reverse complement.
TACCTTTATTTATTTTTTAGGTGGCTGTAATATTTGGTATTTCTGGGGCCTGTAGAATGGATGAGTTAGTCCGAATGACTGTACACGATATAGAAGACCTAGAATCTAATTTTAATCAGCATACCTGATTCGAAAACCAACAAACCAAGATCATTTGTAATTAATCAGATCTACTTGAATGTTTATCGAAAGTTGTTTCGTTAAGACCAGAAAATATGAACAGTGACCGATTTTTCTTTAAATATCAAAGCGGAAAGGGTTGTAGACAAGTGGTAGGAATTCATCAATTTAGAAAAATGCCCAAAATAGTTGCTACTTATTTGAACTTGGTAAATCCGACAGAATATACTGGTCACTGCTTTCGTCGGTCTTCTGCAACAATATTGGTTGACTCTGGTGCCGACATAACTAGTTTAAAGAGGCATGGCGGATGGAAGTCATCAAACGTTGCTGAAGGATATATCGAAGAATCGCTTAACAATAAGGTTGAGGTGGCAAATAAAATTTTCACAGTACAAAATATTCAACAAAATAACCCTACCACCCCGCATGTTGTCCAAAATGTTTCTCATAGTTCTAACAGTGTTCCTCCAATGTTCAATAATTGTACTTACTGTCAAATTACTGTAAATATAACAAATTGATCTTAAAAATGTATTCAGCAATGACTTGATGTTTTCAAAATATAAATTAATTCCTTATAAGCAATGTGTTTTCAATCATTTATGTAGAACACTAACAACTGTACGGAAATATCATTTCCTTACAGTAAGGAAATGACATTTCCTTACAGTAAGGAAGTCCTGACTTTTTCTTCAAGAAATTTTGACAGGAATGTCAAAATTTCCTAGCGATTTGCGGAAAAAACTGTTTCGATAACATCTGATTACTTTTTGGTTTCATCATTTACTTCATGAATACATATAGTCCGGTGGCAGGGAAGGTTTTCGTAGCCGATGAAGGGCGACGGGATCACTCAAGTTATTCTTATGTATTTTGACACGCTGAATCCGAATTTTGAGGGTAATAAGCCGTGAAAGCATCCGGAAAATTTTTATGGACGATTTTCCGAGGGAAATCGAATAATCCATTTTTTTCAACAAAAAAGGTATCCACAAGTTTTTCATGAAAATGCGCCGTTTTCCAGTAAAACGTGCTCGAAATTCGAAAAAATGCGATTTTCCCAATTTTCAGTGCTCTCTCATTAAGTCACATAATGATATTTTTCTCTTCTCTCTCAAACAGGTGACTCAGCTCCATGCAAGTTCCGAATTCACATCATAATTCTCTACCTGTCGGTATATACGCAACATATATAGAGGAAGGAAAGGAGGAAGGAGGCTTTCAAAAAGTAAGCTCCCTTCAAATTTCATTTACCTGTACCCGAACTTTGATAAAAACTTCAGCTTTGTCGTTTGTCGTAGAAGTTTTCGTCGAATATTGAAATGATGGGTGGATTTTCAGTAGCAGACAGTAGCTCTTAAGATTTAAATCGATTTGAAGTTTATTTCGAAACATTCTCCATGGTTTTTTTACTGTCTCGTATTCGGATTAAAGTATTATCGACTTGATAATTGTAACAGGATGGGGGGAAATATAAGTTTATAATATGTTATACTGAAAAAAAATCTATCACGGGTTAATAACTTCTATTTCTTTTCTTCGGGATCATATGAATAAGTATATGAATCTTAAAATTCGCTAGGGATTCCGTTGAACCGAAAACGAAAAGATGAATTGGTACTGTCTCTTTAATTTTGATGCTCGTCACAATGGCGATTTAGAGACATTGCACTCGTGTTTGTAGTGTTTATCAGTTTATTCGTTCATACTTTTTGAGTCCAGAAATACTAGGTCACAGTTTTCAAAGCAGTTATTTCACTTACAGCAGTTATCAAAGAAAGAACTAATTGATCATAATTAGTAAACAGCTGTAAATATAATGGAAAAAACAACTTCTGGACTTAATTACAAAATTGTTATTAATTTCTTTGTTCTGTTTTTTTACTCCTCTGCATTCAATTAATTTCGGTTTCAAGTGGAATAAAGTGTAAAACTATAAAATTCCTCGAACATATTTATTCCGAATGAGCTGAAAACTCCATCCATTGTTCAGTGCTGATCAAACTGAAGGTTTTCATTGCATTACTCATAGGAAGTTCATACTGACACAATTGAAATGTATGATCTAATTATCTGATTAACACTCTCACTTTGTATTTTAACACCCAGAGAAGATAAAATCAATACATGTGGAGATTAATGAATGTAATTTTTTATTCATAATTTTGAACATATTGATATTCATATATCCACTCCCAATATACAGTATCGGAGAGTTGTCATCGGGTATAGACAAATCTATTTTTTTCATTTTCAGATTGTGGAAGGTCATAAACCCAAAAAATCATGTCAAGAACTGGATTTCCTCCACAAAATCAAACTTTCAATCAATATTTTGCATTATATTCTCTACAAAAAAGGTACCTATATCTACAAGTTTTTCTTCAAAATGCACCGTTTTCGAGTAAAACTTGCTCGAAATTCAAAAAATATAATCTAGAAAACCCCATGTTTCTGAAGTGTCATGTCATCACAGTGGTCGTGGAATTCTGATATAACTGTTAGATACGAACCAATGTAACAGCAGGGTTTTGACAAAATCCAATTTTTTAGAGCTCTCTGGTGTGGATAAAATGAGAAAGTTTTTTTTTATCATCGTTGAAATACAAATGTTTCAGTATGGTGGAACTATTCATAAGATGATAATTTGATATTTTTATAAAGCTAGGAAAATATTTAAAAAAAAATTGCTATTTTTAATTTTCTCACATTATTTTTTAAAACTTTGTGTATGTGTATAAAATTGAATTCTAAGCAACTTTTTCAATTAACTTTTTTCGATATTTTGCCATTTTACCCGACTTTTTGCCTATTCATAGTAATTTTTTTCAATTTAAGGTTATCGGACATGCACACACTTTTTCCAAGAATCCTTTTTTTTTCCAATACTCTAATAATAAACTTTTTTCTCATATGGTACATACTTTTTGGCGGTCACTGTATATCTCCACTATGAATAACAAAGGAGGCATTCCTGAAAAAATCGTTCTCGTGGATTTGCTGGCACTGAATTTCCCGATACTTTCAAAAATTTTAAAAAATTGAAAATTTAAAAAACTCTTTTGTTTAGACGTATTTTCATTCGTTTAAAACATCTCGCGCTGCGCTGTTATGTACTTTCCTTAGTTTCATTTCGGTAATAGGATATTTTGTTTTGTTTTTATCCCATTGGATTTCGGGTTAATTGAAGAAGACTCTATATGCTTAAACCGCAAAGCATTGAAATTTTTATTTTCCCAAATACAGAGTTGATACCGAATTGTACTTGCAAAAGTTGTACCCGGAATACATGCATTTGTAAGGCAGCAAAAAGTTCATGCTGATGCTCATTTTATTTTTGTCACCGCGGTAATACATGCCAAAATAAAATGTAAATAAAACTCAAATAAAACTCAATTTTTTCATTAGACCTTGGAAAAGTCTTGGGAAGAAATTGTGTCTGATAAAGTCCGATAATTTTTTTTTCAACGAAAAAGTTAATTTTCTGAAAATTGTATTTCTAAGCAAAATTTTCCGTTTATCCGCTACTGAAATGCTTTGCAATCATGACAAAATATGTGCTGAACTCGTTTTAATTGACATTATAAGAAATACGTCCACGACGTGAACGTCGCAAATAAAAAAATGCAGCTTCCATGCAAAGTGAAAGTATCGGGAAATGCAGTGCCGGGAAATCCCCACTATTAATGATTTTTTGAGGAATGTATCTTTTTTTATTCGTAGTCGAGAAAAATATGTATAATTTGGCACAAAGTGACCATGAAAATATCATTATGTGACTGAGTGAGAGCACTTAAAATTGAGAAAATCGCCTTTTTTCGAATTTCGAGCATGTTTTACTCGAAAACGATGCATATCAAAAAAATTTGTAGGGACCTTTTTCGTAGAGAATTTTATGGAATATTTACTTGTTATTGGAAAAAATGGATTTTTTGATTTTTCGATTTTCCGTTACTGAACTGCTTTGCGATCATGACCAAATATATGCTGAACTTTTATTGACACTATAAGAAATTCGTCCACGACGTGAGCTTCGCGAATACAAAAATGCCGGTTCCATAAAAATATCCACACGAATGATTTTTTCAAGAATGTCTCTTTTGTTATTCATAGTCGATACATATATGTATAATTTGGAACAAGGTGATCCTGAAAATATCATTATGTGACTGAATGAGAGAGCACAGAAAATTGAGAAAATCGCATTTTTTCGAATTTCGAGCACGTTTAACTCGAAAACGGTGCTTTTTGGAGAAAAACTTGTGGATACCTTTTTTGTAGAGAATCGTATGAGAAATATTATGACGTCATTTGTTTTTGGAAAAAATTAATTTTTAGATTTTTCTCGGAAAATCGTCCATAACAATTTTCCGGATGCTTTCAGTGCTTATCACCCTCGAAATTAGGATTCAGTGGGTCAAAATACATAAGAATAACTTGGGTGATCCCATCGCAATTCATCGATTACGAAAACCCTCCCTGCCACCGGACTATTTGAATTTGTTTGAATTCATAAAAGCAATGGAAACAAAGTCTTGTTCGCTATTTTTATTGGATTCTATGGATTTGATTGCCATTAACTCATTTCCAAGTAGAAGAAAAACGGATAATAAAGGGAATTTTACCTCTATTTTCTTCCACAATGGCAGAAGAACAACCAATTTAAAAAAAAAAGAAAAAAGTTAACCTATCAATTAAAGACATCACGTTTTCTTTGTTAGGTCAAAGATCAACTGGGGTCCTGCTAGCTTATGTCTAACAAACCAGGTGCTTGCATTTATAAATTTCATAACAGTCAAGATAGTTTGAAAAATTTAAAAATTTAGATGGTGATATAAAAGAATTTTTTGAAATTATTGGATGAAGTTCTATATTTCGAATGGGACGCTCTGTATGTTTTATGCGCTATTGAAGCATCAAAACATTTTGTGAATAACTGGTGATAGTAAATTCACTAGAATGTGAAAAACTTTCAAAGCTACTATAAAATAACAATTTACTACTCATTCCATAAAACTCTATGTATTCCTCCAATTAACATGTGTCTTTGATTTCTACCTTTTCTATGAATGCAACTTGATAGTAGGTAGTTACGCTCACCTCAATACTCAATACGAGCTCACATTTATATTTGTTCAATTGAAGGGAGATTTGAGAAAGCGTCTGGAGCTCTGTTTGTTCAGATCGTGAAATTAGAGTAAGATTGAAAGTAAAACAAACAGAAAGCGGTTGCATGAAGCGTGGTCGAAATAAAAGAAGAGGTGGGCAAACAAAACAGCCGGTCATTGGTTAAGTAATTGAGCTTTTCCTAAGCTCTTCCACCATCGAGGTAGAAAGTATGAATGACTCTATGGGGAAATTATGTGAGTAGGTATCCACGTTGAAACCTCATACGTTTTTGGCCAGTATTGAATGATATCCCTGCCAAAAATGTCACTTGAAATCTTATGAAAAAAATGATAATTCATAAGGATCTACGTGGAAAGTCTGTAACCTACAAGTGCCCTGGCCCATACACTTTTTGAAAGGTTTTATGAGGATTTATAAGTAGATGTGATTTTTTATGAGCATACCCGAATAAATGTCAGACGAGTTTGTATCAGACAGTGGTTGTTTTAAGATTCGATGAGGTATTCTACTCTCGACCACAACGATACACTGAAAAAAATGTGGTACGTTATATCAATAAATGCCGTTTTTTACCTCTCCGTTCATTGGCAAAATACATTTTTCATCGTGGCAATGAATAAATATTCACTGACTTTTGTAGGTATTTATTGATACAACGAATTCAAGTTTATTGAGATCAAAGAAGATCGTTTCTTACATTTATGAACAGTTTTCGTTGCTCCTGCGGAAAAGTTTATTGAGAGCACTGATGTAGGTATATATTGAAAAAAAATATGGTACATTTTATTGATGAATACCTCTTCGTTTATTGACACAATACATTTTTCGTCGAGTCAATGAATGACCATTCACTGAAATATGTATATTTATATTGTTACAATGAATTCAAGTTTATCGAGATCAATGATGATCCCGATCATTGAAATGAAGAAAGAAGTACATTGAAACAATGTATACTATTATATGAATAAAATGTGGTATATTATATCAATGATTCAAGTTCATTGCGATCAAAGATGATCTTTTTTTACATTTATGAACAGGTTTCGTTGCTGCTATGGAAAAGTTCATTGAGGTAATGAAAGTGGTACACTGAATCCATTTGAAATTGTTCATCATATCAATGAACGTAATTAATGGTCCCAGAGATGGTTTTATTGTTACAATGAATCCAAGTTTATCGAAATCAATGATAATCTATTTTCAGATCTACACACAGGTTTTATTATTTTATTATTGGGGCTATGGAAAGATCATAGAAGGTGTAACGAAGTTACTAAGTCCCAGTTTTGTTAGGCAGATAGAAGCAACATTTTCCTCCCATTCTATAACTCCGTAATTAATATGTTCATGAATATAATAATAAGCCTTATGTCGAACCAAGCCAGCTCGTGTTTAAATATACTCATAAATTTTGCCGGCATCTGTTCAGCCGAATCCTCGCATAGAAATCTCCGTTGCTGGCAAGTTAGCTTAAGCTGGTAGTACACAGCGCCTCCACTAGAGGGACCACTCAGCACGACTTCGTTGTTTGCACAGAGCCGGTTAACTTAAGCAGACAGAAGCGATCGTTGAAGCATATTCTCAGGCAGCACAGACTACAGACACATCCGAAGAGCTCCGAAAGGAGCCAGCCGAAATAAAAGATAACTTGGAGATACGCCTTCCAATCAGGATTGCGATGTTCTTATGAATGCATGTTAATTATTTTGCATATCTTTCGGAAACTCACTGTATGCTCAATATCAGTGGGAGGCCTTCATTGCATTTACGAATGATATGCAATGATTGAATAAATACCACTTATTCAAATGATAAACAAACTAATTAGTTCAATGTGTGAAAGCATCACGAGAATGAACTGAAACATAGATTTAATGTATATCAATTATTGAATCAAGGAATAACCGATACTTAATAATCACCGTTCATTAGATTGATGAAAAATATCCATCGTCGAACTAATCTGAATCATTATATCAAGCATACAGCATTCATTCGAAGAATGGACAATAATAACTAATTTGATGAATACAGTTTCATCAGTTGAACGAATACAATGTATTGCTTGGGTGAATACTCTTCATTCGTTTGATGAATGGAATTCATTACCATAACGAACCTATTTAATGCACTTGATCATGATATCAATGAAAGCATTCATTGATATTATTAAGATCCGCATTCATAGTATGGATAACCAGTGGTTCATTGACATAACGATTGCGTTCATTGGACCAATATTGATAAAAATATTCATTGAGTCACTGAACTTTTTCATTGTATTCAGGTACCAATTTTTTTCTGTGTATTATATGCTCATTCATAAGTTTGGCAACGTATGAGAAATGTGTGGAAATTCACAATTTATAATCTTATTGGGTATCGTATATGAAAAAAGTGGATTCAGGATTAGATGGTCTGTATCAGATATTCATCAGTATTCAATTTTATTGTGTATCTTGTGGAAACAGTTGGATCAGGATGTGATGATTTGGATCAGGAATTAATTGTCTAAATTTATGCGATTCCTATTTGTTTTCAAACAATTCAAAATAACTGAGAGTTCACAAGAAGGATATAAAGTATGAGAGTTTATTTCAGGCAGTGGTGGTGCAAAGAGACTATACCCAATTCGATGAGGTATTCCAATTTCAATCACAATAATGTTTTGAATGAGGATAAAATACACAATTCATAATCAAAATATTTCAAAAGATTTTTTTTCTTTGGTGTTTTGGCATCGAGTGCTATGGTAATTAGCAATCGAATAGATTATTATTATCATATTAAGCCAGAATATTTCGTAAATATTTCAGAAAGATCACTATCACACTAGGAAAACCTATATATTTCGAAATGACTTGGCGAATGTTACATTTTTTTATCATAATCGGATCACCAAGAATGAATTTATCTACTAATTATTTCCCTCGTATGTAAAATGTCTACCTCTAATCGAAAGATGGAGCTGCCTACACCACATTTCTTAACGCGGGATCAGAATAAGCAAATAGCCAGCCATAGTAGAATGAGAATTGAGAAATGTGGACATACGGACGAGGAAGAGATGGAATTGAAACTGTCTGCACAGATCTACTTTACCTCCATTTCGTTTTGTTAGAAATGAAATGAATGTATAATTTACATATTTTTCTATCAACACTGCTGATGAAAAAATATAAAATATGTAAATGAACAGTTGAAGTTGGAAAAGGCTCTATATCTGTTTGTGCATTTGTGTGTATAATTTTCGTACCCTGAAAATTGTCGTATAATTCCGTATAATTTCGTTATGTTGAATTTTAGATCTAGATGGCAGTGGTGTATAAGACATTAGACATTAGTGTTCGGAGGCGGAAGTACTTGTCACAGTCACAGAATATATACCTGTCATACGTTATTGTAGAATCAGTTATATTTTTAATTTTTATGCCTGTTTTGTGGAATCACTGAGCGTTTATTTCATGCTGTACTTTTGTGACATGTGACTGTCATACGTCATTCAGTAACTAAAATCTTAGAGTAATAAAAGACATAGAGATGTCCTGCCTATACCTATACACAAATACCTGTTTTGAAGTAACATGAACTATCCTTTTCTATACGATTTGTGGGCGGGGGGGGGGGCGGGGGTTGGTGAAATGTTATGGACAGTTTGTTTACATCTAGAGTATGAAGGTCCATAATACAAACTGAGAATGACAACTTCATCAGAATGAAATGAGCAGGTATACACGAAACTACCCGAATGAATACAGACTTAACATGTATAAGGCCCTCGCTTGTAAACAAACAAAGTTATGTTGACTTCAAGACAAGGATGGAGAAGGCCTCTCTATGGTCTTTTATTACTCTGAGTTTAAAATAACCGAAAATATGGCCAAATGCACCACATTGGAAGCAGAGGCCAAGAAACTGAGAGAGAAAATATCCGAATACATTCGGCTTGTTATGACGCTAAAACGCTGTCAAATACACTGAAATTTTCTCGACCAAATCGAGAACGGCTTAGGTGTATAAAACCGTATAATCTGGTTATAACTGGCGTATAATTTGACAATTTTCTATCGGCAACACTGATTTAAGCATATAATAATCCATTGGATTTATTTTCATATGGAACGTTCCAGGAACAATCTCGCAGAATATTATTTATTTTTTTTTATTAACCTTGTGACCGCTATAAAATTTCATATGTTCTCATTCATTTTCAAACTGGATGACCTCATAGAAACATGTAGGATTCATCTCAGGAATCGCTGATAGAAACGGTTATGTCTAAAAACACATTGAAATATCATAGATTTACGTTAGGAAATGCCATTAGAAATTAAAGGCATATATTTCTGTAATGTCTTTTAAATACTGATGAATATCGAATATGGCTCTATTCTGCGTTTTGATTTTATTTCGAAAATATGAATAGGACATTCATTAAATCTGTTGTGGAATCATCTGCTGCGGCTGACAGACAAACTTCAGCCGCTATTTTCCATCGTTCAAGATAACCTCTTGGGAGGTATTCATGTTGAAAAGGGGAACATTGTACTATCTAACAAAAAACAACTACTTCCCCGGTACAAGCCACGCTGAACATTGAACTCATAAATTCTCTTATAATTTTTTTTTATCAGTCTCTGTGAGACATTTTTTCCAGGGATGCCGAAATGATTGAACAAAAATTATATAATCGTTTTGAAGATTTATCTGCATCTCATAATACTGAGCTAGTGTTGTGGTATGAGGCCTGGCAGTTAATAAAAAAAAAATTAAAAAACGATTTTATATTTTTGTTAGAATTTCGTTACGTTTGTCAATTATCAGTTTTGTCATAGATTATCAGTAAAAACACAAGAGCTCTTTTTTATCGGATAAATTTCTTCCTTCAACGAAATAATTTTCCCTTTCAGTTATTTCACGAGAAAAACTGACATGAAAAAATTGCGAGACCGCATGTCGAGCAATTTTGTCTAATGTCAGTTTTTCGAAAAATTTTGAGTTGAAAGAAATTTATCCTAAAAAGGAAAAGTTCGAGTGTTTTTTGAGAAAGAAGCACTTATTAGCAACACCATTTTTATAATATTTTTTTTGTGGTTTGTTCAGATGAAACTTCCCCAAAACGATCCATATTGTGTCAACAATACTAAACCTTTGTAGCTCTCATGACAGAAATGAAGATTAAAAGAGACAAAAGTTGTGATAGGTCAGGGGTATTTAAATGTCAAGACAGAGTGTCATTCGATTTCCCCATCAGTATAAACGACAAGACAAACATTTCATTGCATCTCCCCACCATTATAGTGACCAATCACAACTGCAAGAAGGACGGAAAACTCAAGAACTTTTATCTCTTTTTATCGGTGCCTGCCGAGCCATTAGAAATCTCTATTGGTGGGACCGCCGGCGCCGGCCGCTTGCTACATAAAGTCTGGTTTTGAGGAACAGGCATTTTTATTGCAATAAAAATGGATGCACCTTTTTCATCGCTGTTGAAATGACACAGACGTCATATTCAAATGGGTTTCTTTCTACAGGAGTTGATTTTATTATTTGTTTTTTTTTATTATAGTTTTATTGACTTCCTATACCGTTTTTGATCCATAATAATGATCAGTATACATATAAATACAAGGAATAAACAAACTCCTGCATAACTTATTATGGGCAATATTATCCTAACATGTAGGTAATAAAGCCCGACAGCAAGTTTCTATTATTTGCCATATTTTCTTCACCAAGATTTCAAAGGATACGGAATTTATTGTAAACATAGCGGCAAATATAACGAGAAATCATCTCATCAACTTTCAGAATTTCTTATATGAAATATAAAGGTTAAAATTTACAAATCTTAAGTTTTCCTTATTGCTCAACACTTCTTTATTTAGTAAATCCGCCTAGAATATTACAATTAAAAGAAATCACAATAAAAGGAAAAAATTATATTTGACATGAGACAGTTTGGGAGTATATTAAAATATCTGAATGGAAATTGAATAGAGGTGAATAATAGTGGATAGTTTTCACGGGAAGTTATCACTTATGTCATGTCATTGCTAAGCAACCAACACTATAAAGTTGTTTGACATTTCAGTAATTCAATTTATTTCAAAAATGTCACTTCCTCGCTTTGGTGTTCAAAATGATGCGGCAATTGACAAAATCATTGAGGAAAATACACCAAAAAATACTGTCAATAGTAAAAAATACACTTGGAAAATATTTATGGAGTTTTGTGATGCCATAAAATATGAATTGGATGGAAATCGTACTCTCGAAGAACTTGCATTAATACTCAAGGATTGGGCGATTAATATGAGAAAAAAGGACAGCACAGAGTTTAAGGAGGCTACTGTTAAAACTGTATGGAATATAAGAAGCAAATTATTACAAGAAAAGTATTACAAGGAGTATAATATCATGGTAGACCCCTTTAAAAGTGTTGCATTCAAACAAGCGCGGAATGCACGCGACGCAGCACGAAGAAATTTACAAACAGATTCCACTAAACGCAAAACAGCTCAGTACCATTAACTTCAACGCAAATGAGTAAAATTATAAACTTTTGGGATGAAAATACCCCTATAGGACTCCTACGCAAATTTTATCACATAGCAGCGGTGGAATTGGCTTGGAGAGGTGAGGAAGGTGCTGCTTGCTTAGTTGATTATTTTCATATCGAAAAGGACAACAATGGATCTACAACTAATAGGATAGAATATAATCCAATTTTCAGTAAAACCGGCCAAGGGGGTTCAAAGAACTGCGCCTCTAGCAAATGGTTAGTTCAAAATAGTGATAACAATGCTTGTCCTGTCAGATTAGTCATTAAATTATTATCAAAACGAGGCACAAATATCAAGACAAATAGACTATTTTTAAGGCCAAATCGTCACTGGAAGACAGAAAGCGATAACTGGTACGACAATATGCCTCTGGGTAGGAATATAATCAACGGATGGACGAAATCTTCTGCTTGGATACGAAACAGAGGAAAATAACCAATCACTCTAATAGAGCAACTGCAGGCGAATACAGCAAGATCAACGGAATATCATTATACGAATTGTTCTTTTAATAACTGTGTGTTCAATAAATAATTTTGTTCGAATTGCAAAAAATTTTCTCACCGAATATCCCTCGAACATTGATAAATAACTCATAATTTTATCACAACTTCCTCAAGCACGTTATTTTAGGTAATAAATAAAATAACGTGCTTTCGAAAACTGTGATAAAATTATTTCGTTAGTTATCAGTGTCCTTGGGATATTATAGCTGATAATGATATGCAATTTATAAAAATGACTAATAAGTAAAAATTGGTTATGGCAGTTTTATTATGTTTTTGATAATCTCAAATTTTTGAAGACAATCAAGAATGGGGAATGGACCATTAGGAAATACGGTATCGGTGAATGAGGTCATCCTGAATCGTGAATAATGTTGTTACCTAACTCTAGAGAGGAGAGAGCTCAGTCTTGTACAGACATCTGAATAAAGCGGTATTTAGTTAAAGTAACATTTATTTATTGTTCGACATTGAGTATTGTACAACCCTTATTCCCAAGTTGTGGATTCTAGTGATGATTACAAAGGATAGTGAACACTACAAAATTGGATATCCTGACCTGAAGAAAATCAGAAGTTTGGGTTGATATGTCGAAAGATTGGTGAAATTTTTTTGAAATTTCTGAAATGGCTAAAAATAATCTGAAACGTAATGAAAAACAAATGATCATTGTTATTTTATAACGAAACGTTGGACAGTAACTGATATTTTCATAATATGAAACGTATAAAAAGTGTATGTGGAGAAGACATTCTTGAATTTTCGGTTATCAAATTGGAACAGTGAAACCAAAAAAAAAAAATATAAAAATTTCATACTACAGGCAACACCAAATCCTTCAAAGAATTCCAGAATATTCATTCATTAAATCATTGAGTAGGTGTTATAGATCATCAAAATCAGCTCATCAGGTAAAATAGAGAAATATGAAAAAATTCAGGGTAATTCATCAAAAAACAATAGTGAGAGACACCATATATATTTCAACAGAAATCGCATGAACTAATATTATACTGAGGGGAGTTTTTAAATAAAATTTCACCATTATATATTACAAACTTTAATACAATTTAAAATACAATAAACTCAAAAATAAATGATAGGTAAAAATCCTATTGGGACTTTTGAAAATTTTTCCAAACGAGAATCTCTCGTCAGAAATCTTGATTGACTTAGCCGAGATTCTATGATACTAATATCAAACCGGATAAAAAATTACAACCAATGCTCACTATCCCCTGTAAGACTGTAATAAATCAGTTAGCCTGATGATACTATACTTAATTCTTCTAAACAACCTCGATAGTCACTCATTAGAAAATATAGATAGTTGATGAAATGCAACGAAACAAGGTTATTTATGAATTAATTTGGAAGTTTCTCTTACCAAGAAATGAATCAATTCTGTCACAAATAACTAGTTATACTTTTAAATATTTCATTTCAATGATGATCAAGATAGCAGACTGGTCAGTGTCATTCCCATATCACAAATTCACAAATAATTTTGAAACTTTCAAACTAAGAATAACAACTGTACCCTCCATCAAGTTTCGTCTCAGCCTATTGACTTTTTTTTTTTTTTCCCTTGGATGCTGGTCCTTTCGCCAGCTGCACCTCAGCCTCTTGGGCTTTTTGTGCTTTCCGGGTTAGTTTTACATCACCCACTCCGTAACTCTAGTCCCCTGTACAAGTCTGTGCAGGTTCTTCACCGGTTGGGTGTTGTATTCTTCGGAGGTTAACCTAGGCTTTCCGAATATTGTTAAGACTTAGAGAGTTAGTTCGGTTACGTTGGGAAAGAAAAAAAAAGAAGAGTTGAATAGTGAAAAAAAAAACTAGTAACGGCGAAGAAAGAAAAAGGAGTTGTTGTTGTCAAGACAATAAGATAACGAGAATTTTTTGAATTTTTGACATGTATTGATTTTTCTACTTACAATAACTATTAATAAAAAACGCTTTTTGAGAAAGTATATCAAATATCCCCTCAAGGGGTGGTCCTTCGCAAATAAACCGTTTCACGAAACAACATGGTCACATCGAGCCGGATTATATAGTCAGATTGGAGCAGCCAGCAGCCGTCAGATACTGAAAGGAGTCAACCTACGAAATTGTGAGCTCGTTTTATGTCGCTTCCTTTCTTCCTATCATTACCAGTTACTATCCTGATTCAAACATGTCAGTAGTTTCTTTTTAGTTTAGCAAATAGTAGATTTATATCGATACAGACTCGTTAAGTAATTTCACGTATTACGTTACAATTTCTCGTTACATACTCGTATATCCAACTCGTCTCAAAAAGAAATACATTTACTCACCTTGTTCTTGTTACTATCGTATTATCAGAATCGTAAAACTCGTCTCGCAATCGAAAAAAAATATACATTTCCTAGTTTGTCATTTGGTTGAAACTTTGTTGATTTTGTTTATTCTACACTCGCTCACATTATAATTGATAAATAGGTAAAAGCCTTATCTCATCATTATCCAGAAATGCCACCAAAAGTATCTCCTAAGAAGAATGACTCCCACGAAGGTGAAATTTCGGAAAATATTCATGCACGTAAAGTCATATGTGACAGATTATCTCGATTTGTCAGTTTTTTAGATGGTGACATTAGCGACGTTTTTCAAGTCGAGATCAGATTGAAAAGCGTTGAGGAAGACTTTTCGGACTTTGATAAAATACAAACACGGTTAGAATATTTACTTCCCAATGAAGAGGTGAATCGATTAGGTACAGAATCAGAATTCTATTCTATTATTTCAAAAGCAAAAAGAATCATTGCAGATCAAAATAAAAAAATTGAAAACAAAGAAAATCAAGTTCAGAACAGTAAAAACCCATCACTTCCAACGAAATTAAATGCAGTTTCCAAACTTCCTGAGTTAGGGTTACCCAGTTTTTATGGTAAATACGAAACGTGGTACAGTTTTCGAGACATTTTTTATTCGGTGGTACATGATCGCAAAGATTTAAGTGAAATCGATAAATTTTTATATTTAAGGTTATGCTGCAAAGGAGATGCATTAAAATTGATCGATTCCTTAGATGTCACAGCAGACAATTATAGTATAGCTTTGGAATTGATACAGAAACGATATGAAAACAAACGCGCTATCATCAACCATCATATCAATAACATTTTATTCAACTTGCCTAGTGTAACAAAAGAATCACCAGATCAGCTCAGAGCTTTATTAGACTCAGTTCATCAACATAAATCTGCTTTAGAGAAACTTAAGTTACCAGTTAGTCACTGGGATATGTTATTGATAAATATAATTCTACAAAAATTAGATTATCATACTAAGAGAGAATGGGAAAATAAGCAATCGGATCAAAATTTACCTACACTAAACCAGTTAACAGAATTTTTAACTAAAAAATGCTTTTCACTTGAAGCTATCCATAATGAATCAAAAACAGGTAGTAGAGGATATTATCGCGAAAATCAGTCATCTAAACTTCAGAATAAAGAATTCTCTCAGAATTCCTATAACAAAAAAGTTGCATATTCGTTGACAGAAAACAATCATAGGAGTAATTGTTATATTTGTAATGAGCATCACTTTATTTACCATTGCCCGAGATTTAATAGTTTATCGCTATCCGAAAAATATAATGAAATTCGAAAACATAAGCTCTGTAGCAACTGTCTCAGATCTGGACATGCAAAACCTGAATGTATGTCAAGCGGGTGTAAAAAATGTAAGTTCAAACATAATACAGCTTTACACGTCGATAACTATCAAAATTCAAACAATTCTACAAGAAATTTCAACTACCGTAACACAGCTTCAACATCCTCAGAAAACCATAGAAACGACATTCGAAAAGAAAATCTTCTGGTTGAACCCCCAACAACTTCTGAGAGAGTGCAACCAGAACAGAGTTTCAGATCTACAATGTGTGTTTTCGGTCAGGATATTGAAGCAAATCATGAAAATTATAACGAACTCAGTTTGAACAGAGAAAATGACAATTCTTTGAACGAAAATAAAAACGTAACATATTCTTACTCGAGTTTTGAGACAAATCAAGTACTGCTATCGACAGCGACAATTTTAATTGAAGATTATAACGGAAGATGGTTTAAATGTAACGCTTTGCTCGATTCGGGAAGTCAATCGAATTTGATAAGTCAATCACTCTGTAAAAAATTGCAATTGAAATGTGAAAAAATAAATATACCCTTATCAGGAATCAATCAAATCGAAACAAGAATTACGAATAAGACTTATGCTAAAATAAAATCTAGATTCGGAATGTTCATGCGAAGTTTGTCATTTTTAGTTTTACCGATAATAACAGAAAAATTACCTTTGGTAGGATTCAGTAAATCAATCATAAATTATCCGAAAGGAATTGACTTAGCAGATGAACAGTTTAATGTACCGAAGCAGATAGATTTGTTGTTAGGTGCAGGGATTTTCTATGATCTACTCGGAAACGGAAAAATTAGGTTAGGTAATAATATGCCTGTAATGCAAGAAACTTGTTTAGGTTGGATATTTACCGGAGCTTTATTTTCAGATGAGATTAGAAATCAAAAGGCTATTTGTAATCTCTCGATAAAAGTAGATAACAATGAATTACATGAATTACTAACTAAATTTTGGCAAATCGAAGAATTTGAAAACAAAACTATACTTTCGAAGGAACAAAAATACTGCGAAGAATATTTCAAAGCCACTACAAAACGACACAATGACGGTAGATTCATAGTAAAGTATCCGTTTAAACAAAATTTTGAAAATCAATTAGGAAACTCAAAAGCTACAGCTTTGAAAAGATTTAAAAATTTAGAGATACGGTTAGGTAGAAACGAAGAATTAAAACAACAATATATTGAATTCATGCATGAATATGAAACTTTAGAACATATGAGCTTGAAAGGTACTTTAGAATCAGATAATTCGAGCGAAACAAATTCATATTTTTTACCTCACACTGCTGTGTTAAGAGATTCAATCACAACAAAATGCAGAGTGGTATTCGATGCAAGCGCTAAAACTAGCACAGGTATCTCATTTAATGATATAATTTCAGTAGGTCCAACTATACAGGAAGATCTTTTTTCAATTTTACTGCGTTTACGATTAAAAAAGTTTGTTTTGAGCGCAGATGTCAAAATGATGTATAGAATCATTCTAATCGATCAAGATGAGCGTAATTATCAAAAAGTATTATGGAGGTCAAACGTAAATGAGAGTATAAAAGTTTACGAACTAAATACTGTAACTTATGGTACCTCAAGCGCCCCATTTCAAGCAACGAGATGTTTGAAAGAATTAGCACTGTTGAATAAATTGAGATATCCTCGTACTTCGGAGATTATCGAAAATTCTTTCTATATGGATGATTTATTAACAAGCGTAGACTCAGAGCAAGAAGCGATAGATATTTATCACGAATTAACTGACATTTTCTCGGAGGCAAAATTTGAACTAAGAAAATGGTCATCAAATAGTAAGGTAATTTTAAACTATATTTTGAATACCAGTGATAGCAAAGATGAAAAATTAGTTTTATTTCACGATGAAAAAGAACTCAAAACATTAGGTATTACGTGGGATGCAAACAATGATGAATTGAAGTATACAATAAAGCTTTCAGTAAATGAAAATAAAATTACAAAACGTACAGTTTTATCAGTTTTATCACAAATTTTCGATCCACTCGGTTTAGTCGGCCCAGCAATAATAAAGGCAAAACTATTGATACAGCAATTATGGCACTTAAAATTAGATTGGGATCAAGAAATACCCTCAGATTTGAAAGAGATTTGGATAGATTTTGTTTCACAAATACATTATTTGAATGAAATAAAAATTAACAGACATGTACTAGTAGAGAATTCGAACGTAGTTGAATTATATGGGTTTGGGGATAGCTCAGAAAAAGCTTACGGAGTTTGTATTTATCTCTGCTCTATAAACAATAATAACGAAAAACATATTAGACTTTTAACAGCGAAATCAAAAGTAGCACCACTTAAAAAACAATCTCTACCTCGACTCGAATTACTAGCAGCGCTATTGCTCGCAGAATTAGTTTTTAAAGTAAAAAATACTTTGAGAATTCATATTTCAAAGACAATTTATTTCACGGATTCAAAAATAGTATTAGATTGGTTGAAAATTGAACCATGTAATCTTGAAACATTTGTAGCAAATCGTATCGCAAAAATCACGGAAATTTCAGACATACAAAATTGGAGACATGTTAAAAGTAAGGATAACGCAGCAGATATAATTTCACGAGGTTTATGTTCGAAAGATTTAGCAGAAAATAAAATATGGTTTAACGGTCCATCGTTTTTAAAAAATTACATAGATGTTAAAAAAGATGAATCCATTCCTGATATAGAAAATCTACCAGGAATTAAAAAGTCAAAAATTGTATTGAAGGTCACAAATAACTCGAATGATTTGAAACTTTTTGATAGATATTCAAAATTTGTCAAGTTACGTAGAGTAACGGCCTACATTTATAGATTTATAAATCGCCTTAAAATGAAAGGAAATATAACTTCAAAAAACTTGACATCGAATGAGCTAAATGATGCAGTTTCAAATTTGATAAAACTGGCTCAACAAGAAACATTCTATCAAGAAATTTCAGATCTTAAAAAATCCACCAATGTAAATAATAACAGCCAAATCTTGAATTTGCACCCTTTTCTAGATGCTACTAATATTCTAAGAGTAGGTGGACGCCTATCTAATTCGAAAATCGATTTTAATCAACAGCATCCAATAATTTTACCGTATAAACATAAATTAACCGAACTGATTATTTTAGAAGAACATGAAAAGTATCTACACGCCGGAACTCAGAATTTACTAGCAATTATTAGATTGAAATTTTGGCCTGTGAATGGAAAAAATATGGTGAAGCATGTAATACGATCGTGTGTAAAATGTTATCGAGTCAATCCAAAACCTAGTAAGTTTCTAATGGGAGAGTTACCTCGTTCCAGAGTAACACCCAGTAGGCCATTCACAAATTGTGGTGTGGACTACGCTGGTCCAATTCAAGTTAAAGAAGGTACACTACGCCAAAGAAAACTAGTTAAAACGTATATATGCATATTCATTTGTTTCTCGACACGTGCAGTTCATATAGAGTTAGCTAACGATTTAAGCACGAATGGTTTCCTTAATGTTTTGAAAAGATTCTGTTCTCGACGAGGAAAACCAAGTAACATTTATTCTGATAACGGATCAAACTTTGTAGGAGCCAACAACTATTTTATTGAGTTATATAATCTGATCAATGACAAAAGTCATAATAATACAGTGTTCTCATTTTTGGCAAATGATGAGATAAACTGGCATTTTATTCCAGCGCGATCAGCACATTTAGGAGGTTTATGGGAGGCCGCAGTAAAATCAACGAAGTTTCATCTGAAACGCATTCTAGGTGATGCTTCCTTGCATTTTGAAGAATTATATACATTGCTTGTTCAAATAGAGGCATGTTTGAATTCACGTCCTCTCGTTCCTATCTCCAACGATCCAAATGATTACTTACCCCTTACTCCCTCACATTTCCTTATTGGCGACTCACTTGCCAGTTCACCAGAAGAAGACGTGAAAGATATTAAACTGTCCCGTTTATCCAGATATCAAAGACTGCAGCAAATCTATCAACAGTTCTGGAATCGCTGGTCTAGAGAATATCTTTCGAATTTACAAACCCGCACCAAATGGAAAAAGGACGTTGGAAACCAAGTCAAAGTAGGCGCGTTAGTAGTGCTAGTGGAAGACAATATGCCACCATTACGATGGCCTATGGCTCGTGTTACTGAACTTCATAAAGGTGCAGATGACATTGTTCGAGTGGTTTCAGTGCGTTTAGCAAACGGAAACATTCTTAAAAGATCACTGTCAAAAATATGTGTGTTACCTATTGAAGATAATGAACTATAATTTGGAATTGCAATCGTTAATGTTTATGTTGTTTCCGTCAGCAACAATTTATTTTGAAAAGTCGAACTTTTCAACGCGGGCGGCATGTTAAGACTTAGAGAGTTAGTTCGGTTACGTTGGGAAAGAAAAAAAAAGAAGAGTTGAATAGTGAAAAAAAAAACTAGTAACGGCGAAGAAAGAAAAAGGAGTTGTTGTTGTCAAGACAATAAGATAACGAGAATTTTTTGAATTTTTGACATGTATTGATTTTTCTACTTACAATAACTATTAATAAAAAACGCTTTTTGAGAAAGTATATCAAATATCCCCTCAAGGGGTGGTCCTTCGCAAATAAACCGTTTCACGAAACAACAAATATTGCCTGTCTCTTGCGGTCTAGTGCCTCGCATTCTGACAGTACGTGTTTGGCTGTTTCTGTTCCTTTACCACATTGTCTGCAGGAAAGTTCTCCGTTGTACAGTCCCATATTGTGCAGGTGTTTTCTCATTGGACTGTGACCAGTGAGAAGGCCCGTTATTGTTCTAACTTGATTCCTGCTCAACTTGAGCAGTTCTTCAGTTTTGTGTTTTGACGGTTCTTTGATAAATGTTTTCCCGTGGTGCATGAGAGGGGCTTCGTTCCATCTCTCTCTTTGTTTTCGTTTGACCCAGTCCCGAATGCATCCTCGAATGTCGGATTTGTTAATCCCGAGTGCGGGTTCTGGGCCAATATATGGAGTTGATGAGCCCTTTCTGGCTAACTCATCAGCTTTTTCATTGCCCTCGATGCCACAGTGTCCTGGAACCCACATCAAAATTAATTTGTTGTGTTCTGAGAGAACACTGAGTTCTTCGCGGCATTCCCATACCAGTCTTGATGTCACTTTCGGGTTCATAAGAGCCTTCAGTGACGCCTGGCTGTCAGTGCATATTTTGATCCGTGCGTTGCGCATTTCCCTCAGATTGATCTCTCTCGCACATTGCAAGATAGCGTACATCTCTGCCTGGAATACAGAGGTGTTTGTTCCTAGTGAGACGCTGATTTGGGAGTTTCTCCCCTCACTGTATATTCCAGCACCAGTTCCTTCCCTGGTTTTGGATCCGTCCGTATACCAGATCCTCTCTCCAGTTTTGCCCCTGATGTTGTCATCTGTCCATTCCCTTCGATCTTGTATAATAACCTCGAAGTTAATGTTAAAGAAGTACCTAGGAACCATGTGGTCCGTTGGTTTCATTTCGAGAATGTTGCCTCCCACTATTTCCTTAATCTTGTTGTGATCCGATCTGTTGCTCGTATTTTGTTGCCTTAGAAGTCCCATTCTTGCCTCTCCCATGATTGTTATGTCAATCGGTGGGAGGTCCAACAGAACTTCCATGGCTGTTGTTGGTGTTGTTTTCATAGCTCCCGTTATGCTAAGGCATGCAAGTCTTTGTACCTTGCTCAACTCAGCTGCGGCTATTTTTTGTGTTATCTTTGTCCACCAAACCAAAGATGCGTACGTGATCATGGGTTTCACCACAATGTTGTATATCCAATACACCATTTTGGGATTTAGCCCCCATGTTTTACCGTGTGCCCGCCTGACTGTCATCAGCGTCATTTCGGCTTTCTTCTTCACTTTTGCCAGCTGTTGGTTCCAGGTGAGTTTCGAGTCTAGAATAACCCCGAGATACTTGACTTCCCCCGACAGCTGTACGATGTTACCTTGGAGGGTCAAAGGTCCTAAGCTCTCTAACTTCCTCCTACGGGTAAACGCTACCATGGTTGATTTGGAGGGGCTAATGGTTAGGCCCTCCTTATCTATCCATGTACTAACCAGATTTAGGGCCATTTGCATTCTTTCCCTAACCGTGGTGTTGAATTTGCCTTGGACCATGATGACTATGTCATCTGCGTACCCAAGTGTTTTGTGTCCACCCCTTTCTAGTGTGACTAGCAGGTCCTCCACCACCAGGTTCCACAGCAGTGGGGACAAGACAAATAACAAGTTATACTTTTAAATATTTCATTTCAATGATGATCAAGATAGCAGACTGGTCAGTGTCATTCCCATATCACAAATTCACAAATAATTTTGAAACTTTCAAACTAAGAATAACAACTGTACCCTCCATCAAGTTTCGTCTCAGCCTATTGACTTACTTTCTACACAAATATTTTCATAATCTTCAACACTCGCCCTTAAAACTATTTATACTTTCCTTGCTATAATCGTTATTGTTCAACAGCAATTCCTCTTCGCTAGACAATCACAGTTTTCTCGTCAAATACTTTTCACCCTCAACTAAAAACATTTTTTTATAATATTGAAACTCTCCATTCTCTGCGTTTCGATAATAATTCACGTGTTCTCATTATTATACCATTATTTGCAAGCCTCGAAAGCTTAATGGACAACGAGTCAACTGCGCAAATGTTTTTCATTCCATTCAATACACTGTTGAGTGGAGCACAAGGTTGCTTTTATTATCTCGTGATTAAAAAAATCTTTGCATAGCGAAAGAGAACTTAATTGGATTTCTGGTGAAGTCTGTAGATATAAAAACCATGATACGAGTTTGATAGTCTGCCGCGTCGGTCGATGGTATTATGTTCCTCCCAACAGAATTATTCAACTTTTTCTTTCCCACCTTTTTTCGGCTGAATAAAATAAAAACTAGTGGTATTTGAAAAATCAACTATCTGAATGAAAATGCATATTTTTAATTTCAGATTTTTTTTTCAGTTAGGGTCTTTTCACAATATATCAGATGTAGATCAATGTCAAACGTGGTTATACCCGTGGAAGTAGTTGTTTTCAGAAAAATCACATTCTTTAGTTTTAATTGAGAATATTCTCCTTTTTAACAAAAAGACGTTATCATAACTAACTAAACTACAATAAAGGACTCAGACTCAACCTAACCGTAGTCTCCTAACCGTAGTCTTTCTACGGTTAGGTTGAGTTCGTAGATAGGCAACTAGAGAGCCTAAGTGTTATTTTCACGTCTTCATGTTCGATATGTTGAGCTTTATGATGGTGATATAATCCTGTAAAAGTAAAAGTAAATATATATATATATAAATTATTATTACAATACAATAACATTTCGACAATGTTTTATTTCTACTTATAAAACTTTTACGTCTGCAATTTATATCTTTACATTGAACATATTACGTTTTTACATATTTACGTCTTGAATTTTTTACTTTCATGTTTTTTTTTCTATATTTTTGATTTTTATAACAACCTTTTACATTTCACTGTATGAAATACATTCCTATATATGTTACTTTATTTGCATTTTAATACTATAATGATTAGGTTTAGAATATGTAAGTTATCTGATATTTAAAATATTATATTTATGAAATTTCTGTTAATAAAACTATTAAAAAAATTGTAACTTCCATAAAACAGTAATATACTATTAACTTATTCATGCTATCAAGTTTTGATTACTGAATATCGAGTAAGTAAGACTATTTCAAATTTCTGTTTTGTTTGAGCGAATTTGATGTATCTTCAAGCATATACGAAAGAAATTTGTTTAAACGGTTTTTCTAGGTAGTACAATCCAAACTCATCAACTTAAAGAATCATTGAACTACTTTACAGCTTGGCAAATATAGCTCTGAATGTCTATCGATGCTCTGTATCAGAATGTCTCAGTATAGTCCGTAAAACAAGTATGAGTTACAACTGGTCAGTTCTAGCATCGCGAAGTCCACTGAGAAGTTGAGTGATTTTTTGATTACTGAATGTACAATTATATCCTCTTTATCGTTTGAATACTTTCTCATTCTAAATTCGAGTATCTCATACGTTTTTTGACATTCATTGGTAGATTTGTCAAGCTGTACGTATCTTACCAAATTTTAAGACTTTACACAACAAACTTAAAGCGATTATATTCGAATATAACTTGACAGCGTGGAAGTTAATATATGAGAACTGTAACTAAACTAAAAGTTGCAACGGAATGTTCAAAAGCAATGATGTGTGAGATCAAAATAGAAACTTTTTCTTTAAATTTTTCGAAATTCAGATAAATAAGCCTATTTTCAGCGATAGTTTTGAGATAAATCAACTTTTGACAGTCACGTAAGGCCTAATTTCATAATAAATTATTATCGCAAGTTTTTCCAACAGTGTGACCCATTTAAGACCCATTTCCAGGGCTCACTAATCCTTATTTTTCTAGGTCTAAAATCTAAAAATATTACTAGTTATTTTTTTAGAAAAAATCTGACACCCCACTGGGTTCGCGACACGTTCAACTGATTCATACATAAATTACAATGAAATGCGTCAATAAAAAAGTTATTACAGAATGAAATTTAAAAAATATGTTGTTTAATTTCATCGAAATCTGTTTATAAATAATAAAATCATGAGATAATAAAATTTGAAAAATATGTTAAGTAACGGAATTTCATCTCATAATTTTTCATTGTTTTATTTATCGAACAGATTTTTATGAAAGTATGGTCGGTGTATTTTGAAACTCCCTGAATCCAGTGGTGTAGTAAAAGTCCTGATAAAAGTTTCTAAATTGAAGTGGTGGGTTGATTAAACGGCATATTTCTCAAATTTCATTCGCCTATAACTTTTTTATTGATTGACGCATTTATCATTTACATATTTAAAAATATCGCGAATACAGTGGTGTAGTCAGATTTTTTCCAAAAAAAATCGCTAGTAATTTTTTATTCATGAAATTTGGTGTCCTGCTGGACTTTTTCAATAACTACCTAACGAAAAAAAAAGTCATTCCAATCGGTTGAAAAATTTTATAAGAGTGCGCCCAATTGAAATGGGTCACACTGATGTATATGATGCCAACTAAACATATTTATTTGTTTGTTTGTATATACTCTTGATGAATACGTCCACTCACAAGCAATACCCTACGCTTCTGTGTTACATTCCTTCATTCACTATCATAAACTAAATTCAGTGTCAGGTAGCTCAGTGGTTAAGACCGTCACGTTCAAAGCCATTGATGCTGCTGTTCTTGTAAGTTTAAATCCTACAGACTACAGATTTTTATCTGATGGCCCGAGAAAGTGCTGGAATCGCACGTTAAAAGCTAAGACCCCGTTAATCCTTGGTCAGCACGAGTTTCGACGGTTGATGGCTGCCGTTCGCAAAGGAAGGACAGCTGGTTATCGGAAAAAACAATTAAAACAATTGAACAATTAATTTTAAGTTGAAATTCATTAATTAATTAAATCAATATATGTGAATTTTTTTTACTTTTTCTGTCACCGTCATCCTACTCCTCATTTTACTTCCCCGTGAACACTTTAATGTTTTGAATTTTGGTCATTGTTTTGCTAAGAATTGCTGAAAAATGTCATTTATATTGTAAAACGATCATATTTGTATAATGTATTTTATCTATACCTAAAAATGATTCATCAACATTTGGTATAACCCAAAAATTCTCAAAAATCATCACGTTTTCTGCTTCCATATAAAAGTTATATGAGAATCACTTTATCAAATAAAGTTCATCTCATTTGACTTTCGGGGGCCAAATTACCCTTGTAATTCTCGTGTTTCACAGCGACAGTAATAAAATTACAGCGCGGAATTTCACAACTTTGTTTCCAAATTATAAAATTTTCATCAACGACTAGCACAGCGGTGTCACGTATTTTGAAGTCAGATAATAATATGTAGATTCTCATTGAATATGCACGATATACCGGGTGTCCACGGAGAGCAGCTCGCCCCTATTACTTTTTTTTGTTGGTTTGGCAGATAGTTGAATGAAATTTGGATGATTTGTATACGACTAGGAATGCATTTTTGACAAGTCGGAAGTTCAATGAAGCTGAGTCTTCATTGAACTTCCGGTTTCACCGGAAGTTATATAAACTTTCGATTTTCAAAGATACTCCAGGTATATTTTCACTTCTCTTGTCTTCATCATGTATCTCTTTTACCTTCTTTTGAACAAACTTTCGTGTTTTTAATGAATTTTCATTCCAGGTGCTATGTATATGATCAAATCAGTAACTCAAGTCCTAACATTTTTAGAGAATACTGTAGTGAAAATGCACTTCAACAGTGTCCTATGAGTAATCTATCTCAGAACTGCTAATTTTAATTTGACTATTCTGATTCAACGATCAATTCTTATGCTGACTTGTGCTATTAATAGGAAAAGTCGTAAATGTCCCGATTTACCCAGAATTTCCTTGGAATGCCCCGAATCTAGAACTGATGACATCGTCCCTTATGATTCAATATTTTTGCAGTTTAGGATTCCAGGAATCGCTTAGGGTAGCTATATTGCCCCCTTCTTAAAGACATTTTCCTTGTAATATCATCCTTGGAGTGTGTCGGTAACTGCACGACTCCTCATATCTCCACCAGAAAGTCCAATGGAAGTTACACTTCACAGTCTTCTCGGTCGTTGAAGATGGTAACAGTACACCAATATCTCAACGCTGCTGAATCTATATATCGTCTCCAACATGCTTCTTAGAACTCTTCAATCCAGCCCATCAAGTCCACAGGACAATTATGGGAATGCCATAAGCTTTTGGTCCAGTAAGTGATGAAAAGTTGAACCGACAAAAATTGAAATTTATGAAATTTTATGGCCTCCATGTACTCAATTACAGCCTTTTGAGTGAAATCGGGGCTACAATTTCCGTAAGGATATTGAGGTCAAGGTGCATGACTTACTGTCTTTTTGTACTCATTAAAAATGTAACTTTTCAAAAATGTCACTTACTGCCATTTGCCTTTTTTGGGCAGCGAGACTGCTTCTTGATTGCCAAGTAGAAGATATTTCTCTGACCCTTCTTCAACTGTAGAAACTCTTAAACTTCTGGGTTCTGTTCCCGTAGTTTCTGAAGAAGAACTTTCTGCACTAGTCATTCACTTCAGCTTAGCAGTTTACTTAGTAGAACCATTATTCGACTTTCTAGAGAGTTTTCGTCACTCCCAGATGTCCTCCGGCAACCCCATCATGGATTTCTTGAAGCACTTTCTCTCTTTAGAACTGTCTGACATCTTTCTCATTTTCCATCCTTGGACTCCAATATACGTTTCAGGACCACCTTGTCGAGTATAAGGGAATTCTATTGAGCACTGACGAATAATTTGCGACCTTCTGCCAAACCAAAATCTGGATATTTCTTCTGGTGTTTCTGGATCTTATTCTTATTCCAATTATCGTTCACTGTCGTCATCATGCAAATCGTTGATTCTGTCTCTTCTGCTCGTGGACAGTGTGAACAGTCGTCTGGGAATGGTCTTCGCGATAGGGCATCTGCTACTCTGCTACTCCCCGCTCGTTGTTCGATCTCGAGGTCGAATTTTTGGAGTCTCTCAATCCAGCATGCTACTTGGCCCTCGGGGTTTTTGAACTGTAGAAGCCATTCAAGGGCTACGTGGTCGGTCCTCAGGAGGAATTTTCTGTCTTACACGAATTTGTTGCAGTGCCCCACTCTTGACAACAGCTAACAGCTCCCGACTGGTAAAAGAATCGGAAAGTTTAGTATCGGGAAATCCATACGTCGAGAAAAAATATGAATTATTTAGGATAAAGTAATCCTGGAAACATCACTGTGACTGAATGAGAAAGCAATACAAATTGAGAAAATCTTATTTTTTCGACTTACACGTATTACGAAAACGCTGCATTTTGAAGAAATACTTATGAGGAACTTTTTTGCAGAGAATTTTATAGAAAATATCATTATATTATTTTTTTCTGGAAAAAACGGAATCTTCGATTTTTCTCGGAAAATCGTCTATAACAATAATTATTCGGATGCTTTCACGGCTTACGCCCCTCGAAATTCGGATTTAGATTCAGAAGAAAAACTTGGGTGATCCAGTCGCACTTCATCGACCACGAAAACCCTCTCTACCACCGGACTAAAAAAATAAGACACCACAGCGCATCTCGAGTTTTTTTTTTCTTCAGTGCTTCATATGCTTGTCCTACTTTGAGAGCTCCTTCGACGTTTATAATAATAATAATAATAATAATAATAATAATAAATCGGCTTTATTAACTTATTAAAAATACATTATTGAATATACGCGATTAATTTTGGCGGAGTCTAGCTCAGAGCTACTCAAACTCAACCAAATCAGATCGCGGAAAAGATATATTACATAACAGTTTGTTATAGCAATACCTAGATCTATAAAAGATATAATTTACAATAACAAATATAAAATTACATGATTAGTGCTGGGTTGATCCACCAGTGGCGTAGGTGATTACTAAGATTTCACTGTTCATTGAACAAAAATTGCTTGAATTTGTATTTAAATTTATTTATATTCAGAAGCTTGAATTCTTCGGGTAGAAGATTGTAAACATATATTGAATTATATATGAATGATCTTCGAAACATGGATGAGCGATGATGCGGCATAGTTAATTTGTTAATTTTTCTAATGTTCCTGGAATGTATATTACTGCGTGGAATTAGCTTGTTTTTTAGAGAAGACGAGTATGATGAATTTATAAGATTGAAAGTAAAATTTCCTAGGTGATGCTTTCTTCGATTAGACATATTTAACCATTTGGTTTCCACGAATTTCTGAGAAATGTGATCGTATTTTCTAATGCCATGAATCAAACGACAGCATCAGTTTTGCACTTTCTGTATTCGATTTACATCAGACATAAGTAAGCATGGGCCATATATAAAATCACAATAATTGAAGTGACTCAAAACAAGTGAATCACACAACGTTTTCTTCAATTTAATGCTCATGATATGGCGGTTACAATACAGAAATTTCAACGATGCATAAGCTTTTTTTATCAGATTTTTAATATGACCCGAGAATCTGAGGTCTGAGTCAAGTTGAATACCTAAATATTCTTGTCGAGTCCACAAGGCTCAATATATGTCTGTTAATGTTAACATGCAGATTATCAATGATAGTTTTCCGTTTACTTTGGGTGCCAAAACACATAAGTGTCGTTTTATCAGAGTTGAGTTTCAGATCATGTTGTTTCGCTAGATTTTTTATGTGATCAAGGTCTTGGTTAATAAGAACTTGCACATTGTAGAAATTATCAACATCAAAGTGTGTATATAGCTGTGTATCATCAGCATAAGCTTGAACTTTACAATATTTAACAGATGTTAGTATATCGGCGGTATAGATGATGAATATAAGCGGTCCAAGTATAGATCCTTAAGGGACCCCTGAGAATATATCCAAGGATGAGGAGTATCGGTTATTGATACACACTTGTTGCGACCGACCTAACAGATACGACCAAATAAGAAAATTTGAATTATTATCGAAACCATAGTAGCGCAATTTAGCACAGATCAATTCGTGGTAAATCGTGTCAAACGCTTTTGAGAAATCCAGTAACACAAGCAAGCTAATCATCCCTTTATCCAATGATTCAATAATATCAGTAGTTACCGTTGCTAATGCTGTGCCGGTGCTGTATCCTTTTCTAAAACCACACTGAGTATCTGGTATCAATTTATTTAATGTGAAGTACTCGAATATTTGATTGTATATTATTCTCTCAAATATTTTGGACATGGTTGGTAAAATACTAATGATTCTGAGATCAGAAAAGCATAGAGGGTCTGATTTTTTAGGAATAGGCTAACCGAGGGCTACCTTCCATTGAGACGGAAAGTAGGATATTTCTATGCTGCAGTTAATTATATGTGTAATATAGACATCGATAACTGGAGAGCAGTATTTAATCATACTAGAAGAGATCTGATCAACACCCATAGCCTGCGTTTTAATAGATTGCAAGATATTACGAACATTCTCCACTGTAGTGAGATGAAATGAAAATGTGTTATTCGGGTCGAATTTATTTCTACTAAAAAATTCGATCTTCTCATCACAGTTATTAGAAACATTCTGTACAAACTTGGCGAAGAAATGATTAATATCATTGGGATCAGATAAATTTTCTGGTATGGTATGTTTATCATTAGATCGAATATTGAGATTACTTAGTGTTTTCCATGTTTTACGAGAGTCGTTTTCAGCGCAAACAGACCTAAGGTAAGCTCTTTTCTCAGTTCTCACCATCGAAACTGCGTAATTTCGTAGGTATTTATATCTCAACCAATCCGCTTCTGCTTTTGAGTTCTTGAATTTCTGCAACGCCTTATCTCTTTCTCTCATTATTAATTTTAGGTTAGGTGTGAGCCAAGGAGCTGCCGGTTTGGTAACTCTTGCTTGTCTAATAGGAGCATGTTTATCGAAATTCGTTATGACTATATTGTTAAAAATTTTTAGTTTTTTGTCAATATCGTTTTCCATGATCATGTCATGCCAAGGTGAAGCTTGAAGGTCATATAAAAATTGGTCGATGTTGAAATTGTCAAAGCACCTATACCAAACCGTTTTGGGTTTCATCTTAGGTCGATTCAAATTATATTCTAAATGAACTAACATATGATCAGAAATGCCATTAGAGGGTAGAGTACCCGATTTTGTTATGAATTCGCTTTTAGTAACCAAAATTGGATCAATGAGTTTGTTAGATGTAGCAGTGATTCTAGTAGGTTCATTGAGAATTTGTTCTAATCCATAAGATCCAAGACAATTGGAAAAAGCTTCATTTTGTATACCAAGGAAATCATAATTGAGATCACCCATGCAAATGACATCATCATAAAGCGAACACACGTTTGAGAAAATACTATCAAAATCAGTTATCAAGCTATTGATATTATTGTGTGGAGGTCTATAAAATACACCAATAGCTATTTTATTAGTTTTAATTCTGACCTCTAGAAACAAATGCTCAAGAACAGGATTCACCAATATATCAAATGTGATCCTCTTAACGTAGTACGTTGTCCTCACATAAATACACACACCTCCTCCTCTTCCTCCTCTATCTAAGCGAAATAAACAGTTTCCTATATGGTTATTACATATAGAAAAGGAGTGACCTGGATAAAATGAACAAATCAATCAATTCCCGAAAACACATCAGGTCAATAATGTTACCGAGTTGAACCCGTTCAGTAGAAAGCTCACATCAAAGCTACTGATAGTGAGGTCCTTCTTCAGTTGCATAAGGATAAACCAGGATAAGCAAGGGGTCTTCTTTAAGAACATTGGAGACCTTGGCTTATCCAAAAACCTGACCTTTGCTTTCCTCAGGTCAAGTGAGCTGAAGTCGGAGACCGAGGGATTCATAATGTCCTGTCAGGATGGTGTCTTCACAACACCTTGGTCTACCGTAGCCGCGTGATGGTGTAGAGGTCCCCGACACTAGATGCAAAGCGTGTCGTGGGGCGCCTGAGACCCTTATGCATTTGCTGTCAGCATGTCCAGCATATGCGGTCTCAGACTATATCCACAGGCATAACGCGACACTACGAGTGTTTTACTACCATCTACGACACTCGTACGGTATAGACGAGACACCGGTGTTGCCTTATGCTATGGAGGATATTGAGTCCGTTGTGGGGAATGAAAAGTGCCCAATATATATGAACTACTCGTTCCCCACCCTTAGGCAAATACAAGCCAATAAGCCCGATGTAGTCTTCCTCGACGTAAGACGATGGAGTTTCTGGCTCCTGGCGAAACGAATGTCGACCGAATAGAGGAGGAGAAACGGACTAAATATCAAGACTCACTCTTTGAACTCCGTAGGCTGTACCCAAGAGGGCCGTCATCCTTGGTTTACTGCGTCTGCTCAAGGCACATGATTCTCGGACCCAGTAATCACTTACCCCACGGACGTGGGAAGTGGTTATCTGGGAAACGATCCAGCGCGCCCTCCGGATGTATCGGGGCTTCGGAGACAGGGCTGTACTACAGGGTTGTACTACCATCTACGACACTCGTACGATATAGACGAGACACCGGTGTTGTCTTATGCTCCGGGGGATATTGAGTCCGTTGTAGAGAATGAGAAGTGCCGAATATATTGGAACTACTCATACCCTACCCTCAGGCAAATACAAGCCAATAAGCCTGATGTAGTCCTCCTCGACCATCAGAGTAAGACGATTTTCGTCATGGAGTTTTCGGCTCCTAGTGAAACGAACATCGTCCGAAAAGAGGAGGAGAAACAGACCAAATATCGAGACTTACTCTTTGAACTCCGCAGGCTCTACCCAAACCATTCTGTGAAAATGGTGGTTCTGATTATAGTGGTCCTTGGTGGAATGATGGACACACTGCTCTCGCACTCAATAAAATGTATTATTATTATTATTATTATTATTATTATTATTATTAAATTAGATTCATTGATATATAGGGCTTTTTTCATACAGTTCAGTTCCATGTTTGGGAGTTCTAATAAGTTTTAAGGGACGATGTGGATAATCATGGTAGTTAGATTTAAGAGAGAAATCATGATAATTGCTTTTTGCATAAAGAATGCATTTGTTGATGTATAAAGAGTGTGATAATTCTATGTTCTTTGAAATGTCAGTCTCTACAAAAACTTCCAGAAATTTGGTACATTTCGAGAAAGGGACTTCAATATCGTTTACTGAGACTCTTCTATTTAAGATATTTCAATCCTGATGAAAAACTGCATACAGAATAGATGGTTTAAGTAGAATTGACCATCAAAGAATTCCTCCCACACCACGTGGTGAATTCTTTTGACAATATATTTAATTTCGCATTGGGGTCTTCCAGTGTTTCTCCGTCAGTTGCCAAGGTGGTATCATCAGCATATAAAATCAAGTGTTTTGTACTGATGTACTTAGGGAGATCATTTGCATACAGTAAGAAAATCAGCGGATCAAGAATTGATCCTTGAGCAACCCCAGTATCCACGTCATGTGGAAGGGATATGACCCATAAGGCACCAGAGTCTTTGATCTTAAGACACTGTGTAGTGTTTTATTGACTTCAAGAAATGTTAGCAAACAGAAGCATTATGGCTTCATGAGTTTCCAGATGTTCATGAAAATCGATCACCTATAACCTGGTCAAGGCCACCTCTTTCGAAATAATCCAAAAACATTTTGTTTCATTGAAATAAGAAAATAATAGAATGACAGTCATTTGTACTGAAAAAAAAACATAAAATATATATAATGGTACTTCCGGTAAAACCATTTTATTTCATGTGTCTGTCAATCCGAAACTTTGTCTTACATCCATATAGCAAAATTTTATTCAAATCGGTTCATGAGTAAATATAAAATGAAATGGTAAAAATTCAATACTTTAAAGTTTTTATGTTATTTGAATGACCACTGAACTCTAAATACCACATAAAATAAGCATTGTTCTGAGAAAACAATCCTATTGTCGAATGAATCTTCGTTTATGTTTCCATACCCATCAATTCATTATCTGTACTCCATCCGACAATTCAAAAACTTATTATCTTGCCGATGAAAAGCATTGAACACAAAAGCAATTCCAATTTACTCAACATATTACGTTTACTTTAGGGGTTCAAGCACAACGAAGGCATATAATTTCCTGCTATTCCCAGGATACCTCCCGCTGACCATCCGAAGTAATTGATAATTGTTTATTCTGCCGGACCATACAGGGTTTCCTTTGTGGTCCAAGTCTGAAGTCGCATCACCGCGTATCCTTCTTGTGAACCACCTCTGATTGTCTTATCCCACTTTTGATTCCAAATCCTCCAAGACCTTCGGACTGGATATTTGTATGTTGAGTGTATATCAATTGATAAATGTCTGAGATAATTTCTATTCAGTGAAAGATCTAATGCGATTTTTACCATAACAAGAATCAGTTAAACTAAAAGTGAGGCTGAGTAGAGAAAGGACCAGGAAGTTTCGATGTGACATGTAAATAAAATGAGAGTCTACCACTCCAATGACGTTGCCTTCATGCACAGTGAGTTTCAAAATTTGCACCATTCGAGAATTTGTTTATTATCGATTCGTCACAAAAATTTATTCTTCATTACAATTGATGCATTGCAGAATAATTGCACTTGATTTATCAAAGTTTATAATTTCTGAACAGTGTACCAAATTAGCAAGATGTTCTTTGATTTCTACAGATTTCAATATATTAAATGCACCACCAATATCATTTGAGCCGCCCCGGAGCACCGATCAATCATTTTGATGTTTTTACTTTGTTTTTGTTAGTTTGAATATGTTAATTTAAACTAATAATAAATTACGTATTATAAAAAAAATTACACTTTTTGTTGAATGTGTAGAATTTCCGAATTTTGTGTGAAATTGTGAATATATTCTACTAGGTATTTGACATAGTCTGAATCTTATTTCTTCAGTCTCTAACTTCTCAAATGCTTTACGAATCTCTGGTTGAAACTGCGGCAATTCTAGCCTATATATAAGGAATTGAAGTGGTGCAAATTGTTATTTGTCTTGAATGCTACATTTATGTCTTGATTCTGACGGAAACGAGATCATTCGTTGAATAACCAAGATATTTTGATTTTTGTTCGAAAATATGAATAGAATATACATAAAATCTGTTGTGGAATCATCTGCGGCTGAAAGACAAACTTTAGTCGCCATTTTCAATCGTTCAAGGTAACCTCTTGGGAGGTATTCATGTTGAAAAGGGGAACATTCTCCATGAAAATTAAAAAATGAAAAATGTGATTTATTTGTAATATCTAACATAAAACAACTACTTCCCCAGCAAAAGCCACGCTGGACATTAAACTACATCTGATAAATTTTGTGAAAAGAATCTTACTGAAAACAAAAAATCAGAAAGTGAAAATTCGCATTTTCATTCAGATTGTTGATTTTTTTGATTTTCTCAATTTTCTCTAGTTTTCATTCAAATGCATTAAATAAATTAGATAGGGAGAATATTGTTCTATGTCAAAAATGACTTTCAAAGTGTTACCGCAGAAGAAATATCTCTATCAATTCCATCCTTGATGTGTATGATTGCTTCTGAAGAGCCTGCTTTCCAATTCTATCAGTTTTCCTGATGAGCTTGGCAAAGCGAAATAGATTTTTGTCGACCAAAATGTATTGGGGACTAAATGCAAGAGAAACGAACCTTGCTTCAATGGATTGAACGATTTTTGTGAGTGATATTTTTTAATAACATTCTCCCTATTTAATTTATTTAATGAAACTAATGAAAACTAGAGAAAATTGAAAAAATCAACTATTCGAATGAAAATGCCAATTTTTACTTTCAGATTTTTACCTTTCAGTTAGAGTCTTTTCACAATATCATTCAGATGTAGTTCAATGTCCAGCGTGGTTTTTGCCGGGGAAGAAGTTGTTTTCTGTTAGATGTTACAAATAAATCACATTTTTCATTTTTCAATTTTCATGGAGAATGTTCCCCATTTCAATCGAGGTATGTTTAGACACACAAAATTACAGTCACTCTTTTCCTTGATTTTCGATTAAACTGAAAGTTTTGCAGTTTTGTTTTCGTTTTTGAATTTTGTTCATGATGATAATGGAGGTTTTATGTACATTATTGACGACAATTTATTGGATTCTGTTCAATTTTTTTTGAATATTTGACCTGATTTGCGGGATATATATATGTTAGTCTTTGTGTCATGGAGTGATATACTGCGAGTTTATGAGAGTGTGGGTGCATATATTGATTGTGAATGATTATATATGTATGTGTGGTTTTGTTATACAAATATTCCAGAACATCAGTCAAATTTCAACAAAAAATTCAACAGAATTAAACAGATTACCATCAATAGTGGATATAAAACCTCCATCATAGACGAAATTCTAAAACGAAAGCAAAACCACAAAACTTTAAATTTAATTTGTCCTATAATCAGAGAAAAGAATGTTATTAGTAATTTCTCAAATGAGTAGTATTTGAGGAGATGACATTCTGTACCTACGTTAGTTTATAACTCGCTTAGAAGATGACACAGTAACACAGCTGTTAGCATTAAATGTTAGTGTTAGTGTGTTAGTGTGTTAGTGTGTTATGGTGTAATTCCACTCGACCCATTCATTTAATAGTTATTTATGCAACAAGTGCAAAAAGTGTTGTCCAACTCGGCCTGATGGCCTCGTTGGACAATTTTACGTCGAGTGCAATAAACTCTTTTTGCACGAGTTTCATACAATATTTTTTCTACGTTCATGCAAAAACCAGAAAATGTCTCATTTAGGTGGCACTAAACTGTAAGGAAGACATTGTTTGTTTAAATCTATCTACTAATAGTAATTCAAAAACATTTTGTGTAATTCAGATGATATTCGAAAGAAAAAAATTTATTTTTAACAAATTGCTTTTTCTAGTAATTTCATAGTCCATTATAGAATGAATATGATTTAAAACGTAATACAATCTCACAGAAAATGGGCTAAATTTGGCGTCGATTTGAAAGTTTATGTCTGTCATGATGACAGAACGATATAGTAGAATGACAGATGAGTGCAATAAATTCTTTATTGCACTCAGTGCAATAAAGAGACCGTTTTTCCACCAAATATAGTTCAATAAAGTTTTGTTTTTTGCATGAACGTAGAAAAAATAAATCCACTCATATTAAAAGCCGAAACTGTTGAACAATAAAAAGTGATACATTAACTGAGGTTTCATAATCCCCAACTCAAAATGATATTTCCAGAGTGTTTCCCTTTCTTCCAAAACCATATTTTACTGGCCTAACCATAAAAATTTCAACCGCGAGCACATACAGATCTAATCTACCCTGAAAGGGACGTAATATTTATTTTTCATGGCCACTTTCCCGCTTTCTCATATTCATCGAGGCATCTCACGATTCCTCACAGACGGAGACGTATCTCGGATTCCAATCACGGAAGATTATCGCATCGAAAATAATGAAATAATGTCGTTCGAACGGCCAATCCGCCCTCCGAATCGAATTACGAGTGTGGAGTAAGCTATGTACAATTGGATCTTTCTCCTAAATTAATTATGGGGGCGCTCAGTAGGTAATGATTTCTCCGGGCGAGAGATTTCGTTTAACACAATATTAAAGTGTTGGCAAAAATCACATGACCTACCTTGTTGATATCGTCTTGTTTGTCTGATCTCTTTGATTATGACTATGTTCAGTTCCTTCTTGATTAAAATTGGATTAACAGGCCTTCGACTGAAAAATCTATTGAAGAAAGTAACATTTGGTTACCCCGATGTGACCACGATATGGAGAAACGTTTATCTCAACGAATGAATGAAGTCTGTTATGGATTACGTATAGCCCAAACAATTTGGCAGTTGTAATCATCCACGTGAAATCTCAGAAACCGTTCTAGATAACCTAATTGAAAGAGCAGTCGACTGGACAATCTCAACGAGCAATTTAAATTCGGAAAATAATAGAATAGCTATAGAGATTCAGAAAAGAAGAGAAGAGCCCTGAAAGAAATAGAAAATGATCTCCATTTACTCCAGATGGAAGAAGATCTACACTAAGCTGAGTTAAAAATGCAGTAGCAGCATTTATGTCCGAAACATGCAATTGAAACATAAGAACATATACAATCAGTAGCCCGATTGGTGGATAATATTCTTCTCCATCAGAATCAAGATGTTGAGGTTAAAATAGACAACAACAACGAACACACCAACGGTCTAGCTTCTGAAATTATTGGAAACATATTCTCCTCAATTCGATGTCAACCCTCAAGATTGGCCCTTGTTCCACAAATATTCCAAAAATCTCGCACACTTTGTGGTTCCACAAACGATGGAATAATGTTGAAGCTGCAGAGTTACCTCAAAGGAAAAGCTCCATGATTCATATTTTGAAAAATCGTTTTGGGAGGCCTGAATTCCTCATAGATACAATGATAAAAATAATTCGATTTATTTTTTACATCGAAGACAGAAGTTTCGAAAAGATGTATCCATTTTCAGCCTAAGAAAACAATATGGTGTCCATCATGAGAAGTTTTGAATCTAAACGTCATCCAGATAATCCTCAGTTAATATGCGAATTGGTAGGCAAAATTCCGGAAATGATGGGACTGTCTTGGGGAGTGGCAGTTAAAAGTAATGAGAATAAAGTTAATTTGGAAGATATTGCTTCCTGGTGAAAAAGCTAGTTCAGGTAGTCATGATATCTATTCAAAAAGAATGAAGGAGATTGCAACACCACCAACATAATTTTCAAATCATGCAATTATTGTGAAATGATCCACCACGAAATAACCTGCTCTCGGATGGAATTAGATGAAACTGATAGAAGATAGGAAACGATGACAAAACGATATCATATATTTCACTCGTCTTCAGAACAATCACCTGAAATTTAAGTGTAAAAAGAAGGAACCATGTGGTCAAAATGGTACAAACAATGGGAAAGTAACGGCGCCATAGAAAATCAAGATCTCATAAATGAAAATGTACAATGTTCTGTTACAAATTCCAAACCCGAAGTTTTATTTCTGGTGATTCATGTTGAATTGCATGTGCAAGACTTCGACAGTCGCACTTTTAGATGCAAGAATTTTTCAGAAATTTGGACTAATTATAATAATAATAATAAACACTCGTAGATTGTAACCAAAGGCATAGCATGTGCGGGTAGAGGACGGCTTTCGTTATTATTTGCCGTGGCGCTCCGGGGCGACATTCTAGTTTTTGGTGGAGTACTCACTTTTCAGATGCAGGAAAACCCGAAAAACCTACAGGACCACCTCGGGTTGTCGGCGTGCACTCCAAGCTAGCACTAGACGAGATTGGCATCTAAGCGCACAATACACTTGCTTTTCAACAAGGCATGCGGTCGCCTATCGATCCGATATAAAGTATTTAAAAAAATCTCGTCTACCTACGTCGGGCTCGAACCGACTACCGCTGTGCTGAAGTTTCGAACGGCATAAAAATAAATAAATAAATAGGGTGTTTATTTCATCTTCTCTCAAGTACAATCCATTCATAAGGACAAGCCACTAACATATATACTATTCCGCAATCCAGGGGGAAGAGGAAGGTATATACGGGTGCAATAGTAGCAGCTCCCTTACACCTTTTCAGGGGTGCAAGGGAGTGTCTTGCCGAGGCGAACATAGCGCCCCCGCGAAAGGGCGCGGACGCTGGGCCGGACTTTTCATTACGTAGTGGTTATGGCCAATAAAACACGCCTTCTGCAAATCTTATGCGTGTTGTTCGAATTTTTATTCCTTGTAGATACTCCTTTGTTGCAGTTTGTGAGGATGGCTATTTCGATGCTAAACCCCGGAAAAGGCTGATGCAAAAAAACCGGGTCAAAGTACTCTGCGTTTCAGTCTGACTTTCGACTCAGTTCCCTACGGAACCGGTTCTTCCCTTCTTTCGTTAAAGATATCAAGAGACTGATAAATGAGCCCGCCGTGTTTGCGAGGCTCATTATCAAACACTCTGAGCCTGGTTATTTCTCTGGTGAGAGGACTTTAATCGAGCATATATTTATAAAACTTATAAGATAAGTTTCTCATAAATGTCGGAATCGAGTCGACGCCTCCAAGCTCCCTAAGAGTTTCCACTCGAGGGTATCGTCTGCTACCAGTGATGATACGAAGTACCTTATTCTGCATCCTATCAAGCCTCGCAAGGGTAGTGTCTTTTAGGCTGCAGAACACTGGGCAAGCGTATGTCATAACAGGACGAATAATCTGCTTATAAATAAGCATCTTATTCTCCTGAGACAATTTCGAGTTTCTGGCTATCAGGGGGTAAGTGCGCTTTAACGCAGCTCCACCCCTCTGTATAGCCAGAGTGATATGTCTCCCGAAATTAAGACGTTTGTCCAGGTGTACTCCCAGGTACCTCGCGTGGTTCACGTCGAACGGCATATGCATCATACCGCTGAGCTACCGGCCACAAAGGAATCACTCTTGCCTTCAATGGACGAGTGAAACCGTCACCATCCAGGTAGATTCCAAGCGATACAATGTGAAAATTACTAAAGCAACTGACAGCATACAAATATTCAATGTGAAGAGAGTACGAATTTTCTCAAATATGACATGTCACTTCTAGACCAAAACATTTCTAATTGGATTCTAATGGATTCTCCATTGATTCGAAAAAAACTTGCTGATAAAATGATCCTAGCAGCTACGGATGATTCGACGAAACTTCTTTTTATCGAATAGTAGAAATGTTGTGGAACCTAGAGTTTGATAAATTTTCATTAAAATTGGAGAAATCCAAAATGAAACAAGAAATGCTTACAAAAAGAACAGTCGTGAGAGCTTTAATCTTCCGGTAGTCGCGCGTATCTGATACTCTGAACTCTTTAGGGCGTTGTTTGTGAATCTGCTGATTAGTGGGGTTCTTCTGCCGTCTACAAGCTGTGGAATGATAGTATCTG
Source organism: Chrysolina haemoptera (assembly GCA_958298965.1). NCBI lineage: Eukaryota > Metazoa > Arthropoda > Insecta > Coleoptera > Chrysomelidae > Chrysolina > Chrysolina haemoptera. Next base: position 16,090,238 of record OY282585.1, on the reverse strand, counting down.
TAAGAACTCGTTGCAGTGAACTGGTCAGCTGAAAAGTGCTACTGGTATCTGAGAGATATGCCGCGATCAATAATTGAATAATTAATCTGCGCATATATATTTATTTTATTAACGTAAGTGCGATTCTTTTCGTTTTATCTACAATCCCTCTGAATATTTTTATCGAGGATTTTGGAAAAACTAATTAAAAGTTAATTGTATCTGAGAGATACTCGCAACCACTATTGTAACTGTGGGGAACTATCCAACTTATTTGTATAGCCTTGCATAACAAATAAAAATATTGAACATTCAAGGGTTGTTAACTATCATCCTCAAGTTTAATGAATTAACAGTTTGAAAAATTGAAAAATTATTTCATCAGTTTTAGTTGAGTATGTGACAGACACACTTGCGATCATTTTTTTCTAGCCAAGACCCGCGACTACCAAAAGGTTAATGTCCGTTTTTTATCCTCTGTGTCTGATATCCAGCTTTACAATAAGAGGAAAAGTTCTGATGTGGGAATCGATTGGGAAGAAATTTTACCAGAGGAATTATTATCTATATCTGAACGAAATAACTGAGGTACAATGAAAAACAATGAAATATTTTTATATTGTGTGAAAGTGTTTAGAAAAAATATAAAATGTACGTATATCGAATAACTGGACTATTCAAAACTCTTACGAATAATACGGGTGAAATTCGACTGGAAAAACGCAACATCAATGTGGCACCATATCGAGAGTTTGCAGATAGAAATGTCGGCAGCAGAATGTTTGCTTTCAATTTTATGGTTAGCGAGCTTTTAACTGGAAACTTATATCGTAGTATCCCAGTCAGATGTACTCGAAGGGATCAAAAGCATGACATATCCAGCATATGAAAACTCGATTACCCTTATCGGTTCTTGGAAATATTCAGTTTCTTATATATTAACTGAAAAATGATGGAGACATTTCGGTAGTGGCAATTCGGCGATATGATTCCTTCCTCTACAGTGCGGTTACTGAGCTTACACGTAGTACAATCAGTGCTTGTCTTAACTGTTACTTTACTGCATTAAATAGTTGAAGGGGAACTTCAATTTTTTAAACAACGACGGCGACGGCTCGAAATAGCAAAACAATTGTCTCGAATAACTGAAAACAGAAACGAAAGCGTAAAAGGGCCATATGTATATTTTTTTTATTTTACGAAAACATTGGCTTATCAAAACATTTGAACTTTGCTTTCAGGTGATGTAGGCTGAAGTTGGGAACCAAAAGTCCACCCCTCCCCCCCGTTATTTCTTTATTCAACATATTACAAAAAATGTTGAATACATAAGTTGAAGGGTTTCATACGATCTCTTTAAAGGTTTGGGGTACCTCGATACAGATCAGCTCAAAAAATCGCAGCGACTTAGAAGCTTCTTTTTTCAAACAGGACACTCTGTATTTCATTACATGATCGGTTAGGGATGATCATGAGGAATTCAACAAAACCAAGTTTGATGCTGTTATCTCCAAAGACTACGAAGCGCCATGGCAAATAATAATAATAGCCGTCCTCTACCCGCACAGGCCATGCCTTTGGGTACGCTCTACGAGTGTTTATGAGGGAGTATTATTATTATTATTATTATTATTATTATAATTATTATATCGCCTATTATTTCGTCCACAACCCCAATGAGTGGGGGAGAGAAATATTTTCTGGCGGGTCAATAAGTTCTCTCTTACACTCATATTGAGCTTATGAATGGCAGGGGAAATATATCAAGATAACACTTTCTCTTTTCTTTGATATATATATATATATATATATATATATAATAGATGTGATGATGAATATTGGCCCTCATTATCAAATGATGTAACAAAATTATAAGCCATATACATACATAAAATCATGTTGAATACTATTAGTTCACCAGGGTCGACACAGATTATAACATCATAAAATTACGTCTTTGCAACGTATCAACTATATTTTCCCAGCTACGTCGTCATGAACCAAGTAGCACACCCATATTGGGAGAATATTGGTACAATATTGTGAAAATATTGGCACAATATTCAAATAATAATATTGGCGAGAAAATAAATGTGAACATTCAGCGATATTGGTCCAATATTTAAAAAATAATATTGGTCTAATATTCTCGAAGCAATATTGGCCTCAGAATTTTAGACGATATTAGTACAATATCGCTGAAGCACACTTACATTGAAATAATATTGGATAAAATATTGGCAAAATATTAAAACGTAAGTAATATTGGCGAGATAAAATTATAATAATTTCGGGATATTGGCACAATATTACTTGGACATTATTCAAATAATATTAGTGAAATATTGAGGAAGCAATATTGGCCCCAAAATATTTAGGAATATTGGCTCAATATCATTTGCATATATTGGTAAAATATTCAAAGTGAATATGTTGTGTTGGAAACATTGATGAAATATTTCCAGAAAATGTCGAACAATTTAAAAATTCTACAATTTCGTTTCTACTTCAATTTACCACTGAGTAGATTAACTTGTAAACGAATTGTGAGAAGCCTTATTCGATATATGTTACTATGATTCAGCTGTTGTTCCATATGTGAGGCGGTTTCATACCCAAGTTTAATCATGATTCATCTCAATATTGTTTATTGAATATTCGGCCAATATTAAAATTTCAATCCTAGTGATAAATGTATTTTGTAATATTGTTTCAATATTGTCTTTCAAATATTGGCGTAAGGTTTTCGTAACAATCTCAATCAATATAGGGTCAATATAATTTTTAGAATATGGATTAAATAATATTCCACCAATGTGCTATCAAATTGGATATGCAATATTGTTTTTTAACTCTAAAATCGATGGGAGTTTGATATTGAAATCGCAATATTGGAGCTAGATGCTGGAAACAATATGTAGGCAATATCGATATTGGTGAAAATTATTGAACCAATATTGACCCATTATTTCATTAAATAATATACATTCAGAACAGGTTGAGCCAATATTCCACCAATATTATTAATGAAATATTGTTTTTCCAATATGAACCCATATTGGTTAATATTATTTTTACATTTACAATATATCCATATTGGCCCAATATAAAAACAAGATTCAGCCAACATGAGGTGCTACCTGGGGGGTTACTCATTGGGTACTGAAGAACAAAAAAAAGGTAGTTGCCAGGCTAATCTTCTTCAGAAGTCAATAATAATACGTGTTGATGAATACTATTTTTCGACAGTCACAAAAACTTTACTCTTTCCACTAAAGAACATTCTACATGAAGTATGAAAAATCGTATCAAGTTTCCTTGTAGTAGTACAGTAACGACAGACAAATGTAAGCCACAAGTGAAGAATGAATCGTAGCACTTTGGAACTCGGCACATGACTTCTTGACATCATGTATTGTAAGAAAAAAAATTATTTACCAAAAAATCAGGAGTGGAACCCTAGAAAATTTTAATTTAAAAAAATAAAAAAAAATGTTTGCTGTTGTTTCGGAAATTATAAGATTTATCAAGGAACAATTGAATTCTGCGCAAGAAATATACATAGTAATTTCTCAAAAAATGCGTTCGTTTTCTCAGAAAATCTGATTGAATTCCGATATCAAATTTCAGGCTCGCGATAACCTGCCAATGCCATTTCCGGCAGGGCCAAAAATTAGATTTGTCTTAAGTTTGCTAAAAACTATAGTAGAAGGAAAAGAAAAACTGTGTATCGTTCCTGAAGACTCCTACTTCCTCATGCAAATATAACATGTGAGTATCTGAGTACCCAAAATGTGTTTTGTCCCACTTCACATAACCCTTATACGATATTTACGGAGGATCCGAAAGTCATGGATATTTTAGTTGATATCAAATACTTATACTGAAGTAGGAATCAGTACACTCTTTGGACCATATGCAACGATTTTAGACAAGTCTCACTTATACATTCCAAAGAAAAACCTGGGTTTTACTCCTGCCCCAGTTTTAAACTCACCCATAATATAATATAGTCCAAAGAGGGTATGGGTTACTGCTTTAGTATAATAATTCCATGTTTACTGAATTATTCATGATTTTCAGATCATCCACATACATCTGCGTGAAGTGCGACAAAACACATTTTAGGTACTCAGATACTCGCATATTATATTTGCATGAGAAGGTCCTCAAAAACGATATGAACTTTTCCTTTTCCTTCTCCGATCATTTTTAGCAGAGTTATGACCAACCAAATTTCGGCGCCGCCAGAACTTCCAGCGGCGGATAACCGTGAACCTGAAATTTAATGTCGGCGTTCAATCACGTTTTCTGAGAAAACGAGCGCATTTCATAAAAAAATACTGGTGATCATTTTTGTGGAGAATTGAATTGTCTTTCACCTTGTTGAGTTGTTTTACCGATAAATCATACACTTTCCAAGATTACAGCAAAAATATATTCATTTATTTTTAAACGAAAAACAAAAAATGTTCCACCTCTGGAATTTTGGTAAACAACCCTTTTTCTTGTTTATCATGGTTCCAACAACTAGCATACCAAGTTTGGTGGTGCTACAATCGATCCTCGTCTCAAAACCCAATCGTACTGGAGTATAATTGTAGTTCCGATTCCTCAACAACGAACGAGTTTGAAATAATATTCATTTTGTTTCATTTCGACTTTCTGTGGACATTACACCCGAACCCCGTTCATTTCGCAACCCTTCGAATAATCCGCCCCTCGATTAAAGTTTACATTTTCAATCGTGTAATGACGTCGTGTTTTAGTTAAATTTGTAGCCTCGCAACGAAAGCATATTAATCAAATAATCGATGGGTCTAATTTGATGCTGAGGCAACTACAAATTGACAAAACAATCACAGGCCCGACTTTTATCCGCATCAAGTCCGGTGTTCACTTCACCAAAAGGGTTCGCAAATACAAGTTACATGGATTAACGCTACGATTCACGGGTGTTTGTGGACACCCTGCCAACGACAAATTTGATTTTCTGATAATTGGAAATACTGGCTCGAGTCTTACGAGAAAGGGATAGAAAATTTGATAGCAACCATGCACCTTTACTATATACGAAGGCGTAGAACGGACATGCGATATGTTTTCCCTAATTCCGAGTTGTATAATTCGAAACTAGTGTTGAGTTCCAGTTAATACATCTTGATTTGAGTTCTAACTCGTGATTAGCACTCAATCCGAATTGAAACTCGAAATCGACGATAATTTCGAGTTGTAACTTGAATTTAACACTAACTTCAAGTTACATCTCGAAATTGAACTAATTCTGAGTGATATCTCAAAATTATGGGAATTTCGAGTTATAAATCGAAATTAAGAAAAAAAAATCTCATGTCCGTTTGTAGTTTCACGATGGAAAAAACATGAAACATGAAGTTCAAATAACCTAGATAACAGTTAATTACATAGGCAAATGGAAGAAATGAACTTGGATAAAACTTTACACCATGATATAGTTATTTACCTAACAAGTGCGGAAAGTAGTACTTTTCCGTAAGAGTCAGGTACAATATTTTTCCTACGAGTGTTTTTGTCCATCTTATTTATGAAAAAACAATATTTTTAATACACAAGTTTTTATAATAATGCTACAAAATGACTAATAAGACAGAATAGTTACATAGATCATTTAGTTAGTCCTAAATATCCTCATTTTCAACAATACAAAAATCGTGCGGAAGGGTAAAAATCGTACAGAAAAGTAAAAATAGTACGGAAAAGTACCTTTTTCGCACGATTTTAAATCGTACGGAAAAGTAAAACTTTCAAAACGAAAAATCGTGCGGAAACGTTACTTTTCCGCACGCTCGTAGGAAAAATCAATAAATATTCCACATGTGGAATTGGGCATAATTGGCAAAAGGTCATAACTTCATGAAATGAAAAAAGATCATGAATAATTCAGCCTTCGCAATGAACACCGGACATTTTCCATATAAAATGGCTTTCTACTAATTTTGCTGAAATATTGATTTATTGTAGATTCCGGCACTTATTACGAAGTCCAATGCATAGATCGATCCTATGACCATTTTGCCAACTACAGGGTGTCGTTGTTGATATGAATCGATTTGATCTTTATGCCCTAGTTCGCAACTAAACTTTCTTAGACATTAAGTCATCACATCCAAGTTATTGCCCATCCATTCTGAGCAACTAAAGCATCTCTCAGGATTTGTAATAGAACCAAACAGAAAATTGTGATCGTGGTTGTCTTTCATTTCCAAATGAATAAATGAAAATAAAATGACATCGAAAGGTCTATCATATCATAAAGGTAGAATTTTTCGAATTTGTCTATATTATGGATTTTGAGGAGAGTTAATTTGCTTAGACATTGTCTTGTATTTCTAGCCTCATTTTATTAATCTTTCACAGTTAAATCAAGGAAATTTTGATCAGATTTCTTCTTATTATATCCAACTAATGAAATAATATAATTAAGGTTCTCAATAAGTTTTGATAATGGATACATATATTCTCCGAATGTCAGCGGAAAAGTCAACTTTTCCGCACTCATTATAATTTTGAAAGGGTCACTTTTCCGCACTAGTGAGGTACAGTGAGGTTCGATTTTTATATTGAACCATTGGCTTCCTAGTTCTTTAAGTAATGTGTTCAAAATTCAAATGTTTTGGGATACCTCATTTGCTATGTTGAGACGTCTTGAAAACTAGCTAATACCAGCATGTAATCAAAAATCAGTATTCCGAACCTTTGGTGTGAATACAATTCAAGAAATAGAAGCTACCCAAAACACCAAAACTGCGTCACTTTCACTCTAAGCGCGTTTCGCTAACCAAGTTAGCACAATCTCAAGAGCTATAAGCTTACTTGTAAGATTGCATCAAATATCAGTGAATTTGTTTTAGATTTGGGGAATCTACTGACATTTAAATATTGCGTCGCAGAAGGTTACGTAGAAAACTCATCAAGTTTCCAAAGGACCTATCAGATAAAATACTTAACGTCAGTAACACTATCGCTAGCCCTTACACTAGTTAGCAAATTTCTCTCTGATCTCTTTTAGCCAAGTTACTCCCTTGGCTACGGTTTCAACAATTAGTGCTTGCAACAAAGCAGTGGAAAACCGAAGCACAACCTTCAAAACACCGACTTCACTGAAAAAAAAATTATTTGAGGCTGTGGAAAGTTAAAATAAAAAAAAAATTGAAAACGAATCCAACTTTCAATCAATAATCTCATTTAACTTTGCTTTGGAGAATAAGAAATACGATTATTGAAACACTATATTTCAAAGCACATCTAAAAATAAAAATGAAGGAATTACAGAAATAAAAATCTCAAAGCTCCTGAGCGGCTTATTGGGATATAGTAGCTCATATGTATTCAAAGCTGCAAGGAAACCTAGAAACACTTGCAGCACCACATCAACTGAAAATAGTAATGGCCAGAATCAACTTCAGAACCAGGGTGGATAATGCTTTTGCTGGTCCATTCGGAATGCTCTTATTATTCTTCAGAGTGTAATTCCTATACAGATTGTTTTTTCTCGAGTAAGTTGGTGTGAAGCAACTTATATACCTCCCAAGATTCTCAGATAATCGAGTGATGTATTCAGGCAACAACTTCTTTCGTTTATCTTCTCCTCCAATATATCTGTCAGGAAATTGTCGTTTTTTATTGGTCAATATCTTTAGCAGCACCGCTTATCGACGAGTTATAATTTAGCTCCTTTCCTCCGGCTACAGAATACGTACGGCATTCCCATTTTGAATGATGGAGTAGAAAAAAATCATAGAGCTCTCTCCAGGGATCGTTCGGCACTCTACAACTTTTAATTATCGAAACTCTGCAGTGTTCCAAAGGAGAAAGCGAGTTTGATCAAGTCATCATTGCCAAAACAAGATTTTTGTACACAACCCTTTGAGGTTTTGAGAGCTGTAACAAACATAGGTATAGGAACAGAAGCTGCTTTTAAATCAATGCAAGTTATCACGTATGTGCTGATAGGCTGCTCAGTGTTTGTCGGTTGGTTGTGGGTCAGTTCAACAAATGATTGACAATAGTTGCAGACAAATTACGTTCAACTACTGACAAGATTCAAGAGCTTACTTGACTGCCTCAGGAAGTGGGCGCCAGGTACCAAAAAGTAAAAATACGTGAATTTTAAATTTAAGTTAAAGATACATTACTACCGAAGAGATAAAGATGATATGTCTAGCTTTGGTGAGAAGGTAGAACAAATATGCAAAGAACAATTAACACTTTAATGAACAATTTCACAATAAATGGCTGAAAGCCACAAAAATGTGAATATTTTACAACTGCTGAAGGCAATAAATAGCTGAAGGCCACAAAAATGTAAATATATAAACAACAAAGGTTAAAGGAAAATAATTGTAATAGCTGATGGCTACTAATTCAAATTTGAAGGAAATAACAGCTGATGGTTTAAAATTCAGAACATTTACAGCAGAACAATCTGATTATCTGATTCAAACGAAGCTGGTCCTGGATATTTGATATCTGGGAGGTTGGTTTATGCGAAGCTGGTCTGATGGAGCGCTGCAGTTGGATCGTGTATGGCTGGCCTAGAGACTGATGGACAGATTGTCTCTGCGGAACGTTACAGTCGTAATTGCTAGTCAGTTACTGGTGACCACTTTGTAATGGCTGACCTCTACGATGAATGGCTATTGACTGTGCCTTGGAACTGATCCTCTTTGATCCGTTATTGGACAGCGATGAGACCTCCTAGTGATACCAATCCACTACCCAGAAAATGACGTTCTCGATAATATGGGAAGCAATCAGAATTGATTTATATATACAATTTTTAGGGAATGAAGAATGTCCTTAGAATCTCAGGGCATATTCCGAATTTTAATTTACGAGCTTAACCTTTTTTAAAAAAACAAATTGAGTGAAGGTTTTACTTTTCTTCAAAACTAGAATATAAGTAATGCTAGATATTTAGAAATATAGGAAATTATAGTAATTTACAAAACCCAGTTGGGAGTAAATTTAATATTTAGTGATTGAAGTATAATAGAAAATTTGTTTTCCAAATAGCCAACATTGTACTGGTGAACTTATGTTGACCAAAAAAAAGGAATACTAAAGAAGTGAAGTGAAATGCTTATATCAGCAATAAGTTATAAATAAGCTATATTTGGAAATACCGAAATGAACCACTGAAATTCTATCCAATCATAATATTATTGAAATTATATGAATTTAGAGAGAGAATGTTTAAATCAAATCTCTGATAGATTGTTAATTATTATCATAGGATACTAGAGAGAGGAAAAAAATTACCAAGATGAGAACGATAAATTGGCTACAATGGCCTGATACTTCCGAATTCAAGTAAGATATCAGGATGACAACTCCTAAATCCTAATATGAACCGCGGTGGAGGTGTCTTGTGTTGTGTTAAAGCCAAATTTAAACCAGTACTAATCTCTAATAGTATGCATACCGATTTTCAATGGTTGGCTAATAAAATGTCTATAAAAGATCTTGACGTTACGATCTGTTGTGTGTATATAACTTCGGGAGCAAATTTAACAGTATATGAACAGTTTTTTGAATCCTTAGAAAATTGTCATGAGCTCAATGCCACCGAAAAATTGTTGTTAGTCGGTGACTTCAACGTCTCTGAAATAACGAATTCAAAGTATAACTTGAGAATCGGATCATCGAAGGCGAGATTAATCCATTCCATCATGTGTGAAATGATATATCTAATGGCTCAAATACTTTGGACCTAATATTAACAAATATCACGGAAGCGACGGTGAGAGAATGTAAAACGCCCTTAGTGCGGTTGGATAACTACCATCCTGCACTTGAAATAATGTTTACTGTCAAATTTGGACAGGTAACCGAATCCCCCGAAAGTAGGCAAGTTATTGCATTTGACTTCAGGAAGGGAAACTTTGTAGAGCTCTATGGACTGCTTTCGCAGTTCTCTTGGTCAGATATGTTATGTTTGGAAAATGTAGACGATTGTGTAGACAGTTTCTATGATTTATTGAAGAAGGTTTTTGAAAAATGCTTGGAAAGAAAAACCACTTTCATCAAAAATAGATTTCCCGCTTGGTTCTCCAAAGAACTTATCCACAAAATCAAACTAAAAGAACACTTTTTCAAAATGATGAATAAAAGAACAAAAAAAGCGAATTATTATAAAGATAAATATCAGGAACTTAGGATAGATGTGAAACGTCTGCATAATCTGTGTTATGAAACCTGTATAAAAGAAATAGAGGGTGACTTACAGCGTGATCCCAAAAATTTATATATCAAAGAACGTCGAAAAAACTGTGCGGTTGCTAACAAATTCAGTTATGATAATGATGAATTGATCAATGAGAGAGATATTGCAGACGGATTCGCTGCCTTTTTTAAATCAACTTTCACAAATAGCGATGCGCCGGTAAATCCAACAACTTTTTCTGAATATGGCTTAGATTCTCTTGAAATTGACGATATTAGTGAAGAAGAGGTTGAAAATGCCATCAAGACACTGAAACCCAAAGTGGCCATTGGAATTGATGGCATTCCAGCCTACTTTTTCAAGGCCTACTGTGATTTATTGAAGCAACCGTTGACTTTGATCTTCAATCTCTCCCTAAGAGAAAAACGTTTTCCAAGCCTCCTCAAAATTGGCAGAGTCGCCCCCATACACAAAAGCGGCAATAAAAATAATATAAGAAACTACAGGCCCATAACAGTCTTGTCAGCTCCGTCGAAGATATTTGAACGGGTAATATACAATCGTGTATACAATCATGTGGACTCAGTTATAATCGACCAACAGCATGGTTTTATTCGTAATAAATCTACCACTACCAATTTGTGCGTATTTAGTAACTTCGTGACGAATGGTATGAAAAACGGCGGCCAAGTCGACGTAATATACACTGACTTGGCCAAGGCATTCGATAGGGCTAACCACGGGGTTTTGATCTTGAAATTGAAATCATTTGGTTTCACAAACAACACTCTTGATTTCTTTCACTGCTATCTGTCAAACAGAATACAATTTGTACAGTTCAACAATGTACCTTCTTTCGAATTCACCGCTACTTCGGGCGTTCTCAATTTCTCCTATATGCCGATGATCTCAAGCTATACAGAAGAATCAAAAGCGAGGAAGACTCTGGTAAGCTTCAAGATGACCTCGATAATCTTTCGAATTACTTTTCAGTGTCTGACTTATCTCTTAACGAAACCAAATGCAAAATAATGAGTTTTACTCGAAAGAGGTCACCCACTATCGGTGATTATTTTATTAATGGCACCAGTCTGCGAAGAATCGATGAGATGAAAGATCTCGGTATCTTTTTCTCTGGAGTGTTCAGTTTCTCTAGGCATATTGAATACTTAGTGGCTGAATGTTCTAGGAAATTGAGCTTTGTTTTGAGATCGAGCCGTGAATTCAATCACTATACATGTATATTACTTTTCAATTCCATTTGTTCGATCTAAACTAGAATATGGATGTGTCATTTGGAATCCAAAGACTTATATACCTATACTCCGATATAATAGAAAAAATCCAAAAACGACTACTAAGAACCCTCTCCTTCAGGAAACACAAGGTTTGGCCCCTATTTAGATCCTACTCCAGCCAACTACTAGACTTTAATGTCCAACCATTGAAAGATCGACGTGAATACTCAGAAGTGATTTTTGTTTTTAATATTCTTAGAACATTGAAAGCACCTGAAATTCTCCAAACCATTGATTTTATTGTACCTGACATAAGACTTAGAAGAAGGGACAATCTGTTTCGCGTCTCGAACAGTTTGTCTCCTCTTCAACAATGTCTCCAGACCGTTAACGAAATGGTGAAAGACTGTGATCTAGATATATTTAATATCACAGAGGGACAACTCCTTCGGATGCTCAAATGTACCTGAATCTTCTCTTGTCATTGCATATTTAATTGTTCTAACTGTAGTATTGTATTTTTATTGTATCTTTTACTTCATAATTGTATGTTTTTTAAATGTATTTAAATGTATTCAATGAATTTTAGGTATAAGAAACTCCTAACAACTGTGTAACATGTAAGTGGAAATCATTCTGTTTGTTGCTCAGTATAAATAAATTTCTATTCTAAATCAATTTAATGTCAAGGTACTCTTGAATTCAGAAATGCTACCTTTGCACGAGCAAATAAATAGTTTTGCAAATAATGGCCTCATATAAGATCAAATTGAGGTGAAAGTTAACGTTACGTTGAAATTTAGTGCCTGACTGTGTCAGAACAAATATAAATTTAGCAGATTTAAGCCGGTATGAAATGACGTCATTCAATAAAATCCATAACAATCAATACAATATAGATAAATAATTTTCGAATAGAAATTATAATACTCAATCACCTCCACTATTCAATTCAATCAAGATATCAATAGAAAATTGGTCTCATACCAGATTGATAATAACTAACTTATTCAACTTCAAATATCTTACAACATATCTCCTTGACCACCGTCTGAAGAAGAGAGCGAGTATATTGCCTTGTTTACGGAAGTTCAATTCGTCAAATGCGTAGATCGATATCGATTTTCTAGTCCAACTCAGAAGTCAATTATTGGAGTGATGTTTCAGCAGTGACTAGGAGTACGCCGTTTTGGCATATTTATTGAATGTTAACTTGATTATGCAGGTAGGGAAAGTATGATAGTGTATAAGGTAATTGATAAGTCATATAATACTTAATGAAATGATTTGATTTTCAAAATTTCATTTGAATGGAACGAATTTTTCGTTACAAAGACAGGACATGTCAAATTTGTACTCTTCGATCATGATAAGCTTACCGAAAGAAAAGTAATTATTGGTACGAAAATACACGGTTATGTTAACTGTAATCGAAATCGAAATAAAGGACTTCACTGGTAAGTATAGTAACTGTTTACATAAATACGCTAAGCACTGAGATATCAGTGTTTCTGAAAAAATAAATCCTTACGGATTCTGTTTACGACAGTTGCATTTGTTTTGTTCATGTTTGTCGTTCTTTCAGGAAAAATATAGTTCAAACTCCGACGGTACTCAATCGATAGCTTTAAATTTATTCTGAGAAATAATTCAATGTCACCCCACCCTAAATTTGGTGTCTTACGATCATTCCATTCAGTACAGAGAGAAATGAAAAATGTTCGACACAAATTGAATTAGTATATTTTTATTCCATGTGAATAATATTATCAGTATCAACGTATTGATTAATGATCGGAGCCAGAAGTCGAAATAACACACAAAAGGTTACTTAAGGAAATAAATCTCTGACATCACTTGGAAAGTTCGAATTCATATTTATCTTGCAAATGTTATTCTCGTGAGAAACTTGAAATGAACAACATTTTTATTCGAATGTCTGGGAGTACAACCCAGACGAATATTATGCAGCAAACAGCGCGGCTTTTTAGTAGTCCCCCGCCCCTGTTAACTTTTGAAAGGTTCGACGTAAAAACCTGAAAAAAAACCTTTTCGAGGGTTTCACCAAAACTACTTTTCGAAATAAAAAATATGGTGATTGCTTGATGGGGGGCGCGGGGGACCATATTAAGTCAAAAATTTTAAATAGCATGGGGGGTCATGTGTTACATCGTTGAAAAGAGAATTCAATTCTCTTAACAACCATCTAAATATTTTTGATTTTCTTCAATTACTTTTTCCAAATTTTGATTTCTATGCCTTTCTAAATTTTAAAGTTGATGTGTCCCCAGCGCCATCTATCGAGTAATTGCGATGTTTCTTCTCCCAAAAAGTAGTATCCGGTAATACCCTTCAAAAAATTTTTGGTTTCATTGTTCCACATCGAACCGTTCAAATGTATCGAGGTATGAGTAGTATTCAGATCCGCATTTATATTTGATATTTCGAATATGAATTGCAAAAAAATATTAAAGAAATAAAAAAAAGCTGGTTGTAAAGAGAATGGAATACCCTTTTCAACGAAGTGATACTTGACCCCCCATGCCATTTAAAATTTTTGAGTTGATGTGTCCCTCCGCCCCACTGACCAACAATCACCATATTTTTTATTTCAAAAAGTATTATAATTCTCAAGTGACTTAGGAAACATAACACACGAGTGGCATACAATGTTTTATCCAAAAAAGTGAAAGAAATCGTTTCTTTTGAGATAATAAATCATAAGTTTTGCATATGAACGTGAGCTATAATGCATAACTCACTAGTGAGTTAGGGATTATAACACACTAGTGTGTTATTTGATAGTTGGTTATTCGATATTTTACGTGAGTTATAATCCATAACTCACTAGTGAGTTATTTGATAGTTTAGTTGCCTAAAATGACATTAATGATGACACTCATTACTGTCATGTGTTGGATAAAGCTTATTCAATCAATGTCATAGAAACAAGTGTCCGCGGAATGTGGCTTGCCCTTATAACTTTTTTTGTAAGGTAATGAAATGAATTTTGAAGTAAGACTCCAAATGCATTTTTTAACAAGTGACTCAGCTTTCTCAAACTTCTGGTTTCACCTCTTTCTTTCTTAAAATAAAGCATATTTGAGATTGAAATAAAATTTAAATGCACATAGAGCGAGGGGGAAACCGCTGAGGAATTTTGGTGTGCATGTATAGGGTATTAGTGGCATTAGACGGGAATTAGAGACATTACTTGAAAATTATCAGATAGTACAGGTATTACTGGTGTATTACTCGGGCATTAGAGGAATTAGTAAGGAATTATTGGGCGTTACACGGGAAAGAGAGGTATTACTCGAGCATTACATGGGTATTACAGAAATTATTCGGAAGTTAGAGAACAATAACTTCACAATTATAATTTATTTTTAGAATTCTCCACACCTGCCATTCTATATAAAATGGCATTATACACCCGTCCTTCAAGAGGTTAGATAACACCCTGTATAAAAATCCCGTATCACGATGTTCATCCAATTGTCATTGAATAAAAAATTAACACATCAGAAGAAAACGTAAGTTCATGAATGATTGACGATGTTTCGACATTTTAATTCTGTTCGATGTCCGGACAGAATGACGTGTGTCAGGTCAGACACTTTTTAATATTTTTTGAATGTGCCACAAAGTAACCCGAAATAACTTTAATCCAAAACTGGTTCTCATGTTCCTAACGATAAACGAGCCTTTGTACTTCCCCACCTATTAGGACACCCTGTATATGATTAACTAACGAAATCGAAACGCAATGAACCTTCCTCCAATGAAATATCTGCTAATAACCCTTCGAACTACGCAGTTACAGTGTCCTTGACCAATCTTTCCCCTTGTGTAGTTTCCCCTAGCGTGCGCTTGCAACCCTTGTTTGACCCGAATAAATGCATTGCGTGTTATATCCTTGCTCTCAAATTCGTAATACGGTTTCAATTTCCTTTTGATGTTCTTAAATTTGATATCCTGTCAACGTACTATTCGTGTTTATGAATTGGATTATTGATTTACTTTATGATGAAAATTGGTGCGAAGCAACTTGTTGTACACATATTACCTATTCACATATTCACCAACCAGAGTGTTCCGTATTCAGGTAGCCAGTTCATAGTGAAATTTACTATGCACCTCAAGTTTTTATGGAGTTGAAGGGTATCAAAGTTGGATGAATATTTTCGGAACAATTTGTCACATTCACATGAAAAAAATGATGCGGTAGGTACAATCAGGGAATATTTTGAGAACCAATGGTGAGGAGCAAATGTAATGGAACAAATGGATAGAGGACATTGTAGGATTATATATATATATATATGTAGATGCCTGTTAAGTTGTGACTTCCGATATGTTAAAAGGGCGACCTGACTTCCAGGTCTATTCAAAGATATATTTTGATGAATTTTGCATATATATGTTGAGGGGAACTCCAGGAATACGAATCTCAAGAGAGGGGAAACATTTTTTAATTTTTTAAAATACATATTTTTCACATATACAAGATACGAACTCGCTTCCGTTCATGTACTGGTATTATTCCCATGATGAATATACTATTGTAACTTTATCACTTCCATTTATTTTCCATCCCTTACGTGTATTCTATTCAATGTTGTCCGCAATTTCAGATCCAACAGGTATATTGAAGGTCTGGAAAATTATATGATTGCTGTAATTCTCAAAATACATGTGTTTTGTCTTTAACCCAATTTTATTGAAAAATATAATAATACTTTTTTTATATTTGCCGTATTCGAAAAAATTTCTTTCATTTGTAAAAGTAGTTTGCTCGTACTTCACAACCGTGAAAACGTATTTTGAAAAAAAGTGCAATTTTAATCATCTACATCTGTCATTTTGAAATTACCGGAAAATTGCATTACTTAAATGTAAAGAAAAACATGCGATCTATTTCGAAAATAACTACTTTACTTTGCAGCTTATTCAAAGAATAAACATATGTAATGGGAAATAATTATGTCACATAAAAATAGGCATTTCCATACCTGAACATGATTATCGACAACGGTCTTTCACCATGTATTCTTTCATGACTGTGGAAAATAACTTATTGTACAACAGTGCGTAATGTGATACTTTTTCGCACAAGTGGGTAAAAAAAATCACCTGTGCATAAAATAATCAACAATGCGTAAAGTAAATTTTTACACACCAATCATACATTTATGCATTTTAGAGAAATTCAGAATTTTGCGTCAAATATAACTCCGAAGTCATCTTCGGGTGATACGACGACAATTCATAACATAAAACATTCAAATTAATGATACAATTGCTACAATTTGGCAATTTGGCAATGTCGAAGGAAAAACTTTGTATGAAACAGTTTCGTAAAGGGTTTTTTTGTACTCGCGTGTTTGTTGAACTCGGCTGCGCCTCATTCAACAAACTTCACACTCATACAAAAAAGTCCTACTTTACGAACTTGTATCATAAATAGCTATTTCCTACCTTGTTTAATGGTAAATGATTATAATATTGTCAAGCGTGCGTCTGTTGACTTTGACACATTGATATGTAATTTTTTGTTGTTTAGTTAGTTCTTTCTTTCAAGTTTAACTAAAAATTATTGACTAAATTACGATTTTTTTATTTTTGTATTCATCTGATATGAAGCTCGAGAAAAAAATTTGTTCGTAACACGTGCGCCAAATGCTTTTTCCGCAAGCAAAAACTCATACGAACTCCGGTTTGCGTCGTTCGTCTAACTGTATTTGCGTGCGAAAAAAAAACACTTTGGGCACTTGTTAAGAAAATAACTATAATATTTATATAGGGATTTTTGTGGAAGATACAAATAATACTTGCTCTATTCAATGTCAACTTTTAATAAATGAAATGGAACAGTTTTTATTGGGACTGAAAAACCATAACTGACACTAAATATTGGAAGTTTTGAAAATATGCTGCAATTTAGATTTCACTACTGGAACAGTTGTTCTAATTCCAGTCTCTTTGATGAAATCTTTCAAATTTTGTGTTGAAGGGTAGATCTTTTTTGTTATGCAAGATCTGAAGTGAAACTTTTTCATTATTGATTTCACGAAAAAAATTAACGGTGATAAAAGTTGGCCCTCATCGAAAAGTTATGTTAGGTTCTTGGTTTCTGAAAAGATTAGTTTTTTCGAAAAGTCATCAAGAATAAAGTACCTCTATTTTTCAAAATATGGAAAACATTCATTAGAAATATTTCGTTGCCATCTAATGAACTATTCAGATTTTAAGTATCAAAGAGATTCTGATTAAACTGATGAAATTTTTTTTTTTTTTCAAAAACCAATATCCTAACATGCATTATCGTTAACTCATTATAAGTTTTATGATGAGCACCAACTTTTATCACGAATAATTTCTTCATTGTGAAATCAATAATAATAAAGTTTCCCATATGATTCCAAGTTTTTAGCGGACACTGTATATGGACACAATATTATATTAACTCAATCAAAACATGTATTTGGGTGCCAGTAACGGAGGTATTGTGAACCTGTTGTGCTGAGAAAACTTAAATTTAGAAAGGAACGTTTTGTCGAACTTTATAGAAGAGCAACTCACAAAAAGTTGCGAGGAGAAGAAAAATCCGTAAATGAACTGAAAAGAATTGAATTTGGCGATTGTTCCGCATTAATTTGAGTATTTTGAGGTTGAGTTAGGTATTGAAAGAAATGGAAATATCATTATTTTTCATAGTAACATGATAACTGATAACTGATCTAACCAGAACGAACTAACCTTACGTAGAAATTTGAGTGCGTGGAAACTTAATACTTGCATTTTGCAATGAGTAATTGTTTAGTCTGATCTAACCAGTACGAACTAAAATTAGGTAGAAATTTCAGTGCTTTTTTATTAGAAAGAATGCAAGAAGATAGTCGGTAATTTTATGGTTCATTATTTAGTTTGTTTGTGATAATAATGGACTTTCATGAACTTATAAAGTGATGCAAAGCTAGTATACAACTCTTTTGACAACTTTTGTTATAACAGATACATAGCCGGTCGCCCCTCTTAATGTGTTAAAATTGTTAAAATTGTTAAAATTGTTAAAAATGTTAATTTTTTTTCCGTTAACCAGCTGTCGTCCCCTTACGAACGGCAGCCCTCGAAACTTGTGCGAGCCAAGGATTAACGAGGTCTTACCTTTTAACATGCGATTCCTAGGCCATCAGAAAAAAAACTGTAATCGCTAGGATTCCAACCTAGCCGACCAGCAACATCAATTGCACGCGAAAGTCGTACCACTGAGCTACCTGGCCCTTTGTTACCCTCTGTATTCCGAAAACTGTTCATAGCAAAGCCATAATTGTTTGACATCATAATAGAGTACTCACTCAAACTACGAGTGATGATGACAAAAAATTGGAAAATTTAAGAGACGAAATTTTTAAGTACAGGGTGAATTGAAAAAAAAAATCGCAATTTTTGTCATCACCTAGCGTTTGTACATCAATTTCGGACCAGAAGTATGTTGAATGGTTCGTAGTCAAGTATCCCTACAGCTCAAAATTTAAATGAAAATATACAAAATATCACTGAAAAAAGTGCCACTTTTTGCCTCGCCCTATACAAAATGTTGAATTTGTCAATTTTGACAAATTTGAACGATGAGAATTCTAGTGTGTTGATTAAGAATCCCTTTTTGAATAATATTTGACTCACCCTGTATTTAACAATATTTGTTATCAAAAATAAGTCTCGAATTATTTCCTCATGGGCAGGTAAATATTTGTAGCCCAATACATCCTCATTTAAGACGTTTTCCTGAGAGTTATAATATTACTTTAGAGAAATTGCCACATTCCAACTTCGACACCCTGTATCTCCAAAGCTAACTATAGGATTGAGTTAGGCCTACCAAAAATTCAGAAAAATTAACCGGTGAACATTTTTCCATAAGGCCGTTGCCGGGTCCTTTTTGTTGTTGTAATTGTAACCGTCCTGTTGCCTGACGTGCCGAGACGTTCATATTACTATTAATTCATCCTCCAAATCGAAAGGTGAGTTTGACAGTGAATGAATAAAGATTTGAATGTAATTCGGATAATATTCACGGCTACTACTACATTAATACCCTCATAATATAAATATATATAATAAAACGTCTCGTATTAACTTCTTCGAAATATAGACATCCATTATAGTATGAATCTGATATGACTATCCGCGCCTAATTCTATACATTAACACGTGCGATAACTAAACGAATTAAAGTGTAAATTTGGACTTTTAAAAGTTTATAGTTATACTTCTGGCCATTGCCACCATCAATTTAACCCTATTCATTTTGAACATAAATCTTCAATGCACACTCACACACGAATGATCATAACCCAGAAGTAACAGCGTACTTTTTAGATGACGGAAGTGCCAACGTGTTAGTTGAATCTGCAAATGGGGAAATAACCGCGATCGCAGCGCCATCGATATACTCGCGAACTAAAACTGTAACTTTTGAGTACTGGGGGACCCAAATGACTTCCACAACAACTTTTGATATGTTGACTAGAACCCCATCTAGATTTGAAATCCGACGAAAACAAGGCAAAACGTTGTGACTTCCAGTATCGGAAGTCACAACGTTATATATGAGGTGTCATGGTACCCTGTGTATCTACTTTGGAAGTGATAAGTTACCTTTCATCGAATATATATATATATATATATATATATATATATATATATATATACAGGGTGAGTCGGAATATGACCGACAAACTCCGGTGTACTCCGAAGATACAGAGTGTCAAAAGTACGAACAAAATTTAATTTTTTTTTCTCCAAAACTTCAAACTAGGTGCACTAATCAAGGTTTATCAACGTGATAATTTGATGTCATAATTTCCAATTTTCGTAAACCAGTGGCGAATATATGTAATCATATTTTCCTTCATATTTTCTTTGGACAACTGAATTGACAAATGAGCGTTTGGCTCATTGATACTCAACCTAAAAGTCGAAACATTCCATATGCCTAAAAGTGAAGGTTTCTGAGATATTTGCAAAAAACTGAAGATATGTCCTGAGAAGAGACATAACATCCTGTGTGCAATAATCACATAATGCAACTTTCCTACAATATATAGGAATAATTGTCAAACTCCTGAACATTTTTTAATGTTGGGAGTATTCATAACATAGTACAGGTCAGAATGAAACCGACAAACTCCGTTTCTTTTATTCGTCATATTATTTGAATGAATCGATATCGTAAATTTACCGACATATGACCATATATTTTTGCATAATGATTATTTTGAAATATCAACTGACAAACCCAACCTCAAATTAATAATACTTCTGTTATATGAGAGTTAAAGCCTGAAATATATTTTTTCTACAACTATCAAAAAAGTCCCCTTTCTTTGTGTGGTTTGTGTGCGTAAAGTATTACAATATTTCACTCTCACCATACGATTTCATTATTAAACGGAAAAGCGTAAAAAAAGTGCACTTTTTTAACGGCTGTTGCTAGGCAACCGACAGTTTCATGCAACAGTGACAGATCCGAATAATAACGAAATCCTGTCATAAAGCCAGTTCTCATTTTCTTTGGCAACTAATAACCTATAAATATCTGATATACAAATGTTTCACCAATGATATTCTTAGCATTCTTACTATTATATATGTAGGTATTATCAAAATTCCAAACTATCGCGGCGAATATATTCAGGGGTAATGTAATAAGTGGTATGATTATTACCGATAATTTTTTGGAATATTAATGAATTGCAATCCCAAAGCTGAAAATACAACGAGTCCGCAGGACTATTCCAAAAAATTATAGGTTTTTAATCATACCACGAATCATATTTAGGACGACAATATATCGATTTGAAATAAAGCAAAATCGTGTCACCTGGTAATTGATGCTTTACTTCTAGCCGTATTCAACGGAATACTCTTTTCAACGGCCTCATCTATGATACCAATGGACATTCGTCCCCAACGATCGCTCATATTGATAAATAACGATAACTAGTCAAAACACATTTTGACGTTTATAATTTCAATCATTATTTCTACTTTTAGTATAGTATAAGTGCTAGGAATCGCACGTTAAAAGGTAAGACCTCGTTAATCCTTGGCTCGCACAAGTTTCGACTTTTGAGGGCTGCCGTTCGTAAGGGGACGACAGCTGGTTAACGGAAAAAACAATTTTAACAATTTTTTTTTTAACTTGACAGATAGTAAAACAAAAACTAAGCAGGTTTATCACTGTGAAAATACAGCGACAAGCTCTATTTTCACTGTAGTTCCGATTCTATTGGCTGAATTTCAAAATTTGAAATCCACTGATTGGTTGTTAGGCAAGGAAATATATTGTCAAAATAATAGCATACACTAGGTAATCCAAGGTAGCTATGACTGTTTGGCCGTTAGAAACTAGTTGACAACAATAATTACTGAAATTTGTGAAATTGGGCATCTATCCAGATAACGAATTCTTGATAACTATAAATTTAATTTAAGTAGAAATGAATAGTGATGAAGATTGAACGGAGAAAATCGTGGATAGTGCAAATATGAGATTTCCTTGACATAGTTCGAAGGAAGAAAAAGGTCTTCGTCGAAAGTCAAGTCAACATTAATAGTAATAATATTGACCTCGATGAATATGTTATTTCAATATTCGCTTCAAATTTTTCATTTTGCGGGATAGTGTGAAGAGAAAGTGATTTCGTCTCTGTCGAAATTATTCGTTTCATTTGTTTGAAACTCAACTCTCCGGCATACTCTATATAATAATAATGAATCAATAAAAATATGCCAAATTCATTTCATATTTGCAAAAAAATATGAATTGGTTATAATTTTTGACAGTTGTAGAAAAAATACTGTATGAAACTCGTAAGTAAAGTGTTTTTTTTTACTAGTAAAATAAAGTATCACTTTACTCACTTGATACATAAATTACTATTCGAAAAACTGAAAATAAGTACTTACTTTTAATTTGTTATTTTTGATGTTGGAGTATCATTATCAAAGCCATTTCAGATTGAATTATCTAGGAAAATATTTTCCAATTATCATATGTTTCTGGTGAAGAAAAACAATTATTGTGTATTATTATTTACTGAAATGATAGAAACAGAAAAAGGTTGAAGTAAATGTTCAAATGGACCACCATTTTGTTCGATACACAATTGGCTTCTCCGTATCACACTTTGGAATATTCCTGGTGTATCCTATATTAACGTACATACTGCTAAAATTCTTGCCGTCAAATCTTCAACAGATTCTACAGGTGTTAAAAAAAAAACAGGGATTTAAGGTATCCCTACAAAAAAGTCTAGTGACGTTTAATCCGGAAAACGTGCAGGCCAATGTATGGGACCACATCTACCTATCCACCGATCATGGAATGTTTCATAAAGAAATTGACGAACTATTCGTTGGAAATATACCGGTGCCCCGTCATATTGAAACCACATTCTTTGTCGCATCAATTGAGATAGTTCTTCAAGTAGCTCAAGTAAAACATTTTCAAACACTCGGTAGTTCTGTCCATTCAAACGGGGAGGGAGAGGATATGGCCCAACGATATGATTTTCGATAATGCCTACCCAACTATTGACTGAAAACTTCTGTAGGCCAGATTTTGTTCATCCCATAAATGACTATTCCTACTATTGAAATATCCTTCTCTTGTGAAACATGCCTCATCCGTGTATAAAACATATCTGGGAAAGTCGTTTGCTGCTTCGTACATGCTCAAAAACCATTCACGAGGAGCCATAATCACCAGCATCTAGGGCTATCACCTTGTAGAAAATATAGAAATATGGACTGATATAATAATAGAGAACGTAATTAACGAATGTTTAATTTGAATTGGAATATACTTTTTTTTTTACATTAATTCATATATAAAAATCTATGTCATAACAAGAACAAAAAAACAAATATCTCCATGTCAATAGGATATATATAGGGATATTCTCATTTCCAATATCCTCCCACCTTTTGCAATGGGACTTTGCAAAACAAAACAAAAATCTCTTGAACTCCATCAAGGTTCAAAACGATCTGGACGTTTCACTTCTCGTCCACTTCTTGTCTTCCTAATATTTTTCTTTTCGTTTTCTTCCGGAACTGACGTACTTTCTTCTATATTCTCCTCTTCATCAGCTTTAACATCTCTACGAATATTCTCCATATCCTTGAATTCCCCTGTAGATATTTCCAAAGGGTAGATTCTCTTTATTGGACGAATCAGTTCTCTGTTATTGACCCTTAGACGCACAACTCTGGATACTTGGTCTCTTCCAGGAAAGAGTTCTAGGACTTTTGTCAAAGGTCAATTCACTCTCTTCTTGTCATCCAGTTCTAACAGAACAATATCACCAACTTTAACATTCGACTCCTCTCGTCTTGAACCGAAATCAACTAGGTTTGCCAGATACTCGCTCCTGAAGCGTATTCTATAGTTTTCTCTGAGTCTCTGTAAATACCTCTGTCTCTTTACCAAATGATTCCTATCGATGATGTCTAAGTCGGGTACTTCACCACTGGGTAATGTTTGTAAAAAACATGACGGAGTGAGAGCATTCAAATCATCATCTTCTGAGATATATGTGAGTGGTCTTGAGTTTATAACGGACTCACAGTCACAGAGTAAAGTTAAAAGTTCTTCATAATTAACAACAGCTTTACCCAAGTTTCTCCTAATGAGCTCCTTCACCATCCACCAGGCGGCAGTGGGTGGATTGAAAATCCATCGAATCCTTCTCACTGATGAAAATTGTAAAATTTGGTTCCAATCAATATTCCTCAAAAGATTATTGCAACCCACAAAATTGGTCCCATTATCAGAATACATTGTTGATATTCTGCCTCTTCTTGCAATGAACCTCTGTAATGCAAGTATAAATACATCAGTTGACAAAGATGTAACGAGTTCGAAGTGAACCGCCCTATAAACGGCACAAGTGAACAAGACCAACCATGCTTTGCATCCACCTTTCAAAAACAAAGGGCCAGCATAGTCAACGCCTGTGACTTCAAATGCTGCCGTGTTGCCAATTCGATTTTCTGGGCTAAATTTATTCGTTCCTCACTTTCCACCTTCATTTTCAAAAAATCTAGTAACAAATTGAGAGGATTAGTAGAGTTTTCATTTGATGAGCTGTCATTAGTTGACTTGGAATACAAAGAGAATGAATTGGAGTTGCGATGCCTCTCCCATACCCTTAAAGTGTCTTCAGGTAAAGCAGACTCCACTAAAGGATACAACATTGCCGCATACTTGTCAGACGTGACACCTAATGTCTCGAGTGCCCTCAGTTGGGTTTCCAACTTATCAAATAAACTAGACAGAGACATACCTGTATTATTTTCCACTGATTGCTTCAGTACAAGATTCAAAAGCTCCCTTACATACACTTCTATCAGGAGCTCATCCCTGGCAAACCTAGCTTTCAGTTGCTTGACTGCTTTTTCGTAGTTGTCTCCCGATGGTGGATAACTTTCAATCATCTCTTTCGCTTTGGAACCTGCTTCCATCGACTGGACTAGATATTGGAATTTGTCCTCCCTGGAAATGGCCTCGTCTTCATCAATCTTCTTGAATTGGCCCCAGAAGCCAATCCAGTTCTTCACATCACCGTCGAATTTCTTGATTTCTAGTTTTGGTAGACGGAAATTTATCTTTGCATCGCTACTGGTACTGGTACTCATTACATTTGAACATATTGGTAGTGCATTGACTGTGAAGTAACTGTCTGACTTGATTTTTATCAATTTTGTACGATAAAATTCTGAAGATACTAGCTCTTGTTCAAATGCTTCATCGTCAATCTCCTCCCTGAATAATATCGACTGGATCTGTTCATATAATATCAGTAGTCTACCACCTTTATCTTCTATCTGATCTAGTAATTTCATGATTTCTTTCTTCTGGATAGTTTCTTCTTTCAATAGTAGTTCCAAATCTTTCGTATCTTTCTCAAACATCCTTCTCAGGAAAGTTCTATTATTCTGCTTTACTTTCAATTCGTCCATTCTATGTCCTGTCACGGTCGCCAATAATGTAGAAAATATAGAAATATGGACTGATATAATAATAGAGAACGTAATTAACGAATGTTTAATTTGAATTGGAATATACTTTTTTTTGACATTAATTCATATATCAAAATCTATGTCATAACAAGAACAAAAAAACAAATATCTCCATGTCGATAGGATATATATAGGGATATTCTCATTTCCAACACACCTTCTGCAGGCGAAATGGATACAATAGTTGTTCACGTACTACCCGACTTACTGTTGATTGTGACAGTTGTGAACCATAAGAAATGGCCCGAGTGCTCGTAGAAGGAGTTGCTGCTAATTGTTCAAGAATTTGTTCTTCCGTAACATTATTTATTTTTGTTCTTTTCGTACCACAATGGTGTTTACTCAATTCAAAGAACCCCCATTCCTTCAATCAACGATGCACAGCAATAAAAGTAGTGAAATGTGGATGATGTCTGTTTGGAAATCTATTTTGATATAAATGCATATCTGTATATTCTTCAAATGAATAATCTATTTTGAAACGATCTTCACTCACTGAAATACAAACTTGTTTGGGTTACTGTCAATCATGTCTAAAGTAGTATCGATATATCAGATTGTTTCTACCGGGAACAGTGACGGTCTAATTCAAACTCATCTCAACCATCTTTTCAATTCTTCCAACATAAGCTTCAGCTTTTAACTTCTGAAGATGCTCACTATGTCGGCAAAACGCGTGTCGAGTGTCAATTGAAGTAGTTTTGAAGATTCGATCAAATAATACTTATAATGAATGAAAAAATGGAGTTGTTGGCCTCATTCTGGCTCACCCAAATCATTATTTCGATTCCACCTACATTGAAAAATGTTTTGGGAGTTGACAAATATTCCGAGTTTCTAAGAAATTACCATTATGCGATTATTGCACATAGGAAATTACGTTGATACATTTCTTTTTCTTCAGAAATCTTCACTTTCAGGTACATAGAATGTTGACTTTTTGGTTGAGTATCGATGAGCCTAACTGATGTCAAACGCTCTTTTGTCAATTCAGTTGTCCAAAGAAAAAATGAAGAAATATATGACTACATACCATCGTAACTACGCCACTGGTTGACGAAA
This sequence comes from Chrysolina haemoptera, assembly GCA_958298965.1. Lineage (NCBI taxonomy): Eukaryota > Metazoa > Arthropoda > Insecta > Coleoptera > Chrysomelidae > Chrysolina > Chrysolina haemoptera. The sequence goes on along the minus strand of OY282585.1, from coordinate 16,063,661 downwards.
ATTGAAAATTATAACTTCAAATTATCGCGTTGATGAACCTTGATTAGTGCACCAAGTTTGATTTTTTTTTCTCCAGGAGTTTTAGAGAAAAAAAATATCTAAATTTTTTTCGTACTTTTGACAACCTCTCAGATGGGATGCATTTTAGGACATACCTTGATGAGAACTTTTCATCTCAAAATGAGGCGAGGAATCTATAGTCAGGGTTTGTCGGTCTTATTCTGACTCACCCTGTATATATGAAAACTGAAAGTTTGGTTGAACCTCGTCTGGAATTAGTAGAATACCTGTAATACCTGTAATATCCAATAATTTTCAAGTAATACCTCTAATTCCCGACTAATACCAGAGTGATACCACTATATTATTGATTATTTTGTTAGTTGCCATGCATGTGAGTTTTGAATATCGGGAAATTTTTGTGAACAAAATCCTTAGTGAATGCCAAGAATTATCGAAATATTTGAATTTATACTCATTGCATAGTATGAAATATGTTGGTTAAATAGTAACCAATACATTACTTTCAAAAATCAGGAGATTTCAATACGCACGCACTTATTCAACTTCGAATATCTTGAAAAATCGGTAATTTTTTTGATAACAAAACCCATCCCTTTCATGTACAGGAAATATTGCGGATTAAGAAAAAGAATAGAAAATCAATCGAGTGGCGTGAAAGTTGGAATCCACCTGCCGCACGCCCCTATCTGAATTTACAAACACATCATTTGCATTGAAATTTGAAACTAAATGCTGTCAAGTGCCATACCAAATTTCATTGAGTTATGAAGTTATTCTGAAAAACATAAATTTTTTTGTTGCTTTCAACAACCTGCAACTCGGTTATAAATAATCTCAGGGTATATGTTTATTGAAACTTATAGCCTTAAAATGAATAAAGGATTCTATTTGCACGAAAATTTTCAGATTTCATAAAAAACTTCCACCAACCAAATTTTTTGATGGGTTTAGCGGTCCCAATATTCTGTTGACTATGTTCACATAGTTTTTCAGTTGTCTTGCACAGACCAATTTTCAGATTTTATAAAACAGTTGCGACACACTTGTTTTTTAACTTCGGAACTACCCCCGCGCCAGTTGTCCCAAACCCTGACTGACTGATCAGCCTTTATAAAACTGCATTTTTGGTCCCTCAACTTTTGGACTATCAATATCATAAAATAAACTCACAAGTAAAACTTTTCGATATCAGAGAGAAAACTTTGTTCAATAAGAACAATAACAAGAAACGCTGCTGTTAAATTGCAAGGTGCGTCAGGATCATTAAATCCGACTTCTTAGCCCCATAGCAAACCCGAATAATAGAATTCTCATAATTACAGCTCAATAGCATGTTTCTACCCTAAAAAAATCTCACTCATTCCAGCTTTCCTTTATATCGTTCGTGCTGCCTTTCCAAGTGATTTCACACGCTTCCTTATTAATTTTCCTCAAATTCCGACTTCCCCATCTTATTTACAAATAATTAGAAGGTCATAAATAATATTCAGCCTCCGTTTCATATTGGCGAGCACCGCAATAAACATCAAAAAGAGGAATCATAATGTGAGGGAAGTTTGTGTCGGAAACTCAGAAACTTAGTTAGAAAGCAGGGAAGGCGTCTGTGACGGAAATAGGGTAGAAACCATAATGAAAATTGTTAGATGTGCCTTGAAAGTTTTGATCATCCATAGACAATGGACCTTCAAATTTACGAAAAATGTATTGCTAAATTCGTTTAAATTGATTGTTTCTAGTCTTAAACGTACAATTAACAACTAATGCAACTTAATTTCTTTCATTTTGAAAATATATCACATTCGAAAGTAGGTATACCTCTGACGACACGTTCATCGGAAACTTCCCCCACCATAACCCACGTTCCCAATCAGGTAATCCCAAGTAGCACACCCATATTGGGACAATATTGGTACAATATTGTGAAAATATTGGCAAAATATTCGAATAATAATATTGGAGAGGAAAAAAATGTGAATATTCGGTTAATATTGGTCCAATATTACAAATATAATATTGGTCTAATATTCTCGAAGCAATATTGGCCTCAAAATGATAGGCGATATTAGTTAGTACAATATCGCTGTAGCAGACTTACATTGAAATAATATGTTACTATGATTCAGCTGTCGTTCCATATGTGGGGCCACCTAGCGGTTTCTTACCCAAGTTTGATCATAATTCATTTCAATATTGTTCATTGAATATTCGACCAATATTCAAATTTCAATGATAGTGATACATGTATTTTGTGATAACGTATCAATATGGTCATTCAAATATTGGCGTGAGGTTTTCGTAACAATCTCAATCAATAGGGTCAATAATTTTTCGAATATGGATTAATTAATATTCCACCAATGTGCTATAAAACTTGGATATACAATATTGAAATCGCAATATTGGACCTAAATGTTGAAAACAATATGTAGGCAATATAGCTCTATCGATATCGGTGAAAATTATTGAACCAATATCGACCCAATATTTTATAAATCAATATACATTCAGAACAAGTTGAGACAATATTCCACCAATAGTATCAATGAAATAATGTTTTTCCAATATGCATCCATATTGGTTCCATATCATTTTTACATTTACAATATAACCATATTGGCCCAATGTTTTCTGTTAGATATTACAAATAAATCACATTTTTCATTTTTCAATTTTCATGGAGAATGTTACCCTTTTCAACGTGAAAACAAGATTCAGCCAACATGAGGTGCTACCTGGGAATATGGAATGCAATGAATAAGTTTGTGGACAATTCATAGTAACGCTCTTTATACCTGCAATATACCACATACCATAAAGCAATTGCTGTATGAGTTATATATGTATTCACCGTTTTAGCACCAAATTGGCATGAGCAGTAATATCTACTTTCATATTAATTATCGTTATTGAATTAAATTAGATGGTAATTTTGATTTTTGTTCGAAAATATGGATATGATATTCATAAAATATGATGTGGAATCATCTGCGGCTGAAAGACAAACTTTAGTCACTATTTTTCAAGATTAGGATAAGATAAGAGGTATTCATGTTGAAAAGGGGAACATTCTCCATGAAAATTGAATTATTTTTTTTTTTTAATATCTTATAGTAAGCAACTATTTCCCCGGCTGAAGCCACGCTGGACATTGAACTACATCTGAAGTGCGTGGAAATTGAAGACTTAAACTTTATTGGGTGTATGAAACAAGAAGAAAATCATAAATTATTGTCATTAGAATATCGATAACTATTGGAAAATACATGGTGTCGAAAAAGACTGTCGGATCAGAAAGACCCTTCTGCAGAGTTTGGTACCTGACAAGTAAGGTGCCGAAAAGGGATCCGCCGTGATAAACAGAGTCAGACTGAAATAACAGCTGAAGACTTTACCTATCTTTTACAAAAGGCAAAAAGCAGAGAGAGAGAGAGAATAGTAAGCAACTTGATCGTCCAATAAAACTGGTGAAGTGTACTCTAAGGCATAGAATGCGTGGAAGACGGTTCTTGTAATTATTTTACAGTGGCTCTCCGGGGCAATTTACTGATTTTTGGTGAGTATACACTTTTCAGTTGTAGAAAAAAATCGAAAAATATACAGCACTACCACAAATGGTCAATTCAATTTAGTTCCTAGATGCGCATTTCGATGAACCAAGTTATCCTCATTATTCCAAGTTATCCTCATAGTTATGTATTAATGAATAACGGCTTATTAAACTTGAAAAAAATAGACCACAGTATATCAGTATCTCAGATAGTCAAGCAGCCATCAAAGCGTTGAGCTCTTCTAACATCAACTCGAAGATGGTTTGGGAATGCCTAGAAAAACTTAGGAACAACAAGGTGGCCCTCCTCTGGGTGCCGGGGCACGTCGGAGTGGAGGGCAATGGACAAGCAGTCACCCTGGCACGGAGAGGCGCAGCAACGCAATTGATCGGGCCAGAACCATTCCGCGGACTCGGAAAATCTTACTTCCAAGAAGAACTCAATAAAGCTGAAGAAGCAATGAGAGCAACATACTGGCTAATACTTCCAGGGGTGAGGCAGGCCAAAGACCTTCTCGGCAATTCCAACCGAGCAAGATCGAAGACACTTATTAACCTCAGCAAAACTAGTCTGAACACAATCACGGGATTTCTAATGAGGCATTGCAGACTCAAAGAGCACCTGAGGAAACTAGGCTTGAAGGAGGACAGCACCCGCAGATTCTGTTGGAAACATTCAGAAACACTCCACCACATATTGATGGAGTGTTTGTACATTCAAAAGATTGAATATACTGGGATCACACCAGCTGACTGTTGAAGAAATACCACGAGTTGACCACCTCAAAATCCTAAAATTTCTGAAGGAATTGAGGCTTGAAGGGCTGCTGTAAACAAGAACACCGTGTGATAGCAGAAGAAGATGGGGCACAATAGATCCAATCAGGTCGCAGCGCATCAGTCACCATCCAAACTTACCAATACCAATATAGTCCAAATAGGTCTTATCGTGAGGGTTAGCGCCGCTGAAAATTATTATTATCAACACATCTGCTTTTCGCATGTGAAAATCGTATATTTCTGTCTCATGTATCATTGGGATTTTATTTGAACGGGTATGGTTCAACACAAAGGAGTGAGAGGAAATTAAAAAAAAAATGTCGGTGACTTATTCTCACACCCGCACGTTAAGACCGATTTTGACTATACTTACCAATACCAATCATTATGAAAATTATGGTAACAATAATGATGAAAATAGAAAATTTAGAGAACAATGTGAACAAAACAGGTAATGTTATCAAAATAATACAACTATCAGGTTCTTGAGAAAAAAAACAATAATGTCTCTTTGGAACCGACTAAGCTGAAATAGAAAGGTTAATGAAGAAAGCAGGTAATAGGTAACCATTTCACAAAGCCAGGTATATTTTTTATTCAAATTACATACAACAATTTTTATACAAATCTTCAACCATTACCAAAATATACCAAGCCATTTTAATTGGGGTAATTTTACAAAATCAACGATTGAATCATAATCATATTCTATGATATGATTTTTTTTTTTTTTTCGATACACTAGGACCCCTGACGAGTTGCAACTGCCTTTGATAACCATAACACGGCCGAGTAAATCTTTATAAATTTCCGTAATTATAACATATAGATCGTAATTAAATTGCGATCCGCATCTAAGGACATGTAGAGCCTTTGGAAGTTATTCGCCCGGAAAGCCAGAACGTCACAGGGATATGAATCGGCGGTCGGGATGAAAAGTAATTATAGGCAACTTAAGCCGGTCGACATCTCCTGACAAACACACTATATCATTTCAAGTGCCCCTTGAATTACAGATATATGGATATGTGCCGAATTTATCGAGGGTGAAACTGTTTCTGTAGATGCTGGAAACTTTGAGTGGATGCAATTTTAACTATACAAAGTAACGTGCCAGTCTATTTCTGATTGGTACAAGTACTTCAATGACTTTCGGTTCTGCTATAAAGATGAATTTACTTATTCATTTATTTATTGAATCAATCAGCAATAACAATTTTCAACAACAGCAACAATTTTTATACCAGACTATCATCCTAAAAACATGGATAGTGACTTGTAGATTGAAAATGCATAAATACCGAGTGACACAGAATACAAGTAGCAGCCTCCAGTTTTTCTTTTGTGAAAATGAAATGGTTGAGTTATCGATTCCAGTGCTTCCTTTGAAACTAACGACAATACCTTTAATATGCATGTTTGGCACCCTTTATATTTATCCAGACTTTTTTATTTGTCTTAAAACGTTTTATGTGAGGCAGGATTTCTACCTGCAATAAATGGTTTCACTAGGATTCCAGAAAATTCGGGTACCTGTATCGATCATTTATTTTTTAATAACATAACCAGTCAAATCGTACCGATTATTCTCAGAACAAATTTTACTAATCTTCCAATTTGAAGTGGACGTCACAATAAGAAAAACAGCACCTAGAATGAAAGAAATAATTAATTATGAAAGACTAAAACAAGATCTCGAGGAAGAATCATGGCAGAACTTACACAATTGCAGAGAAGTAGATGAATCCACAGAAATGTTTTTCGGTAAAATACCCCTGAAAAAGAACATAAAAAAATTAGAATTAAAGGAGTGAGAAATCATGACATCAATAAACAGGCTCAATCAGATGTACAAAAATTGGCTCAGTCAGAAAGATAACCATGATTTGCTGAACAAATTCAAAATATACAGAAATAAGCTCAACAACATCATAAAAGAAGCAAAATTCAAATATTACAAAAAAAAAAATTAAAAATTGAGTCCAATAAAGGTAACACAACACAACTCTGAGAAAAAATAATGCAATTGAAAAATGGTAAGGCGCCAGGAATCGACAACATCACTACTGAAACCCTGAAATATGTTGTGTAATATCTCCTCTACTGACACACCTCTACAATAAAATATTGGCACAGGGATTTGGCCAAAATTTCAGAGATAAAACCAATAATATATAAAACTGGTAATAAACTTGCCTGCAATAACTACCGATCCACATCTACAATTTCAAACATAGGAAAAATATTGGAATCCCTGATAAATACAAGAATATCAAAATTCGCCAATAGATACAAATTACTGTCACCCTATCAATTTGGTTTCAGGGAAAACCAGTAAACCGATGAAGTGGTGGAATTTATGACAACAAAAATATATGAATCCCTGGAAAGAAGCAATCCATCACTCTGCATTTTTAGAGACCTTGCAAATGCGTTCGTCACAGTAAGCCATCAAAAACTGTTGAAAACACTCAAACAAATGGTACTGAGGGGGAGTATTCTGACCCTATTGAAAAGCTATATAAAAGACAGACGACAGTGCGTGAACATAAGTGGATAATTGAGCGAATTCCAAACTATCGAATACGGTGTTCGCCAGGGCACTGTCCTGGAAACCGATATTATTCAGTTTTTACATAAACAACCTATATAATATATCAACTGACGAAAAAAATAATAAGCTTCCCAAATTAAACTGAATTTTTTTATTCCGGGACGGATTGGCCCAGTTTTTTCGAAAAAGTTGAAGAAGAATCCTTAAATATTAAAACATGGCTCGACTCGAGACTCCTTACAATCAATTTCGAAAAAAACAAATATGTTCTGTTTGCTATGAATAAAAATAAAATGTCCATCCGAAATAGTCTGGTAATAAGCGATAATGATAACGCCATAGAAAATCCTGTTATGCAGAACATTAAATATCTGGGTGTCTACATGGACAGCTACATGAAATGGGATGATCATATCGGTAAGCAACTACAAAAACTCAGAAGCCTGGTTTCAAAATTCAAATATATGAAATAGTTATTTGTATACTAAGGCCGCAAAATGCTTTTTCGCGTTCCGAGAGAGAGATTATCGCCGAGGCCGCTCCGGCCGAGGCAAGATAATCTCGAGGTCGCGAAAACATTTCGCGGCCATAGTATACACAATATTTTTCGTGCAACCGTGAAAATTACATAATTTCAATAAACATTATGTCTCTTTAGAAAAGACAGCGTTTCAACGCGAATAGAGAAAATTACACCTCAATATCACAATGTTTCTATGGAGATGAAATATTTAGCAATACAAATCAATTTGACATTTCTCGTGAAGTCGTGAAGATGTCCGATAGCGATAGTGATATGTCAGTTACTTGCACTCCTCCTGAGCTGAGAGATCTCATAGACTCAGCACTTTCTGATTTGATACCCGAAAAATCTAAACGGAAATATGAAAAATGTTACAGCAACTTCAAAGATTGGTGTGTCAACCAAAATGTCAAGACGGTGTCAGAAAACATATTATTAGGATATTTGATGCAGCGATCAAAAGTTGTGAAGAGTTCAACTTTATGGAGCATTTATTCTATGTTAAAGACTATGCTAACGTAGATGGAATTGACGTAAAGAAGTTTTTAAAATTGGTACCATTCCTCAAGAAAAAGTCAGTTGGTTATCGAGCAAAGAAATCAAAAGTTTTTACGCACGAGCAAATTGATTCATTCCTCAAACAAGCTAGTGATGCAAATCATCTACTGTGGAAGGTATATAAATATGGAAAAAAAGTGAAGTATGATGTTTTATTCATAATAATTATTATTATAGGTAGTTTTGATAATGGGAATATCAGGAGCATTGCGACGAGATGAATTAGTTAGAATGACCCTCGAAGATATACAGGAAGACAAAACTGTATTGATAGTAACTGTTCCTGATACTAAAACTGATCAAAAGCGTGTTTTTACCATTACTAATCAAGATTATATAAGAATTTACTATAAATATTGTTGCGTCTTCGGGTTCAAAAATAAGTGTACACTGGTATGAACTCGCCTTTATTATTCAAACTTCACTTGACAACACTGTGATACAAGACAAGTCACTGTCAAAATACTTGTATCCAAGGTAACTCAAAGTAACTTCCTAACTAACTTCCTCATCTCACAAATGCATTGCTTTTATATACAAATATAGTTCTAGAAAACTTGAGAAATCAATAGAACACAAATAGAATGTTCGACGATTGATCCAGAACAAAAGTTAGTGCTTCTAGATTTTTCCATCTAATTCATCGAACGATCTCGAACAATTCGAGAAGTCTTTATCAAATTTCAGGTCTGTAACACTGCCTCCTCCTTTAGGTTATTCCGTCCCGGATAACACCATCACCATTTTGGCTGTCCCTCTGGAACCAATTTGGGGGATCGTGGCCTCGGTATTCTGCTAACCTCTCGATGTGAACAACTTTGGGTTTACTCCTTGGGTTGAGCTGGATGCGGTATACCAAGTCGTTGATCTTCTTTATGATGACATAGGGTCCTGTCCAATTTCTCTGTAGCTTGGGGCATTTTCCTTTCTTTCTCTGAGGTTGGTATAGCCAAACGGCATCACCTGGCTCGAACATAGTCCCTGGACTCTTCCTGTCGAACCTCTTTTTCATTTTATCACTGGAGATTTGAAGACGACGTCTGCAGAATTCATGAACTTGGTCCAGTCTTTCTCGCAACTCTTGGACATATTCTGGTAGGACTTTGTCCTCTGTACTTCTGGGTGGCATTCCAAACAACAGATCGCATGGTAGTTTCATTTCTCGCCCAGTGATCAACATTGAAGGAGTATATCCGGTGGACTCATGCTGGGAACTTCGATAGGATAGGAGAAATAGTGGTACCAACTCATCCCAATCCTTTTGATTTTTGGAGATGAACATCGACAGGTACTGACTGATGGTTTTATTATGTCGTTCAACCATACCATCTGATTGTGGATGTAGGGCTGTGGTACGAGTCTTCTTCACACCTAGAATGTTCATCATTTCCTGCCATAACTCAGATTCGAAGTTTCGTCCTTGATCAGAATGTAATTCTTGTGGGACTCCATGTCTGGCTATTACATTTTCTATGAAGGCCTTTGCAACGGTCTTTGCCTCCTGGTTTGGAATGGGCACAACTTCAGGCCACTTGGAGAAATAGTCCATGGCTACCATCAAGTATTTATTTCCTTGCTCGGTAACAGGAAACGGCCCAAGAATGTCAACTGCTACTCTTTCGAATGGTTCACCAGAAAGATACTGAGCCATTTTCCCTCGACTTCTAGTTTTGGGTCCCTTCTTTGAAGAGCATAGGTCACATCTTCTGCACCATTCTTCTACATCACGACGACAATTCACCCAATAGAATCGTTCTCGAATTCTAGCAAGGGTCCTCTTGATTCCGAAGTGTCCACCTGCACGACTACTATGAAGTTGCTCGAGCACATCTTTAGTAAGTGCTTTCGGCAGGACCAGTTGGTACACCACAGTTGCTCCATCTGGGCTCTCCCATTTGCGATGCAATAGGCCATCACGAAGACATAGGGAGTCCCATTGAGCCCAGTATCCCTTGGCAACTGCACCAAACTTGGATACTTCCTGCCACTCAGGTCTAACTCCATTTTTTAGCCAGCTTAGAACTAACTTTAAATTGTTGTCTTTCTTCTGATTCTTCCTCATATCTTCTGTGGTCCATAAATCAGATTCTTCAGACTCGACTCTTACGGTGGTAACTTGCAGAATTTCCTTGCAATGTTCATCATTGTAAAAATTGACTTCTTTGTTTTCGAGTTTCTGGCAATATCGGCATTGCTGTTCCAAGCATGGACGTCTTGATAATGTGTCTGCATTTCTGTGTTTCCTGCCTCTGCGATGAATAACTCTGAAGTCGTATTGTTGGAGTCTCTCTAGCCATCTCGCAATCTGACCCTCAGGTTTCTTGAAGTTCATTATCCACTGCAAAGCGCTGTGATCAGTTCTTACGAGAAAACGTCTGCCATAGAGGAAGGTATGGAAATGTTCAATGGCTTTGATTATCGATAGAAGCTCCTTTCTTGTAACGCAGTAATTCTTTTCGGCTTTGCCTAGAGTTTTACTAAAGTAGGCTATTACTTTCTCTTCGCCATCCTGTTCTTGGGATAAAACTGATCCAATGCCTTGCTGAGACGCATCACAGTCCAAAATGAAAGTGCCTTGTTCTCGTGGGTAAGCCAAAATAGGCGCAGTTGTCAATTTCTTCTTTAGTTCAGCGAACGACTGTTGGCAATCAGGGCTCCAATCAAACTGAACGTTGTTCTCAGTTATGCGGTGGAGTGGCTTGGCAATTTTACCAAAGTCTTGAACAAACTTCCTGTAGTAGGTACATAGTCCCAGAAAACTTCTTACTTCATGTTTATCCCTAGGACGTGGCCAACTCCTAACAGCCTCGATTTTAGCAGGATCGGTCTTGATTCCTTCGGCCGAGATGACATGGCCTAAAAAATTGACTTCTTTTTGAAATAAATAACACTTCTTTGGATTCAGTTGCAGGTTAGCATTTTCTAACCTCAAAAATACTTCTTCCAAATTATTCAGGTGTTCGTCAAATGTCCTTCCCATTACTATGACGTCATCCAAGTAGACTAGACAAATTTTCCATGTCAAACCTCTCAATACTAGTTCCATAAGTCTCTCAAAGGTGGCGGGAGCATTGCATAATCCGAACGGAAGAACTTTGAATTGGTACAGCCCTTGTCCGGTAGAGAACGCTGTTTTTCCTCTATCATCAGGATGAACTTCCACTTGCCAATACCCGCTTTTCAGGTCCAACGTTGAAAACCATTTGGAACCGGATAATGTGTTTAGTGTATCATCAATTCTTGGCAATGGGTAGCTATCCTTCATCGTTACGTCATTCAATCGACGATAGTCCACGCAGAATCGGGTTGATCCATCCTTTTTAGTTACCAATACTACCGGTGAGGACCATGGGCTTGTGGTTTCTTCAATTATGTCATCCTCCATCATGTTGTTTATCATGTCTGCTACCTCTCTCTGTTTGGCAAACGGTAATCTCCTCGGAGCCTGTCGGATTGGTCGGGCATCGCCGGTGTTAATGCGATGTTGAACTAGACTGGTACGTCCCGTCGAAGTCTCTGTCGAGAAAATGTTACGATGGCTATCAAGAAACTCTTTGGCCTTCTGCTTTTCTTCCATAGTTAAATGTTCCGTGGATTCCATCATTTTGTCTATTGTTCTCTGATCGGTGTTAGTGGTATTTCTTCGCAGTACCTGAGTGTGGTTTTCACAATTGATAACTCGAGTGACAGGTTTGCAGAATCCCAATTGGTCGTTTTTCTTCAGAAGGACTTTATTTTCCGAAGTATTGGCAACCCTGACAGGAATTAGTTGTTCTGTGTTCACAAGACATCGGGCAATTAAAATTCCATCTTGGCGGTATTCATCATTTTCAATTATTCCAGTGCTCAAATCTCCAGGTTCTTTATCCATTCTGGCCATGATGATGGTTTCGGAGTTTTTCGGAATGTGGATGTCTTCGTCAACATAAATCTTAATTGGTTGGATTTTCTCATTGTATCTGCTCAGGAAGATTTCTTCATTGCCAATCCGCAAAATTTTCTGTCTGATGTTAAGGATGAAGTCGTTTTTCTCCATGATGTCCAGACCCAAAACACATTCATCCCTTATTTCCGCAACCAACATAGAATGTTCCATGGTAATAGGTCCTATCTGGATGTGTACAAGTGTTTCCCCAATGACTGGTGCGGTTTGTCCCGTTGCCGTTTCCAAAACCATATTCCTTTTCATCGGCTTCACAGATTCTTGTATGAGGTCTGGGCGAACGACTGATCTCGAAGCTCCTGTATCAATAGTGAAGGTGCATTTCCGATCTTCTAAATAGCCTTGTATTAGTAGACTTTGATCATTTTTCTTCAATGTCGATATATGGATCTTGGGGCTTTGAACACTGAAAGTCGCCACGCGCCCCCTAGTGCCGACTAATTCTCGTTTTTCCTGGATGGGAGCAAGTCCTCTTTCAGATGTTTGAGGTCTCCTTTCTGGCGTGGTCGATCTCCTGAAGGCTCCTCTGGTATATCGCCCACGTTGCTCTGTTCCTGGGCTCGGAGATCTCGATCTATCCTCGTGGCTATCTGATGACCTCTTTCTTCTTGGACTTCTGGATCTCGATCTCTCCCAGCAACTCCTCTGTAGATGGCCGCTTTTCCCACAGTTATAGCAGCGCCTCTTCCTGTCTTCTGGGGAATGCACTTGGTTGCTTAATGCTGTTATGGAGTCCAATATTTTCTTCAATAGCGCCTCGCTTGTAGGAGAATCCTCGTTGAATTTAACTTCACGTAACTTGGGCCTCGTATTTCTTGATGCGTTTTTCGCGGCCTCGAACTCCAAAGATGCTATTAGTGCTGCGCTTATGGTTTGAAGTCGTCCTAGTCGAAGGGCTTGCTGCATGTCAGTATCTCTCAAACCATCGATGAAAGTCTGTACCCCAATTTGTTCTATGAACTCCTTCGGTGCTTGTGGGTATGCCAAATTAATGAGTCGCTCTACGTCGGCTCCATACTCCTGTAGGGTTTCGTTGGATTTTTGGTATCGACTCTTTATTTGGCTCTGAAATACTTGCTTGAGATATTGCTGTCCATATCTGATTTCCAAAGCTTCAACGATTCTAGAATATTCCTTCTGATTACTCTCGGGGATGTTCTGAAGGATGTCCAATGCTTGTCCTCGTAGACACAGGACTAGAGAGGTGGCCATTTCTTCCTCGGACCAGCCATTTGCGTTTGCTGCCGCTTCAAACTGACGTCTATACATGGACCACGAGGATTGTCCATCAAATGTTGGAGGCTTCAAAATTTTCACTTGTGTAGGCCTTATCGAAGTTGTCAGTGAGGATGGCCTTTTGCTGGTGGGGGAGATTTCCTCAGATGGTGCACGCTTGTGTGGAAGGTGTAACGTTTCCAGCCTCTCCTTGATCCTATCCACTTCTTCGTTGAATTTCTTGTTCACCTCTCGTGCCACCCGTTCATCTATTTTGGACAGTTCATTTTCGACGTCTTGGACCCTTCTGTTGACTCCCTGGACTCCGCCTCTGACTTCTTGAACTTCACCTTTGACCTCTTGAACTTCACCTTTGACCTCCTGGACTTCACCTTTGACCTCCTGGACTTTTCCTCTGACCTCTTGTACTTCTTCAGTGATTTCATTCTGGAAGCACTGTTGACTGTGACTAATACGTTGCAGAAGATCAACATGTTGTTGTAACTGCTGGACTAACCGTGCCTCCTGTTCCTCTCGTTCTTGTTTTCGTTTGACTTCTTGTTCCTCTTGTTCTTGTTTTCGTTTGGCTTCTTGTTCCTTTAAAAACTCAAGGATATCTGCTGATGTCGCCATCTCGTCGTAATTATTTGCACGAGTATTCACCATCAAATACTGGAAAACTGCCTTACTTTTCTTTCTTCAGTAACACTTATTCCGCCGCTGTCACCAATTGTTGCGTCTTCGGGTTCAAAAATAAGTGTACACTGGTATGAACTCGCCTTTATTATTCAAACTTCACTTGACAACACTGTGATACAAGACAAGTCACTGTCAAAATACTTGTATCCAAGGTAACTCAAAGTAACTTCCTAACTAACTTCCTCATCTCACAAATGCATTGCTTTTATATACAAATAAAGTTCTAGAAAACTTGAGAAATCAATAGAACACAAATAGAATGTTCGACGATTGATCCAGAACAAAAGTTAGTGCTTCTAGATTTTTCCATCTAATTCATCGAACGATCTCGAACAATTCGAGAAGTCTTTATCAAATTTCAGGTCTGTAACAATATGTAACTCTTCGACCAAAACATACTGCTATTCGTCGTCTATTTCTGAGATATGAAAATGGAAAGTGCTCGGCACAGGTTGTTGGAGTGCATACGATTGGAAAAATACCTAGTATGATTGCAAAATATCTCGGCTTACCAAATAGTGAGGCATACACAGGCCACAGTTTTAGAAGAAGTTGCCAATACAGGTACTGATATATCAGTTCTTAAACGCCACGGTGGATAGAAGTCCACTACTGTAGCGGAAGGATATGTCGAGGATTCCATCCATAATAAGAACAAAATTTCCGATGCAATTTCTGGCACTGTAGCATCTAGTTCAAATGTAGTCAATCGCAAAATGTTAATGTCCAAAGAAAATAATACGCTTTTGTCTAATGTAAATAATGATTGTTCAGAAACAATAGATTTAGTTGCTTCATCTTCAGGGATGAATATCAGTAATAATATAAACAGTACAATCAATGTTAATATAAAGTATGTTTCTGTTGTGAATTTGGAAATAGTTTTTGGTTCGAAATACATTGTTATTGTCATATTTCAGAAATGTCAAATGCTGTAGTGGCGTTCAGTTTGCCGGCAGTCACTATGGAAACGGCCGTAAAAATTTTTGTCGGCCGTCACTCTGGGTAACGGCCGCAAAATATCATTTTGCGGCCTCTGTTGCGGCTGCAAAATGCTTGTTTTGCGTCCGGTTGCACGAAAAACATATTCCAGGCAAAGAAATTGAGAATATTATATTTTGCCTTGGTGGAGTCTCAGTTCAGATATGGCATAATTGCATGGGGAGGAGCTTATAATAATAACATAAAAGGAGTGGAAACTGTGCAAAAATGGATTATTGAGAATTATATATTCAAAAAAAGTAACTTATCCCAGCGATGCGATTTATGAGTTGGCGAAGGTCGTGGATGTCAAACAGATTTTCCTGATTGTCCTGATCCGATATCAGAAAAAAAGCTCCGATAAAGAGTATGTTGCTCATAGATAAGATTACGATACTAGACAAGGTGCTTCCTACCTACCAGTTCCATTTATCTCGAAAACTATCTTCCACAGATCCGCCTGTTTCCTAAAACCCAAAGTTTATAATTCTGTAACTATCGACTTAAACGCAGTTAATTCACTCTCATTATACAAATGTAGGCTGAAAAAATGGATATCAAGCAAATCAAGTACCATTTTTTCACAAGATGATCGACATCAAAAATACTTACTACAATTCAAACTGAATGAAAATGTAACCTATATTCGGATCAATTATAAAATTATAAACATTACCATAGCATTTCTGTATATCTGCAGCTCGAATTAGAGGTCGGCACAAGTTTTACTTTTCAGACTCTCCTCGAAACTAGTTCGGTAATATGAGAAACAGCTGAGACAAAAAATTATATACTGAAAATTGATGTTATCCTCGTTATATTCTGTTACCAATTCTAATAGTTCTTTGGATATAGTTCGAGGTGTGATTCTTCAATGCACTTTTTATTATTTGATGTATTGAAATTAATTTTATTCATTATAAATTTCCCCTTCACTCTACTCATTTCTGAATTTTATATACTCATAAGTCAATTTATACATACATTTTGAATGTTATTCACGTGAGTCGAATATATTATAATGAGATGGACCCCCACATACAAGTAGTTCCTTCTACTTCAGTGTTTATTATTAGTATTATTATTTATTGTTATTATTTACTGTTTATTCCAATTTGAATTTTTTGTATGTTTTTTTTATTCGAAATTAATAAACATTATTATTATTAAGCATTATTATTTTTGTTTTTGTATGATACTTCTCTATACCTATCTCTGGTGGCTTCGATAAAGTCATTGATTTCCTTATTTTTTGTGTGAAACATAGCTTCAATTAAATGATAATTACTACAGTATTTGGATTCGTAGGAAGCTTAAATTTTGGATGTAGTTTGACAATGTCCTGTGCATTGGTTGAGTCTGAGAGAATTTATGCTCCATTATACAGGGTTATTCAAAATTTGGGATTTAATCGATAGATAAAAAAGTGGTATAAAGTTCATTTTTGTAAATGGAACACTCTATATATTATCGAATTTCCTGAAAATAAATTAAATTTGCTTTCAAATGATATATCATATTCCTATATCTGGGCGAAATAAAAGAAAGTTTCTATAAAAATTGGACTATTTTGCCAGTGCATTAATAATAAAACGTATGCGCGTTAATAAACGTAAATTTTATATATAATTACCAATTCCCACATAAAGAATCAAAATAGGTAATATTTCACAATTGAAAATTAAATGATCTTTAGTGTGCCGTGACCAGAAAAAAGCAAAAGAAACTTTCAGTTTGACAAGCAGTGATTTTCATGGTGGTTCTGTCAGGAGAAAGTGATGAAAAAGAATTACAATGCATAATCAAATGCAGATATTTAAAATTTGTTTTATATTCACGATTGAACTGAGTAATGCTGTGTTTGGTAAAGTTGAAGCGCCAAGAAATCAAAATGAGCCGATAACTGTAGACGAAGAGAACGAAATTAACTTTTTGAGGTATTTCCACCCCTGCCCTTAGGTATCGATAGGAAGAGCAGTGGTAGATTTAGGTATGCTCTGCACTTCGATATGGAGAAATGTATGATTCAGACACCTTTTATAAAATATACGATAACGAGGTACTTGAATTCGAATTGGTCCCATTTTAGTAGCGAAACAATAATTTCAAAAAATCAGTATTCGATGAATGGTAGAAATAGGTATACAACAGGTTCGGTAAAAGTTATTTGTATCCATCATCAGAATCCAAATAAGCACTGGGTGTTTCTCATTTGAAATTAGATCGTCGATATCAGTTACGAGTAGAGGTGGCCACACTGCAACCGCAAAAATATCTAGGTATTAAGAAACGTATAATAGCTAGTAGCTGTCGAGTTTGGAATACCCTGTATATTATTAATTTTATGTTCAATTCGTTCGTCAGCTTATCAGTCATACACTTCAATATAATACTACAGAACTATTTACATATTCTTGCTATAATTTGATCACTTTACTTCAATGAAAGCTTAAAAGTTTTATTATTGATGCACTGATAGTCGAATTTTGATAATGACATATTTCATGACATTTCATATCTGATACAAAATATGGCAAAATAATCCAATTTTTATAGAAACTAGACTTTATTTCGGAAACCTGATTATTGAGGTATATAAACATGATACATCATTTGAAATGAAATATAATTGTTTTTAAGGATATTGGATTATATAGGGTGTTTCCGATATTGGAGGGATTGAGGAAATGGGTTATTATATTGATCATAATAAATCAAAAAATGGCAAGAACTTTTGTTCTTGGAGTAATCAAATATTTTCAAAATATTGGCGGTTTTAGAGATGTTTGGGAGACACGGATTTGATTCTTCTGTCTGCCCGCTGACAGTGTTTCCACCCGCTGTCAGTGCCTCCACCCGCTGTCAGTGCTTCCACCAGACTTGCGTAGACCGCTGATAAGTGATTACCAAAAGTGTCTTAAAAACTTTAAAATTCAATATATCCCGAATAATTTTTTTTACAAGAATATATGCTGTCATTTCGTTTTGTTTTGTCACCTTCTACTTCCCACTTCATTTTTCGCTCCAATTTCGGAAACACCCCGTAGTACATATTGAACGACCCTGTATAATGGAGGAGAGATTCCCTTAGATAAAACTGATACTAATACTGGACATAGTCAAACTAAACTAAAGTTTCAGCTTTCCACGGATCCAAACAATGCAGTAATAAACTTTCAATTGAAGCTGTTTCGCATAAAAAATAAGGAAGTTAATTTCTTGAAAACCACGGAGATACGTATAGAAAAGTATCATTAAAAAATAATCGAAAAAGCAATAGCGAAGCAAAAAATGCAATAATAAACTCCAGAAACTCCATGAAAATCACTGCTTGTCAAACTAAGTGTTGTTTTGCCCTTTTTTGGTCACGACACACTACACATCACATCACTTTTTTAATTGGGAAATATTACCCACCCATTTCGGTTCGTTATGTGGGAATCGAAAATTATAGATAAAATGTACGTTAATGAACGCGTAAATCGTTTAATATTGATGTATTGGCAAAATAGTCCAATTTTTATAGAAATTTGCTTTTATTTCTATTTAGTTACAGAAACATGATACATCATTTCAAAGCAAATTTATTTATTTTCAGGATATTCGATAATATACAGGATGTTCCATTTTGAAAAATGCACTTTTGACCACTGGTGGTATCATACATTTTGAGGGACCCTTTATATTGGCGAATTAATTCCGACATTACCAATGCACAGCACATTGTCAAACTACATTCAAAATTTGAGCTTCCTACCTCTCTTTCACACAAGAAATAAGAAAATCAATCAATTTCTCGAAAACCACCACGAGAAAGGCATAGGAAAGTATGATACAAAAATAACCGAAAAGCAATGGCGAAGCAAGAAGTGCAATGATATACAGGGTGTCCCATTTGAAATATCGAAGATGTTGGTACTTTTCAATATAAGCGGCAAAGCCGCAGTTTTATCTATCTATTTTAGATAGATAGAACAAAACTTATTACCTCAGAAACCCAATTTTTATAATAATCCTATATTCCGTTCTCTAGAAACGTCTAATAGGCCATCGAGTTTGGGACACCCTGTAAAAAATGTTGATTAATTCACCTAGTTGTGTTTCAAAATAATTTTTTTAGGACTTTAGGTATAAATCATTCTCATCCACACATCATTCAATATTTTTAGGAGGGTGCCATGAAGATTGATGTTTCATGGAACCGATATAATAGCAGTATCGATAATAATCAATGTCTTCCTCATCTGAGTCAGAATTTGACAGCCTAAAATTATATGCACTGCTCTGCCAATTGATGATTGAAACTGTTCCAAAGTAGTCGTATCGTGAGCGTGCAGAAGTTTTTTATTAGTTGAAAACTGGTTGTAAGATCAACTAATTTGCAACCCTTGTCTCAAAACAGTCAAACCGTGGGCAGTCGGCATATAGGCCGACCGCCAACCAATATGAAACTTTTGCATGCACGCGGATACGATTACAATGAAACAGTTTCAATCAGTTGGCAGACCAGTGGATATCATTTTACAGTGTCAAATTCTGGCTCAGATTAGGAATACATGATTGATTATTATCGATACCGCAGACAACACATCAGGACACAAAGGGAGTACTTGTTGCCATACTTCCTCTGTCAGATGTTTTCTTGAGTACTCAGGAAAATAATGATTGTATAGTGATTTTAATTATTTCTTACCCGTAATTTTATATTTATACTTTTGTTTTTTAAACTTATATTTTTTCCTGATAACAATATCTGTACTCGTATTTTAATTTATCACATATCTGATGCTCCCATGGTCGTTCCCAAGATCAATATAATCACAAACAAACATTTTTTGCTTCTGTGATGATTCGCTTATTCACTGAATCATGGTACTTATAGCTATTTTTTACTGTAAATTTCTTCAAGTGTAGAAATTATCATCATTATTATTACTATAGTTCCTTGCAATATCAACTGATTCGCAATCTGTCTCAAAACAGTCGCACCGTGGGCGGTCGGCCTTAGCTGACTGATAAAATTTTAGTTTTCTTAATACTTGGTCAATTCCTGCAGTTTGTCAATAATTCATTCCTTTAAAAAAATCTGAAAATAACTCACGATATTGAGAGAACTGATATGGGAATATGTTATTTCTTCAATTTGGTCACTTGCGAAGAAAATATATGCCTTTCTTTCTGGCTATGTCACATGATCTTTCCATTCGAAATCAATAATTTAAAATTGTTTCCCTAATGCACAAACAGAGCTTTTGTGAGCAAGGGGAGTCCGGGACCTACAGCTTACGTACAAGTGGATTCCGAACCACCTTAGCCCCGTGACAACGATGGGGATCGAATGCGGACTACCTGTGTGAATGCCAAATGCTCTAGCAACACAACCACTTCGCTTCTACTTCTCTAAACATAAATTTTGTCCAACTGACATTCTGGTCATGCACACAAGTTGACAAGAGTTAAGTGATGTTTTGATTACTGAATGTACAATTATACTACCCTCTCTATCTCTCGAATACTTTCTCATTCTAAATTCACGCATCACATACGTTTATCGACATTCAATGCTAGATTTGCCAGGCTGTACACAAGTTTGTCTATTTCTGGTACGCGGAAGCCATTCATTGACGAAGTGATGATTGAAAATTGAAATTGCGATATTCGGAGCTGGTATATATTCAACAATTTTCTTCTCTACACACATATGATGATAACATGATTTTCCTTCAATTACTTCCTCAAGAATGGAACAAAAAAGCTTCGAAATAAGTTTTCGCGAATCTTCATACACGAAAACAAACTCTGCCATAGAACAGAAGCTGATTAAAAAACCTGACTAGTCCTTTTTAAAAAAGGCCGAAGAAGAATATTTTGAAAGTTATATGATTTGTTATTATTCTGATTTCTGAGCCAGAACCAACCAACCAACCAACCAAGTTTTGGTTATAAGCACAGCGTTGACAAGCGCTAATCATTCCTACATAAAGAATCCAATGCATGAATTCGAACAAAGTAGGTACCTATGGAACCAATAGAGGGGTGAACCACTGTCTTCTTCAATTTGAACAGATACTACGAATATTCGTAGATTATTCATGTGGAACAAGTTGAATTACAAAAATTCTACTAGTTTTCATATGTTACCGGAAATTTTTGAAAGTTATCAGAGTATTTGAAGGGAAAATACCCGAAGAATCTAAATTATTCATATTTCTAGATTAAGACACTGCCTATCAATGAACTCGTTACAAAAATTTACAGGTCAGACTTCTACAGCAACATAAATATTGACTAGTTTCTATTGAAATAAAAAATGAGGATAACCTTCCTCAAGAGAAAACTTATTGTGGCAATTTTGATAAGATGTTGATGTAGTCCCCCAACTTACAAAAAAGTATTTCCTTTCTGGGAGTGGGAGTATAAGAAATACATATATATATATATATATATATAAATATATATATATATATATATATATATATATATATATATATATATATATGTAGTTGTATTGATATTTTTCGTACAGTCCATATTTTTGGCGGTAGTCCCGAATCTCAGTCGTAATCAGGGTGAGTGAAATTTTTTTCTGAATTATATTCCTTATTATATAAACATTATATGAATATAAACTTCAAAGTACTTTTTCAACTAGTAAGAAATTTCAGCATGTGAGATTATTATTTCAACATGGGAATTTTCTTGCATTGTGTAAAATAATATGGTTGAACAGAAATATTGAGTGCATATTTTGAAATAGATATCTGAACACAAAGCTCAGGGTTCTTGATATAATTCGTGTTTTTTGTTTTCACTTGCATCAAATTGAATAACTTCTATCCTATATTAATGTTAGCGTATTGTTGCAATGGAGTGTGAGGAAATTTCTGTGAAATTTTGATCTCTTATGGGAATGATTCAATAGTGTTAATGTTGAATCATAATTTTTAAGAGTTCTCATTAATCAAAATTTTGTATTTGTAAAACACCTAAACACTAATTTTCGGGAGATATTTCCAAAAGCAAATTACTGATTTTGAAGCAATTATGTAAGTTCCACCCGAAGCAATTATTTCATTAGGGCATAGTAGATTCAAGTGAGTAGACAATAATAAAACATAATTAAAAGTTTTCGACTATGAATGGTTTTATGTTTTTGAGTAATCGAAATTTGCTTTCTTGATTTCCTTGCATATTCGGGAATGTGTGCGTTCTATTTCAACTGTCTGTTTATATTTATTCCAAGATATTTTATTATAATTTATAAGGCACACATAATGGAGTGCAGTACCCAAACACACATTGAAGCTGAGAACGGAAAAGTTCGAGTGTGACGAGCGTTTGCGTACAATATTTTGATGGTAGAGCTTATATTATTGGCTATAGAATGACAAGAGAATGGAATAAAGTTCAGCAATGAATGAATGAATTGATTTTTCATTCATTTTCAGACGATGAGTGGAGAACAGAACAGTATCAAAAATTGTTTTTAATGGGATTCTAGACCTAGTGATGATTTTTTATGTTTTCAGGACCGGTATGGCTCACACAATATTCCACAACTTCCTTATTACGAACTTTGCCACTTTCATATTTCAGTATGATAATCACAATAGGATGACTCAATGCACCACCCAATCAAAATAATTTTTCAGGGCGTCAAGGATCGGTATGAATCTAGCAATATTCCATATCTTTCTCATTAGGAACTCTGCTGATTACATATTTCCAGATTTAAATATATATTGCTATTTGCTTCCCTAAATTACCAAACTCATTGATATCAATGTTTTGAATTGTGCATTTTCTATTTAAATAATTAACGGAAAAAAAATGGGTTAATTCTTCTATATCGCTGATATCAGACATTTTGATAATATTATTATCGAAGCTCAGCTATATTCATACCAAATGATCCAAGGTCGTCCAGGGTATGTTTGAAGTTGTGAAATATGTTAAACCATCCCTATAGACGTCCCGTAAATTATTTTGGTCTTGTCAACAACAACAATAGAAAAATTATGGGTTTTTATTAATTGAAAAACCTGTATGAACAGGGAATTCTAACAACACACGAAGACTTGAAAGTTTTCGTACAAAAGGAAGTTGAGACCATTGGCAAAACGTATGGTAATACAGTAGATCCAAAAGCAGAGTTCAGAATGTCAGATATTCCTCAAAAAACAATTCAAAACAACAGGGAGAACAAGTGATACTGTCACGTTTACGAATAGGACATACCAAATATACCCATTAACACCTGTTGCGAGATTGAGAGGAGAGTAAAAAGATGTATGTGATATGTGTCAAGTTCAACACAGAGTACTATGGTTTCTGTCAATGATGGGTGACAGCTGTAACGTTAGAAATGTTGTTTAATTTTTGACAGACATTGGTATTATCAACGTAATCAAGCCTGTAGTGAAATGTACATCACCAATCGAAAATAAATATTTGAAACGTTTGGTTTGAATACAATTCAAGAAATAAAAGCCACCCAAAACACAGTAACACGCGCGTTTTGCCAACGAAGTTAGCATTTCCAAGAGCTATAATGGGCTTACTACTATAACTAAGCTTACTTTAAGCTCATAGCTCTAGATAATGCTAACTTCGTTGGCAAAACGCGCGGCGATTGAAGTGAAGTAGTGTTGATGATTTGAGTGGTTTCTATTTTTCGAACGGTTTATCATCAATCACACTGTTATGTTGCTAATAACTCTGCCAGCTTGATGGAACAATTATTTGGTTTTAAAAAACAATGTGTGTTGAATGGCTTTTTTTAAATATTTCTTCATTTCAGAAAATCAACCACGATGAGGATTGCTTTTTTTCTATTGACTTTGGCTTCTATAGCTTCAGCATCTGCTTCCCTTTCTGGCAACAGTGAATTCACAGGAGATCTTTACAAGGTGAGAGAAGTCTAATCATTTTTGCCCTATTCCATGAAATGAAATATTATTTTTCGACAACCGCATAACAAAGTAGCATTTAGCGCGATCAAATTTCAACGCAATATTACTGTTTTCCGACGAATGTCATCAATTGACAGCATTTTTGCACTAGAGCAACAAACTTGAGAACACGCTGGCTTATTCAGATGTTTCCGATTTGTCAGCACGTGTAACTCAATTCATTGAAGGTGTCAATATAGACTAGCGGTTAGACATTCTGCCCTTCACCGTATATGTTACTTACCCGAGTAACAAAATCTGTTCAACAAGAGTGTTATAAAATGTTCCCGGACTGTTATCGATACGGGAAAATTCGTTGCTCGGCAACGGACTAAAATACTAGATTGGTATATTTTGGGATCTGAAGTTGCTCCGAGAAATTACGCATTTTTGAGCGATTTCAGAAAAACAATATTGATTAACTGTCTTTGTCGAGCGACAATCCATCACTCGTGCTTTGAATACACAAACAGCTACTTTCGATAAATTATGGAATTGAAAAAATTATATCCATGAAACCAATCACGCGTTGAAATCAATATTTCGTTCAGGTTCAAGATTTGATATGCATTTCACTTGCAAAAAACACATTCGAACAAACCCACTTAAGAATAGTTCTCTGTCACATTAAAGATTAATCAAATCACAGCAATGCCAGTAACTTTTAAGTTATTACATGTCTTTAACTGACCCTTACTCCCCATTTCTTGAGTATGAAATGCCACACTCACATAGTACATACCAAAGATTTGTGATTAGTGTCTTGAAAATGAGCTAGGAATGACATAAGAACATCTTTTCAGGAGCTCGGTAAAGTGAGAGATGATAACATAGCGGTAAGTCCGTTTTCAGCCAGACGTATTTTGTCTTTGACTACTGAAGGAGCGAGGGGAGAATCTGCAAGAGAATTGTCGGAAGCTCTCCACCTGCCTGAACCAGTTGATAAGATTCGACTGGAATTCAAATCTCACCAGTCGGAACTGACGACTTCTGATAATCATACGACAATATCGAATGCTAACAAGATATACGTTTCCAATGACGTCCAACTTGATGATGGCTTCAAGAGTATCGCGGAAAAATATTATCATGCAGGTAATTTGATTTTTGAGCAACTTTATCCCTAGAATCTTAGGTTTTTGATACGAATTCTGATAATACGACATATCTTTCAATTGCATTTTTGCAAATATTTGTATTTGGCAGATATTATTATTCATTATATATCATGCTCTCATATTACATGGGTACCTTACCAGTAATAGATATAAAACCAAAATGAAACGCTGCTACATATCAGCGATTACTTGTCTCTCAAAAAGGAATAATTCGCTTGATATTTGGTATCAAATAATGAACCAACACATGAACAAATTATTCTGGAGATAATAACCCATTGACAATGCCTTGTATACAGGATGGTTCAAAATGTCATGTACATACGGAAGGAGGTAATTCTTTGGCTTATGAGTACCAGTGGCTGAAGTATTGAGTAAAGTATTCATTCCTTCAAAAAAACTTTGAAAAAAATTTAGTTTACAAAACTGGGACCTATGTTTCACCAATGCAATGGCTACTTCAAGCAGAATGTTGACAAAAACACAATTTTCATAACTCAGCTGCGATATAATGTGTAACCGCTCGTACCCCTACCTTATCTGTTCGTCTAAAATACTGCCATGTTGATAGTCATTGTCTATCGGCTTCTCTGCTACGATGTCAGCTCCCTGCATGAAGTAGATGCAAATCCTAGTATGAAAGAAGCCCCCCTATATATATTCATATGTTTTGGCATGCAGCCTTAGAAAGTCAAGGCTGAGATTCCCCTGTACCGCAGAGTTTCATAACCGACAGTTCTGTATCTGTCTTTCCGTGTATCCAATCCTAATGTCATTCCACTTGTTCTATGAAAACTTCTTGAATACATATCAATCAATTATTGAGCATTAAAAATCTGGTATTATAATTTATTCTTATAAAGATCTCATTTGAAAATACGAAGGTTCGAAATTATTTGATTCTGAAGAGAAAATTCCAATTCATGGAAATACCTGAGATCTGATAGTTAATTAGGAATCAACATATCCAAAGTATAAGAGTCTGAATAATTATAAAAGTTCGATGAGAACAGATTTTATCGCCAATCGTGCCCATGGGCTTCAAGTAAGTCGTCACCCCTACAACCATGGAGTTCTCTAAGGTTCATCTGACAAAGGGTTCATCTTTTTAGATGCACGCCATCTATGGGAACCAACCCGATACCGTCCTCCCCATCTTTTTGAATTATTTGTGCATATTATATTAGGCTATTTTTCTTCCTTGGCTCTATTAACGCTTTTTTGAAGATGCAGAAAAAATGAACATGGTCAATGTATTCATTGAATATTGATTCTGATTCTCTACCATCGCGTGGTTCCAAACCCTGCAATGTCCCGACTGGTTAATGAGATGGAAATTAAATATTTCCAATGATTTTTCTCTGTGAGTATTTTTTCCATACAAACTACTAACTTAACATAAATTATCATCGACCACCCATGATTACGAGTTTCTCGATAAGCACAAGACTGTCTTGAACACGATAGTAGTGAAAAGACATTCAATATGTTTTTCCAGATTTTATATGACGTCTTTGTCACCTAGCGGTTTCTCTTCCAGGTTTGATAAAAATACATTTCAATATTGTTCACCGAACATATTATTATATTATGATTTGCTGAATATTGTTGAATCAATATTCAACCGATGTGCTATCAAACTTGAATATTCAATATCGATTTTTATCCATAAAAGACAGGAACATTGAGATTGCAAAATCGATTCTGGAATATTGATTGAAAGTTTGATTTGGTGGAGGAAATCCAGTTCTTGACATGATTTTTTGGGTTTATGACCTTCCACAATCTGAAAATGAAAAAAAAATTTAATCCAAAGAAATCTGTACGAGTGTAAAAGGGCAAATTAATTAATTTGCCCGATAAGTTACTGCGTTTACAAGACTGCTGTCTTGAAAGAAATTAATTTTTGTCAGTAACGTACCCTACACTGAATTTGCCTATCTGAAAAAATGAGAAAGAATTAACAAAGAATACTTCTCTTTTTTTGAAAACTGTTGACGTTTCGGAGAAGTTTTGATAACGGAGGCAGATACAGCCTCCGAAACGTCAACAGTTTTCAAAAAAAGAGAAGTATTCTTTGTTAATTCGATCTCATTTTTTCAGATAGGCAAATTCAGTGTAGGGTACGTTACTGACAAAAATTAATTTCTTTCAAGGCAGCAGTCTTGTGAACGCAGTAACTTATCGGGCAAATTAATTAATTTGCCCTTCTACACTTGTACAGATTTATTTGGATTATTTTTTTTTTTCATTTTCAGATTGTGGAAGGTCATAAACCCAAAAAATCATGTCAAGAACTCGATTCTGGAATGTTGGAAACAATATGTAGACAATTAGTTCTCATTGATATTGATAAATATTATATTCAACCAGTATTAACGCAATATTAAAATTCTTCATTTGGAACAGTTTGGAACAATATTATTGACAACATTTGTTGATAAAAATGGGTGAATTTTGGCGGTCTAGGGCTCCGTTTGGCTTCTTCTCTAGCTGTACCTGCCTTCTTAGCTTCCTCGGAACTCTGAACTCTTTTAGATGACGAGTATTTCAGGATATCTATTGGATAGCGACTGGGTTTATCCATTTGTATTCCTCCTGAATGTATATATGGTAGTGAAGTGAACCAAAAATAATGTCATGGTTTGAGCTGTTATAAAAGTACAAGTCGTTTATCCAGATATTATCAATTAAATTATCATTGAACATTGTATGGTATCGGCAGGTATTCCAGCTGTGTAAGAACCTCTTGACACTAGCCGTGATGATAGTAAACGCCCTGACTGTATGACGCTGATACCTTGGAAATTTGGCAAACCTGTGGTATGGGACATAACTTGTGTTGACACAGCTGCAACGTCTCATTAAACAAACACTTCCAAGTCCGCAGGTGCTGCAGCAAAATCTTGAAACACGTTCCTGATTTTCCTCCGATATTTCAAATTTCGTCCATCTTTTCAGAAATGTTGCTTCTTACCTTTAATCATAACGCACCAGCAGATTCGGAAGAGTTTCAAAGATACCTTCTGGTAGGTATACATGAAGATTCAAACAAGACGAGTGCGGAGAATCATCCATAACAAGACAATTTGGTTATCATGAATGATAATCAGAAAGCTTCCATTACTTGGATAATTCATCTGTCTACTCATAATTACAAAATTGTGGATACCTTTGCTGGTCAGCTGAAGTCTACATTTAGATGTACTTTTTGTTATCACTGCTTCGTTACTTTTGAACCTTTCTGGGTACTTTCAATCGCTATTCCAGATTTACCAAACGAAGTAGTGAATTCAACACAATGTATTGAACTATTTACAGAAAACGAGACTTTGATTGACGATGCAAGACATCACTATTCAACTTGGGAATGAAAACGGAATTCAAAAAAATTATTCGTTAACAAACATTTCCAAAAATTTATACATAAATTTGAAACGTGTGGCTTCGACTAATGAATTTTTCCATACAAAATTTGAATTTGGACCAATATTGTGCTCAGTATAGAATTAATACTATTTATAATATCTACGCCATATCTAATCATAGCGCAAACATTTCCAATGGACACTATACTTACAGCTTATTGCAAAAACCCTTATTCTAATTGTTGGCACCTCTTCGATGACTCCCGTGTATTTTTCAAGATTGATTCTCTCCCAGAGAGCATGTATTGTATCCTCTTCTATGAGAAAGTTAATAATCTGAATTCTGATAGTGTTCTGGGTTTTTCCGGGTTTTTCTCCAATTGAAACAGCAAATGTACTTCAAGTCACGGGCTTGAATGGACTAATAAAAAATCATTATTCTACCAATATGATGTGCTACTAGGGCTCTATCAGGGAAAAAATGCTATTTAGATATGGGTCATGGTGAAGATTACTTATATTTTGCTGTTCTTCAAGTGGTTGATTTCAGTCCTGACAAATCGGGTTTCTTTGTTTTAGAAATAGAAGATATTGACTTCACTGATAATGCCGCAGCAGCTTCAGAGATCAACGGATGGGTGGAAGAACATACAGAGAATAGAATACAAAATCTGGTCAATCCTGGACAAGTTGGAGAATGGACCAAAATTCTTTTAGTGAACACTCTTTTCATCAAAGGCGGATGGATGCATCCATTTTCTAAAAATGCAACAACTAAAAAGAAGTTTTATACATCAGAAGATACTTCTGTGGATGTTGACATGATGCACCAAAAGAAATTGTTGCGATACTACGAAAACACCACCCTCAATGCGAAATTTTTAGAACTGAAATACAGTGGTAAGTTTCTTTCACTAGTATAACTGGAACTGAATATGCGCTCAATGGAATGAGTACACCAAATTTTATGGTATAATTCCATGCTACTGACATAGCTCAATGTTCTGAAAAAGAGTTCTCACAGCAATAACTTCGAGAAGCCAATGAAATGGTAGTTGAATAAAAAGATAAAATGAACCATGTATTCTTGCGTGAAATTCGCCCAGTGTTCTACTGTGTCTCTCAGTTGTCCAAAACGTGGCGGTTCTTTGAATCTGACAGTAGCCGTACCTGATGAGGTGTGCAGGCGAACTATGTAGCTATACTTGCACACACCATAGAAAGTGCCTGCCAAAAGAAATAGCGGCAAAAGACTTGTTTATCAAGGTTCTGATCAATATATTAATATGAAATGAAACTATTTTATGCTTCTTTCGATAATTGCGAAAAAGTTACACAACACACAAGCTCCGGTTCGTATTATGGTGCAGATAAAAGTAATAAATTTTGCTTTTTCTCTGATTCCCTCTCAAGGTTGAAGAAACTGTGCAGTTCCGTAGCATGCAACTTGCGGTTTATCTGCACAGATTACCTGATCAGGAAAACCTCTCAGTAATCAGCTCCAAATTGATCGATTTCCCTGCTGTTGTGGGTTCATTTTAAACTGAAACACTCGGTCAGTCTAGCCCTTTCAATCCCGAATATCAATTTGAGTAAAAATGTCACGAAATGCAATTCACGAAATGCAACTTCAGTCTTTTTGAACAGAGCCACTATATATTTCAACAAATATGAATTCTCATTCATTCAGGCTAATTACGATTTTTTCCTTTGTGTATGGGAGAAATCATTGCTATGTTACACCAGTTCTTCATTATTTCCGAGAATTTTCAAATAAAACACCCATTACATACCTAGTTATGAAGAATGATGAAAATTTCATTTTCGTTATGAAATATTCTTATCTTCTCATAATATATTAATTTAGTGGTCTGGTGTATTTATGAATTCATTAGATTTCATTCAGTTCGTGTAATGTTAAATTTCAATTCAATTCCTCAGCGACTTCAGATTTTTATCTGATGGCCCGAAAAAGTGCTAGGAATCGCACGTCGAAAGGTAAGACCTCGTTAATCCTTGGCTCGCACAAGTTTCGACTTTTGAGGGCTGCCGTTCGTAAGGGGACGACAGCTGGTTAACGGAAAAAACAATTTTAACAATTTTAACAAAATTTAATTAATAGGTAGAAATCTGATTCTTTCAATAACAGATGTATTCACCAATTTGAACTACTAAATGAATATAAAATGAAACTATTTCATGAATAACGAAAATGAAATTTCCATCATTCTTTATGAATGTAAATCAGGAGTGCACCCTTTATATAGAGAATACAAAATTATAATCTGAATTTTCAAACATCACTTTTTGACATCAAGTTTTGATATAATTTTATTTCTATGTGTTTTCTTTTTCAATATTTTTGTACTTGTACTGCTACAAAATTAAATCTCATGATGTAAGTGGAAGATTGAAAAATTCGAATATTTTCAATTTTCGCTAGATATTCATTCTTTCAGATTCCTTTGACAAACAAATAATAAATTTTGAAAGCCCAGGCAATACCATCTCTCGGAATCAAATCGAAATCACTCTCTTCAATTTAGATTGTGTTTGCGTTCCTCTTGACGCATTAAAAACTCGATTTTGAACCTTCGATTGGTCGGAACAACAAAATTGTTGACTGTCTGCCAATAAGTAGAAAAGTTTCTTACTTTGGATTCCGTGGTTCGTATTTCTTTAATATTTGTTATATACAGCAAGCCAATAAGAGTACTCTATTACACATATTCCAAGCTTTCAACAACTTTTTATTGTCTATTGTCATCTCCAGGGAAGCCACAAAGTAGAAATACACTTACTAAATATTGACAAAGAAAAAAGAGGAATAAACTTACAGTGTATATGAGGTTATGTGGGGTTTATGTTAAAAATATTCATGATATATGGACAGAACTGGGAATAAAACTTAATTTGTAACACAAAGAGTTAAAGTATATACCAACACACTACAGATGATACATTTTAAAATGGTATGGTATAGTATTTTTCCGCAGATAATGTTTGAGCAGATGTGGAATAGTGTTCTTGAATAATCCATAATCCCATTGTATGATCTTAGTGAACCAAGCTTTTTTTTATCTTGTATTAATGACATCTGTTTGAAATGAATTCAAATTGTATGAATTCTCATCATTATCAGGTCCCGAAATGAGTATGGTTTTCATTCTACCTAACGAGATAGATGGTTTGCCGAATCTGGAACGAAAAATGTACGAGGTATTGGCACAACAACCATTGAAAGAAGAAGAAGTCGTTGTAGAAATTCCCAAATTCAGAATTGAAAACCATATTAGAATGATACCACTTTTGAAAAAAGTAAGTATCTACTAGCCAATGAATTGGACTATTCCATACAAGCTTTTATTTAATTTACACTGTTAGTTGCAAATATATTCTGACACACTTCTAGTGGTTCGATGACCTTGAAATTTGGCAAATAATCATAATTTCGGTGAAAATGCATTACAGAATTTTTGTTAGAAAAAAAAAATTATTAGGAGACTGCAAGATGGCGGACGAGATTTGTGATTAAGGAGCGATTCTATCCAAAACTGCTATGAGGTTGTGGGCTATGATTTTTTTTTTCAAAATTCATACACTCATAATCACAGTTTCAAGATGATGGACGCGTTTTGTGATCATGATTCGATTTGATTCAAAATGGTATTTGGGTATCTAGGGGTTGCAGATCATGGATTTTTTTTTAATTTATAATTTCAAAATGGCGGTTCCAAGATGGCGACTACTTTCGTGATTATGGTTCAATCAGATTCAAAATTATTATCGGTATGAGGGTTTTCGGAGCCAGAAATTATATATAAATATTGATAAAGTCAAGATGGTGGACAAATCTTGGTATTATGGTTCGATTCTATTGAAAACGACTGTAGATCTCAACAGTTGAAACGTCGTGAATAAAAATTGCAGGGATTTGAATTTTTTCTTTTCTTTAGCCGTATAGACAATGGAAGTCCAAAATAATCTTACTGTACAATTTTCTGTTCTGATTCATTCTTGCTAGGTTTTTGTATTGTTTTGTAAAGTATAATAAATATCTTGTTGTGTTGTAATTCATATTTTTGTTATTTTAAATTTGCAGATGTTTAGATTTTCGCAGAGGTTCATTTGGTTTCTTCCGTTGACCTGTTTCATGAGTTTCATTCTCTCATGTGGGGAAAAGTTAGGATTGTTTCGTTTTGCATTCACAAAGTTTGATTTCTTATTTCATTGGGTTTATATATGCTTATCTACTCTTCTCATATCTCTGGAATAGTTTCTTTCTTCGTTTGGCCGATTTGGAATATATTAGAGTATGAACATTTAATGCTATACACTCCGTTTAGGTTTCTATCTCCAGTCTACTCATAGCTATTTATTTTTTGTGTTATTTCCGTGATCGGTTTGTAAGTGGTGTTGATGTTCAAGGGTTTGAAGACGTTTCTTAGTTTTATGGTTTAGTGCCTTATTGTATGCGAATGCAGTCCATATATGTTGTTTTTTTTTTCGTTAGATTGGTTTTATTCTTTTTCTGTATCTTGTACAATTCTATTTTTAAGTCTAACATTCTGTGGCAATTTCGTGTGATGTTTCCTTTATATTGAGAATCGAAATTTTGTTTTGATGCGGTTGTATTCTGTAGTTTTGAGTCATTTTCTTCATTTAAGCTGACTATCATCTTTTTATTTATTTCGTT
The DNA here is from genome assembly GCA_958298965.1 of Chrysolina haemoptera. NCBI lineage: Eukaryota > Metazoa > Arthropoda > Insecta > Coleoptera > Chrysomelidae > Chrysolina > Chrysolina haemoptera. Next base: position 16,030,704 of record OY282585.1, on the reverse strand, counting down.
TATTTGCTCTGTTATTTGCTTTATCCTCAATCCTCCGCTATGTGATATGTATAGATCATCGTCAACGTATCTGAATCATTCTACATTTTAGTTACGGTTGAGGAATGCGTCTAGTGCAAATATCTTGTGATTCATTAAGTCCTTAGTTTTTCTGATATGATTTTCATATTTTTATTGATCGGAATGTTGTGATTCATCTATTTTATATCGGAGGTGTACAGTTCAGTGTTTGTGTTGACATCTGATTTTATAGTTATGTGAGTTCCATTGAATTTTTGATGATAACGTTTTGTGACCGTCAATCTTGTTTTTTGCTAATCTGTTAGGATTTTTAAAAGGTGCTATTGTGGAGTTAATTATGGACATCATACTATACTATTTAGAGCATATTTTTCAGTTTATATCGTGATTATTTTTCACTGTTGTATGAAACTTACGAAAATCTGTTATTTTCACAGCTAGGAGTGAAAAGAATATTCAATCCAGGAGAAGCTGACCTAACTGGGTTTTCATCAAACTTCAAAGACGTCTGCGTTTCAGATGTCGTCCAAAAGGCATACATAGACGTGGACGAAGCTGGAACTGTGGCTGCACCTGCATCATCAGGTTTGTTGACATGTTTCAAACATTATTTTAGTTTATAAGGTTTGTAATAAATCAATGGAAATGAAATGGCTGGTGATTACCATTGTGATTACCTGGAACGCTCAACAAATATTAGGTTACTTCAATAACGACCTTGTGAACTAAAATAATTTTCAATTAGCAAATTAAAAAGCAGTTCATTGGTCAAAGAATGAGTCAATGATATTTTTATTTTTCCAACGTCTTTCATAATAACTATTTTGTTGCAGGAACTTTGTAAATGATTTTTGTCCCCAGTCATTACTTTACTTTCATATCGAATCAAAATTATAATTTCAATTCATACTCACCATATAAAAAGGAATGTTAAAAGAATTTTTCATTACTGAGACGAAATGAATGAATAATGTTCACGCCCGTACAGTAAACTCTAGATTGTTAATTGTAGTGGTATTCTACAGGATATGCGGCCTCAGTAGTTCTGGGATTCTGTACTTGAGATATGTGGTGAACTCGTTCGGCTTGCTGGTAGATTCAGAGATTCAAGTCGATGCTCTTCCACGGGTTTCCATTCCAAACAGTAAATTGGAGGTGAAAAGGATCGTTTTCATCGATTCTTGGTGCCGGAGGTTCATAATTCATTTCATCATTTTTCATGGTTTCAGTGCCCATTACCCGTTGTTTGCGTTGCTTACGTTTGGCTTGCCTAAATTTTAATCTCAACTTCGTGGTAGAGATAGATGCTTAGATATTGATCCAGTCGTCATCCTTGTTCAACGATATCCCGATGGAGAGAAGGTGATTTGCTACTTGACTGGATCTCAAAAATGAGAGAAAACTCTTCACTACTATGAAAAAATGCCTTGCCGTACTCTTTGCTTGGAAGGAACAAAATTTACAGTCGTCACAGACCACTGGAGTATTAAGTGGTTATACAGCATAAAATTGACTGTATTACCTGATGGGCGCTCCGGGTGCAACAGTATGTATGTTGTCGATGTTGTCCTTCGGAGGAAAAATAACATCTGCTACCTGACACACTTTCTTCGATATTCTTTTCAGTTAGACTGTTGTTGCTCCCGGATTGACATCTGACAAATTGTTAGGTGGTATGTACGAGAGAGTGACAAAATCTCTTGCTAACCATCCATTATGGAGAATAGACAATGGCAAACTTTTTGGTATACGTGATTAAAGTTTTTCCACCCTTTGACACCAATTGGCTTGTTTTGGTCCCAAAATATGAAAGGAGAAAGATCATTAGCAACCATCATTATCTTCCTACTTGCGGCCATCTGGGCATTTCAAAGACTGTTGGGCATATTCCACAAAAATATTATTGGCCCAAATTTTAAGCTGATGTTGCAAGAAGACATAAAAGGCTGATACTCTGTATGAAATTCATCAGTTTCCTAGAAGACAATTTTATGATGTTAAAGGGCGATGTGGAGGCAACTATCACTTTCTAATTTGCCTATTTTTTTGAGGTGATACCTCGGACGGTAGTGTTTATCCAGAAATGAAAATACTCTTTCAAGTAGGCTGCGAAAAGTTCACAGAAGGGTGCTGGACCATGAGTTTGTATATTTGTCCCTTTTTTGGCAATACCTTCTGCTTCCTCTTTGCCTCTAATACCTCTGTGACCCGATACTCTTATCAAAGTGACTCGATTGATTTCTGCCAGGACTGTTTGCAGACCCAAATCAGTGTAGACTCATAAGTGCATGAGCTCTCAGTGTTGCTTGGCTATCTGACAGTAAATAGATATTTTCCTTTCAGTTGCCCGTTTCAGAGCATTCCTGCGCACATATCTACATAGCATGTACTTTTGATTAGAAAATAGGTTTTTAGAGAATAAAACTTGGCCAAGTCTGATCAGAATTTCTATTTTCAAGTTTATTGTCTAAATCAGTACGAAGGCACTAGTTCCTCTTTTCATTATACAAAGATACAATGGTGGAAAGCTTAGCGTAACCTCTAAAGCTGCAGTAGAGCACGTGAATATTGTCCTCGAAATTTTCAAACAAACTTTCTCCTTTACTTTCTGCTGCTTGACTCATGCTGAATCTTGTTGCATATTCGGCCACCATATAAGTGAAGCATAGATAACCATATGTTTGATGACCGTTTGGTAGATCATTTTTGGTTTCAGGCCACATGTTTTATCAAAGACTGCATATACAGCTCACCGATATAGCCATGGACAAATGTATTCAGAGTTGGGTCTTCAAATTCGTATTGTCACCGCCTAGTGAATAGAACCAGCAATGTTTTGGTAGGATTGACATTTAGTCCCTACCTAACTCACCAGCTTTTGATTGTGTTTGGGCCACTCGCATGCAGTTGTAGAATTCTCCGTCATATCTGCGCCCGTTGGTGGCTAACAATTATCAACGAAACTTTGAGTCGTGAAAACAATTCTCATTTTGCTTCACTATCGGGTTGTTGACAACTAGATACCACAGTAAAGGATTGAACTCCCTACTGGGTAAATTTTTTTTCTGTCGCCGTGCTGACTATATCTGCCCCAAGAGTTGCCAGAATGATTCTGCACATCAGAATTGATTATATGCATCTGATCAGCGAGGCTTTTATATTACTTTCCGCTAATCTAGTCAAGGAGGTACGCGAGGTATTATCAAAAGCGCCCTTTTTGCCACTGCTTCCAGATGTTTTTATTTTGAAGCGGTGTATACCCAAAGAGTTCGTTTCAAACAAAACAATCTATTATTTTTTCCGTTGCTTTCAGGAGAAAGGAAGTAGACGGATGTTGCTCAACCTAAGGTTATTCTCCGTTCAGTTTCTTAATCAGTTCGATGCCACTGAACTGTTCTTTTGAGAGAACTTTTTGGATATATTGTGCTGGGGCTGATTCGATAATCTCCTTGGACATTTGTCTCTATGTTCTTCCTTTCGATTTTCTGATTTCTTGAGTTCCTCATTGTACTCAAAAAGATGTGTTTTGTAGTTTTTTCCGAGCCTATCAGCTCTATTCAAAACTCTTGTGAATTTTTTTCCGAACCAAATGAATGTTCTTAACCACACCGTATTATCGTACTTTATAATATTCAAGCTAGGTTGCTGGGTTCTGGCAATTCTCTCTGGCTCCCACACGGCACAAAACTACCTTGCCAAACGGTAATTGATCGAGAGTTCACCTATCTCACAACGAAGTTCATCTATTTAAACTGAAGTAGGATGATGACTCAGATTCTCTGCCTGGCTAGGCGCGGTGTGGTGACTTCTTTCATTCGATTCCTCCACGTCAAGCAGAGAGAAGCTGGTGAGGCATGTTCATTAAACTGGGGGGAGGTAGTTTTGGGGATTGGTTATTCACATAACCAGAACGCGCATATTTGGGGGGTTTTATTTACAGAGGTACAAATCTTTGATTCATTTACAACAAGAGTAGCATTTATAAGCCTAGTATAACGAAGGTATGATCAAAAAATTAGCTTAAAAGACTAATTGTGGCTTCTATCCTACAAAATTTACGGAGGTAAGTTACTTCGATACAACGAGGAGCTAGGGTAGAAAACGGTCATCTCCAGCAGTCACTCACTTTTCCCTCAGCTGTCGCTGATATTTTCCTCAATCTCTTATGTGATGAGCATTTCATGACAAAATTATGTGAAAGTCCTGTGGAGACTCATCGAGTGAGTTTAGTAAATGCAGTAAGCTTCGTAACTCAAACTGTCAGCTCTGTGTCAACCTACCATGTCAATTTTTATGTGGATGCACAAGCAGAAAATCATTTTTAGAAACCTGATGACGAATTCTGCACGAATAATTTGACTATTCAACAAAAATTGAACTCTGGAAAAAAGATAACAACGATATATTGTCACAAGTAGGTTTCATTTGGTTTCACGTTATGTCACGAAAATATCTCATAGCCATACTATATGTAATATATATGTTGCAAATTGGGGTTTGCTACCCTTAACTATATGCCACTCCGGGTCATAGCAACAGATGGTAGCACTATTTCAAATTATTATTCAATTTGGAAGAATTCACATACGCACGTAACACCAAGCTACAAAGTGTTGACAGAACAATTGTTGATTCCCTGGATGCGTGACCAATTCTGAATACCACAAATACCCTCATGACCTATCAGTTCGAGCAGGATTCAGAGTTCTTATTTCAGTTGAAGATTTTTTTGTTCTAAACGTCAGCCGTCTGCATCCGTACGAGCAACCTTTAAGAGTCTTCGAGAGACTTGTGAGGAATAGCGAAGGCAAGGCACTCACCTTTCAACATGTGATGCCATGCGCGGGCGAGAATTAAAACCATGTCGGATCGTTCTAGTGCGTCGATCACCCATCCAAATGGCGTTGCTCGACTTCAGCTATCGACAGTAACTTTCTGACTTACCCGCTACAGCTGCCTTCTCGTGACTGACTATCGCAAATAACAGTACAAATCCTTGATATTTTTCAGATGGCGTGAATCATTGGCATCCTGTACGTCGCAGCATTGAGCCACAAAATTATTTCATAGCAGATCATCCGTTTCTGTATTTCATTCAGAGTAACGGGGTTATCATCTTCGCTGGTCGATACAAACAGTGACGAGAAGGAGCAGATCAATCACCAATGGGATAGTAATGATAGCATAGTTTATTGTTGAATAAATATAAATGATCCATTTTATTTTTTTATTTCCTTTGGATTAGGATAAAATATAATGTATCTTTCAAATAATTGGAGAAGAAAATGAGAAAGAAACTGATATATCAAAGTAGCACTCCTGCTCATAGAAGAGAATACGCAGGTTCCGGAAATACATTTTAGTCCATGAGTTTTACAATGGACTAGATCAAGAGGTGTACCTACAACTCAGTGGCCCAGCAAAAAATATAGCAGATATACTCGATGGATACTCTATATGCCGACTGTAACTTAGGTTTAAATAGGTTTTCGTTCTAATGATTGTCTTGAAAATCTCTTTTTTTTTACCTATTTAGCCTTCTTCAAAGATGTGAAGAATGGTTCGGTTTTCGTTCTAATAGACCGTCAGCTAGTGACAGATTTAGGTGCCCCATTTTCGCATACAAGCCTCGAATAGGGTTGAAAAGTATATCGATTTGGAGTAAAATGAAGATATTTTTACGAGTGGCTCCTGGGGATAACATACCGATAATTCTATTTTTCAGAACAGTGCTTATTTGTTTCCCTCGTGTTTCTATTTACGGTACGAAACTACAGAGGTTGATTCGTTAAGTCGCCTTAAGGAAAAAAGTTCCTATGAACATATGTCCGGAGTTGTTTCCTTTCTGAGATACAAAGGCGTTTGAAAAAAAATCAATGCCCTGTATCTCAGAAAAGAAGCAACTCCGAATATATGTTCATAAAAACTTTTTTTCTCAAAACGACTTAATGAATCACCCTCTGTAGTTTCGTATCGTAAATAGAAACACGAGGGAAACAAATAAGCACTGTTCTGAAAAATCGAATTCTCGGTGTTATCCCCAGGAGCCACTCGTAAAAATATCTTCATTTTACTCCAAATCGATATACTTTTCAACCCTATTCGAGGCTTGTATGCGAAAATGGGGCACCTAAATCTGTCACTAGCTGACGGTCTATAATGATTGTCTTGAAAATATCTTTTTTCTTACTCGTTTATCCTTCTTCAAAGATGTGAAGAATGGTAATTTACGGGTTTTCAAGAAGGCAGAATTATCGAAATATGTGAAAAATATCTATATTTTTTATAATGCAGAATTACTAAAATCTGTGAAAAATGGCGTTTTTACGGGATTTTAATCCTTTACTGCGTAACAACTCTTTTTTTATCTAAATAAAAAAACGTACGCCATGTATTTTCTTCTCCGAAGACCAGAATAAATATTTTCAAAAATCCTATTACAAGATTTGTCTCCGTTATTGTTACTTCTTTATGTTGCATATATGCTACAAATCACATTCTACAAATTTTGGTTAATTTGCAAGTCTGCTACATTTCACTCTCAATTAAACAATAATAAATGGTCCTGAATTGCAAAACTCATTTATTATAATATATTAATCTGAAAAGACTATGGAAAAATGAACAATGTTAGAGCAACTTCGAATGGACTGTATAATTATGATAATAATAATAATAGTAAAAATATTTTTTAGTCGTTCGTGAGCTATTATAAATTCCACAATTCCTTGTGGAGTAAATTTGAGTGATAGATGAAAGTATACATACAACATGCGGTGGTTTTTACCTGGTGATAAGAAGTATGATAGTTCTGGAACTGTGCAATTCAACTTCTTAGGTAGGTACGTAACTAATTACACGGCCCAAGCTGGCCAGCTAATGATTGATAATGAGTTCGGTTTTATCACGAGCTGTTCGAGTCTCTCTTCGAAAACGGAATACTATCAAGTCTCGCGTCTCAACTGGGGGTTTTGCAGGATCACATCTTCGGCCCATGTACGAGGCGCGTTCCATATATTCCACAGCATATGAAACACAGCCACTCACGATAATAATAAAAGAAAAGAAGGAAGAAAATATACAGTGTCGAAAACTTTTCACCTGTGGTATAGACAGAAATTAACGCGAGCAACAAGGAACGCAATGATATGATATTACCACATGAATAAGAGAGACGCACTACTACGCGCTTCTCCTGTTGCCTCGTCCGACGAATTAACAACTTACGTCGATATCCCTTCCTCGAGCGAGTAAAGGAGAAATTGTAATGCTCTCTCGACATATAGCAAGGTTTTCTCATAAAACCACCATACCCCAGATGAAAACTTTCCGATACTGTATTAATAGACAAATACAAACTAAAAAAATGATGAAGATGGAACATAACCGCTCACCAAAATGCGTAAACATTTTAATCAGAGTAACCCAGAGGTAAAGGATAAATCTCTACCACTGGGCGCTTCAATGAACCTTGTGGTGTACGAACTGTAACAACTCGCACTATCCCGTCTGTACCTGGATGAGTAGCCGTTACTCGACCTTATTGCCAAGGTGAAGGTGGTAGAGAATTGTAGTGGACGAATATTTATGTCTTTGATATTATTTCCAACTCACCTTGTATTAGTTTGCTAAGATAGGATAGTTTGATTATGTCAGAGAGATGTCAAAAAGAATAGAAATAAAAATGTCATTGTTCTGAAAGTATATTGAATTAACTCTATTCTTGATTCATTAAAAACGAATATATGATTCCCATATTGGTGACCCCGACAAGAACGAAAACATTGTCCACATTCCTGTAATAAACTCTTCGCAAGCAAGCGACAACAAAATATCATCTGGGTCTGCAGCAGGAACGTATTGAACGTAATCGAACTCAAAACAGCTTTGTCTGCATCTTCCATAGATCCAATATATTGCAATTACGAAGACAATTTGATACAATTATTGCTAATCAATTTGTTCTTTCTTTATTATTATACCTAAAACTACAATGATTCAGGTAGAAGGAAATCAGAATGACAATCTCGGTCAAGAGGCAAGTATAAACGTCAAATTACCACAGTTTTGGGTGGCTTGTCCAGAAGCATGGTTTATTCAAGCTGAAGCACAATTTTCAACCAAAAAAATTAAATCTGACCAAACTAAATACGACCATGTAATTGTTTCTTTATCTCAAGAAGTTATTCAATCAGTTTTGGACGTTCTTCAGGTTTCTCCTGCTCAAGATAAGTATAATTATCTGAAATCAATATTAATTCAACGTCATTCTATCAGTGAAGACAAGCGGTTGGAGGAACTCCTTTTCGGTGCCGAACAGGGTGATCGTAGACCATCAGAATTTTTTCGGGCGATGGATGTAATGGCTGGTACTTCCACATCCGTTGGTAAGAATCTTTTGTTGAAATTATGGATGAGAAAACTTCCTGAATCGATAAGAGTTGCTTTGGTGGCATCTGTAAAATCATCCATTAATGATTTAACTGTTATTGCCGATAAAATATGGGACGTTCAGTTCCAAACTAATATTTCTTCAATGCATCAAACTAAATCAAATTACACTTCCTTGCCACAGGAATTAGTAACTTCATTCGAAGCAATGGCATCTGATTACAAAAATATCAAACAAGAATTATCAGAACTAAAACATTAATTCATCAATATATTTCCCGTTTTGGTATTCCTCTTACATTGACAACAGATCAAGGAAAACAATTTGAATCAAGACTATTCACAGAATTGACTAAAATCTTGGGAACTCATAAAATACATACCAATACATATCATCCACAACGCAATGGTATGGTTGAACGCTTTCACAGACAACTTAAAACAGCATTAAGAGCAAGAGGAAATACAACCAACTGGTTTGAAGAACTTCCTATCATCTTATTGTGTTTTCGAACCAGTGTAAAGAATGATTTAAACTGTTCTTCTGCTGAATTGGTCTATGGTCAGACTATTCGTGTACCCGGGGAGATTTTCATTTCGTTTTCTTCACCAGATTTAGATCCTGCCAATTTGATCAATCAACTTCGAAGAACGTTCAGGTCAATTCAAATGACTAGTCCAAGATGTGCGAGATCAAATCTTTTTGTTCATGAGGATCTCAAAACATGCAGTCATGTTTTCGTACGAATTGATAGACAAATTCCTTCACTTCAATCACCGTATGAAGGTCCATTCAAAGTTGAAAATCGGTCTGATAAAACATTTATTATCAATGTCAATGGAAATATTAAGACTGTCTCTATAGATAGAATCAAGCCCGCGTATGTAGAAAGTGATTCTGTTTTCCTTTTACCCTCCACTACAAAAAAGAAAAGAGTTACTTTTGCTATTAACGCTATTGCTGAGGGGGGAGTTATGTAGTGGACGAATATTTATGTCTTTGATATTATTTCCAACTCACCTTGTATTAGTTTGCTAAGATAGGATAGTTTGATTATGTCAGAGAGATGTCAAAAAGAATAGAAATAAAAATGTCATTGTTCTGAAAGTATATTGAATTAACTCTATTCTTGATTCATTAAAAACGAATATATGATTCCCATAAGAATCATTTTCAATGAGTACCATTGTACCAAGCTCAATATTAGTAGATGGTAGGGTCCACTTTCCTCGTTGATGTAACGTATGGAGGTATTCCTTGTTCCATCTAGACCAAAAGTCTTGATGAAGTCTCTGAATCATTTTTCAACGAGAAAGGCGATTTAATGCCGAATGAGATCATTCATAATCGGGGTTCCAGGGTCAAGAAGTGACCTGGAGTTAGAGCTAAAAGGTCGTTTGGATCAGAGATGGTGGGACATATGGTTCTCGAGTTTATAACAGCCTCGGTCTGAATGAGATATTTTATTCCAGCTTCCCACAACCCGCCGAAGTGAGGACTGGAAGGAGGAATGCGCCGCTTGTTTCATGAGAGAGATAAGAATTCATAAAGCACCAACAAAATTATTAGGGTTATCACTACAAATATATGACACTCGACGTCGCCGGGATATGAAGCGTTTCAGCGCCGCAAGAGAGGTGTCAGTGGAGAGATCTGAAGTGAGTTCGATGTGCACCGCTTTGGTGGCAAAGCAAACAAATAAACAAATATAACCTTCGTGCGTTTTAGCACCTCTGTATTTTCCTAAGGAAATCGTATATGGAAAGAGGTAGATTTCTCATCGGGGGCTGCTAAACTCCTGTGGGACGTTGACGCCAACAGGTAAGGCAACTAGCGAGACACCTACGAATTGTTCTTTTCCAGAACTTCTGGAGTAGAAGGAAATGAAGGGTTTAGCAAACCAGGATGAAAGTACTGTCAATGGGTGTTTTGAGTAAGGAGGTGTGTGAGTCTGTGATGGCAGGGTATCAAAACTGGATGTTTTTTATCGTAGATGAGACCGGAGTGGATAAGACGACCGCCCACCCACAGAAGACCATCCTTGCAACAAAAAGATTGAGCTTATGTAACGATTTGCAAAGAGGTTTATCGTTCACTGAATTGGAGAGTTCATGAAAGAATTTTTGGGACTGAACATACTTGGCAATTTTGAGCAGAGCTTGATGAATCAGTATTCCGAGAGGTGAGATGGTAAAGAGAAAATTTAGATTTGATTAGTCGGGTATTGCTAATGAATCGCAAAACATGGAATTTTTCTCGTAATGGAACACTAAGATCATCCTTTTTCCTTCGCAGACAGCCTCAGAGCTCAGTTCTAGTTTCTGCAAGGTAGAAGGCCAAAATCGAGCTGGTTGAGAGAGCCAAGGTGGACCCGCCCACCGTAACGAATGGTAGACAAGCTGGGACGGAAGGAGTCCCCTAGATGAGCAATCAGCAGGGTTTTCTTTAGAGGGCACATAATGCTACACATTAGGAGGTAACTGTTCTTGAATATGCCTGACGATTTATTACAAACGTTTTCCATTTGTGAGGGAAGGAACAAATCCAATCAAAAACCGTGGAAGTGTCTGACCAAGCCGAAATTTCATTGGTAAAAGTTTGTGGTTCAAAGAAAGATAATACGAACGCGAATAAATCAGAGGGGAGAGCTGCTCCACAGAGGAATTGAGATGGTTTTGAGAGGTGTCACCTCTGCTTTGGCACAAACGAAACGGACATTGTCTACACCATCCAACTCAAATCGAGGATATATGACAGATGAGTATCCTTTTTTACTCGCATCAGAAAATCCATGAAGGGAATACTTTGAAAGAAGCGGGTGAATCAAATATCGAGGAACACTGATGTTTGCGGAAACGGGCAGGTCGGATTTGAATGTGACCCAAGCATTACTGATATCAGACGGCGGCTGATCATCCCAGCCGATACCACATGTCCACAAATACTGGATGAGTCTTTTCGCAAATAGTGTTAGGGGACAAAAATACGAGCCAAATCTGAGAGTATATTTCTCTTGGTACATTAAACGTTCTGACCAGAGATGCCAAAAAAAATGAGTCACTGGTAGAATTCTGCTCTAACCCAAGCACAACAGATATCTGGTGAAGGAAGATCTAGTGATTTCGAGTCAGATTATTGCTTCTCCATTTCAATTTTTCAATTTTTTTCGTGTCATGGTTTCAATTACTAGCATACCAAATCGATTCTGGTCTCAAGACCCAATCGTACTGGATTAATGAGAGACGTGCGGGGTCCTTTTGCAGTTTTTTTTAAGCCCTGTATCTCTTGACAACGGCGTCACGAAATACGTTTCTACTAGAGTCTATGATATTATCTAAGACTTATATGCGGGAAAAAATTGCGGTTTTTGCCTCCACAAAAGTTCCACCAAGAAATTTCATAGAATAAATGGGGTGCAGCACTACTATACCATACATGGCATTTATTTAGGTGTGAAAATATGTGGCGACTGGCCTATATTCGTACAAAAATTCTACTAGTTTTCATATGTTACACGGAATTTTTGAAGTTGTCAGAGTATTTGAAGAAAAAATACCCGAAAAATTCGAATTATTCATATTTATACATCAAGACTCTCCCCATCAATGAACTCGTTATAAAAATTAGGGTTGCAGGTCAGACTCCTATAGCAACATAAATATTGACTGGTTTCTACTGGGATAAAAATTGAGGATAACCTTCCTCAATACAAAACTTATTGGGGCAATTTTGATAAGAAAATGTTGATGTAGTCCTCCAATGAACAAAAAATGTATTTTCTCTCTGGGAGTGGGAGTATAGAAAACTCATATATATATAGTTGTATTGATATTTTTCATACAGTTCCTCTTTATGGTTGAAGCCTCTTATTTAAGTCATAATCAGAGTGAGTAGAAATGTTTTCTGATATTACTTCTCATCATATTGAATGAATGAATGAATGTTTATTCATGAATACATTACATTAAATACTTAATACATACTATACAAAAAATATATGTCCATAACACCATATAATTAAAGTTATAAATATAACAAATCTGGATACATAACAAAACATAAGCCATCGTTTATAGCGATGTAGGTACACTGAATAAACAAGAGTGGTTGGGTACCCGACTAAGTTCATCTAAGAACTTGTCTTCGGGTATTTGTGGTTTATAGAAAAATATATCTTGAATGTATCTGACAAAAGTTAAATTATATTAGAAAAACACAACTAAACAAAACGTTTATATAAAGAATTCTGATTTGAACTGATATATGTTTTAACTAAACAATCATTATCATGGAAATTGAAATTACCGGAATAATTTTACTTACATCACTTATAACTACGACTAAGGTATTTGTAAGGGTGAAAGACCTAGATGAAGAACAGCATTTTTTAATAATAAATATATGCATATATACTCACACATACATACATACATACATACATACATGCACATATACACATATAGAGAGAGAGAGATACATATATATATACATCCACAACAAATACAGTACACAATTAATACAATTATATGTTAACTGAAAATGGATCGATTACATTGGCAAAATACTTTCGGTCATTTGAAAATATCCATTCCTTTAATTTGCTTTTGAAAAGACGAGGTGAATTTAATTTTTTCAAGGTGTTCGGTAAATTGTTCCATAATTTCGATACAATAAAGCAGAAGCTTCTCTGTCCTAGTGCTTTATGAGTAACAGGGGCATATATAGCGGATTGTGTATTTTGTCTCGTACCGTAGGAATGTGGTATATTATAAGTATAATGCCTGTTTGAGTATAGGAAACAAAGAGCTTTGAAACAAAAGAGTTGTCGAATGTCCATTACTTTAGAATTAATAAATAATTGATCCGATGAGAATCTGCGAGGTTTTTTGAGAATAATTTTCAGTATAAGTTTCTGAATGATATTGATTGAACACAGATAATTATTCCTTATTCCACCCCAACCAATGATACCATATAGAAGTATGGATTCAACAAAAGCGGCGTATATAATTTTTAGTTGTTTGTGAGATAAAAATTCCACCAGTTGTTTGAATCTGTAAATGAGGCCTCTGAGTTTATTCGTGATGTTACGAGCATGAACGTCCCATTTAAAAAAGGAGTCAATATGGATGCCTAGATATTTGATAGTGTCTACGAGCTCAAGAGTATGATTTCCTCCAGAGATGGTATTATATTCCGGTAAAAATGGCTTATAGGAAGTGAAAGGTATAATTTTTGTTTTAGTGGCGTTTACGGTCAATTTGTTCGAATCGAACCACTTAAAGATATTTTGCATATCATCAGAGGCAATTTGTTGGATTTCTGACCAGTTCTTTCCCACGTAAATGATCGCTGTGTCATCGGCGTATGATAAAATTACTCCAGTTGAGTCCAATTGTAGTAAATCATTTAAATAAATTATAAATAGTATCGGTCCAAGAACAGTACCTTGGGGAACATTATATGAACTTGAACTTGGAAGTATTTTTCGAGCTAATATGAATTAATCAACCTGGGGATTTTTATTTTATTGAATTTGCAGTCTGTTTCGAGCAAATAAGTTAATACATATGCGGATAAGTGAAACTACGCAAAAATCACATTGGTAGGAAAAATTCATGTTCATTTCAGTAGCTGTAGGTTATTACATGCGAAGTGAAAAACCGTAAAACGTTTTATTTGTAGTGCCGATATCTGTAGTTCAGCTCAAAATGTATTGAACGAATATTTTTTTTTTTTATTTTTGTTGTTATCTGATATGAAATTCGTACAAGAAGTTTTGTTCCTAACACGTACGCGAAGTGCCTTTTCCGCACGCAAAAACTCATCCAAACTTTGCTTCGCATCGTTCGTCTAACTGTATTTGCATGCGAAACAGTAACACTTTGCGCACTTCACAGAAGTGACTATAATCATAATTTGAATTTATGTGGTTAGTTAACTGAAAAATAACATTATCGACAATACGTGTTTTCAGGCATTTTTGAACCAATATGCCAATTCAATTGATCGAAGATATCATCCTATAGTTATTAAAATTTCTTTTCTATTTCCTTTATACTGCATCTTTGTTGTTATTTTGTAAAGATGCTTCATATTCAGTACATCTATTTTTTTAACTTCATGAATGTACAATTTAGTATCAGACCAAATATGACATTTCCAGTTTGACCGGAAACTCATTAAACTCTTTTAGTTCAAATGGAATGTACCAATTCTTTTTAAATTGACGTTTTTGTACAAAATTACCTTTCTATCGATATATCACAATCATACTTTCAATTCACAAACTACTGATATATTTGAGATTTTATAAAAAAATACTTTTTGCATTCCCCTCGTAATGGAACATTTTCATGAAAGTGTTATATGGAGGGTGGAACAATAGCATGAGAGTATCAATAATTTGATGTCAATGTTTTCACGCTATGCATAGTATGCAGACGTGACTATTTTCACAATTTTTCTTTTTCTATATTTTTCAACATCAATAAACTCATTACTTTTAAATGGTAACATTAGGATTGTTAGTGTGTTTTAGAAACTCGTATCCATATCGAAATAAGAAACATGGTTTCATCTTCCATAGCAATCTTTCATGAAAATGTTCTCGTTACGAGGTGAATACAAAAAGTAATTTTTTATTAATTCTCAAATAATATATCAGTGGCTTGTGAACTATAAATATGATTGTGATATATTGTTGGGAAGGTAATTCTGTACCGTATAGTAATTTTCAGAAAAATTGTACTTTTTATTTCTGGTCAAACCGCAAGTGAAATGGTTATTAAAATATTAGGAATTCAATATCTTGAGATAACTATTTGAGTGGGAATCATCATCCTCAAAGATATTTATATCGATATTACCAACAAACATTTTTATATTTGAAATTAATTTGCAACGATGATGGGTAGAAATGTTTGCAATCCGTTCTGACTTAGTCTGCACTTATCACTGACAAGAACCCTCAAACTAGTCCGTAAGACAGTGACCTGTTTAGAGCACCATTTGAGAGAAATCTTGTAGAAATGTTAGCAACTGTCGGACAGATTCAGTAAGCGTAGAGAACTGGTGGAATATTTTCAGTATAGGAAATGTATGTAGGGCAGGATTACAAAAATGATATGAATGTTTTTTTTTTGTCAAGAGTAGTAAGGCACTGTAACTTACCGTCATAAGTACTTTATGACTTCGAGGAAACAGCTGTAGTGTATGAGTCGAGTGGTGTTGATCAGAAAGCCATTCAACCGTATGAAAGCGGTTACTTCTCTGATAGATGACTGGCATACGGAAATTTTTTAGTAATTATTCTCGCCCGTGCTTGGGATCGCACTGAAAAGGTAAAACCCGCGTCATTCCTAGCTCGTTCAAGTCCTCTGAAGTCTTGACGATTAGAACAAGAAAATAAATGAAATATTTTTAATGTATCTTCCAAATGTCTGTGAACAATGCATTTCACGACAATGAAATGTGGAAAATTCAATTAAATTTCAATTATTTGTTAATTCAGTGTTCCAACGTATCAAAAAACTAACCTTTCCCAACATAAACTGAGTTACTTAGTTATATATTTGAGTATATAGGGATAAATATTTACATCATTACATATCTCTTTGTAGGAAATCTTATTACGGTATCATTTTGTATATGAATGATCACGGATTGGAGGTTTCATATTTTCGTATGGAAATAATTCATTGCAATGCATAGGTATGTAATAACTGCAGAACCAACTGCAAATATGAGAAGTGTTGTTGATGTTTGGGGACTTGCGAAATAAATATTATCGAAGTTAGCAACAACTGATTTACAAAAGTGGATGTTATCAAGCATTTCACCTGGTTTTTACAAGCTTTTACTTGTCCCAGCGTCTATCTGTCTCTCTGTTTGTATAACGAAATTTTGCGAATAAATTTTGACCCAGTACTAGGCGATCGATTAACTAGAAATTTGGCAGATGTCCATAATTCCGGTGACAATGCATTATGGAATTGTTAGTGGAACAGAAATGGCGACTCTAAATGATGGACGATAGGTACCTGTGATTATGATCCGATTCCAGTCAAAATTGGTACTTTTATGCGTTTCAGTTATACCTCAGAAATACCTTCATTAAATGATGTTTCAAGGTTCAGAGTCTATACCATTGGAGGAGTCTAACTGAATCCTATGAAACTGGCCCTAAGTTAAATTAGTTAGTTCAATACTGACAATCGATCAGACTGAAATTTTATAACATAATAATTGCAGATTGCAAAAATAAAAAATGCAATGCAACTGGAAACTAAAACGACTTGCCTATGTCAATTGAAAGAAAAAATCAGTTTATATGTGCCACCGAAGCAGATCAGGATTTAAAAGAAATTGTTCAATATCATTTCAATGGGTGGCCTGTTAACAAAAACAATATATCACATAATATCAAGCATTATTTCAAATTGAAGGAAAATATTTCATTCAGTAACGGTCTCCTTTTCTTGGATAAAAAGCTTATTGTTCCACAGTGTTTACGTTTCGACATGCTTCGTTTGCTTCATGAGGGACATTTTGGTATAGAAAAATGTAAATCTCGGGCTCGAAACATTTTTTATTGGCCAAACCTAAATAGTGATATACAGACATTTGTTAAGAATTGTAGGGTTTGTGAAAAATTTGCACGACAGGACCAGAAGGAGGAACTACTTCCATTTGAAATTCCTGAACGACCTTGGCAACGCCTGGGAACTGATATATTTTCTTATGGAAACAAAAGTTATTTAGTGTTACGATTCTTATTCTAATTGGTTAGAACTTGTTCAGCTGGAAAGCAAATCAGCCCCAACCGTCATTAACAAACTTAAATCGATATTCTCAAGATTTGGTAGCCCTGTTACACTAGTTTGTGATAACGTCCCTTTCAATAGTTATATTTTTAAACAATTTGCAATAGATTGGAATTTTAATATTAAAACAAGGAGTCCGTATTATCCCCGTGCAAATGGTCTAGCTGAAAAAGCTGTTTCATTAGGTAAAAACATCATTAAGAAAACAATAGATGATAATGATGATATTCAGTCCTCATTAATAGTTTACAGAAATTCCCCTTTAAAAAATATGGTTTATACACCATCACAATTGCTAATGAGTCGTTTATGCAAAACCAAAATTCCTACTTTAGCTGAATAATTGAAGCCTTCTCTTTGTGAAAATGTTCGAGACAAGCTAATTGAGAAACAAAAAATGTATGAATATTATTATAAGAGATCAGCAAAATCACTGGATCCCATTGAACCAAATTCAAAAGTTAATATTTATAATCACTATAAAAATATGTGGGAACCTGGAATAGTTTTAGGTTCACACGAAGCACCAAGGTCCTACAGAGTGTTAAACTCTGAAGGTAATGTTATCAGAAGAAACAGAATGGATTTGAGAGAAACTTTAAATGAATTTGTTAGAAATAATATGTACAAGCAAACTCCCAAAATTCAGTAGTTGAGGAAAGAGTTAATACTGAATCACAAAATTATTCAAACGAAAATTCATCAGTTTCAAATGATGGTGATTCAAGGATAACAGGATCGCAGAATAATTCATTTGGAAATCAGTCTCATCAAAGTTTTGATTCGAAACCTAGTTTAGATTCATCTACTGGTTGTTATAAAAATGAACCCATGGAAAATTCAGATTCTACTTATGTTACCAGATCAGGTAGGATTATTAGAAAGCCTGTTAAATTCAGTTACTAATTTTATGAAAGGGAAAAGATGTATTATATTATAATTTTTGTATTTAGATATACATTCTGTATATTGCTAAAACAATGATGTGTAGATGACGTTTGGTTGTTTGGTCAGATAATAAAGACATTTCAACTTGAAAGTAATCAATTATCTTTAGAGAGTTATTTCATATTTAAATATAGAAATAATACACCCTGATGAGAATTGTCACTGGAGTCGTTCGTAGACAAAAAGTTGAAAGGAGACTGTGACATATGACTGCATTTGAATTTCAACGATTCATCAATAATTCTAATAAAAGAAGTCCGTATCAGAATTAAAAACAAAATTACATAAAATTTAAGCCCTGAAGACACCTCGTTTAAAAGAGTGAGTGTACGGCCATGCTCGCGTCCTGGTCGCTGCGACACGAACGTCGCGACCAGGTCGCAGTGAAGTATTGCACTGATTGTTATGTACGTGTCCAGGCTTGCGATCAGCGACAGCAACTGATTTTAAAAACGTTATTACAAGCGCTTTATGAACGCTCTCCACAGTTTCTTATGTACGTGGACAAATTACTGTCCCAAACGCGGCGCTTAAATTCGAACAGTCACTTATTGATGTGTTACCACGTTTTCCCTCAGTCTCTTGACGGCCAAGATTGCGAAAAGACTTGAGAAATTAAAAAATGTTTGACACTGAGATATTTTCAAATAAAACTAAAACACGATAAAAACTTTTTCTCGTAGTTTCTAAGAATATCATATAATGTGTGAAAGTGCCAGATGTGAGTCTCAGTGCGTTAAAGAGAGGAATACCCTATTTTCTTCACCTGTTTTTCCGTAAATACTACAAGACTATAATTGCCAACAGTACAATATCTTCCATGGTTTGATCTGAAGTGGAGTAGAAAAACGCTAAACGTGGGAATGTGCACAGAATTCACAACACAACGACCTGGTTGCAAAGTTCGTTTCTCAGCAACCAGAGCGCAAGCTTGGCGACTTAATGCCGCGTATGTATAGTGAACCAATCTGCCATTTTAATCTGCGCGTACGTTCATGTTGAGTGCCATCATATCACTAGATATATTACGGACGATAGTCTGTTATCTGACAAGTGCGCAGAAAGTTTCAAGTCTCAAGCTAGGTTGGTTCCAAATTTACTTAATTATGTTGACGCAAAATAAATCAGAATTGATACAACGCTTGAAGCAAACGCCAGCATAGATATAAAATAATCCGGAAAAATTTACATTTGTGATATCTTCATCCCTCCGAAACAGGACGTTGATTACACTGCGCTGGATGAAAACCCAGAATAATTGACGGAGATTCCAATTGCCACAATGTGATATTGGGATGCGACAGAACAAAAAATGTAAAGGGTCGAATCTTAGAGCAGATCCTAGAAGACAGTCATCTAGTGATTTTGAATAATGGAGAAATAATTATAATAATGATAATAATGAAGAAGGAACTTCAAGCGTAATGAGATCCCATTGAAATAAATGAAGAGAAAACTAGAGAAAGCCCGAAGCCTCTCCTAAAGTTGAATCTCAAAAAAGCCCACTGGAACTTGTTTGAAAATTGAACACAATCGAAGGTACCAAAGTTACAAATATACAAAGATATGAAAGAATCAGTAACGGTATTCACAAAACAATTATTGATGCAGCCGAAGCAGCAATGGAAAAAAAAGAATCATCAAGGGGCAAAATTCCTGTGCATTGGTGGAATGTAGAGTGTGATAGTATTACCAGATGGTATTACCAAAAAAACCATTCAATAAAAAATACAAAAAACACGGCAGAAAACTTCGCAATATTCAAAAAACTGAGAACTAAAGCGAGATGGACAATGAAAAATAGCATATGAGCGTCTTGGAAGAAATATATTTCAAAACATAAATTGTTCAACCCCAATAAATAAGGTCCGGAGAAGAATTCAATGGATGATGGATGGAAATACAGGAATTGGCATATATCGTTACACATTTTCCTTCAGGTAACCCTACAAGAAAAAAACGAGTGGCGTCAAATCGGGAGACCGAGGAGGCCAACAAATTTCAGAATACCAATCAATAACTCTTCCATTAAAACGATTTTCAATTTGCCTTATATCTAACCTACTGTGGCATGGGGCACCATCCTGTTGGAACCATATTAAGTAAAGTAAAGTAAAGTAAAGTAAAGTAAAGTTTATTGAACTACGTTACATTTTTGTATGTTTGTAGCATGTCAAAATTTTACAAAGGACAGACAAGACTCTGGTATATCACACAAACACTTTAAAATCATCCTACAAGTCATTAAAAAAGTAAAAAGTAAAAAGTAAAAATCTTGTAAGAATAGTCATATGATAGTAGAAAATAGAGTTTATGTAAACCCTTTCAATATGCCTGCAAAGATGAAATAAAAACTAACACACTAGAACTACATGAAGAGTTGATATATGACACGTTGCATGAATAGAAATAGTGTTCTTCACAAGTCATCCGCCGTGAAACTGTAATTGAGAAACTCATCTGCTGAATAAAAGCACTTCTTTAGAAGGAATGATTTGATTTTCATTTTAAACTGGAAGTCATTTACTTGTCTTATTTTGATCGGTAGTTTGTTGTAGAAATCGAAGTTGAAAGAATTCTTTTGAGATACTGCCAGCCTGTATCTAGTAGTTCTCAGTAAGTTACTTGACCTTGTTGGGTAAGGATGAATATCTGACTGTATGGGGAACTTCAGTCTATTTTTATGTATTTCGATAAGTGTATGAAAAATGAATGCAGTTGGAAGTGGCATGATTTGAAGCCTGATGAAGAGGGGACGGCAGTGGTCACTGTATCCGGCCCCTGACATCACCCTCACAACTCTTTTCTGGAGTATGAATATTTTGCTTGCATGACAAGAACTGCCCCACAAAATAAGACCATAAGTCATAAGGCTATGAAATAGACCAAAATAGCTAGACCTGAGGGTACCAATGCTCACCGATTGCTTCAGTCTGCGAATTAAAAATATAGCACTGGATAATCTACTAGCAAGTTTGTTAATGTGGTACAACCAATTGAGTTTATCATCAATATGGATTCCAAGTAATTTCACATATTTTCCTTCGGTTAACGTTGAAGGAGGGGAACACTATCAAGAAAATCGTCTAATCAATTCCCTGAAAACTGCAAATAACGGTTTCTATTCAATGATTCATGAAAAAAAAAAGTCCAATTATTTTATTTCAGTAAATTCCACACCACACGTTTGTTTTGAATGCATACTGGTCCCGATTTTTTGATGGTGAAATTTGGATTAGTATCACTTCACCAACGGCAATTTTGGCTAGAGACTGCTCCATTTGATATAAATGTTGATTCATCCGAAAAAAGAATATGTCTTTCCACAGTGAATTGAGGGAGCTGATAATGTTCGTTAAATTATTACACAAAATAAATTATTATGGTATTATTATTGATTAAAATGCATCGCTGATATGTTACAACACAAACATTACCTAATTAAATGGTTATCAACTGTTCAATGTTCACTAGATTTTTAATAAATTTTGTTTTATGAAAATTTCCTTTTTTTTTAATTCGAATGATGTAATTGCATATTGAAACATAGTTTTCAATTCCAACTAACTTTTTATAATAACAATTTTCGATATTGTGAAATATAAAGTTACTTTACTCTTGAGTAAAATTCATATTTTTTGACATACCTCGTATAAAATTGATGAAATTTGATATCTGATGATTACATCTTGGGTTTCATACCATACAGAACTTTTTATGAAGAATAACTTTTTTTCGTAAAATTAATAATAAAAAAGTTTCCCATATGTAGGTAAACTTAAGTAGACTCATTGTATATACAAAGTCCTACCAAGAATATGCAACCAACCAATTAATTTATTTGATTCACTGGTTGATGAGATTAAAAAAAATAGATGGTTGTAAAGAAAATGGAATTCCCTTTTCACCGACACTTGACCCCCCATTCTATTTGAAAGTTTTGAGTTGATTGCCTTCCCGCGCCCCCTGTTGAGCAATCACCATATTTTTTATTTCAGAAAGTAGTATTGGTGAAACCCTCGAAACAGTTTTTTTTCATATTTGTACGTCGAACCGTTCTCAAGTTAACAGGTGGGGGAAAGCCGCACTGTATAATCAAGAAACTAGATAAATGGACACATGTTGGAGTTCATTCAAATTTGATTTAATGCAATATCATTTCGAGTTTGTTTAATGATATTTTTTCGTTTCAGAGAATCAAACACAATGAGGATTGCCTTTTTTGTAATGACTTTAGCTTGTATAGCTCTAGCAGCTGCTACTAAAGAAGAAGCTCTTCAATCCCTTTCAGGAAACAGTGAATTTACAGCAGATCTTTACGAGGTGAGAGGAGTCTTATCATTTTTGCCGTATCCCATGAAATGAAACATAAATTTTCGAGAAATTATTACATTCAAAAAATAATATGCTTGACACCAATGATATTTCGTTCAGGTTCGAAATATACGCGCGTTTAGTGAAAACGTCACACTGTCAATTTTTGTTGGTGGATGTCAATGTTTAGATGCACATTGGATGCAAACAAACCGACTTTAGCCAATAGCCGCTACGCTTTGTAGGCATCCAGACTGACTCACACGAACAAATTCGGTGACGTCACACTAATTTAGCATATTGATATGCATTTCATTTGCACAAGAACACATTTTCCACTAACTGTTGAGTTATCACAAAAAGTTCATTGCTCTAAACTTACTCTTACCTTTACCATTTTTGAATATGAAATGCCGCTAACATTGTAATAATAATAATAATAATAATATAGTCCTCCTCGACCATCAGAGTAAGAGGATTTTCGTCATGGAGTTTTCAGCTCCTGGCGAAACGAACATCGTCCGAAAAGAGGAGGGAAAAACATAATAAATATCGAGACTTACTCTTTGAATTCCGCAGGCTCTACCCAAACCATTCTGTTGAAATGGTGGTTCTTATTATAGTGGTATTTGGTAGTATGTTGAACACACACTGCTCTTGAGCTTTAAAATCATACCGGCTTGCCGTCATATGGCAGAAATCTTAGCCGAACGAATCCAGATGTATCGGGGCTCCGAAGAAAAAAAATAATAATAAAATCATTCATTTCAAGTTAGTTATACAAGCTGCAGAGACAAGTTTGCATAATATGCTTGAAACAGGTCAAAATTGTTGATACATAGAACATACAATACACATTCATAGATTAAAAATATAATAATAGTAGATATAGAAGTGATAGATATACAATAGATATAAAAGTGAGTGTAGTATATACGAATAGTTGTATGTTATGTTTCTCTTTGTACCGTGGGGGTGATTTATTTCATATATATTTATAGAATACATATATACCATATGCTGTTTATAGTAAACAGTTTTTTTTTAAGTTCTACAAGATTGTGATAACCCAGGTGAAACATAATTCTAATCGCCATTTTGTGTAGTCTAAACACTCGATCAAAATATTTTACCATAGTTGAGGATTTCTTGTACTAACTCTGAGGGAATAAAAACAAAAAGAGTGTTTGGAACATACATATTCAATTTGAGGTTCCCATTTAAAGGCTGAATCCACGTAAATGCCTAATAATTTACAAGCTTTTGTTCCATTTATTGTATATCCATCGAAGTCAATAAAACTTGGAAATAATTGCTCATTTTGAGCAGTTTTAAAGATTATACTTTGAGTATTTTCTTTGTTCAAAACAAGGCCATTTTCAGAGTACCATTTGCGTATTCGAATAAATTTGTGACTATTTGCTACTGCTTGCTGATGTTGTCGATAGTTTTTCCTAACTCAATTATGTTTGTATCGTCCGCATAGTTGATTAGTTTTATATATCTTATGGAGTTGTACATGCCAAAGTGTTACGATAAGTGTCTTGGAAATGAGCTAGGAATTAACATAAGAATTTTTTTTAGGAACTCACCGAAGTGAGAGATGACAACATAGCGTTAAGTCCGTATTCAGCCAGAACTATTTTGTCTTTGACTCACGAAGCAGCGAGAGGAGGATCTGCAAGAGAATTGGCGGACGTTCTCCACCTGCCTGATCAGAGTGAGAAGATTCGACTGGAATTTAAATCTGACTACTCTGATAATTATACGAAGAATGCTAACAAGATATACGTTGCCAATGATGTCCAAATTGATGATGATTTCAAGAATAACGCGATAAAATATTTTTCTGCAGGTAATTTGTTTTTTGAGCCAATTTTTATTCCCAAAATCTTTTTGATTTTGGATATTGATTCTGATGAAAATCATCGTTCATCGTTAATCTTAACGATTCGACAACTCTTTCAATAGCTCTGTTATAATTGAAAAGTTTATTCGACAAATATTATTTGAATGAAGCGAAGATTTGTATCTGATTGTATACATTTATTATTTATTGCAAAGCGCTTTCGACTTGCGTCATCTTCAGAAGAAATTGAATTCGGAAATTGAAAATTGAAATTTAATGTCGAAATCAAATTCTTGGAGTCGCTCGATCCAGCGTACCGATTTCCAATAATGGCGATCCGGTTTGCTGAGGGTTTTGCTGAAATACCCAGTGACCTCCTCTTGTCCCTCCTGGATATGGGACAGGACGGCTCCAAATCTTACGATACTGGTGTCAGTATTCAAAATGAATTTTCTATTGGATGGGGGATAGCTCAGGATCGGTGCGTTGATCAAGGCTTCTTTCAGCATTCTGAATGACTCTTGGCATTCCGGGGACCACTGGAATAGAGTCTGTCCTTCTGTTGATATTTTCAGTGGTTTAGCGGTATTGGCAAACTCTGACGTATCTTCGGTAATAGGTACACAGGCCAAGAAAACTCCAACGCTGATGGATATCTTTTGGAATGGACCAGTCTCTGACAGCTTTGATTTTCTGGTCAACCACTGTTGCTTCTTCCACAGGAACAATGTGTCTCAGGTAGTAAACTTCCTTCTGGAACAGGTGGCATTTCTCAGGGTTCAGTTTCTGTCCGGAACTCTTCAGACACAAGAATACCTCCTCTATGGTGCATGGCTTGTTGTTGCCGTCTACGAAGGCTCCTTTGTTCTGTCGTTGGACGACAGCAACTTATGCTATGTTAACCGGTGCTTGCTGAGTATAGGCCGACGATTGCCTCTTCTCAACAACCTTCGTTGTTATCGACTTTTTGAGAATTGGACATTGGTTATGCACGTGAACAAGTTTTCTACAGTTCCGGCATCTTACCAGTCTCTTCTGTGGAAACACTTCCTTCATCACGTCCCTTCTTCCCTTATAACAGCTTCATGGGTAGCAGGCTCCTGAATCCGTAGTTGAAACTGAAAAAGAACAAATAAAACGATGGTTCTCATCAAATAATTTGAAAATCAATCAATCGAAAGCAGAACATATGCTTTTCAGTATGAGATATGCTGACGAAATTAGATTCACATCCAAGTGTACGAAATTTTTAGTAGTTTACATTGACGAAAAACGGACATGGCAAGAACATCTACGTAGAAAAGTTATCGATCCTTGCATTCCTACGATGAAGTCTTTCCAAAATCGGGAACCTGAGTACTTTACTAACAGCCTTCCATAGCCTCATTCAGTCCTCTACAGGTGCGGCTTTCAATAGTCCACCCCCCCGTTTAACTTTTGAACGGTTCGACGTAGAAACATGAAAAACAAACCGTTTCGAGGGTTTCACCAATACTACTTTTTTAAATAAAAAAATGGAGATTGCTTGACAAGGGGGCGGGGGACACATCAACTAAAAATGTTTATGGGGGGTCAAGTATCACATCGTTGAAAAGGAAATTCCATTTTATTTACAAACATCTATATTTTTGAAAATTTCTTCAATATTTGTTTTGCAATTCAAAATCGAAATATCAAATATAAACTGAAACACTGAACTGAATAACACTGAAACCAAAAATGTTTTGATGGGTATTACTGATACTAGAAGAAACCATGGCAATAACTCGACAGATGGTACTGTGGGCACATTAATTCAAAAATTTCGAAAGGCATAAAAATTGAAATTGGGAAAAATATTATGAACAGAATTAAAAAATATTTAGACGGTTGTTAAGAGAATTTTTAAAGGATGTGACACTTTATTCCCCATGCCATTTAAAAATGTTGAGTTAATAGGCCCCCAGCGACCCCTGTTATGCAATCACTATATGTTTTATTTCAAAAAATAGTATTGGTTTAACCCTGGAAATATTCTTTTTTTCATGTGTCTACGTCAAACCGTTCAAAAGTTAACAGGAGGGGGGGCTATTGAAAGCCGTACTGTATATCCTATGCTATGGGGACACTTTATCATGTGGGTCATGATGTGTGGGGCATATGGGAATTTTATTATTATTGGTGTTACAAAAATACGTTGCCGGGGATAGTTTCTGCCTTTTGGAATACCTAATACTTAATCGATTTTGACATGTCACGTGACCACCAATATGGCGGCAATTAGAAAATATTCATTACGAATTGGCCAAAAGTGATGTTATTGTACAGATAGTAGAAAAAGTTATTTGAGAAAGTTGTTTATAATTTAATTTTGGGCCAACACGCGGAATTTGAAATATCTATTTGAAAAAATCGAGAATCGCAATCTTTTCCCAATATTTTTTCATTGATTAAAAAAACTCTGTTTATTTTTTTCGGTCTCAACAAATTTTTGGGATTATTATAAACATACGTTATTGATAAAATGAAACTTTTTAGGTTTGTTCCCAAACGGTAGTGCAAAATTTCAAAAACTAGTTTTTACTAGGACTTTTGCTGTTACGATTGTTCATATCTTTCAAATTATTCTGATTTTTTCATACATCTTTAAATTTGAAGAGTCTACATAGAACACTTTTTTCGATCGCAATAAGTAAAAAGAAGGGATACGATGTGTATTTTTACTCCACTGATGTACCCACGGTCAAGGTTTTTCCCTTGTGGTATTTTCTTTTTTATTTAGAGATAATATTTTTATCTTTCTAGTATTATTTTATATTTCATATAGTTGATGTATCTGGACTATTTTCATATACCCACGTTCAAGGTCTTTCATTTGTGGGTCTTTCTTGTTTATTCAGAGAATTTTTTTATTCTTCTTGTATAATTTTATATTTTATATAGTTACTATACTATAATAATTTCATACTTTTTTACTTAATAATATGTTATACACTGAATAAACATTATTGATATCATTATTATTAAAGATAGCAGAAAAAGTTATTTGAGAAATTGAAAATCGCAATTTTCGCTTAATATTTTTTTATTGAATATAAAAACGCTGCTTTTGTTGGTCTCAACTAATTTCCAAATTCCAATTTCGTCAGAATTTTTCATACCTTTCTGAATTTGAAGAGTCTAGATAGAACACTTTTCTCGACCGTAATCAAGTTTTCTGGGGCCACTTCATTTTTATTATTTTCTCTAAAAATACACATCATATTTCTTCTTTTTTCTGATTGCGGTCGAAAAAAATGTAGTATAAAAACTAGTTCTTAAATTTTTCAGTACCATGTTTGAACAAACTTAAATAGTTTCATTTTATCAATAAATTATGTTTACAATGATTACAAAAATTTGTTGAGACCAAAAATAATTTCAATCAACGAAAAAATATTGGGAAAAGATTGCGATTCTCGATTTTTTCAAATAGATATTTCAAATTCCCCGTGTTGACCCAAAATTAAATTATAAACAACTTTCTCGAATTACTTTTTCTGCTATTTTTGCAATAACCCCAATTCGTAATGAATTTTTTCTAATTGCCGCCATATTGGTGGTCACGTGACGTAAAAATCGATTATCCGGTATTCCCGATCCCCTGTAACGTATTTTTGTAACACTAATAATATGAAAAATTCCCATATGCTGCAAACGTTATGGCCGACACTGTATATAAAAGAAAGTTTACATGACTATATTAATGAATATAACCCATTTCCGAGTTCATTACTACCCTACACAAAATCCTCAAAACATCCAAGCCAATCATTTGAGACTGTCGAGAACAAGTGATGGAATATCCTATTGGCTAGCCAAGTTATACTACGCCCTCCCTACGAAAGCCAAGGAACTAGTCCCCCCAATTCCAAAAAGAAAAACTCAAAAAAAAAATTGCCTTTTATGATGATTGCAATGAGGTTTTCAATGCTTCCCTTACAACTCAGAAAAACTCTTTAATACAAATTTTGATCTAATTTTAAAGTCTGTCAGACTTTTAATGTTTGGTTGTATCTCTTTTTTGTACCTATATTCATTTTTGTATTTGTTTTATGTACAATTCGAAAAGACATGCAAACACTTTTGTGTATAGCACCAATAGAAATCATTGATTGATTGAAATGCTTGTTTCAGATATAGAAAATATTGACTTCAATGATAATGTCAGAACAGCTTCAGAAATCAACAAATGGGTAGAAGAACGAACAGAGAATAGAATAGAAGATTTGGTAAATCCTACCACCATTGACAAAGATACCAAAATTCTGCTAGTAAACACTCTTCTCGTCAATGGCAGATGGACTTATCAATTTCCTAAAGCATCTACAACAAGCAAGAAGTTTCACACATCACAGCATAAAGATAAGTATGTTGACATGATGCAACAAACTGAATTCTTGCGTTACCACGAAAGCTCCGATCTCAATGCCAAATTTTTAGAACTAAGCTACCTTGGTAAGTTTCTTTCAGTATTATAATTATTGGTTTTGCAGTTGAAAATGCGCTCATTGGAGTATACCAAATTTCATGGAATTATTTCATGCTACTCTCAAAGTTTGATGTTCTGGAAAAGAGTTTTCATAGCGATAACCTTGAGAAACTAATGAAAATGGTTGTAGGTTGATCAACTAACAACAATGAGCTTCAAGGAATCCTTTTTTATCTCGTATAAAAACATTTTACATACTTGGCATAGGCTTAAATTAGTATTCATTGCGTGAAATTGGCATGACCAGGTTTTCTGCTGTGTCTCTCTTTTCCCAAAACGTGCTAGTTCTTTAAATCTTAGGGTAGCCATACTAAATGGGGTGTGCAGGCGAACTATGTTGCCATAGCCGCCTTAATCTCCCGAGCCGTGGTGAGAAAATCGGCAACATCGCATGAGGAGCAGTTTGACGTCCTACTCATTATTTCTTTAATATGAAATTCTCGGCTTATTCGGAATACTAGGAAAAAAACATAGAAGAATGAATTTTTAGAGAGAAAATCGACGATGTGGTTATTTAATTTTTTTCATCACAAACTGGAATCGCAGTATATTCAATTTCTTAGATATGGGAAATCTGATGTCAAGTTTGGTTATTTCATGCCCTAAAAATCACATTTCGAGAGAGTATTTTGAAATATTTTTTCTGATAAGTGCAGAAACCACATAGATCATCTCTGATTTTTTTCAGATTTTTCATTTGAAATCTCACTGATGAAAATAATATGTTATTGGAAGGTACACTATACAGAATGTACCAAACATTCTGTATAGGTACCTATCAAAACCATATTATTTTCATTAGTCAGATTTCAAATGAAAAATCTGAAAAAAATATGGGATCATCTATGTGGTTTCTGCACTTATCAGGAAAAACTCACCCGAAATGTGAATTTTAGGGCATGGAAAAACCAAACTTGACAGATTTCCCATATCTAAAAAATTCAATATATTGCGATTCAAGTTTGTGATGAAATAAATTAAATAACCGCTTCAATTATTGTCGTTCTTTCCTCTAAAAATTCATTCTCTTATGTTCTTTCTTAGTTTTTCGAATAACCCGAAAAATTCGCATAACATAATTGATGAGTAGGACGTTAAAATGGCTTTCCATGCAGTGTTGCCGATTTTCTCACCACGGCTCGAGATATTAAGTCGGCTGTGATGTTGCTTTATCTGTACAGGTAAATAGCTCACATATGTTACAGTAGAAAGTACCTACTGAAAAAAAATTGCCACAATACAAAGCTGCAATAGGCTTGTTTGACAAAGTTCTGATTCATATATTCAAATGATACCAAACTATTTTATGCCCTTCGCACAAAAGCTCATGATGGCCTTCTTCCGACAAAGCTACACGACACACAAGCTCTGGTTTGTATCATGGCGCAGGTAATAGTAATTTACGTAACAAGTCTGGAAAACACTGATTTATTTGGAAGAGTGGACAAGATTCTGCGAGTCCAAAAAAACTGTTTTCGGACATGTTGCGTGCACAATTTTTTCGGCAATCGTGTAGAATAACAAATCGAGACACATTTATTTATTATATTTTTTTGTAGAAGAAATTTCGAACATTTTAATTCTTATTTGTAGAAATTCGAACTGAAGATAGGTACTAACAGAAACATTATAATTCTTCTTTATATTATTATTTATATTAAAATTCGAGCATTTCCCGGACTAGTCCGGGAAGTCATACTTTCTCAAAGAAATATCGTCCGGGAAGTAGATACTTTCCGGACGGTTGCCGAAAAAAGAAATAAAATTTGCTTCTTCTCTGGTAACCTTACGGTTGAAAAAACTGCAGTTTCGTAGCATGCACCTTGCGGTTTACCGGCACAATACCTGTTCAGGCAAACCAGCAATCAGTTTCAAGTTAATATCAATTTTCTTGCCGTTGAGGATTAATTTTACCCTGGAACGATCACTGAGGCCCGAGATAGGGTAATCCAGAAAAGCAGCTATTCGTAAGAAAAGTGAGAAATCAAAATATTCGGAGCTCACTCAATGAATTCTAGATTTTTTTTAACTTTCCCATTTTGAAAGGTTGAATCTAAATTTTTTTCGGGATTTCATTTAATTGTTTCAAAAAACATACATAAACAAAATGAATTCACAACGTAATTTCGCAAAAAATTTCCTGGTTTCCGGTCCCATAATTTTTGTACAACAGTGGGTTCTAGGAGATTATTATTTCATACTCTACCAACATAAATATACAAGAATATTTTGTCAACAAAGTAAAAAACTAATTTTAACATTATTAGTTTTTTCCAAATTGAATGAAGTTTCGGATCGTGTACAAGGTTGCAAATTTGTGAATGCATCAGAATAGAAGTTTTCAAAATTTGCAAAACAGTTTCATAACTTTTGTAATTATTTCGAGACCTTGATCAAAAAAATTACTACGAATTAAAAATATATATGTTACGGCCAACGTAAAAGGTTGTGAATCTGATTTTTTAGTATATACAATAAAATTCAAGTTAATTGCAATTTTGACAATGTTGCGGACTTCGGAACAGGTTGAAAACTGAGATTTAGTGCTTTCTCGATGTTCCATTCACTTGGACAAAGTTTGAAAAATTTTGGAATTATTGTTGAATTTTCGATTTGTAAAGTCGATCTCTACTGGCCTATTAAATTACTGTCTACAGGAGAATGATTTTCCGTCATTGTGGAAAGAGGCAGTTGTTAGAGTACTTCCAAAAAAACCAAATCCTGTAGAATATAAAGACCTCCGTGGTATTAGCATATTACCTACTATCTCAAAAATTGCAGAAAGGGCCATGGAAAAACAGATTTCAGACTATTTGAACCAACAGAACTTGCTACCTCCAGTACAATCTGGATTTAGGAAAGGATTCAGCTGCACAACTGCTTTGCTTCACGTTGTGGATGATATTATTAGAGCCACAGGTCAAGGTTACTGTACAGTGTTGGTATTATTGGATTTCAGTAGAGCCTTCGACACAATTAATCATCGGTTACTCCTTTCTATTCTTCATTATATAGGATTCTCCGAAAGCTCGGTTACGCTATTGAAAAATTACTTGAGAAACAGACGACAAAAAGTTTGTATAGAGGGTACTAATTCGTTAATTGTAAATCTCAGATCAGGTGTGCCTCAGGGCTCTATTTTGGGGCCTTTATTATTTAGTATTTACACATTTAACTTAATAAACAGTCTTCAACAAGGTAATATACACCTGTATGCCGATGACACGCAGATATATTACAGTTTTTCCTCACTTATGTATGAAAATGCTAGCCAGTCAATCAACAATGAACTCAATTCATTTATTAAAGCTGCAACGGATCATTGTCTTATCGTTAACTCTGATAAATCAAATGTCATGGTATTTGGTCCTAAACATATGAGAAATACGGTTGATAGCAATATCGTCATTAATGTAATGGGGTCTAGGCTAAATACGGTAGATGTTGCAAAAAATCTAGGAGTGCTTCTGGATTATAATTTGCGGTTTGAACATAATGTAAGAAAACTTGTTCAACGAGCTTACGCTTCTATAAAGCTGATATATGGAAACAGGCATTATCTATCCTCAAAATTGAAAATGTTACTTTGTGAAACATTGGTGTTATCGCACTTCAACTATGATGATTCTCTGTATGGGCCACATTTAACTGACATATACAAGCGTAAAATACAGACAGTACAAAATTCTTGCCTGCGTTTGATATTTGGTATCAGAAGAAGACAAAGAATATCAATCGCATTGAAAAGGTCTGGTTGGCTCAATATGAATAATAGGAGAACTCTACACGCTAACGTTCTCTATCATAAAATCATTACAAGTAAAATGCCATCATACTTATATAGGAAAATAACATATCGTACTGATATTCATAACATAAATATTAGATTCAAGAATGTTTTGACGCTACCCATATTCAATACCGAGTTTTTCAAGAGATCATTCACCTATCACATATGTAAAAACTACAACTCTATTCCAAAAGAAATCAAATCACTGAATATTTCCAAATTCAAATTAGAATTGAAAAAAATATTATTAAATAATTTTCAATAGTTATCAAACATAAAGTGGTATTGATCGGACAAACACTGCCGTAACACTTTTCTAATTTTTTTTTTTCTTTTCCCCAATGCATGACAAGGTTATTCAATTTTTATTTTGTCTCTCTGTTTCGATCACTCACAGAGATATTTCAGGTTAAGTGGAAGAACAGCGTTCATTTAGTTCTGCTAAATGAAAACTGAACTTCGCCTTTTATTTTAGTTTAAGTTTATGAAAACAAACTGTAAAGTTCTTGTTAATTCAAAATAATAAAGACGTATTATTATTATTATTATTATTTGTTACTGAAAGAGAAAAAAAACTTGTCATTAATAATTTGAAACTGTATAGAAATAAAAGGCTACTTGCTGAAAAATTATAATGAAAATAGTGAAAGGAAAGCACTGATGGAATTTCTGGAATGAAAACGCAGGTACTCAGATTCCGGATCTTAAGGGAACTGAAGTTTCTCTAGACTTTTCTCAATCATTTTCAAACTGTTTCTCTAGTAGATAGTTCCATCAACCAATATCGGATTATGACCTGCTGAAGACCGCACGAATATTTTGAAAATTCCCCCGTGTCGAGAACGAAAGAAAATTTAACAACAAAATATTATTAAAAAAATACTAGGATAATGACGGTTTTTGACGGTTTTGAAATTTAAATGATCTTTTTATGTTAATTCAAAAGCAAAATAAGGTAGAATAATAATTAAACACGGATAAAAAAATGCTTGAGGAAAATAAAATTAAAAAAGGAGTATGGAATATGGTAACGATAAAAAATACAGGCTTTTAATTGGTCGAAAATATTAGGTTTTGAATTTCATTGGAATTCATTGTCCTCTTTTTGTGATTCCTTCAAAAACTTGTGTCATTCATATAATGCAATTCAATCCTTATATGACGTCACTCGAGACTACCACGCTGATTCCTGATTGACCGCAATGGAGATTGCCGATTATGATTCTAAAAGTCGAATGGAGATTGCCAATTTGTTTTTCAGCATAACTTTTCAGACTGATTCTGCATTAGATATTGCTACTTTTATTATAATCTCTAAGGTTATCGTTATAGAACAGAAAATTACGGAAATTTGGATGTAGGCAACTCATTTCACAAAAATAGTAGATTGCCGGTCTTAATTCTAGGCTCCTCAGATATGTGGACTGATGTTCTGACTAACAATAATCCACTTGTATAATCTCAGTGAATCAAGCATTCTCCTCCAACTTCGTTTTGATACGATTTGTTTCAAATGAATTCTAATAACACAACTTTTATTTAGTATCAAGTGGTAATATGAGTATGGTTTTCGTTCTACCGAACGAGATAGACGGTCTCCCTAATCTAGAACGAAAGATGAAAGATATATTGGCACAACAACCACTGAAAGAGCAAGAAGTCGTTGTAGAGATTCCCAAATTCACAGTTAATGACCATATCAGAATGAATCCACTTTTGCAAAATGTAAGTATCCACTAGCCAATGAATTGGGCTTTTTTTTTATTTTATTCAACTTGCCTTGTTGATATGTTAGTTCTAGTTGTTCGATAAACTTAAAATTTGGCAGGTACCAATTCATGATTCCGGTGATAATGCATTATGAATTTTTTTTACAGAAAAAAACAAATTGGAAGAAATCCTTTTTCACTTTTTAGTGCTTTTGGCCAAAGCTTGTTATTGAAAAGTTATTCTCATCAATGCATTTTTTAAATATTCAGTTTGCGAAATTGCGTACTGTTTTTAGAGTAACCGTCGAAAACCACAGTGACTTTTTGACCATAGCGAATAATGTTGGTTTAAACAGTATAAATATCCAAAAAGATACCTCTCTTTGGACACTCGTAACATTTAGTCACAAAACTTATTTCTTTCGTGATGTTTGCGGATAAAACAGATTTAGTACTTACATGATTCAAATACTTAGTCGTGGAAAATCTATATTCACTTCTAAATTTGTGAGAAAAAGGAGGAAAAACACCACAATGCTTGTTAGGCGTGGCTTTTGGAGGTGAAGCTCACACTTCTAACTTAAATGTATTGACTTTGAAAAGTCTCCTTTTGGTACATGTAATATCAATATATCAAAACTTTACGATTTTTTTTTGGATGGAATGGATTATTATTCAAGAGTTTGAAAACGTTGGTAGTTTTCTGGTGACCTATGTATATGAATACAGTCCATATTTGTGTGTGTGCTTTTTTTCTGTTGGATTGGTTTGAATCTTGTTCTGTATCTTATGTTTTATTAAGTTTTTTAATTCATCTATTCTTTTATGATATTGAAAATGGTTTAACAGTATAGCGATATCCTTATCATTATGGAGATAAGTGCGCACTTGAGAGTATGGTGGATATTGTCTGTGTAGGCCGTATAATGAAAATTAGAATTTTGTTTTGATGCCGTTATATCCAATTGTTATATTCAGGTAATTCAGTTTTGAATCGTTTCCTTTCTCTATGCTGAATATATATTTTTTGGACTAGTACTTTCAGATGTTTAAAAAGCATTCTCAGATTCACATTGTTCTAAATTGAAACGTATTTCTAGAAACTTTTCCAGGGGAATATTGATGGATAACGACAAGTTCTCTTTCGCTCCCAATGTAAAAAAAAACTTAGATTCATGGATCGACCAAGATCTTCGATTTTCTAAACATATAAGCAATTGTTCACAAAAATTCTACAGAGCACCAAAAGTAATCTACCAATATAAACAGTTCTTTAAAACTCATTTTCGCAATAAGAAAAATTAACATATTAGTCACACTTTCAAGAAAATATGCATGTAGTATGCGTTTCTTCCTGCGGACTCGTTGTATTTTCAGCTTTGGGATTGCAATTCATTAATATTCCAAAAAATAATCGCTAATAATCATACCACTTATTATATTAAACTTATTATATTACCCCTGAAAATAATTTCTTGTGATGTCAGCTACAGATTCAAATGCTTGTCGCTTTCATATTCGAACCGAAAACTTCTGGTGGCAAGCTTTTGAATCTTTAACTCACATCTAAAGAAATTATTCTCTGCTTTTTAGCGCATTTGAATGAAAGCTTGTTTTTAAAATGTGTTTTTATTATTATTTTCGTCATATGTTATTATTTTTGGATATTTTTGGTGGTATGTAGGCATATTTCGGATATATTACTTGAGAGAAGGGATACCATAGCTGTTTCATCTGTTTGTTCATAAAGTTTCTCTTCGGATTCGAAATAGTTTTTGTTGGAGAATGCATCTTGTGCAGATTTCATCTGATCCATGTGGGTTTTTCTGATAAGATTTTCATACTTTCCTTGATCGGAATGTTGTAGTTTATCTCTTTCATGTCGAACGAGAATGGTTTGGGTGTACGTTCTGACATCTGTTTTTGAGATTTTATAATATATGTGGGTTCCTTTTAATTTTTGATGTTATGGTTGTTGTGACCGTTAATCTTGTTATTTGGTTCATCTGCTAGGGTCTTTGAGATTTTGAATGAAGGTGCGTTGGTGAAGTTGGACTGGACTAGATAATAAACTACACTCTCCAGAGTATATTTTTCAGTTACTTTAGTGATTATTTTCTACTGCAGACTTATGAAATTACATAAATCCTTATTTTTACAGCTAGGAATCAAAGATGTATTCAGTGAAGAAGATGCTGACCTATCTGGATTTTCATCAACAACTCAAAACCTATTCATTTCAGATGTCATCCAAAAGGCATTTATAGAGGTGAATGAAGATGGAACTGTAGCTGCACCTGCAGCATCAGGTTAGTTGACAAGTTTTAAACAGAAGCAAAATAAAATCACGCAACGATATAAATGAAAATTCATTAGTAGATAGTGAATTCTGGTAGTTGTATAGAATTGGAGGGTACGTTGATTGAAATAATTGCATAGAATTGGGTGTTTCAAACAAGATCTAATATTACATTAACCGCTGATTGAGTAATTATCAATCAGGAACTGACAGATGAAAATCATGCCAAATAATTTATGTATTTCCTGAGTTTCTGTAAAAATTGAAACATTTTGTATTCATGCTGTTAGTAGGTTTACCTACCACTAATATATAATATCAGACATTACGATACTGATATGAGTTTCGTAATGAGATACTTTACCGCACTAGTGCGGTACAGTAAAATTAATTTGATTCTCTTTTTAAATGTCAGTCTATTTAATGGAAAAGGATAACAGAAACTAATTTATTATAAATTTGAGTATCTATCCCAGGATTTATCAGGTTTGAATTTTTTTATTTGTAGCGGATTCTATATCTGAATCTATTCTCTAATGGTCTGAACTAATGTCGATGAAATTATACTAAATTGGAATGAACGTGTCAAAGTTGACAGTTCGCAAAATAAATCAACGATGGCCGCAACGCTTGCTTTTGCATGATTCTAATATCATTAATTTAAGGAATATTGACTTATTTTGAGTAAATAATTAACAATATTTGTGTCGTAAATTCATATTGCGATAATCGATGGGTTATCAAACTCGGCGTAAAGGCCTCGTTTGACAAATGTTCCATCTCATATCGTACAATTACATTACATTACGATATATATATATATATATATATATATATATATATATATATATATATATATATAGATATGGAACTAGTAAATAGTGGGGCTTTGCAGCAAAATCAAAGAGTACTACTTTAAAGTTTGTCCAAGCTTTCGGAAATTTAATAAATCATTTCCATCATCAGGGATACTACAAATTGCATGTGTAAGTAATATAAAAAAAAAAAAAATATATGTATTGTTAACTTACATCTTTGTTTAGATTGTGAGACGCGATGTTATTCATATGACATGTCAACTGTCTGTCTTCTCCTAACCAAGAGCATTGCTTTGGCCTGGTGTGGTCAAAATAAAAAATTTTAACAATTTTAAATGTAACGTATTTTATGAAAAAATTTTAAGACATCCTACCAATTTTACATGTTTATATCAACTTTCATCTTGCACAATGTGTCACTTATTGTTGAATAACATCGCGTCTCACAATCCCAACAAAGATGTAAGTTAACAATACATATATTTTTTTTTTTTTTATATTACTTACACATGCAATTTGTAGTATCCCTGATGATGGAAATGATTTATTAAATTTCCGAAAGCTTGGACAAACTTTAAAGTAGTACTCTTTGATTTTGCTGCAAAGCCCCACTATTTACTAGTTCCATACCTAACTAGTCAGCAACGACTACCCTTCCTCTATATATATATATATATATATATATATATATATATATATATATATATATATATATATATATATATATATATATTCACATTACATATTATTTATATATAGTACGAGGCAAGCCGAGTGCGACAATCCCAAGAGAGAATCCGCACTCGTAATGTAATATACTATTTTCAGCTATCGTGCGGAAAAGTCCACTTTTTTCCGTACTAGTTCGGAAAAGTGACTCTTTCAACACTGAAATGAGTGCGAAAAAGTGGACTTTTTCAAATAACTTTTTTTGGTATCTCATTTTATTTGACTTTTTGCCTATTCAAAGTAATTTTTTTTTCAATTTGCCGCCATACCAGCGATTACGTGACATTTGTCAAAATCGATTTTTAGGTTATCGGACATGCACAAACTTTTCCAAAGAATCTTTTTTCCCATATGGTACATACTTTTCGGCGGTCACTGTATATCGGGGAAAAAGTTACTCACTTTTTTCCCGGTTCTCGTGGAAAAAGTATTTTTTATAGAAGTTATATTCTATTACCTGTCAACAGAGATAAAATGTCAAACTTTTTTTCCGTCACAGAAAAAATATATTTGATTACCAGGTACAAATAATACATATATTTCAAGTTTTGGAATGCCGGAAATGAATCAAAATTAATTGTAGGGAACCGATACTTATCAAGACTAACTATCTCAAATGATAATCTTCAAAGCTTCATATTTTTCAGTAATCGTGAAACAGAACGAGCACGGTCGTCCACGGCGCAACGCTGATGATGCACAAAGTCAGTTCATAGCAGATCATCCATTCATATATTTCATTCTGAGAGACGGTGTTATTGTCTTCGCTGGTCGATACATACAGTGACGAGAAAGAGCAGATCAAGCACCTGACACCAATGATGGCATAGTTTGAAGTTAAATGCATATTATTAACCTTTTCATTTGTTGTGGTTTCTTTTGGACTAATATACAGAATAATGTTGTATACTTAATCGTATTCGTTTCTGTTCTGTTCCTTTGTTGTCATTAAAAGTTGTTAAAACTATAGCAGAATTTTTTTTTATAAAATCCTTGTTATATAAATCTACAAATAAAGATATAAAATTTTTACGTGAAACAACGATAACCATCATTGTGAAACTTAGATGTGAAATTATTCAAGAAATCAATTCTATATTGCGAAAAACTTGTTGAAGATACTAAAAAAGTATAGTTGATAACAGATGTGAGTTTGAAAGAATTTATCATTATTCGGGGCAAATACGGTTTTAAGTTTGATGCCACAATTATTGTCAGAAGAATATACATACATATATGAACCCTTTTGTTGTTAAAATAGCTATTTATGATACAAGTTCGTAAAGTATGAGCGTGACCCATTCAACAAACACGCGAGTACAAAAAAGCCCTTCACGAAAGTTTTTTCTTGGACTATTATTATATTGCCAAATTGTAGCAATTGTATCATTAATTTAAATGTTTTATGTTATGATTTGTCATCGTATTATTAAATGATGACTTCCGAGTTATATTTGACGCAAAATTCTGTATATTTCGAAATCGCATAAATGTATTATCAGTGTGTGAAGTGTGACGTAAAACAGGAAAAAAATATAATTTTCCCAAATTTACCTCTGCCTGACCTAGCTCTGGGTCGGGGCGGGTCACGGGTTCGCTAATCAAAATTATCTGTTTTATTTTGATGTTTTTCAAAGACCCCTTCGGGCCTCGGTACATTCGTTCACTGCGAGCCTGGGGGCGCCAGACAAGAACCTAACAATCTCAGTCCGGAACTTGACAGAGGGGATAGGAGGAAAAATAAAAAAGGACCTAATTTTATTTTAGATAACGTATACTGTAAATACTAAAGAGAAAGAGGGGTGATGCTCAAATTTCCAAAAGGGTATAATTTCTAATATCGTAACTCATAGTAAGTACACACTATTCTATAAAAAAAATCCTGACAATATATTTAATATACTTAGCAGTAGGATAATTATGAATTTAGTTGTGCTTTTCGTAAACGTAGTGGTTTCAAACACAAATTTAAATTTTACCAAAACAGCTGTTTCGTTCACAGAAATAATCAGTAAGTAAACCTAGAAGAATATCAAAGCTTTTTCTACACTGGGTTGCTTCTATCTGCATAGCCGGTCTCGCCGATGACGTACAAAGAAAGGTGTACTCACAGATCGTTCCACATTATTTGGTTGGGTATTGCGGATTCATAATAATTCATACCAATATATTATATCTTATCCACGATCCTCTTTGTGGGGAAATTATGGTTCCACAACCGTTTGGAAATTTTCGCCTTTTTGTTGGTCGACTTCTTCAAAGTCACTAATCTTCGGGTTTAGACACAATAAGGCAAGGTAAAATCATTTGTCGGTAACCAGAGGAACTCGTTATAAACGTTTAGTGTTGGAACTTTGAAATCGCTAACAGCGAATTTTCAGGGACATGGTTACGATATCCACAAAAACCCAAAGAAAAAAACCTATAATCCACATAAACAATTGGAATGCAATTTTTTCTAGTCTCGACTTTTAGAAGTCCAAAAAAACGATAATTACTAAGAACATTACTAACCTTAGCTGTTATTAGGTTTTCAATTTTGAACAAGTTTTTTTCGATTTGTCAATATTCTGACCATATTCGCTTGTCACACGTGAGTGCCCAAAACCGCCGAAATCTATGTGCCTCTATTCCTTCTCACAGCAACCGAGATTCTCCGATTTCAACCGATTCGCACTCACGGGTTTCCAGTCGAATATCATCAATTTTTATTTTTGAAAATCAATTAATTCTTTCTTTTCTTTATACCGAGTTCCTGCATGTTAACCAACGAGTAAACTCCAAAATTATTTCTATAATACGAATAGATATTATTCAACAATTTTAACTAACAAAAATGAACCATTGACCAAGAGTATGAATTCCCTTTCGCGGCCGTCTACATTTATATTTATTCAACCCGCTGTACTAGTTGGAGTATTGTTGTTGGCCTACATACTCAACAGGAGAATTACATTTAATATTCGCAATGGTGTTGGTTTCACTAAGGCAACAAAATTGGGTAGTTTTACAGGGACTGAAAAATAAGAGCGTTACAGAAGTGCGTGAAGTGACACATTTGCGCACAAGTGCGTAAAAAAATCACCTGTGGGTAAAATCATCCACAGTGCGTAAAGTAAATTTTTACACACTGATCATACAATTTGCTTTTTCGAAAAATACATAATTTTTGCGTCAAATATAACTCGGAAGTCATCATTTGATAATACGACGACAATTCATAACATGAAATATTCAAATTAATGATACAATTGCTACAATTTGGCAGTATAATACCTTTCGAAGAAAAAACTTCGTATGATACACTTTCGTAAAAAGCTCTTTTGTACTCGCGTGTTTATTGAACTCGGCCTCGCCTTATTCAACAAACTTCACGCTCATACAAGAAAGTCCTACTTTACGAACTTGTATCAAACATAGCTATTTTGTAATATCGTTTTAATATGGCTACTTCTTGTTTACATTTTGAATGTCAAAATGACGTTCACATTTGCACAAGTGTGATGAAAAATATGAAAATCGTTGGTTCAGATTTATTCGGTAATACATTCAAAATTACCTTTCTGCGGCAGCTTTAATATTATTAGGAACATTTTCGGTACCTATCAGTATCACTTCTTTTGATTTTTCTAATGAATTCGATCGAAAGACAGTGTGACAGATAATTTATTCGTGACAACTTGTTAATTGGACGTTAGAACCTTAGAGTGTCTACGCTACTGTCTACTCGACAACCGAGAAGGAAACCACTGAGAACATTGTGTACACTTATTCCCAAAAATCGTAAGTAATGCCTGTAATACCCAAGTAATTCCCGAGTAATACCCAGTAATTCTCGAGTAATACCTCCTTAGTAATGCCAGTAATGCCTGTCAGAAAAGTAATAAAAATATAAAATTGTGTCTCAATATTATGTTAGGTTTATCGTCAACAAGTACAAGTTGGTTGACCTTTTTTTTTGTTTTTCATTGCACAATTTGAATTTCCGCTACTGCTCCCTAATTTTTCAGACATTTTCAATCCCCATGTTTTGATGATGAAGTAATGCAATACCTGTAATGCCCAATTTTTCAAGTAATAATAATAATAATAATAATAATAATAATAAATCGGCTTTATTAATACAAAAGAGAGGGGAAAATATCAACAAATGACATAAGATGGTCCATAATTTTGGCGAAGTCTAGCTTATAGCTACTCAAACTCAACCAAATTTGGACCATAGATTCACAAATAGTCAGAGTACATATATACATTCAATTTGATTATATTGCCTATCTATCCATGATATCATTATTAACATTATTGTAGTCAGGGTTATCTTTGGAAAATTCCTCCATTGGCGTGGGTGATAAAGTTATTTATTCATTATTGTTCATTAAAAAGAATTTGTTTGTATTGATATTTGAATTTGTTAATATTGAGAATTCTCAATTGCTCAG
This sequence comes from Chrysolina haemoptera, assembly GCA_958298965.1. Taxonomy (NCBI): domain Eukaryota; kingdom Metazoa; phylum Arthropoda; class Insecta; order Coleoptera; family Chrysomelidae; genus Chrysolina; species Chrysolina haemoptera. The sequence goes on along the minus strand of OY282585.1, from coordinate 15,988,058 downwards.
GAAGATTGTTGAAAAAAACTATTGAGTTGAATGTGAACGATCTCTTAAACATGGCAGTGCGATGATGGGGCATTGTAAACTTATTCCTAAACCTAATATTTCTGGAGTGTACGTTGCAACGTGGAATAAACTTATTCTGCAAAGTAGTTGAGTGGGGTGAATGTATTAGTTTGAATACAAAGTTGCCGAGGTCGTGAAGTCTCCGGTTTTTCATATTCAGCCATTTCGTTTCTTTGAACTTTTCTGAGATGGAATCGAACTTTCTGATACCGTATATCAAGCGACAGCATGAATTTTGAACCTTTTGTATTCTATTCACATCAGTTGATAGAAGGCATGGGCCGTATATAAAGTCGCAATAGTTGAAATGACTGAGCACAAGTGAGTCACATAGCATTTTCTTTAATTTCACACTCAGAATATGGCGATTACAATACAGAAACTTCAAGGATAAATATGCTTTTTTCATCAGCTTCTTAATGTGCTCTGAAAATCTTAGGTCGTTATCAAGATGCACACCCAAGTTTCTAGCAGAGTCAACCGTTTTCAAGGTTAGACCATCAATGCTGATTTTCAAATTATCTTGGATAAACTTCTTTTTTTCCGGATTACCAAAGCACATCAAGATTGTTTTATTAGTGTTGAGCTGTAAGTCGTGTTGATGAAATAATTTTTTGATTTGATTGAGATCATCGTTTATGAGAGTTTGCGCATTTAAAAAATTCTCAGTGTCAAAGTGGGTGTAAAGTTGAGTATCATCCGCATAGGCTTGGATCTTACAATGTCTGACAGATGAAAGTATATCCGCAGTGTAGATAATAAAAATTAATGGGCCAAGTATAGATCCCTGTGGGACACCAGATAATATATCCAAGGATGCAGAATATTTATCGTTGACAAAAACCCGTTGGGACCTACCTAACAAAAAAGACCAAATAAGAAAAACTGCATTATCGTCAAAGCCGTAATATCTAAGTTTGCTGCAAATGAGTTCGTGGTTAATAGTGTCGAAAGCTTTTGAAAAATCTAAAAGCACTAGTGAACTAACAAGACCTTTGTCGAAAGCTTCGATTATATCAGCAGTAACAGTTGCTAAAGCAGTGCCTGTACTGTACCCCTCTCTAAAGCCACACTGTGTATCAGGAAGTATTTTATTAAGTGAAAAATATTCAAATATTTGTTTATAGATTATAGATTATTATAGATATTGTATATAGATTTGTTTATAGATTATTATGCCACTAATACCCAACTCATACCCGAGTCATGCACTAATTCCCAACTAATATTTGAGTAATGCCCCTATTCCCGAGTTATGAAATTGTTGATGCTGAACTTCAGTTCACAGACTTCACTATATACAGACAAGATCGCTCTGCAAGCACCAGTGATAAAACAAGGGGTGGAGGAGTACTTATTGCTACACGTAAATATTTATCTACTAAGTTAGTGAAAACCTCGGCAGATAATATTGAACAATTGTTTGTTAGTCTTAAACATAGATTTATAATTGGTGGAGTATATATCCCTCCTGAGTCAAATTTGGAAATTTATCAAGTTCATGTTGAAAGTGTGTTTGAATTGTTTCATACCAATCCTGATCATGAGTTATTGATTTTTGGTGACTATAATATTCCAGATTTAATTTGGATAGCAGGTAACGATGGTTTGGAAGGTGTATGCCCAGATTCATCAGTTGGAAAATTTGTGATCGATAATTTTAGTGCTCTTGGATTAAATCAATTGAACAATTTACCCCATAGTAATGGTGTGTTTTTAGATCTTGTTTTCTCCCATTCAACAACAACTGAATTAGCTTCAGCTGATGATTTTCTTGATAATGTGAATTATCATCATAATGCCTATACCCTTGTAATTAGTACTGATGCTGATAAAATTACAATTTGATAACTATTACTATGATTTCAAAAATATGAATATAATTGGTATAAATGATTATCTTGCATTAGTGGACTGGCATTTTATGTATAGACTGAATGATGTAAATCTTGCAGTTAAATTTTTTTATGAAGTATTATATCATGGTATTAATCTTTATGTTCCTATTAAGCGTTTCAAAACGTCAAATTTCCCTATTTGGTTTTCTCATGAGCTGAAATCTCTAGTTTTCAGAAAATACTGCATAAAGAATATAAAAGAACAAATAATCAACGCATTTATAATAAATTTTGTCAATTACGTTCTCATTGCAAAGAACTCAGTACTTCGTGTTATCGACGATATTTGAAAAAAATAGAAAATGATATTCAACAAAACCCTAATTCTTTTTGGAGGCACATTTCAAACCTGCGTAAATCATCATCATATCCTCAAACAATGTATTTGGATGATATCACTAGCTCTAATGGTAGTGAATCAGTAAACTTATTTGCACAACACTTTTCCAAAGTTTATACTCGCACTGACTGTAGAATACCTAATTTCACCATCAGTATAAATACCGTCAACGTAAATAAAATCAATATTGGATTAACTGATGTTTTCAACTGCATCCAGAACTTGAAACTCGAGTACTCGAGTGGTCCAGATGGCATTCCACCAGTATTATTGAAATACTGTGTTTGCACTTTAGCTGCACCCATTCATTTTCTGTTCAATTTATCCCTCAATTTTGGTGTTTATCGTGACTATTGGAAAAATAGCTATATTACCCCTATATTTAAGTCTGGTGATAGGGAAAATATTTCAAATTACAGAGGAATAAGCATTCAATCTACAATACCTAAATTAATGGATAAATTAGTTACCTGTGAGCTTACATGGACATGTAAAAATATAATAATTCCTGAACAACATGGTTTTAGCTTAGGAAAATCAACTCATACAAATTTACTCTCCTACAAGCAATATTTGTTAGATGCTTTGGAGAAAGGTATCCAGATAGATTCGGTCTATACGGATTTCTCCAAAGCATTTGATAGAGTTAACCATTTGATACTTCTGGAAAAATTTAAAGCATTAGGCTTTGGAACTGAAATTATGAATTTGATTGAAAGTTTTCTAACTAACCGTTATCAATGTGTCAGAATAAACAATTATATTTCAAACACAATTCCTGTTGCCTCTGGTGTACCACAAGGCTCACATTGTGGTCCATTGTTATTCAACCTGTTTGTGAACGATATAGGTGATCATCTTCAACATTCTAAATTTTTAATATTTGCTGATGATCTCAAATTATTTCTTCCCATTACTGATATATTAGATAGTCAAATTCTCCAGAACGACTTAGATGCATTACTTGATTGGTCCATAACAAACAATTTATAACTCAATATAAAAAAATGTCATATTATCACTTTTTCGAGATCAAAACATTTTCTTAACTATGATTATAACATTAATGGTATGGTTCTTGATAGAGTCATCGAAATAAAAGACCTAGGGGTTACAATTGACCAGCAATTATCATTCAAAAGTCACATGAATAATGTATTTGCTAAGAGTAGTAGAATGTTAGGGTTTATGATGAGAAATGGCAAACAATTCTCTTGTAATACTCTCAAAACATTGTATTGTTCTTTGGTAAGACCTCACTTAGAATATGCCTCTGTAGTGTGGTCTCCCTATTATAAATGTGACATTGTAAAAATTGAAAATGTTGAAATCAGATTTCTGAAATATATTTTATTCAAAATGGGTACGTATCTACAATTTAATTAACAAAATATTTTAAATACCCTAAACTTAACTGATATTAAAACACGTCGTTTTCACTCAGATTTGATATTAGTTTATAAAATCTTATCTGGAGGAGTTGATTGTCCATTTCTTTTGAATCAAATTAACCTTTTCGTTACTTCTCATAGAACTAACAACCCTCCATTATTTTCAATAAAAAGTCATAACTCAAATTACGGTTACAACTCACCTGTTTCTAGATGTTTAAGATGGTTTAATAAATATAATATTGATCCATTTATTAACTCTTTAAGTATATTTAAAAACTCAATTAGAAATGTATGCTTAGATTCTTAGATTAGTTCACTGTTATGTTATAATTATTGTAATTACTTGCAAATGGTGAATCCCTTTAAATAAATAAATAAATAAATAAAATAAATAATATCCAAGACATGTACACCAAAATTCCCCAGCGGTTTCCCCCTCGTCGGCAACATCACCTGAATTATCATTCGATACTCGTGTTATGCAATTCAATATAAATGTAGCTGTTGCCCCATGCTCGGAATCAGTGTAGTTCAAATATGGTTTTTTAGGTTTTTTACCGCAAATATTCATTACCAAAAAAAAAAATCATTTGAAATTCCTATCATTACAGACAATTTATCAAAAGAATATATGAGTGAGTTTCTAGCTTCACAATTTAAAAAAGAATTTTCGATCATTAGCAGTACCTAATCATTTCCAAAGTTCTACTATTAGAAATGAATGAAAAAGTCATTCAAATTCTTTTAAAGTATCAGGAGGTGATTTCGAACTGATGATAATAATTTGTTAGCTTTAATACACACCTATAATTTACTAGAGACCTCAACTTATTTTTAGATTGTGTTTGAATATCAGCTAGTGAGTGCATACAGAAAAATAGGTACAACTTTTTCATAATAATTTTCGACCATGATTTGAATTTTGATATTATTTTCCTCATTCCAAATCGCCATCAATAATTAAATTTGTATATATGGGTAATCAGCCTGGTTTTCGTGAATAGTTATTTATTGTATAAGTGTTTTAGATATCATTTTATTTGCGCAAGTTAAACGCGAGAGCGGCTCGAGCGTTTAAATTTCTTAAGCAAATAAAATGTATCTAAAACACGCATGCAATACAACGTTTTATTCACAATCACATTCATTTAGAATCAGAATCGCGGGAATTTTTCATCAGAAAATGATTTGACGTTTTGCTCTAACAGCGGCTGTCACCTCCTCAAAAATCATTGAAATAACATACAAAAATATCGGGAGGTGTTGAATTATGATAAAACGAAGAACGAAATGTCTATTAATATAAATGTTAATGTTAATATTAATAATAATTAAGTAAAATGTGATTGATATTCAAGATTGTATTTTTCATTATTCCACTAGTGGAATAAAGTAATTTCATTATTCCACTAGTGGATAAAGTGGTAAGTACTTTATACGGTTCATAAGTGTGGATAAAACTTCAATTATAAGGTGATTGTGGATAAAGGTTTTTTATGCGAATTAGCATATAGCTCATATATTAAACTAAAGTGCGTGGAAATGAATACAATATCGCCATATTTTTTAGATATAGAAAAGGGCTGTTGATACAATCGATAGAGAAATCACGTTGAAGCATCATGGGATTGATGGTAATGTGTTTTGTGCCCCCACCATTGTTTTTATTAAATCTGAAAACTCAGCTTCTCATTCAATATATATCTTCTGATTTGGTTTCCTGATATCTACATATTAATAATTACTATATGAAATCAAAAGTTATTAAAATTACATGAAGTTTTTCGTGAGATGATAATAATTAGTAAGAAAATTCAATTTTGATGGTTAATCAGTCTGGTTTTTGTAAAAAGTTTCACATAAATCAGCTTCACAGTTTGTAATGTTAACACTAAGATTGGTACTAATGAATACGTTATTGCTGTAATTATTATATTTTTAGATCAGAAAAAAAATCTTTTGTGACCTGGAGATCTGGAAATAACACAAATTGGAAAACTTTTGCACAATATAATGTATGTATAAATACTTTTTCTAAATAAAATACATCTATTAATTTCTGAGATTTTTATATAAACTACAATTTGTTATATTTACAAAATGAATCAGTTTATAAGAGACTATAATAAACCACTTGATACATACTCAACATCTTCTGTTCTAGAATATGAAAATATTCATAGCATTGAAATAAGCAATAAAAACAACTTTAAAATATATCACCAAAATATTCGCAGTATTAACAAAAATCTTGATGAACTGAGATTACACCTCAATCAATTCAGCAGAGACTTTGACTGCATCACCTTTCTAAATCCTGGAAAACAAACGATGTAGAATTATTTCAGTTGGCGGGGTATGATCTTGTATACAATGAGGACCACATAAATAAATGTGATGGAGTTATCACTTATGTGAGGAAAAATCTTGCATTTACATATGAATTTCGATACTGTAGACACTTTGGCTGGCTCAACAGTTTTCTTGACTTCATATTTGAAGAGCGGATATTGGCAGGTATAACTGTCCCCAAAAGATAGAGAGAAAACAGCCTTCACTATCGGCTCAGGATTGTGGCAGTTCACAGTTATGCCATTCGGCTTTTGTAACGCTCCAGCCACCTTTGAGAGATTGATGGAGACTGTATTGAAAGGACTCTCATGGAAAACGTGCCTGGTATACCTCGACGACATTATCGTGGTTGGCAGGTCTTTCGAAGATCATGTGAGAAATCTAGAGAAGGTGTTCTTGCGCCTGAGGAACTCTGAACTGAAACTGAGCCCTAAGAAATGCCATCTTTGAGATATAGGATAGCTTTTTCATTCCGACAAGTGACCATCAATATGCTTTTTATTACAAATTTAAGGATTCACTCCACTATATGATGAGTCCGACAATGATATCAACAACAATATATTGAAACGGTTAGTCGATGAATAAACAAATCAGAAAAAAACATAAGTTCATGGATAACTGACGCTATTCTGACATTTTCGTTATGTTCAACGTTCGGGCAGAATGTCTGCTGGGTTCGCTTGTTTATTTGTAAAGCAAAGAAGTAACATGAAAGTCCAAAAAAACTGAAATAAAATACTTTTCAATCAATGATGGCACAGTCTACCAATATTTGAAACCAATGATTTATTACAACTGTTCAGGTCAAACTCCTTAGCGATAACTTTCGTAAGTAATTTTCCTTTGGAATCAAGAATATAGATAACCTTTCTTCGAGTAAAAATAACTAACGAAAACATATCAATGCATTTTCGATAGGGAGATATTGACCAATGGTAGTCTTTTAAAATAGAAAAATATGTGTGGCTTTATCCAAAGTATGGTTAAGAGCTGAATATTTATGTAGTTGTGTTGCCATTTTTGGTTGCTGAGTCAAGAGTAAATCATAAACAGATTAAGTGCAAACGTTTACAGAATTGTTTCGATTATATGAAATCTCAATGAAAGCAAATAACACTATGCTTTGAACGATTTCAACAGCATTAATTACCTATCTCAACAAATATTTTTTTTAGGAAGCCTTGTACTACCGATTGAAATACTTCTATCAAATACTTGTTGAAAATGTATAGATTATTAGATGGACCGGTTCAAATTCAGATTACAGATCTTCTCTGCCAGAAGTGTTTTAAGTTTTCCATTATACTTGTTCTTTTCTTTTCATTGGCATACTAGAAACTTCTACCTCACAAAACAAGTACATGTTAGCCTAACTAGTATCATGTCAAAGTGTATCAGTAACATTTTATGGAACTTGAATTGATTCAATATCTCAACGAACTTATCATTTTCTATACAAACCAATTCATCACATCAATTGCATTATTGATAAATATTCACAATGTTACGAGGTCTTTTTGATACGATAGCATATTTTTTCTGAATGTATTTAGTTTGACAAGTCTCAAATTTTCGCAAAAAAAATTGTCCTGTTCACAGTAACTACATGTATATTAGGAATATCTCAGCATCGTAAGAACAACTGATTTTCAAGGGTCTCTTTTAGTGGGAGGCTTGTAATTTTTTTTTTATAGGTGAAATTTACAATACACAAATTGAATAACAAAAAAAAAAAGAACTGAACAAATTGTCTGATGGCTGGTTGCTCGGCGGACTATATAGGTGCGTATTCACTAGAGCATTCGTTCCGCATGAGCACCGAATGAGCGAATGCTCGGACAGTGTGGACGTTGATTTGAGCACGAAGAGAATGCGCGTGCGGTGCTTGGGCCGATTCGTGTTTTTTTTGATTTTTTCGTGCTCAGTGTGTTCCACCATTTTTCCACCAATTTAATAAGGTGAAAGGTATGTGTAGTGTGAGCTCCTGGATATAAAGTGAAATAATGCAAGAAAAAACCTAAGAAGTAAGTCAAGAATTATATCAAAATGTTCGTAAACTGATGCGCCATCCGAAAATCACATAATCATTCGAAAACTTCACCAGTTAGTTACATTATCAACCAAAATATATAAATATAAATAAATCTTATCTTTCAACCTAAAAAAGCATACATGAAGTAAAAGATGACGTTTCTTTATCCAAATACAAAAGATATTGTAAATACGAGGTGAGGACTCTGTGTAGCTGCTATGGAAAGCAAAAATGAAGTGTCATAAAAAGACGTATATTTACTTTTGGGAAATGTGAATGAAAATCTTGGTAAAAAAATTAAGATCCTAGAAAACAACGAGAAATTGGTCTTCGGGTGTCAAAAAGAAGTAGAAATAATTGAAAACAAAGTAAACCTGCTCGAAGAAGAAAACGCATCATTGAAAGAAAAAATTTCCAAAACCGAAAAGAAGTTAAATTTGAACAATCTAGTTTTATATGGCATAGAAAACGGAAATCAAGAGACACTGATGAGAACAATTATTGAACTTGCAACAGAAAAACTGCAGGTAAACATAACTAGAGCATCAGATATAAATAATATCTTCAGACTTGGAAAACAAACTGGACACAATAGACCAGTCCTTGTGTCTTTTTGTTCGCATATAAAAAGACAAGAAGTCTTCAAACAGAGATCGAAATTGAAAGGAACAAAAGTTGTCATTACCGAAGACCTAACGAGAGAGGAATTGAAAGACAGAAAAACTTTAGTGAACGGATTGAAAGAGGATAAATCAAACAATAAAACTGCCAGAATAAGGAGAAATAAGCTAATAGTGGAGGGAGAAGCTTTTTCTGCTTCAGAAATCGAAAACGCGAAGAAACAAAGCCATATCCAAAAGAAATAGAAGAAATTGAAGAAGATATACCTGAAATCGAAAACACCTTGGGTATTGTACAGAATAAGGGCATACGAGAAGAAGAAAGGAAGAAAACCGTCAAAAGTGTGGCCCAAACCCATCTACTAGTAGTGGAAACTCCAAGTAGAGCTCTAGGAAGAAACTTAAGAACCCAAACACGATAAAATACTTATTATACCACAGACTTTACTTCACTCTATATTGTATGTAACGAAATAAACAGGCTGTTAGACGTATAAGGCTTAGTGTAGAGGTATGTAATATTTGTGAAATTAATGTTATGCTTGAGTCGGAACGCGGGGAGATTACTACATTTTATTTTTCTCGAATTCTTGTATATCTCAAAAAATAAAACAACTACAAATGTATATAACTTCTATACCGCGTTCTGATCTGTTATATTCATGAATACACATAACATTAAATTACTTTTATTAATACTTAAAACCACTTCAGCTTATAATTATACTCCTTTATTTGGCATCTTTTCTTTTTTTCTTTTCTTTCCCAATCACATACAAGCTATGCTTCAGTGATGGAACTTGTATATAATTTTAAAATCTGTAGAAATGTTTTGCTCATCATTAACTACTTTTAATAACCAATATTGAAATTGAAAATCTTACTCTATGTATTTTATATCTTAACATGTTTGGTAACATATTTTGTATTTTTATATTTTCTCGGAACGAGTACCCACTTACAGAGTATATTTATTCACCCTATTGCATTTATATTTATCCCTAGCAATTTATTACAATTATTATCACTGTTTAAGTACTCCGCCATTGTTTTTGTTTTTATGATTGGAATGTCAGACTGTAAATTGTGTGTGAATAAATTTATTATTATTATTATTGCTTTGGTAAATAAAGCCGGTTCGTGGAACTTTGTTCACCCCTTCAACCCCACATATACAAAGTCCATGCATATGTGAAGCCGTGGCCGAACTTGCAAATCTACAACTAGCCCTTCGAAATGATGGTGAAATAAAAAAAAAATTGTAATTTGTGGAATCTAGGGTTAATTCTTCTGCTTTTGAGGAGGCTATCCCCTAACCTTAAATCCGAGTGATTCAGAGCGAATTCAAAACTATACTCTGGTCTGGTGACAGCCAAAACTTAACATCCTATCATCATACTGCCAATGATAATGATCTTTTTTTGATTTTCTAAGAATACAAAAATACATGCTAGGGTGGTCTGGTGATAGACCCACCTTTTAAGCTACTGTATTACAATATTTTGAATGTTATTTGGATTTCTATTTGTACGCGACTGACTGCGGATCAGTGCTCGTGTGCCAGGAGACACTACGCAGCCTGAGCTTGAACCGAGCGTCTCATACGGACCGAATGCTCTAATAAATACGAACCAGTTGTTCTCTTGGGTAAAAATGTTGTTCTGAACGAGTTTGTCAAAATGTAATGAATTGTAATGACAGTTCAAGGTGCAAATGCAAGATAAACTTACTATCGAGTATAAAACCCTCTATATAAGTCATTTTCTACATGTGAAGTTGTAAATGTAGTTATTATACACTTACCCAAGATTGAAAACATGTGAATGTGATGAAATAAATATATAACTAGAAAAAATTGATTTTTCCAAAAAAGCATAATAAACTATGAAATATCACAGGTCTAAAAATGTGTCAAAGATAATACAAGGAATGGCCAGGAACAAAAATAATCTCATCAAGTGAAATATTCAACAAAATGAAATATGGAACAAAATATCAAACTCGTTTAAAAAGAATGTGTCGGGATTGGGAAGGAACATAAATATTCAATTCATTTCAATGTATTGTGTAGGTATGATGAAAATGTTCGATATGCAATAAACCAAGAAATATTACCAACTGTAAAATGTAAATAGGTAAATAGTAAATAAACAAGAAACATCCATGCAAAAGGATAAGTCAGATGTCAACATTAACTCAATACTATCACCTAAGTTTAAAGTGAATTGTAATGAAATCATTACGATTGTAATGATCAGCACAATGCTGGCGACCATGTGCATTGTTTCAATGCAATGTTGACTCGATAGTACATCACATTTGATCTAATTTTTTTTTTAATTCAGTTCTGATTTTCATCTTTTTGTTTGCTATGCCAAAAACTCATTTTGATTTCGAACTATCGATAGTATCGATAGTTTTGACGAAAACTATTGATGGGCTCTAAAACTATCGATAGTAGTAACCCTTGATTGTTGCGTCGTTGCATATTTCAGCCACAAATCGCAAAAAAACCAATATCCTACCCTCAAAAAGTATATTTACCTGCCCCTACCCCCCTTTCGGCATTTTTTCTGAGTCGTCTTGATTCTTCTTAGTTCACTCGTAACCAATCCCAACTTTACCGACCATCCATACTGCTAGGAATTTTTTATGAATTCAGGTATTCAGAATCGTTTTGGCCCTGGTCTATCATATGATGCACACATCAAACTCCTTAACAACAGTGGAATTAGGTAATTTGTTTTTCTTCAAATCAAAAATGAAGATAACCTTTCTTCAAGGTTACTTGATACAAAAGAGGTATTGCCGAAAACCAGACAACTTCAATAAGCAGACGTTCACTGAATGCATGTGGTAGATGACTGGAATTAAATCCCAATAAAAGTGAGTAAAAATGTTATTAGTACTTTAATATAATTATGACTTGACTAAAATAACATTCGTACGAATGATAATATGTGCCGCGCTGAATGGACGGTTAATCACTTCTGTATCTGAAGCAAAGTTTTAGAAAATTTACCATGCCAACTATATTTTTTGAATAAACTCTTGTTACAATTTTAGCAATTGAAATTTATTTTTAAACCTTGGGTAAGATGATTGAACGTCGTGTTGTATCATTTCATTTCCATGAACAATTTTAATGCTGGAAATTCCAGCTTATCTGCACTTATTCGTCGAGAATCATGTATTAAGTCAGATTGAAGGCTCATTATCATTCAAATATTACGTAGAAAACTATCGAGACTTCAATACTACGTTCATTTCATCAAAATTGTAGAGTTCAGTTAGGAGCTCTAAGTATTATAGTGCCGAAGTATCGATACTCACTAATTCTGATCAATCTTATCAATGTGAAAGTATTGTAGATGTACAGATTGAAAACTTCATCCGATTAAAATATTAATACAACCAGAACCAGCTCTCCACATTGTTTTCGTCGCTTTCATCATTATATTTGTTGTTCAAACTTTAGTTTTACTGATTGTACAGGGTGAGTTCTTTTTAATATTTATGTTGATCTGGAAAATATAAAAAAATTGTATTGTATTGGATGTTTGAAAAGAGAGTAACATTATTATTATTTATTGAAAGGCCCTATAATTCTTTCACATTTTTCAAATTTCTTCGGAAAAAATAAGTTGATTTCACCTAACACTCGCTGTTTCTTGAGATATTCAACTATTTCCCAAAAATTAACGTATCAAAAATGCAATATAATTTGAATTATCCATGAGGTACACAACATATTGACATATTTCGCAATCCAAGTAACAGTTTGAGTTCACAGTCTTCATAACGTTCTGAAAACCTTAACAATTACTGCTGCGTCAAAATGGTTTTGCTGCAATAATATTTATAAAAACTCTATATCACTGTTATAAATCGATACACTTTTATGAAGGACTAATTGTCATCATATAAAATTCTTGAACCACAGTCAAGAAGGGGCCAACAATAATCTAATAATGCATTTGTAGGTCACGAAATATCGGGCGACTATTTTACAAGTTGAAATTTAATGATGGCGTCCTGACATAGATCTAAGAAATATCTAATATACCCATTTAGCAGTTTATTCATCCCATATCCCATGCGGAATAATTTTTTTCGACAAAATGACGTTGAGTGAGTGAACTATCTGCAACCCAAGAATAAAACCAACTTAACAGACAAAAAACTGTAAATGAAATTAAAAAAATCATTCTATAGCTTATATTTTTCCCGATATGATTTGTACTTTATATAAATACAAATACGTCTCAAAAATTGTATATTTCCTCTCAGTTATACACACCAAGTTGCTGAAAACATGATTTGAGATTGAACTCAATTCATTTCATCTGCTGGTAATAAAATAGTAATGAATAGCTCATTGCCGACTTGAAATACTCCTATCTTTCGTCCTTAAAAAGTGGAATTGGCAAAATTTAATTCACATCTTAACCTACCTGTGTCTATGCTTTTGTAAAACGTTTAATTACAATTTTTCTTGTGAACTTTGCTATACCTACCACGAGGACAAACATATGTGGAAACCGGTTCAAATCTGACTTTTGAATTTTTTTTTCCCGTTCAGTTCTATCATGGTCATAGAATAGTTCATATTTATATTTTGAGGGCCTCATGAAACTTCTCCCATTTTTTGATCTATTATAAAGTTGTTGTTAATGTTACTGTTGAAAGGGGAATGAGCGCGATCACGTTTGGGATGCTTTTAAGGGCGAAAGATTCAATTGATTACTCAAAAACGGTTCGTTCTTTCGATTTCAAACAGGGACAGGCTTCTAGAGGAAGTTTGATTTTACGTACGTGCTGGAATGGAAATTGAATTTTCAATACACTTTTTCACAAAAAATCTCAAAAATGTCTCAAAAATGCAGTTATTCTGAAGCAATTTTTTGTGTAGATGAACAAATAATTTAAAAAAACATTACAGCACGTACATAGATCAACGTTTTACCTTCCTTTTTATACCAAATTCATTTCGATTAGATAAAGATTGCTTCAAATTTTATTGGAAGAGAAATAACACTGCAGCTTCTTCGACTATCCATGAAAATAATCTTGAAGTGCTGCCGCAGACATAGTTACATAAAATCAAACTTCCTCTAGAAGCCTATCCTTATTTGGAATCGATACGACTAACCGTTTTTGAGTTATCGACTCTTTTACCCTAAAAAACGGCCAAAATGTGATCGCGCTCATGGCCTCTTAAGTAGAAATAGTCTAATGCTTTGATTTCAAAGCGGCCATAGAAAACATATCTTAAAACCTTAATGAATCCTTCAAACTTTATTCCGCTACTGAAATAATGAAAAATTAAAGTATAGAAAACACAATCACTTTTTACAAGTTTTCCCAGGCCACGTTACGTAAATATCAATATTTTTAATTGAATTAAAAAAAATCAACTCCATTCATGTGCTGATTATGGAGAAAACGTTGTATTGTATGAGTATTTTAGATGCATTCTATCCACTTTACATGAAGTGAACGCTCGAACTGGCGTTCTCTAAATTCAATCATCCTGGCATGGATGATAATATGCTATTTAGAATACTTCCACAATAAATAACTATTATTACATACAATCTTGAAGGAGTGGAAAAATAAATTAGTTTCTCTACGACTATTGTATTCCACATTGATTACATATTGATTATTAATTGAAGAATAATGAAGATGATTCCAAGACACCGTGGATCCTAACTAATTGTTCAACGGCACTCGGCCAATCACAGATTCAGAATTTCCAGGATCCACGGTTTAGACCAGTGACGAACAGCAAATGTACCAAACAAATTTCTTAAGAAGGCTTTGCTTCATCCGACTTCTTACATCTTGGCGAATGTCAGACTGACTGATTTCTTTCTTAGTTTTAACTTCAGCTCCTGATGAAAACCATCTTGCAGCAGAGGTATATCGAAGAATATTTCACACTATTTCTGTTTTGGGTCAGAGTTTTTTTCAATGTGTCATTTTCAAATTTTTTAGTTACCTAGTTGGCTCAGTCGGTTAGGTGTGCGGCTGGAAGTTTGAGGTGGGGTTGTACGCATGAGTTTTCATACATTGCTAAAGTTTTTTCTCATTTGTTTTTCATCCTCAAGCATTCAGTATGTATAATCGTTATTCTACCTAATATTGCTTTGTAATTCATACCAATTTTTGGTAATAAAGGCAATGATTTCGAAAGATACCTATAAGTATCACAAACTAAGCATTCTTCAAAAATTTAGAGATTTTCGTATAGTCGTGGAGAAAGTATAGTCTATAGTATATTATACTATCAAACCAATCTAAGGGACATAAGCCCTTATTACCATAATCATTACTATTATCGAAAAACGATTGAACATTAATTACCAGAAACTGTTGCTATAGAACATCAACTTTGACTTCCATCATTTCAGGTCATTAACCACTATGAGAACTGCCTTCATTCTACTCGCTGTGGCCTATGCGGCTGTAGCAGCTCCCACCGAAGAAGATGCTCTTCAAGAATTCAGAAGTGGAAACCGAATATTCTCTGCAGCTCTTTACAAGGTGAGATATGTTTTACACTTCGTATTATCTTGGCTCATGAGTACATCATACCGTTTTTGAAAGGGTTTCCTTCCATCGCTCCACCGATGGTGGAAAGTTCGCCCACCACCATGCAACCCCTGAGATTCAGTCCCGGAAGAAAAAGTTCCCCAGCTTATAATACATGCTCAGACGCCGCTCCCTTCCTTACAAGGCCACCACTCCCCCCTTCCATCGTCACCGCTCTCTGAACAGATCATCATCCTGTTGACTGGCGATCAGCAGAATGAAATCTGATTGTGTGATATGGAGTGCTCAGCCTTTACGCGCCTGAAGCTCACTTATATCTGACATGAATTGTACAATGGCTTTAAGTGCATGATGCCCCCCAAAAACTGGTTGTAGGCCCGCATGTCGAACTGATTTCGTGAAAATCCTTGTTCCTGAAACATATGAGGTATGATTAAGATAAGTAGTCTCGCCATATTACCTGTTGGAGTTGCAGCTGTCGTCGCCAGAGCTCCTGCCTTCGTCTGACTTCTTCAAGGGTGTCGTCGTCTAGTTGGTTTACAGGTCGTCTGTATTCGTCTCTGTCTCGGTCGTCTTGCTCGAGTACGTTTTTATGTATGTCTATTCGTGTGGATTCCGACTCTCCTGAGTGTAGTATTTCCACGCTGTCTTAGAAAAGTGGAAACCTAAGATTCACTGCAACTTGGCCCATGAGTACGACAAACCATTTTTGATGGGTTTTCTACCAGCGCACCACTGATGGTGGAACCAAATTAACTATGGGGCGTGTGTTCAGATCCCAGTGCGGTCGTCAGTCCCATGCATGACATATGCGTATACGCATGTACCCTGTGGTGGTAACACTAACACATGCATATTTGACCGCAGATAAGTTAGGAGAAGTGTGCAACGGCATATTTGATTATACAGTTTACATCTGAACGCCACCACAACCGCGTATATATGTGGTCATGCCTTTATAACTTTCAAATTTTTTGAACGCATCTTCCTTTTGATAGAGAAAGAATATTGGCAACACCAGAAATCATTTTTTTTTAAACAACAAAAAAAAAATAAGCATGCTTAGTTCTATCCAAAAGATTATTTTCAAATAAACTGAAAACAGTGCCTCTCTTTCCCCTATTTTTCTAACCTTTGCAATTTTTTTTTTTGTATTTTGACGATGATCCACGGTATCAAACGTCTTGGTCATTTTTAGAAATATTGTTGGGCATTTGTTTCATTTAATTGTAAGCCACAAGTGAAGAAGGAATCGTAGCACTTTGAAACTCGGCACATGTCTTCTTGACATCATGTATTGTTAGAATAAGAATTGTTTATCAAAAAATCAGGGAATCAGGGATATTTATTTAAAAAATTATTTTTTTTGCTGTTCTTTCGGAAAGTATAAAATTTTTCAAGAAACAATTTCAACAAAGCGAAAGATTCTCCACAAGAAATATTCTTAATAATTTCTCACAAAATGCGCTCGTTTTCTCAGAAAACATGATTGAATTCCGATATCAAATTTCAGGCTAACCAGCCACTGCAATTTTCGGCAGGGCCGACAATTAGATTTATCATAACTTTGCTAAAATTTATAGCAGAAGGAAAAGAAAGAGTGTATATCGTTCCTCAAGACTTCTACTTCCTCAAGCAAATATAAAATGTGGGTATCTGAGTACTTAAAATGTGGTTTGTTCCACTTCACATAACCCTTCTACGATATTTACGTAGGATCCGAAAGTCATGGATATTTCAGTTGATATGAGATAATTATACTGAAGCAGGAATCAGTACCCTCTTCGGACCATATGCAAAGATTTTAGACTAGTGGGACATGTCTAACTTATACATGCCAAAGAAAAAACTGGGTTTTACTCCTGCCTCAGTTTTCACTTACCCATAATCCCGGAAATTTCTTCAGTAACTGTTGAAAATAATTGCTCATACACATCCTACATGAAAAATGAAGTATGTGATTTCAAGCACTTCCCAATGGTATTATTAAACATATATACAGGATATGAATAAGCGAATATTTTCAATATTTACTGAAGAGAATGCCGGTTTTATGGGTAAGTTCAATATGAGGCAGGAGTTAAACAAAGTTTTTTTTTGGCATATATAAGTGGCACCTGTTACACTAATCTAAAATAGATGCATATAGTCCAAAGAGGGTATAGGTTGCTGCTTCACTATAATAAATCTATATTTACTGAATTCATGATTTACGGATCATCCGCAAACATCTCCTTGAAGTGTGACAAAACACATTTTAGGTACTCAAATACTCGCATATTAAATTTGCATGAGAAGAAAGGAGTCTTCAGAAACGATATGAACTTTTCCTTTTCCTTCTCCGATCATTTTTAGCAGAGTTATGACCAATCAAATATTCGGCTCCGCCTGAACTTTCAGCGAGGGTAAGCGTTAACCTGAAATTTGATGTCGGCGTTCAATCACGTTTTCTGAGAAAACGAGCGCACTTAATAAGAAATTACTAGGTATCATTTCTGTGAAGAATTGAATTGTCTTTCAACTTGTCGAGTTGTTTTTTCAATAAATCATATACTTTCCAAGATTACAGGATTACAGTAAAATGTTTCACCCCTGGAATTTTGGTAAACAATTTTTTTTCGAAATTATCATGTTTCCAACTACTAGCATACCAAGTTTGGTATGCTCAAACTCAATCGTACTTGAATAACAACTCATCATTGAAGTGGCCAAAGCGACTGCGAATTTTTTACCATACCATACTGGATATACCCTGAAGACGTGGTATAATCGATTTGGTGTTTTGCACTGTCAACAAAGTGAATATAACCGTTAGCAACGTAATGTGGCCTTCACTTCCGCTTCCTTCAGATATGCACAAAAGCCTTCTCGGAAATCAAAGCGGGAGATTGCTAAGATGTTATTGGATTCTATGCATTGCAGTAGATGAGTTTTCAATGTTTTATCGAATATTTCTGCAAAATCATTTATGACCGCAATGGGTCTATAGTTCGTATTAAGTTTCCAGTTACCATTTTTGAAAATAGGTGTAGTTATTGATTTTTTGCAGGCACCTGCTATAACACTCATTTGGAAACATAGATTTATTATAAAACAGTAACGTTCTCATGGAAAGTCAAGGGGGAAACCGCTGGAGAAGTTTGGTGTGCATGGCTTGGGTATTAGTGGTATTAGTTGGGTATTAGTCAGGAAAATTATTCGGGAATAAGGGTTATTTGAGAATAATAGGCATTAGTCAAGAATTCGACGTATTAGTCGAGTATTACATGGGTATTATAGGAATTATTCGAAACTTAGAGAACATTGTGGAAATAATAATAGCTAAAAAAGGCAACACAAAAAAAGTCTTCAAGTTTTCAAACCACGGGAATTGGGAATTATTAGCGGCTCTATTCGAAAATGAGAGAACACTGAAAATCATACTTTTTGAATAAAAAAAGGCTTTGAAATCAGTACTCGACAAAAAAACCCAGATAAGGACAGGATTCAATATTTTTATTACATTTATTACTCGAGTTCTAGAGGAATTACTTGGGCATTAGTGGCATTAGTTCGGCGTTAGGGTATTACTCGGGAATAACTTGGGTATTAGATAATTAGCTAGGATTTTTGGGAATTAGTGTACACAATTTCCTCAGCGGTTTCCCGCTCGGGGTAGGCCTGAGTTGCATCAAATTGTAGTGGTGGGATTTTTTTTACTGGTATGACATCACCATAAACGAGCATGACCATTCCATACATTTTTTAACAAGTTTGAATATCATATGAGATAAGACTGAAATCGATTCCAAATTTGAAAATTTGAAGCTAATTTTTATGTTTATGTCTTAAATAACCTGTCTTATATGAGTCAGTGAAGGAAACATTCATTCATTTATTTAAATATTTTGAAGGAGGGGGATACATAAAACATACATATGGGAATGGCGATTCATATTGAATTAGAACCTTATGAGGATTTCTGTGAACCTAATATTACATGTCAGTTCATAAAATAACTGAGCTTCCCATCGTTCGTCAGTTGGGATGATATTGATGCTGTGTTCCTTGTGATGCGTTCTCTCTTCCCCCTAGTTAACCAGCGGGAACAAAAAACAAGGGCATCTTCCTCCGTCTCCACTCCTATACCATGGTTTCCGTTCGTTTTGAAACACCCCTTCTCGACTCCCCGCTCAGTTCATAGCAAAGGCACAAACGGCCAGGGTTGCCATTTGTGAGTAATTTCATAGTGTGCAAGTAATTTTGAGAGCAATGACAAATTGGGAGTAAACTGGGAGTAGTCAGAGGTAGAGAAGTTGCATGTACGTATCGGGATATCTGAGGCATTAAAACGGCTATCAGAAAGGCCTGTGATTTTCAGGTCATGGTTATGGCAGGAGAAGACGTTGACACGTTGGTCATCCTCTTTGGTGTCAGTCTCACCAGGTACTTTATCTCCAAAAGTGTGAAAAAGTCAAAACGCCAGTGTCTTCAACTCCGCCACTTCATCTGCAGACAGTCAACTCATCCTTTCACTCACGCCTTCAGTGACTGTGATTTCATCTCGTGCGTTTTCCATCGAGAGAAACTCAAGTTGCTTCAAATACTACAGAAACACGTAGACCTTGGAGAGAAAACTGCTGTTTTTTCTGATCCAGTTGCAACACCTGCCCAAATATCTGAAAGCGAAAAAAAATCCTATTAATCTGTACGGTGGGGAAACGTCCTGTGAAATCTTCAACAACCTATGCTACTAGCTTTTCACAAAGACTGCAACCGAGACCAGTTTCAACCTAGCCAAACACGCAAGATGCTGCGAAGCTTCTTTCATTCAGCACATACCACGCAGGTGCAGGAGTGGCTGAGTTACAGAACGAATCCACTCGAATTGGGATGGGTTGCTACAGCCCGAGACTCTTCCCCAAAAATGATGTCAAACCTGCTGAACACGATTTCCTGCAGTTGCAATTAGAGATGCCAAAACGCTGGCAGCTACAGGAAAGTGGGTTCCGGAATCTGCAATGGCCAGTCTTGCGGAAAATTTTGCATACACTTGATGTAAATCTTTGTTGAATCGATTTTATATTTCAATTTCATTCGTTCCCTCCCACCAAACCTTACCAATCATCCCCCACCCAGCTTCAAAATGTTCAGTTGAATAAGTGTTCACTCCACTAACTCATATGAGACAGGTTATTGAAGATATACAGACAAGATGATAAAACTTGAAAATTATCTTGAAAGTTTCACATTTGCCAAATTTTCGAAAGATGTATCTTGGAAACTGTCAGGTCAACCAAGTTCTATATCACATCGTAGCAAATTCAATCTTGTTTGAAAATGCATTGAATGGTCTTTGTCGAATACGTACTCCTTGATGGTCAGAATGGGAAAAATACGAAAAAATTGCGAAAATTTTGGAATATCAAAAATGATCTGGGGGGATGCCGAGGTTGAAAGCTTGAATTTTGCACCTCAGTCACATCTCATATAAAAAAAAACTACTACCACCATTCAATGCTACTTAAGATGTATTAGGTTACTAGGTTACTAGGTTACTGGACTAGGCTACCAGACTATTATGTGACAATGGATCTGAATCTGAATTCTGTTAATTTTTTTTATCAAGGTGACGGAAACACTTGACGATAGGTATGTATTGTTTTAGAGTAAATAAAGATCAACAAAAGTTTCAAATAAACTGGCCTCACTTGCTAAGGATTGTTGTTGTAATTAAAAAAAATTTGTTAAAATTGTTATTTCAATCAACCGGCCCTCTTACACGCAACCCTCAGAAGTCTTCGAGACTCTTTTGAGACTCTGACTTGAGCGAGCTAGGGAAGATGCAGCCCTTACGTTTTAACATGAGATGCCATGCACGAGGTCGGTGACGTAGCGATTCGAACCCGCGTACCTTGTGAAAGTGAGCGAAAACACAACCTCTGCGTCAATAAGGCCCAAGATTAACCATTGAAATTTGTAGTTACTTACCATTTGAACTCAGTTTCAAAATATTGTCATATTGTTTTAAAAAACCTGCCCTTACTGAACTAGGAACTAACAAAAGGGTATCATTTCAGGAGCTATGTAAAGTGGAAACTGGCAATATGGCTATGAGTCCTTTTTCAGCCGAAACTATTTTGGCTATGACTAACGAAGGAGCGAAAGGAGAATCTGCACAAGAAATGGTTGCTGGCCTCTCCCTTCCTAGCACCAATGAAAAGACTCGACAAGCATTCAAATCTTTTCTGCCACAACTGACATCTACAGATGAGAATCTAAAATTGTCCACTGCTAACAAAATCTACGTAGCGGAAGACGTCAAACTTGAAAACGATTTCAAAAAAGTTGCACTGGATATTTATAAATCAGGTGATTAATTTATTTTCGATTTGGCATCACTTCCTCATAATTTGCTTTATATATTTATATATATATATATATATATATATATATTTATAATAATAAAAATAATATATGTTTATTCAGTTCGAACAATACAATAAATATATCAGACTGAACTAAACAAACACAATGGGTATGGTAACATTAGACATATGAGACATAAGGAAGAACGGTTATTTTAAAATATAAAAAGACCGGTAATATCTAACGACAAAAAGAATAATGCTCTCAATATCATTACACTAACTCACCAAAACGTTAAACAGTTGACAGCTGTTTCGAACTATATGGATCTCTTCAGCACTGTGCAGATACTTCTGATTTAATAAAAATTATGAAATCTAGAGCATTATTTACTGAATTTCTCACCAACACCAATTGGCTATCAGGTAGAAGTTCATCCTAGTAGAGGGTCAAAACCATTAGATAGCCAATTGGTGTTGGCGAGAAATTCACTATATAATGCTATATTATAAAATGCTATATAATTTTCTTATGAAAAAATAAATTTCACCCTTACAAATAATCAAAATGGTATATTTTCAACCTAGAATCTCATGACCTCCGTACAACGCAATGTTTTTGATCAATTATGATCCTTTGGAATGAAATCTACAGACTATTTTTAGAGAAACAAGATGTCCTGCACTACCAGAACGACGCTTATTGCCATAATCCTATACAATAGGAATAATTGGGTCGAAAATCCATCAGAAAACAACAACTTTCGTGGCTAATACCCCGACGAACGTTGAATTGCATCTAATGAATTTCCGTGCAGAGTCCTACAAGGATGTCTCCGGAATTGCTAGTTGCATGTAAATGTTCATTGAAACATTTGGACCACCCATAGATCGATTTTTGGGTTTTTCCCCTCATCAGTAAAGGGTAGGTCTCTGCAGACAATAACTAATGTCTGCAACAAATTATTCAGCAAACTCTCCATGTGAAGGCAGAAGCTGAGACACCGCCCGCAGCCTAGCGTTCACTAAACCACGAGCAGAGACCTATCCTATACTGATGAGGGCAAGAACCTAGAAATCCAAAAGTTTGAATGAACATTTCCATGCAACTAGCAATTGCGGAGACATCCTTGTAGGACTCTGCACGGATATTCATTAGGTGTAATTCAACGTTCGTCGTGAAATTAGCCAGGAAAATAGTTGTTTTCTGATGGATTTTCGACCCAATTATTCCTATTGTATAGGATTATGGCAATAAGCGTCATCCTGGTAGTGCAGGACATCTTGTTTCTCTCTTGACAAGCTCATTGTGAAAATGCATGCAGATTTCTTTAATTAGGCTATTTTTATCCGAGGGTGGTGAATTGAATATATTTTGTAGCTTTTTTGGTGAACTCTTCAAGAAATATGTGAGTTCGAACTAAATGAAATTTGTATATTTGTTGAAGGTGTTGAAAACGTGGACTTCGCCAAGAATGTCGCAACAGCTAAAAAAATCAATGGATGGGTGGAAGAACGCACTCAGAACAGAATTAAGGACTTGATCGACCCGGATGCACTTGACAGTGATACCAAAGTGGTTTTAGTAAACACCCTGTATTTTAAAGGCAACTGGGTTAGTCCATTCGAAGACTACTTCACACAAAAAAAGAAGTTTCACGCATCTAAGGATACAACTGTGGATGTTGATATGATGCAACAAACTGAATACTTGAAGTACTACGAAAATACAGCTCTCAATGCTAAATTTCTGGAAATGTCGTACCAAGGTGAGTTAATACTGAAAAATTTTTTTCGAGTGAATATCTGCTTCACAAACTCAAACAAGTTTAACGAAATGTTCCTTATGTATATTAAAATCGTGATAATGAACCTGCTTGTTATAAACCTCGAGAAACTGATGAAAGATTTGCTTATAGACTACAAGCCCGTATAACATTCTAGGGGGACATATGATCCATTATGAAACATAATACGTTTCAGAACGATGCTGCTATATGACAATATAGCTTTTAGACACTTTGCCGTCAATTCTGGGTGGTGCATTTTACTCTAATAATAACTTTTCATCTGAAGATGTGCTTTTGCGACAAAATATTTTTGAACGGCATTCCTCGTGTTAATTGATTATGAAATAAAAATTCTGTACTGCCGTACTGCCGTCCAAAAATAATAGGACCAAGTTTCATTTTTATTTTCGGAAAATTTTTTTCAACAATTGTTTGAAACTTTTAAACAAATCGTGTCTGGGATGGTTACAGAAACAATTTTCTGTAGAAATTTAGCACCCTATTGTTTATTCAAATTTGTTATAATAATATATACACATCGTGTATATTTCTTTGAATCCATTTCTTACACAATATTGTTCAAATTGGTTCAAAACACGGTTGTGAATAAATTTTACAGAAATTTCAGTTCTTTTTTGTACAATTCTGTGGACTATATAATTGAAAAATACACAATATTGTAAATATTGATTAAAGTTTGATTTTGTGAAGGAAATTCGATTCTTGACATGATTTTTTGGGTTTATAACCTTCCACAATCTGAAAATGAAAAAATATTAATCCAAAGAAATCTGTACAAGTGTAGAAGGGCAAATTGATTAATTTGCCCGATAAGTTACTGCATCCACTAAATTTGCCTATCTGAAAAAATGAGATCAAATTAACCAAGATAACGGGGCAGATACAGCCTCCGAAACGTCAACAATTTTCAAAAAAAGAGAAGTACCACCAATGTTGAAAAAATGTCGATTATGAAGAAATGTTTGGAAAAGTATTTCTTTATTGAACTGAAATAATTATGATTCTTGTTGGGTCTTGCATGAAAATAAATGATGTGTAAATATGGACAACTTGAGAATTTTTTCTACTTTACGGCCCGCGATCCATATTCCGCCAGGCGGTAAAGTGTACTTTACCTCCCACTAGTGCATAATACTTATTTATGGTACTAGTGTGTTATGTTGAAAATAAGTCACGCGAGAAAGATTTATACCACGAGGCCGTCAGGCCGAGTGGTATAAATTCTAAAGTGACTTAGGAAACATAACACATGAGTGGCATACAATGTTTTATCCAACACATGACAGTTATGACCCATTATTAAAATCATTTTAGACAAGTAAACTATCAAATAACACTTATGGATTGTAACTCACTAGTGTGTTATTTGATAGTTTACTTCTCTAAAATGACATTAATAATGACAGTCATAACTGTCATGTGTTCGATAAAAATATTTATTGCCCAATATCAAAAATGATACAACAACCCTTTTTGAGTGCGCTTTATGGCCAAACATGTGTTTGTGAGTTGAAATTCCAGCGCGGTCATCAGCCCGTGCATATTATCACACGTCAAAATGTATTCCCCAAGCATAACTCTCTAGAAAATTATTATTGTAGAAGACAAGATGACCAACAGTTCAGTGGAGACAAGTTCAGCTACTAGGAATTAGTACGGTGGCAGGAAGGGTTTTCGTAGCCGATGGAGTGCGACGGGATCGCACCCAAGTTAGTCTTATGTTGAAAAGGAAAACATTCTCCATGAAAATTGAAAAATTAAAAATGTAATTTATTTGTTATATCTAACAGAAAACAACTACTTCCCCGGCACAAGCCACGCTGGACATTGAACTACATCTGATAGATATTGTGAAAAGACCTTAACTGAAAAGGAAAGAAAAAATCTGAAAGTGAAAATACGCATTTTCAGTCAGATAGCTGATTTTTTTAATTCTTTCTAGTTTTCATTGAAAAATTCATTAATAAATTAGATAAGGAGAATGTTATTAAAAAAATATCACTCACAGAAATCCTTCATTTCATTGAACCAAGGTTCGCTTCTCTCGCATTTAATCCCCAATACATTTTAGTCGGCGAAAATCTATTTCGCTTTGCCAAGCTCTTCAGGAGGATTGATAAAGGATTGGAATAAAACAGGCTCTTCAGAAGTATACACATCAGGGATGGATATGAGGGAAATATTTCTTCTGCGGTGACACTTTGAAAATAATTTTTCGAAAATATAAATAGGACTAAAATCAAAATGCTCATGACAGGTCTATGTCAAAAAATAATTTTCGAAGTATCACCGCAGAAGAAATATTTCCCTCATATCCATCCCTGATGTGTATGCTTCTGAAGAGCATGTGTTTTATTCCAATCCTATAACAATCCTCCTGAAGAGCTTGGCAAAGAGAAATAGATTTTCGTCGACCAAAATGTATTGGGGATTGATTGCGAGAGAAGCGAACCTTGCTTCAATGAAATGAACGATTTCTGTGAGTGATATTTTTTTAATAACATTCTCCTTATCTAATTTATTAATGAATTTTTCAATGAAAACTAGAAAGATTTTTTCTTTCCTTTTCAGTTAGAGTCTTTTCACACTATCTATCAGATGTAGTTCAATGTCCAGCGTGGCTTGTGCCGGGGAAGTAGTTGTTTTCTGTTAGATATTACAAATAAATCACATTTTTTATTTTTCAATTTTCATGGAGAATGTTCCCCTTTTCAACATGAATACCTCCCAAGAGGTTATCTTGAACGATGGAAAATAGCGACTAAAGTTTGTCTTTCAGTCGCAGATGATTCCACAACAGATTTTATGAATGTCCTACTCATATTGTCGAACTAAAATTATTCTTATGTATTTTGACCCGCTGAATCTGAATTTTGAGGATGATAAGCCGTGAAAGCATCCGGAAAATTGTTATAGACCCTTTTCCGAGGGAAATGAAACGATCAATTCTTTCCAAAAACAAGTGACGTCATAATATTCTGCATAAAATTCTCTACAAAAAAGGTATCCACAAGTATTATCCAAAATGCACCGTTTTTGAATAAAACGTGCTCAAAATTCGAAAAAATGCGAATTTCTCAATTTTCTGTGCTCTCTCATTCAATCACATAATGATATTTTCAGGATCACCTTGTCCACTTATTCATATATGTCTCGACTATGAATAACAAAAGAGATATTCCTGAAAAAATCATTCGTGTGGATTTCACGGCACTGAATATCCGGATACTTTATTGAAAAAAATTGAAAATTTAAAAAGTGCGCGCTTCTAACGCAAACTCTTTTGGTTAGACGTATTTTCACTTGTTTAAAACAACTCGTGCTGCGCTGTCATGTACTTTCCTCAGTTTAATTTCGCTAATAGGATATTTTTCTTTTGAACCCATTGGATTTCGGGTTTATTGAAGGAGACTCTATGCCCAAACCGCAAAAGATTGAAATTTTGATCCCCCCGCCCCCGTGTAAAGAATTTGTACCGATTTTTACTTGCGAAAGTTGTACCCGGAATACGTGCGTTTGTAAGGCAGCAAAAATTTTAAGCTACTCATTGTGTTTTTGTCAACGCGGTAATACATGCCAAAATAAAATTTGAATAAAACTTAGTTTTTTCTTTAGACCTTGAAAAAGTCATAGGAAGAATTTGTGTTTTTTTTTTCAACAAAAAAGTGAATTCAGGCAAAATTTTCCGCTTCTCCGCTACTGAAATGCTTCGCAATCATGAGAAAATAGATGCTGAACCCGTTTAACACTATAAGAAATTCGTCCACGACGTGACCTTCGCAAATAAAAAAATGACGCTTTTATGCAATGTAAAAGTATCGAAAAATTCAGTGCCGGGAAATCCACACTATTGATTTTTTCAGAAATGTCTATTCCGTTATCCATAGTCGAGACAAATATAAATAATTTGGCTTAAGGTTATCATGACAATATATTTCCTTGCTTGACAACCAATCAATAGAATCGGAACTAAAGTGAAAATATAGCTTGTCGCTGTATTTTCAGTAGTAATACCACAAGTGATTGAATTTTCGCGATCACAAATGAAAGACAGACTTATGAGATAAATTCAATCACGAGTGGAATTTTATTAGACTATTTCACAAACAGAGTGAAAGATAAAAAATCTGAAATTCGGCAGGATTAGAGGAAATTGGCAAAAAAGTTGACCTGAGAAATCAATAAATTTTAATGAACAGAAAACATTAACATCGAAAGAAATACTTATTCAATTTAACCAACAATAATATGACATACTGAAATATTTTTCAATTATAATTATTATAAATGGTACAGTTATTATATACAATGTTTTGAGCTTATTATTTGAACACGCGCTTGTACTTGCAATATTTGTTACATCTTGATTGCTATAATTTCTGACATTTGCTATGAGTTTTTCGTGATGTTGTTTACTAAGTTGGATGTAGGGTTTCAGCGAATTAGAGCTCGAATGTCCAGTAATTTTTATGGTTTCCTGTTCTCCTACTCCTCTACATAAAAGTTCACTGACTGCAGTTGCTCGATTTGAATGGTTGGTAATTTTTTGCTTTTTCACATCAAGCCCTATATTCTGAGCTGATGTTTTGGTCCATTTACTGATCGTATTGATCCCTAGAGGCATATTTTTGTACCAAGGAGTGCAATGATCACCAGGCTTCCAATGTCCATTCACGGTGAGAAACAACCTATTAGATCTTACATTATTACCTCGTTTTGAAATCATCTTTTTATAAAGTCTCACGGGGCACATTGTTGGATTTTGCACATTTTCAATCAACCATTTGCTGTTCGCACATCGCTGACCACCTCCTTGGCAAGTTTTTGAAAAAACTGTGTTATATTCGATTCTGCCGGTAGGCGCCCTCTTATTATCTAATTCTTCTTTAAAATAATCTAACAAACAATATGCAGCTTCACCTCCTCTCCAAGCAAATTCTACTGCTGCGATATGGAAAAATTTCTTTTGGAGTCCTGTGGGTGTATTTTCATCCCATTGTGTACATATTGCTTGATGTTCTTCATGGGTCAACGGTGCCGAACTGATCTTTCGTTTCTGTACGTTACCTTGAAGCAACTTGCGTTTTGTATCTCGCGCATTTCTGAAAAATAATATCTTTGAATGGGTCGAAACTTCGTCCATATTCATTATAGAATTTTTCTTGCAATAATCTAGCACTCGTATTCCAAATCGTCTTCACAACACATTCCTTGTAATCAGAACCATCGATTTTCCTCATGTTGAAGCCCCAGTCCTTCAAAATAATAGCTAGTCTCTCGACAGGCGTTGCTTCATCTAATAGGTATTTTAGTTCATCGTAAAATCTGGTAAATTGCTTCCAAATGTACTCCTTCGATTTCCTCGTATTTTTCGGTACATTTTCATCGATTTTTTCGTTGATTGATTCGATAGAATTCATCCCAAATCTACTCATTTTTAAATGCGTGCACAGCGTAATCACTAATATTTGACGTTTAACTGTCACATGCACTGTAAACAAATCTGAAAACACCGAACTTGATAGGCCAATCAGAGTCTAGAGTCAAGTTTGGTATTATCGGTAAGCCGAACTTGACTAGAGCTTCTGATTGGTTCATTTCGTAGGTGAGTGAAATAGTCACGGTGATAAACCTGCTTAGTTTTTGTTTTACTATCTGTCAAGTGAAAATAATGATTTAAATTATATACGTCAAATTTATGTGTTTTGACTAGTTATTTTTATTTATCAAATGAGCTATCGTTGGGGTCAAATGTCCATTAGTATCATAGATGAGGCCGTGGAAAAGAGTATTCCGTTGAATACGCTAGAAGTAAAGCATCAATTACCGGGTGACACGATTTTTCTTTATTTCAAATCGATATATTGTCGTCCTATAATTCGTGGTATGATTAAAAACCTATAATTTTTTGGAATATCAATAATTCATTGGCAATCCCAATGCAAGAAAATACTGCGAACTCGTTGTATTTTCAGCTTTGGTCTTGCAATTCATTAATATTCCAAAAAAATTATCGGTAAAAATCATACCACTTATTATATTACCCCAGAAAATATCGTTATGTGACTGAATGAGAGCACTAAAAATTGAGAAAATCGCATTATTTTCGACTTTAGAGCATAGTTTACTCGAAAACGGTGCATTTTTAAAAAAAAATTGTGAAGACCTTTTTTGTAGAGAATTTCATGGAATATATCATAGCATCAATTGTTTTTGAAAAAAAATTCGATTTTTCCCGGAAAATTGTTTTATTTGTAAGCAAAATTTTCCATTTTTCCGCTACTGAAATGCTTTGTTATCATGACAAAATATATGCTGAACCCGTTTTGATTGACACTATAAGAAATTCGTCCACGACGTTAGCTTCGAGAATAAAAAAATTATGGTTCCATATGCAAGATATGCAGGGGAAATTCAGTGCCGGAAAATCAACACGAATGATTGTCTCTTTTATTATCTATAGTCGAGACATATATGAATAATTGGAACAAGGTGATCCTGAGAATATCATTATGTGACTGAATGAAAGAGCACAGAAAATTGAGAAAATCGCATTTTTCGAATTTTGATCACGTTTTACTCGAAAACGGTGCTTTTTGGAGAAAAACTTGTGAATACTTTTTTTGTAGAGAATTTTATAAAAAATATTATGACTTCATTTGTTTTTGGAAAAAATGGATTTTTCGGTTACCCTCGGAAAATCGTCCATAACAATTTTCCGGATGCTTTCACGGCTCATCACCCTTGAAATTCGGATTCAGCGGGTCAAAATGTCAAAATACATAAGAATAACTTGGGTGATCCCGTCGCACTTCATCTGCTACGAAAACCCTCCCTGCCACCGGACTAATTAGCCAATGCTAGTTTTTGAGAAACTGAATTCGGGTCACTTGAAGTTGTTATACTTGTCTTGTACAGCTCACCTTGAGTATTGAGGTGAGTGTGCAGCCGGTTTGGAAACAACAATCATAACAATTTTTTTTAACAAAGAATAGAAAGTCATGAGCAATGAGAGCACTCAATTGTCAATACAATTGACAACTGCAAAATGCACTAGTGCGTGTCTTAATACGTTTTATGTAATAAATCATTTATTTGTGTTTTCTACAGGAGGTGACGTCAGCATGGTTTTTATTTTACCGAACGAGAAAGAAGGTTTAACTGCTCTGGAACAAAATATGAAAGACTTATTGGCACCCCAACCATTCAAAACAGAAAGGGTCGAAGTGCAGATTCCCAAATTTAGAATAGAGACCTCAATTGATATGGTACCAATTTTGAAAGAAGTGAGTACATATTGTATAGGCATATCGAAAAATAGATTCATTCAATTATGGAATTATTTGAAAATCTGTATAGCATCTTCCTTGGATAATCTAATCAAATTGTATTTCTATACCAAGAAAGTTTTGGGGTAGTTTTGGTTACTTCCATTTTCTATGTTTTTTGGGGTGCTGAATCCGATTCTGAGTTTTGCTAACAAATTTTCGTGACGGAACATTGAAAAAAATGCAAAAAACCTAAAAAATCTCTTTCTTCTGCGGTTTATTGCTTATAAGCATATTCCAAACGGAAATCGTTGCAATACACCATTACCATTGTGAAAAAGTGGGTGTTTGCTGACTCAGCAGATATACGCCAATTTTTTTTTTTTGGTGTTTGAGCCCGAATTGTTTGTCGGAAAAAAACCTGAATAGTGGAATTTGTAGGAAATTTTCTATACTTCCATTCTGAATGGAAAAGTTTATCACGAGAAACTGATAATTTCCGAGTTATAAGCGAAACACTACAAAAAAATAGATTTTTTACCCTTTTTTGCATTTTTTTTAATATTGTTGTTAGCAAACTTCAGATTCGGATTCAGGACTCCAAAAAACGTAAGAAATGGAAAAAATCAGAGCTACCCCAAAACTTTCCAGCCAGGAGCCCTGTCGAACACAAATTTACCGAAATAGGAGATTTTTTTGATTTGTTTTTGTTTAATATGAGTTCTCTCAGGAAAATGTTACATACAGCACAAATATCTGACAGAAGTCGCAACATCTTACTAATAATACTTGAAAGACGCGTTCAAACGCAATCAGTTTATTTTGGAAACCTATCGAACTGACATTTATCTTTATACAGCTGGGAATCAAAAAAGTATTTGATGAAAAGGAGGCTGACTTATCCGGCGTATCGTCAACAAACAAAAACTTAGTTATTTCTGATGTTATCCAAAAAGTATTCATCGACGTCAATGAAGCTGGAACTGAAGCTGCAGCGGCAACAGCAGGTTAGTTGATAATGATATTTTTCTACGACCACATGGAAATATGCCCATTTTATGCGCTTTACCACAGCCGACTCAATCTCCGGAGCCGTGGTGAGAAAATCGGCAACACCGCAAGGAAAGCAATTTGACGCCCTACTCATTAATTCTTTAATGTGAATTTCTCGGCATATTCGAAAAACCAGGAAAAAACATAGGAAAATGAATTTTTAGAGAAAAGAATGACAATTAATGTGGTTATTTAATTTTTTTCATCACAAAATTAAAATAGCAATATATTCAATTTCTTAGATATGGGAAATCTGTCAAGTTTGGTTTTTCCATGCCCTAAAATTCACATTTCAGGAGATTTTTTTTAACTTCTTTTCTGATAAGTGTAGAAACCACATGATGATCCCTGATGATCCTTGATGAAAATAATATTTTTTGGAAGGTACATATACAGAATATACCAAACTCAAGTAGTTTGGCGCATTCTGTACACGTACCTTCCAATATCATATTATTTTCATCAGTCAGATTTCAAATGAAAAATCTGAAAAAAATCAGAGATTATCTATGTGGTTTATGCACTTATCAGAAAAAATATTTAAAAAAAATCTCCCGAAATGTAAATTTTAGGACATGGAAAAACCAAACTTGACAGATTTCACATATATAAGAAATTAAATATATTGCGATTCCAGTTTGTGATGAAAAAATTAAAAAACCTCATTAATCGTCGTTCTTTTCTCTAAAAATTCAATCACCTATGTTTTTTTTCCAGTTTTCCGAATAAGCCGAGAAATTCACATTAAAGAATCAATGAGTAGGACGTCAAATTGCTTTCCATACGGTGTTGCCAATTTTCACACCACGGCTCGGGAGATTAAGTCGGCTGTGGCTTTACCGATCAAGGAAGTAGGCCGATTATGAAACGCTTTTTCATTTCTACATCGCAAACTGTACTGTAATGATCATTTCAGTACAGGATATTTCATTTCCCACGACTTTCATGAACTAGAAGACTGTCATTTTTATGATCATAAATAATATAAGATCGAATCAAGTTTTTTTACGTTCTAATATTTTGACGTTTCACATCAGTATTTACAAAATTCGTTTAAAAATATAAGTAATCGAAGATGAGTAGTAATAGTGAGGATGATTTGACATTGACACCGCTAATTTCATTGATGATAATCGAATTCGATATTTTCGAATAGTTGGCAGAAAGTGCTATAGTAGTTAATTGCATCTTATTAACATGTGGGCTCGTAGCCGTGATTGATAAGTGAAGGGACAGTCAGGATTTGGATAGTGGGGGTGAGGGTTCGAATCCCACATAAACCATTTTTTTTTTTTTATGGAATCGATTAGTGTTAGATTTTTATTATAATTTTAAATAATTGTATCTTCAATTCCTTTTTGAGGTTGAATGTATTATCATGACGGCAGGAAAGTTTATGATAAAAAATGTTATTGAAAATATTACAGATTTGTTTATGATATAGATAGTCGTAGAAAAAGAATAGTGTTCAATTTGCATGAAATGACCCATTTCATGCTCATTGTACATACTATTGTTGAACTCACGGGCAAATCTTACTCTTTGGTCGATTCAAATTGGTTTGTAATGAAATAATTTTGGTGTTCCCAAGGCAAGGGTTTTGCGGTTATTGGATAACTATTACCTTCATTTATAATAGAACTTTGAGAATATGAATGCTGGTGGAGCGCTACTGAGGTACGGAAGGCAAATATGGCCCACCTTATTTCAAAGAGTATTTGTAGGTAGTTCTTTTTGTTTTTAATATCGCATACCCTTTTTCATCAAATGCTCTACTACCCAATAACCATCCCTATTTATTTGAATTGGTTTGAAATACTGGTTTCCAAATATACGGACACAAAAACTAAAATTTGTTTTTAGGCCATATTATACTACTATTCGGATTATATGGTCTTATGACCAAAACAGACAGAATGAAAACAAAATGTGGTTATTTTTGGTTATTATTTATTTACAAAATAGTATGACAGCAAAAAGTATAAGCATCAGCATTATGTGAAAACAATTATTTGAAAACTTCAAAACTTATAAATGAAACAAGATTTCTTTCGAACTGAAGAAATTGGCAACACTCAAATCATCATCGCATATATACCTCATGATAACAAGAAACCCGAGTGCTGTATATGCCTACAGCACTTTGGGCCATATTACCCGAAAGGTTTGCTTAAAATGAATTAGGCCAAAGAATCTCACCGATTTCACATATCAGTACATGTTCTTCATGTCTCTCAATTTCTCCATTACATTCACAGAGTTTTTTCGAAGAAGTCTTCGGAATGTTTTACTCATCGTGTAATTGATTCATTTCCGAAATAATGTATCCCACTCTATACTACAAGCCCATATACAACTTGATGGAGTCAACTGACCCAGCATGAACTATATTCAGACCGATGCTGCTATATGAAAAAATAACTTTAGGTACTATAATAATTATAATTTTCAGACGAAATGTTTTCGTACGGCATTCCTCACGTGCGTTCGTAGATTAGGGAATAATTATTCGAAAACTGAATTATTTTGTATCGTGCGTACTATTGAATGGATTGTACTTGTCTAATTTGAACTGATTATCGTCGAAAATGTCAAGTTAACTTCAAAAACTCTTGAAAAACATGTATTTTATCACGCTGTATCTCGAAAACCAAGCCATTTGGGACATATGTTTATTTTAACTTTTCGTCCTCAAAAATTTCAAAGAAACTCCTCCCAAAGTTTGGCAACGTACTTAATTAACACCCTGTATATTTTTTTCGTTTAAAAAAAATAAATAGATTTTGGCTGTAATCTTGGAAATTATATGATTTATTGGAAAAACAAGCTGAAAAACAATTCAATTTTCCACAAAACTTATTAGTAGTTATGAAATGCGCTCGTTTTCTCTGAAAACGTGATTGAACGCCGACATCTAGCGGAGCTGAATATTTGATTGGTCATAACTCTGCAAAAAATTATCGGAGAAGGAAAAGGAAAAGTTCATATCGTTTCTGAAGACTCCTACCTCCTCATGCAAATATAACATGCGAGTATTTGAGTACTTCGTACTTCACGGAGATGTTTTCGGATGATCCGAAAATCATGAATAATTTAGTAAATATGGAATTATTATACAGAAGCAGCAAACCATACCCTCTTTGGACTTTATGCAAACATTTTAAAGTAGTGTGACAGGTCCCACTTATACAAGCCAAAAAAAAACTTTGTTTTACTGCTGTCTCATAGGTATTCAACTTACCCATAAAACCGGCATTCTCTTCAGTAAATGTTGAAAATAATCGCTTATTCATATCCTGCGTATATGTTTCATAACACTGTTGTGAAGTGCAAACCTCAAGCTTGAAATCACATACACCATTCTGCCGGATGTGTATGAGCGATTATTTTTAACATTTACTGAATAAATTGCCTGGATTATGGGTGAGGTGAAAACTGAGGCAGAAGTAAAACCTGTTGAAATATTTACATTATTTGTTTTTCTAGATGGATGATTCATAGGTAGAATTGCTATGTATCTATATTGATAGTTTTGTTCAATAGTCTTGTCATATATTTTTTCTAAAACCTGTCACGAATAAAGTGTATCGTATTTTTACTTTACGAATAAAGTTGTCTCCAGTGAGTTTTGCTTTTCTGGTATACTTCAACAAAACCCAGTTTTTTCTTTGACAAGTATAAGTGAGACTTGTCTCACTAGTCTTAAATCGTTGCATATGGTCCAAACAGGGTACTGATCCTGCTTCCGTATAATTATTTTATATCAACTGAAATATCTATGACTTTCGGATCCTCCGTAAATATCGTAGAAGGGTTATGTAAAGTGGGACAATAGTAAAAAAGGGAAGAAAAACCGTAATATTTTCCGATTTCGTCGAGATTTTAAATGATGATTCAGGACAAAAATATTTTTGCGGTTATTTTTTTATATTGAAAAAGTTGGTATCCAAATTGATGGCAATATAATCCATATCTCTAATACATGAAAAAATATTGTTTGTCCAAGATTTGATCCCCGATCGCCTACCTGAAGGACATTGAATCTCTAATCAGTACTAGTCTATGCGGACACCTTTAAATCGTTGAGTTACACGTTATTCATAATATACTCGCTGGCAAATCGGAATCGGACTAAGCGAGCGTTATGTTACTCCAGAGCAAAAATGCAGTCAATTAATGACATTCCCTAAAAAAAATGACTTTGCGTTGAAATTTGAACGCGCCAAAGGGTACTTCATTGCGCAGTTGTCAAAAAATAATATTATAAAATGTTTAACTTGTACAAGAGAATCTGAAGAGTGGATGAAATGCGCTGTTGTCAAATTTCATTGAATTCCAGCATATTAGTGTTATTTTAATTTTCTATTATTTTCTCAACGTGTTTCACTTGTATGGGGGGCTACGAGAAATATCGGCGCATGCGCATATGCCTCATCGCTTTGTCCTTTTTCTTAATCTACTTGTTGCTAAGTCTATTGCGATTTCACATAAAAATCACAATAGCTGTACGCTTGGTGTGGACGCTGATTTGAGCAAGAACAGAATGCGTGTTTACATTTCGCAACATGACGCAGCCTGAGCTTGAACCGAGCAGCATGTGCTCATTCGGTGCTCATGTGGAACGAATACTCTAGTGGATACGCACCTTTATAAAACCGCGCGCGCTACACGCGCCCGAAATGTCGAGCGAGTACGCATATTACCCTTCGTCTATTATCTTGAACATCATGCAGGAACGTTCCATTGCGATTCTGAACAAAAACTTCGGGTTCTACTCCGTTTTCTAAAGTTACGTTTGGTATAAATTCCATCAATGTCAATTGATTTGGCAACTCTGTATAAGTAATAAAGCACAGGCACCTTAACAATATGTGTTGTTTTGTCATTAAAGAATGACGTTTGTTCGATATATTCGTATAAAAATATGCATATTTCTTTTTTTAAAATACTCAGAATAAATGGGTGGTTAGTGTGTTGCTGGCAGAAAGAGGATAGTTGTAGCACTTTTAAGTTTGCTAGAGTGATGTTCCACAACATGCCCAAGGTCATATCTGCCAAAGTTATACTTTCCACATCAAAATTTCATTTGCTACACTTAGTGTTCCCAAGGTATTTTTGTTCATCTGTAAAAGTTTCGAGAGAATCGGACAGGTTACCGTTCTTTCAACTTCAACTTATTGTAGGGAGGACTTTTGTGCAGACTCTAAATCTATCACTGAATTAGGAAGAGCTTTTTGTACTTTGAAATCAAAATACTTACTTTTCGTAAGTCTGAGAATCTGAGTTCTCATCGATTCAAACTATCCATTGGATTAATAGATTAGTACCATTCTTGTGGGCTGAGAATTATCATTGTTCAGTTTATGAAATCTCAGATTTATCCTTTTTCAGTTATAGTATCGGGTGATTCTGAACCTCCACCACCCACCGGATTTTTCATCGCAGATCATCCCTTCGCCTTCTATATTCAATTCAAGGGAATCGTACTATTTACTGGCCGTTATAAAGAATAATAATTTTTCTTTGAAATAAACAAATTGTATTTAATTTTTTGGAATAAATCTGAGTTGAAGTTAACGGGTTGGATTCGTTTTTATTCGACCTAATCTTTACGCACTTCTCCATATCACAAAAACTCAGAATTCCACTTGAGCTTGAACTAAATTTTTTTCATGATATGGTTTTCTCCAAAAAGAAAACCACAAATATTCACATAACATCTTTATAGCCGAGAGAAAAGAAGGTAGGAAAATGGTGTTCTTAAATTTCTGCAGACTCTATGCCTCTGGGAACACCCCGTGAGGCAGCTAGTTCCAAATTTTTGCCGTTTGTTGAAAGAACAAGCCCTGGGAGAGAGGTGTATGGCATGTTTCTGAAGTAACGACAAATTGATGTGTGGTCTGCACTCGACGCGTCTATTTTGATGGAACTGCCAAAGAAACGAATGATCTTTCAGAACAGCATCGTGCATTCAGATATTCATGAAACAGAGTCAGTTCGCCAAACTTTATGCGGTGTTCCAGGAAAATAATTGAGTTTGATGGTCAAACATATTGAAACAGTATTCGAGGTAAGGTTGGATATGATGTTCTACATAAAACATAATCAGTTCACGAGAAGTGTAATAGCTGGATTGACTTGGCCGTTAGTTGATGGAAATCTATAGTGTATGACACTAACGTAAACACGATCAGTTTTTCAAAGATTTTATTATACTCACGACAGTGAGTGTATCAATTGAGAAAACTACCGTGTAGCAAAACATGTTGCGAGTATAATAGAATCTGTGAAAATCTAGTCGTGTTCACTTTAGTGTCATTCATAGAAATAGCTTCTAGCACGAAACAGAAAATCGAGTTTTTTGAGAGGTATAGCTGATGGTAACACTGAGCATTGAAATTGTAGGTTATGGATCCTTCTGACATAATTACGATGGCATCTGTAAGATTGGTCGTTTCAGAGAAAATACATGCGTATTTCTAGTTTCACGGTGTTGAAATTTGAAAATGTCCTGAGTGAATTATAACATACGGAAAAAATAAATTAAATTATTTCTGAGACGGAAAAAAATGTTTGATATTTTATCTCTGTTGAAAGGTTCTAAAATATGACTTTCAATGGAATTACTTTTTTTCCCGGGAAAGTGAGTACTTTTTTCCTGGATATATACATACGTAAATATAATATCTGCTATGGCAAAAGCTGATCTCGCACGCACCCGATGTTCAGCTCGGGCCTCTAACCCAACCTCCTACCTTCATCACTCAACCTGCACACTACTAACCTAACCGTCCTTCATTCCTAAGTTCGAAAAAAGGTGATAAAATGAAAAAAGATGCCTAACTGTCGCTTTGAACCACTTACCTATGGCGTAGTAAGCCGCAATCCTATCGATGCGGCTATGAACCGTGCTCGTATATGTAGATGAAATCATAAGAGAAAATGTGAAATATATCGCGAACCGAAAGGTCTTAAGCCGTAGATATTTGATTTTTTTTCACTATCAAATCGTCGTTTTTTCCAGTTACAGAAAAAAATTGTGTATCATGCACTGGGAAAATAATAGATTTTAGCTCTCGGTTTTTTATCAACAACAACACAACCTCGAGCTAAAATACTTTTTTCAATGGATTCAATTACATATTCAAACATCCTTCACAGATTTTATATTTCACATATTATATGTTTTGTTATATTCGAAATAATAATTTTTTATTTCAATCGTCTATTCTTCATAAAATGACAATTATAGACTAAATATTGGTCAATGAAACAATATTTAATTGCATTTTCTGGGTTGCTCAACTCGTTAAAGGGGGTTTTGATTTTATTTTATTGTTTCCCAAGAATTTTCGGATCAAGATTGTAGATACAAGAGCTGCAGTGGCAGTTAATGTATATGTATATTTATTTTTCAGAAAGACTTCTTTAAATATTTGTGATATTTCTATCATCTGAAAACATTGAATGATGTGTGTATGCCACTGATTTTTCCCATATCTGCGACTCTAAGATTCGCTTCTGGAGAGAATGTTAATGATGGTCATGAATGATATTTAGAATTTCAAAATGTGTGAAATTCTTCCGGTTGCACAATTAAGTAGGATCAATTGCTGGCTGGAGACAAGTCCTTTAGGTAGGTATCAAGTTCATGTGGCATTCTTTAGAGATTTTGGTCTTATTCCTCATCTATTAAAAATAGACATTTTTTTGGAGTGTTCAGGGTCACATGATTCACATGAGGAAATGTCTTTTAATTCCTCAGGATTCAAGGCTACCACGTGTGAGTACTTATTTCATGTCTATCTCTCCATTACATTTGAAGGGTTAATTTCTGAGATGATCTACTCTTTCGAAGGCAGGACACTTTTTATGTGATATGTAATTTCATCACTAAATTGGGAAAACTTTTGAATGGAAAATCCATCACTGGATTTGGAAATAAGTTCTTACTTTGGAATGGGAATCTAAGATTCTCATCGATTCTTACCGAATCAAACTAGTCATTGCAGAGAACTAATTAGATCTATTATGTCTTTGATAAGTTTATCGAACTGGTCATGTCTGGTCCTGCTGAATAACTATTTTCAAACTTGTGAAAATCCTTTGCAGTGTTGAAATAGGGCAAAGAGAGAAGCTTTCATAATCAAAGGAGCCAGATAACAGACAGATATCCATTGACCATTTCTATACTTTTAGGATATTATTTTTTTAAGAAATTACTTGCTCTTGTCGTCCCACGTTTGTGCTGATACATGTTCAGTGTAATTAATCTCTTGCGTTGGAAGCTGAATAATCAACCACTACGCCCTGTATCTATAAATATGCTTTTGTTACTCCTTCTAGTGACGATATTTTCAATTATAGAATCTGAAAATCAATAGAATGACTACTGAGAAGTTATTGTAGTTTATATTGCAGGTATTTTGTATCCACAAGAATCCATTGAAGTTGTGAACGTTTTTAAAGTTCACGCCACTCTTTGTCCCTTAGGTAGCCTGTTGCTTGAAAATTTAAGCTAGGGCTGTTTAATAGTGAGATGGCTAGTGATTGATATTTGGGTAGCTCAAATCATGACTGTAAAAAAGGGCTGATATCGGAGATCTGGAAGAGAAAGCGGTATGAAAGGGACTATAATTCACAAAGATGTTCAATTACGTCATGTTCATGATTAAGAAAGAAAAAGGGAAAACCTGCAGTCATTGATGATTGTAAGGACTTGTGAGGTTCATGTGTGGATGATAGTATTGGCAAATACCTCTGTGTGTTTTATGGCTATCAGTATTGGTTTGATATTGGTAGAAGCTATCGCAGATAGCATTGCAGGATGTCCAAAAGTCTGATTTCTGTTTCTGAGAGGCTCCCTAGGATTTGGATTCCAAAATGTGGCATTTTGGTGGAAGAATCAATACTGATGAACAGTTATTTTGCAAATAAGCTAAGAACTGAACTTGACCTTTAGTCTCAAAGATATGTTATAGGCCAAATTCTTCTTGCAGCCACCTAATGGGTCACAGATTGCTGTCAATGCTTTGGGTAGAACCTATAGAAAAGTGAAGACTGATCCTATTTACCGTTCCTAGGAGGGGCATCACTTATATTGAGCTCACTGAGACAGGGTGTAGTGTCAAAAATCAATTTATGTAGATTGTAATATCCATTATAATAAATACACCAGTGTAAACGTATGTATAGAATAAGCTTGATTAAGATTGACTATTTTCATCATTTCAGGTATTTTTATGATTTGTTATTATTCATAATTCTTCTTTTCATCATTTTAAAAGTAAACATTATCCACTTTTTATAGGCCTATGACCTTCAGTACATCAAACATCTGGTACCAATTAAAGACTCTATCACCTTTGGTACATCAAACATTTGGTACCAAATAAATAGTTGAATAGAAACTTCAGTTAGTTCAACCCTTCCTTTCTCCACTTGAGCTTCGAGATTGAAAAACCTCTCACGTAACTGTGAATTTTCTCCTAAACCAATGAAGGATTTTTGCTAGTTACAGTTCCTCTTGACATGGTATAGAAAGCTTCATTTGTCATTGTATTATTTGGCAGTGGATGAATTCTTCGTTTCCAATTCATAAGAGAATATTATTCATAAAATAGATATTATGACAATGTGTTAGGTTACTTGCAACTCCTTTAACATTCACAGTTCCAGAAGTGTTGATCACAAGGCTCTGGGAAAAAATATTCGGGAATGACGGCTTCATCGCTTACATTACGATTCCTTTTTCAGCTGTTCTTACAATGAGGGATTCTGATCTTCCTTCACCACCCACTGGATTTTTCATCGCAGATCATCCTTTCGCCTTTTATATTCAATCCAAGGGAGTGGTACTGTTCACTGGTCGGTACCAAGAATAACGATATTTCAGTGGAATGAACGATGATAAACAACTGAGAATTGTATTTCATTTTTGAAAATAAAACTGAGTTGAAGTCAACTGGTTTTATTTGCTTTCATTCAACTTTATCTCTTTACACGTTTCTATTCCACATCCATCATCAGTAAGTGATATCAAAGTATGCAGGAAACAGGAATATCAAGAATAGAACTTGGGATCCAACATTTTTTTGGTCGCTAATCGAAAGTCATCAATTGTCAACTTGGATTCCTTCAGTGCAACATCCACCGTTGAAATTATATTTTCATTAATTCAGTCCTCCATGGAAGCAGTTGATTCATTGATACATCTAGTGATCGGAATTTTATTGGATTCATTTATTCATGAAAACTTCCAATCAGAACTTGAATCTAATATAATCGCACTCAATAACGTGAAACGGCTCTTGGGCAACTGGCATTTTTTGATGTTTTTACGAAAAGAAAAATCCTGTTCAGAAAACATCGTTAGAGCTGAAGGAGAAGAAGGTAGAAATTGGAGTTTTTCCTGAATTCCTGCAGGAAACACCTCTAGAGGCAGAGAGTTTCGTTTCATATTTACAAAGTGATGACCAATAGAATAGAACAGAATAGAATTTATATAATCCATTATTCGATTACTTAGTTCTCAGAAGTGTCTTCATATATAAACAATGGGGAAGCCATAGCAGGGCGTAGGGATGAAAATCTACATATCATAACAATGACATATAGAAACAATACATAAAGATAATATCAAATGTTACAAGTTCATCATTCATATTTCGTACAAATTGTATGTTTCGATGAAATGAAGTAATGCTAGAATTTGATTCTTCTTATTTCTTCTGGCATATTTTCCTTCTTCCACGTATTTTTTTCTGGAATGTTGTCTATCTGCATAATTTCGCTGTTTTGAAAGGTGTATGGTTATTTTGTTGGTGATTCTTTTTTTTAATGATCAATCCTTTCTCCCCTTCGTGTGATTTTAGTAACATTTTCTCACGTAATAGAAATTTACACAATAGGCTATCATTAAAGAAAACTTCCAACGGTCTTATCTGATCAGAATTCTCCTTTCCCAGCCTTTGCATGTCTATATAATGCAGTATTCTGGCGAATTTCTCTCAAACTTTTTTTTTAAGATTCCTTTTTATTAGTGGCAGCAGTTCCGTCTTCCTCAGGGCAAGTTTCAATGATTCTAATTTTTTTCCCCTGTTCAAACTCTCCCTAGTCGATCTGAAATTGGGTGCAGTTTAATTTTTAAATTCAGCTACCTACTTGGTCTTGGAGTTGGCTCACCGATTCTTGCAGGACTTTATGCGATTTTATTATCCCTTGATGTTAGTTAGCCATTGTCCAATTTTTGTTTCATGCAAAAAGACTCTTCCTTCGTGACTTTACAGATAATCGGTGATTTTACCTAAAATTGATCTGCACTTTCGGATACTTCATCATCGCGCATTCTACTAATTGTTCTTTGTTGTTCCTCATTGGGAGAATCTTCATAGCTTTGGAATAAAATGTAAAACCAAATTCTTCAGAGGTACTTTTGACAATGTACTTGGCATAGTTTTTCGATGGAAAGGTACTGCTGATGGTGATAATGAGAATTGAAATAGTATGAATACTTCGGACATAATAACTCTTGCATTCGAATCTACGAAATTTTTGAATCACCATTATATTATTGCCAGAGTCCAAAATCTGCATCGGTAATTTTCATTCGCCATTCATTCCCGAAATGGTACAGAAAACCAAATTTTTTTCATTATCATATTTGGCAGTACATATATACTGGTTGTGTTTCACTCACAGAAGAATAATTATCGCAGTCTCAATTATAGAAAAGATATATTAGGTTACTTACAGGTTTTCGGATATTCACAGTTTCATCAGTTTTCATCTCAGGGCTCTGAAAAAGAAAGTTATCAGGAAATGACATTAACTTTGTTATTCTTGCGATTTTATGAAGCCTCAACTAAATATTTTTTCAGTTCTAGTAGCAGGGTTTTCTGCTCCTACACCACCCACCAGATTTTTCATCGCAGATCATCCATTCGCCTTCTATATTCAACGCAAGGGAGTGGTATTATTCACTGGACGGTACAAAAAATTATGATTTTTCAGTGAAATGTACGATGACAAACAACTGAGAATTGTGTTTGACTTTCGAAAATAAAGCTGAGTTGAAATTAACTCGTTTGATATTTTTATTCAGCCTCAGCTTTCCGTTAAAACAACGAACATATTTCAATCTCACATCCATCATCTGTAAGTATGCTTTGTACTCTTGAAATTCCGAAACAGTTGGATTGTATAATTTTTGAGTACAAATTTTATTTTAAATAGCAGGAACTACATAACACAAATTAGAAATTTTTAAAGTACCATCGTTTGCAAAATCTTATTCATTCTTTATTGAGAGTCCATACCTCTTGATTGATGCCCATAATCGATATACTTGTGGATGTTGATGATAATTTTGATTTTTTGCAATAGTGTTTTGTAACTGGACTGGCTCGTGTAGATCTATACATAATTTCGAAAGTTCATTCTTATCTTTGCGATTGGCTATGCTAAGCTATGGAAAACGGTTAACTGTGTGTTTTCTTTCGTACTTTTTGCACGGGCTTAAATGATTAGCATCTTGGATATTGACTGATCTGTGAATTCGTCGGGCGAGGTGATAGGAGAGGCGCGCAGTGGTGCGTCTCTCTTATTCATGTGGTATTATCATATCATTACGTTCCTTGTTGCTCGCGTAGATTTCTGTCTATACCCCAGGT
The DNA here is from genome assembly GCA_958298965.1 of Chrysolina haemoptera. Classification (NCBI taxonomy): domain Eukaryota; kingdom Metazoa; phylum Arthropoda; class Insecta; order Coleoptera; family Chrysomelidae; genus Chrysolina; species Chrysolina haemoptera. The sequence goes on along the minus strand of OY282585.1, from coordinate 15,943,651 downwards.
GAAAAGTTTCCGATACTGTATATCAATTAATAACAAACTGGCACCTTGCGAGCAACGAACATTATCATTAGGTGAAGATGGCATGAATTTGATCTACCCCAAATTTGGCGCCATTCTGTAGAAAGGTGAAGCGACGAATTTCCAACTTGATATTGTTTTGTCAAATATACAGGGTAGTTCATAATTGAATGTTGATCCTAAAGGGCGATAATCCTCGTATGATTAAACAAAAATCTTCATATGAACATAGGTCTGCTACCGCTTCATTTCTGAGATACAAGATGTTGAAATTCAACAAAAAAATCTCTGAAACCACTTTGGCTTTCTTTTTCAATTTCTCTTCATGCAAAGCATAAAAATAAATTTTTTCTTTTATGTAGGTTTTTCTAGTTTTCATCAATGGAGTGCCTGTTGACTTACCTTGCCATAATTTTTATAAAAATAATTATACGCCTCTGTTTTTTTCTCGAATAAATATTATTTTTGTGATTGTCCTCTATGTTCTCATAGTTCTCTATAGTTTTCGATTTAAAAAACAAAATGTCTTCATTTGCTTGTCCCCAAGCGAATTTTATTTAGTCTCAATGGAATGCATTTTGTTTTTTAAATCGAAAACCTCAATTCCGGATTCTGAGAATTCATAGAAACTGTAAATGGTCTCCATTGCCATGTAATTTTTTTAACACCGAATCAGGCAAAGAAGTAGTGTATTCTTGGCATACACCTCATGTATTGAAATCCTGATGGTCTGTTGCAATGCCTGGATTTCAAACTGAGTGCTTGATGGCTATAATATAAGTGAATATTGAGACGATATTATATGAACAGTTTTTTCAAAAAAGAAATTTAAAAAATATTTTATTCTCAGAGACCCATTCTGAAATCTTCGCCCGATCTTTATTGCTAGCAATCTCTCTTCACCCGACTGATCACCAATAATTGATCTTTTGATCTTATTGAATTTTTCATGTCCTTTTTTAGTTGTGATCCACCCAGTTTCACTTCCTCCGCCACCAACTGGACATTTCATCGCAGATCATCCCTTCTCTTTCTACGTTCAATGCAATGGAGTCATCCTTTTTACTGGTCGATACACAAAATAGTTTACACGATAATGAATCAAGAAGGTATATGGAAATATAATGTATCATTTCATTTTTGGAAATATATCTGAATTCAAATTGACCAACTTATGTTGATTATTTTCACCAGAACCTGATATGTACCATCCAGTAGCATATAATAGTATAATCCGTAATAATAGTCAGGAATCAGAAGGTCCAAAAAGAACTTGGGTATGAACTCGCTGTTATTAAATAACTAACAGTTTTTCCTCTTAATGAGTTTTTGGGAGATATTGCCATATGCCATATTGCCATCCAAAATGTTTAGAATAAGGTAGCATGGGATCAACAAAAAAAGCACTTTCCAAATAATAATTTTGTATGCAGCCCTGAGGACATGATGATAAAATGTAACCAATAGAAACCTAAGTGGATGCTAATGAAGTAGCACAATCGGATTGTGACATATTTTACTAAGCGGTGGACAACTGCTTCATTATTTGGTATATTATTACATCATCGAATAATGCGAATCCACATTTCAGCTTTAATTATTGTGTTACCACAATAAATTACTTAAAAAAGTGCCTGTATCTGTAGGTTCCACTCTCATCATTTCGTAATTTTCATTGGATAAGTATCGGAAAATGAGAAATATTTTGGTATCGCCTCCACGGTGGAATAGGAATTGTACAGCTGGCAAGGAATGAAGATAAGGTTTTAGTTGGAGTTCCCTAGTGGAGCACAAACTATAATGTATGGATCAGGATTGGTGGTGAGATCAAGTATATTGGAATACGTACTGGTTGTTGAATAAAATCTGATTCTAGTGATAAAACGCAAAGGGGCCGCTATAGGGGATAAGTGAAAGGGGCAGAGGAATTTCGTCTGTTTGGTATTTACAAGCTTGAAATACATTATGTCAGAATGTTTTGGCTCCAAACTCTCTCCACTTGTGTTTCCGTTAGAGCCAGAATATCCAGTTTTTTTGCCTGTAGTTGATAGTGGATTTCATTGATATTGTCCACGGATGTTTCAGAAGTGAAACTTCAAATTTTTCGATGGCATTTCTTCTTGAGTAGTTCTCGCCCGGAAATCGGAATGAAGAGATATTTTGCTTCCGGAGTATTCTACTCGAGGAGAATTCATCATCATAACCGTTTAAATAAGACCTGAAAATTGCGGGAAAAATAAAAAGTGAGACCGGAATTAACTGACCAAACACTGAAACATGGAATAATCCATCTCACAGCACTTGCAGTCAATATGGCGTTATTTTTCAGGTGACGATGGAAAGCATCTACCACTTACGATTATTCGTTTAGTCGCCCCTTACGAAAAGCAGGATTGAACGAAAGGCTTTTCTTTGTCCGACTTGCACCACTTTCGCTATATTTTGAATAGTAAAAATTATTCTAACTACTGATTTTGGGTCGAAAACTTGTTATATTGATTTTCTCTTAACATTTTTGATATTATATTTTTTGTCAAAATTCAGTTGATAACAAAATGTAATTGTGATTTCTAGTAGGTATACACCAAATAATGTGTTCCTTTTACAAATTAATTCTGTTGGAATTCCATACGAATTAATTGAGTTTATAATGATTTCTAATGACATTTTCACATATGAGATCACTAAGCTTTGCATCGAGTATCACTCTTTGAGGAGCATTTTATTACAGAACCTATCATTTACAATGACTCAAAACAAGTATTCGTCGATTATTCCTCGTTTACTGGTGAAGAATGTAGTTAGTCATAGTTTTTTTTTATTATTTTCGATAGACTCGTTAGATGCATGAGAATGGATTCAATATTCACAAAGACAAGTTTGCGAGGCCAAATAATTTTTGTTGTGAGTTGAGAATATTATTTTCCAGTGGTCATGTTAGTTCAGTGTTATCATCATGATCTCTCTAGAAAATCCAGTACTATTGTATTGAAGTAAGCAAACTTGTCCTCACCTCGAATAATATTTTCGATTATTGTTGAATTGATTTAATGGTGAGTTAAAATTATTTTATAAAGACTTGTAATCGATAATTATCGAAGTAATTTAATTTCATGACGCCTTACCTTTTAGAAAAAAAGGACTTGGTATCCCAGATCTAGACACCCTAATGAAATTTATTCCGTGCACATTGGTAAGTATGCGAGATGAATATCATTCTTCATATTTATTTTCAATCAATAACAAACTGGAAACTTGCGAGCAACAAACTTTTGTGTATTATAAGATGAAGATGGCATTATTTTGTTCCACCCCAAATTTGGCGCCAGTCTATAGAAAGTAGAAGCAAATAATTTGCAATTCCATATTGTTTTGTTAAACAGAGTGTTTCATAATCGAATGCTTATCTTAAAAGTCAATTATCATTGAAGGATTTTCTCATGTAACCATAGGTCCGTTACTGCTTTATTTCTGAGAAATATATCTGAAACTGATTTGGCTTTTTTTTTCAATTTGGGTTTATGGCACTCATGTTGAGAAAGCATAAAAATACATATTTTCCATGATGAGAGTTTTCCTGATTTTTATCTGGGGCGGTATTGAAGTTGACATACGAACATAAAATGAGGATACTTGCCATAGAAACCTCAATACAGGATTTCAAGAATAACCAGAAAATCTAGGTACCCGTCATTGTCACTTAAATCATTTGAAACCGAAACAGAAAGCAAAGTAATATATTGAAAATTGAGAGAATGTTGCAATATCAGGATCTAGAACTGACTAGTTGATGCCTATAATCAGTCGAAATTATGACGAAAATATTTTGAGTCTTTCATATTTTTCATTATTAGTTAATGAAGACCCATTCCAAAATCCCTGCCTGGTCTTTATTTCTAGCCTTCTCTCTTCCCTCGATTAATAACCAATCGACCTTTCGACCTTATTGAATTTCTTATGTCCTTTTTCAGTTCTGATCGCCACACAATCAGCTCCTCCGCCTCCAACTGGGCATTTCGTCGCAGATCATCCCTTCTCTTTCTACGTTCAATGCAATGGAGTCATCATTTTTATTGGTCGATACACAGAATAGCTAACACAATGATAATCCACAAGATATATGCAAAAATAATGTATCATTTCGTTCTAGGAAATAAAGCTGAATACAAATCGACTGGCTCACTTATCTCAATTGTCAAAACTTACCATCTAGTACCATATAATAGTAGTAATAGTATTAACTCAATTTGGTTTTCATGAAAGACCTGTATTTTGATGGTTCCTCTATAAAAACAGAATCAACAAATTATCTTGTTAAAAAAGAAGTGATGAACATAACTTGTGTACATTATGTCCTATCACTATCTCTAGGCTCGAAGTAACAATTGTACAATCTAATTTTACTTTAGCACAAAAACAATTTTCTGAACAATTACCTCGTTTACACTTACAAATAAATTGTCAGTTTCTACATCTGGACGATTAACGAAATTAACACTTTTTCAAATAATAATTTGGTATGCAGCCCTGAAAACATGCTGCTAGTATGAATCCACAGTTGGCAGCGAATTTGTGAGGTCCGATTTGCATTCGAAAAATATATAATTCTATATGATAGTGAAAGCGAAGTAGGTATTGTATTAAAATCCTCGTAAAGTCTTAATTTCTATAATATTCTCTATTTCCTCCCTCAATTAAACAACAATCGATCTTTTCATCAAAATGAATTTTGAATTTCCTTTTTTAGTTGTAATCTTTCAAATTTCACTCTCTCCGCCCCCAACTGGACAATTCATCTCAGATCATCCCTTCTATTTCAATATTCAACGCAATGGAGTCATCTTTTTTACTGGTCGATACACAAAATAGTTTACGCAATGATGAATCAAGAAGGTGAACGGTAAAAATACCCCGAAAAAAAAACGGAAAAAACCCAGAGAAAAAACACAGAAAAAAAAACGAAAAAAACAGGAAATCATTTCTCCTTCTTCCTAGCCGTTTTTTCGGGGGGCTTTTTTCAGTTTTTATTTTTAGTTATTTTTTCTGTTTTTTTTTTAATTGGTGCCCCTTTAAAGCACGCCACAGCGTGTGCAAATCGAAGTTCACGTGCGTTTTTTAAAGTTACCATGGATACATCAACAACTCGAGAAGAGTGAAGTCTGAATGACAATGATGACAGGAGTACCTTGTAACGTCAAATGAAATATTACAAACAAATGCAAAACTTTTATTCAAACATTAACGAAAGTTATACTGATGTCACAGCACGAATTCAACCATTTTACATTATAAGTTCTTATTTCCATCACTTGTAGTAAAGAAACCAGTATTTATGATTTCATAGCGCACCAAAAGCTCTATGTAAAAAATTCGTGTTTGTTTAAAAGACCCTTTTATCCACTTATACTTTAATATACTATTTTTTCTATTTTATTTTATCTTCATTCATCAAGAAGGCACATGGAAATATATTGTATTATTTAATTCTTGGAAGTAAGGCTAAATTCAAACTGATTGACTTATCTCAGTTAGTTTCATCAAAATCTGCTACATACCATCTAGTAGCATATAATAGTATAATCCGTAAAAATAGTGAGGAATCATGAAGTCTCAGTTTTTGGAGTATATTGATTTTTTAAATGAATGAAACATTCCATCAAATTAACATATGTAAAAGTTAGAAAATACCAGCCCTGGTGCGTAAATAAATAATAGAATAACTTTGTGAAATTTCCAAATAATTCTTAAAATTCCGCTGATGCAAATGTAAACATTATAGTATTTGAGTATGCAGGTAACTTGCACTGCATTGTATGGAACCATGGTGTAGTTATGAATATACTAGAGTTTTATCCCAACTTCAAACCGCTATTTTCAACACTTAGACACGATATTAACATTTAGTATTATTCTCAAATTCAATATATATTTCTGCAGTATAGGTACCTACTCATTTGATATGACTATATCAAAAAACTATTTCAAAATGAATGATGCCCTACTTCCAATACTTCATATTAAACCGCGTTTGCATTATTATAACATATACCAAACGATTGAAGTGCATATTTTGATCGCGATGGTGAAATAATATAAATTTCTTTTATTGTGTAATGGATGCAGCAATCACTTCTCTGAAAGAAAGGTACGAGAAATTGAATAATCCTCTATAGATTTCAAAAAATTCGTGACGATGACTTTAAAAATTATTGCGCTGATTTAGCTATATACGTCTCTGTTGAGTATGAGAAAAACATTGACGGACAAGAACTTTATGATGAAATAAAAATATTCAAATGTCTATTTATATCCAAAGAGCTCGAAACACCACAAAAAATTTTGAATTTTTTATTGAAAAATGATCTGCAACTATCATTTCCTAATTTAGGTGTTGCTCTAAGAATTTTTTATTGACACTACCTATTGGTGTGGCGAGTGGGGAAAAAAGTTTTTCTAAATTGAAACTCATAAAAAATTATTTACGAGCATCTATTTCTCAGGAAAGATTGGTTGGTTTGGATTCGATTTCTATTGAAAATGATGTAGGTATGTCAAACACTCTCTTTGGATAATTTTTTTTCAGAATTCGCTAGCCTTAAAGCTCGTAAAATTAAATGACTGGTTTGTACTTTTATGTTGATATCATTACTTGTAACACCACTACTATATTGATATTTTATTTCATTTTATATAGTTTAACTGGTCTGCATTTAATTTTCTTTTGTTGTTTTTTTTTTCTAGAATTATTCTTTTTTTTTGTATCTCTGATATAAGCCAAATAATTATTTCTGTGTCTGTTTTTATATAAATAATCACTACTATAGTATGGTATTTTCATACAAATCTTCCATAACAAAGAACTGAATACAGTACAAGGATTTCAATAATAATAAAAATGATTAATTATATGTATCAGTACAAGTTTGATGAACAGGCAAGGTTCAGGCGTTAGCTGTTTTTCAACGCAAAAACGACGAATGAAAAAGTTTTTATTTCATTAATTTTTCAATAACTGTTCAAATTATCCCTAGTATGTTGGCTGACAAAATATGCGAGTGACTACTAGCCTCGGGCCGGCCCTGGAAATAATTATGTCATGTAGTGTACAAAATTGTCTGGTATAGAATAAAAGGGTTTGGTAATGTCACGCCCAAGCCTCTTTTTATTTTATCTTAGAAATTACAAACATAAATCGCGAAAAAGCAAGGGCGTAGATATGGAGTAATTTAGAGATCAAACATACGAAGCCTTCGTGAGGAAGTGCATTTGAAGTGGGAAAGACCGTTTAACCCCAAACGTGTCACCAAATCCTAAATCTTCTTTGTTATGTTCCCACATTATCAGTAAATACTATTAAATTCTTCAACATCCATTGCAACCTCGTCATCGGTATGTACATCATCAGTTGTTATAATACAGTTCTTCCAAATTTAATTAATTGAATGCTAAATAATACGAATGTGAAGTGAATAAGATATATTTTTTTATTTTTTCAGTTATCATGAGTCAGATCAAATCATTAATAATCCACCAAGATGAGCCAAAGAGTTTCATAGCGGATCATCCTTTCATGTATTTAGTCCAGTGCAATGGAGTTATTCTCTTCGCGGGTCGATATAAACAGTAAAGAGCAGGAGTGCAGTTCAGTGGCGGACAAAATATGAAACCATACCAATTATTATGTTATTCCGATATTCAATAAACACTATGAACAAGTTCGTTTTCAAATCAATCACACTTTTTCATGTCTGTACAAAAATTTCGTCTTTTATTCCTTTTTTATATAAATGCGGTCTATGAAAATTGTTATACCCCGAAACAGTGACAAAAAAATAGTAAATCCACTCTTCCGCTATCACAATAAATATTGAAACTAGTTATGATAGCACTTTTACTAGCTGTGGTGCCAAAAATGCCGTAGGTCATTTGAATCTGTCAGGTAGATAAATAGATTGATATATATATATATATAGATCATTTTCCAACATGTAAGTGTTGAGAATGAGGCCCGGAGGTTAATGAGGCCCGCCGTCCTTTTCCTTGGAGAACGGTAACTACTTTTTTAATCTGTGTTGAAGCTACACGGAAAAATCGTTGTGTTTAGTCCGCCATCAACAACACTAGGTGTATCTATTGTTTTAGGCTGCTCGGATTGTGAGTTCGCGAGGAGGTGAGACGTATTTTCAATTCGAACAATTTTACTCAAAAAAATTGATTGTGCTCCATCCTTCACTCGCGTAATAAGGCCCAAAGACTCCGTTAGAATGTGTGTAAAATATGGAATACTTGTATAGAATTGACGGTCAAAGATTTTAAAGATTTTTACTGCAGTGAATGTATTGGAGTTATTCCTTTCGCGGGTCGATAACAACACTTAAGACCACGAGTGCAGATCATAAAAATATATCAAATCTCACCAAAGATGATGTTATTCGATTACCAATAAATTCTATCAACAATTAAAAATTTCTTCTCTCTTGTATTCCTAAATGTGGTCGTCTGAAATGAAAATTTTGATGATCGAAAACAATGATATCCTAAAAATACTGAGTGAATCCAACTGCTTTTTCACCTTCAGAGAAGATGTAATATCGAAACTAGTTATATCAATTTCAGGACCTGCGTGGCAAAAAGGTTGTGGTAAACACCCAAATGTCGTCGAATGTCATCAGCTTACACTTGACATGACTTATCGTAAACCTCAATATCCACTGTTAGGAATCAAACACTCGATATCAAAGATTATATAATATTCCGACGAATCCAGCGTCCACCACAATCGTCACCTGGGTTTGGATGGATGATGAACAGAACGCGTCGAAACGTCGGGACATCTACGATGTAATTACAGGCTTATAAAGCGAGCGGCAATTTTATAAACCTAAATGGTTCTTGAATATTACGGGTCGACCTATCTGAACAATGGTTGGGTAATCAGGAAGAATTACAATTTTAGAATATATTCAAAAGTAAACACAAAGTTGTATGAACATTTAAAAGAATCACCAGCTAATAATGTTTTGATAAACGGATACAAGGTTATATAAACAGATAATGAAATCGTCAACTGAAAATTAATACTACCCTTTGAGTCCGATCTTGATTGGTACGCAACCAACTTCATAAATTTAATGCAGATTTATATCTCATTATCACCGATTTCCAAAATTACAACGTTGACAGTCGATCAGAAATCGTAAATCAAAACTAAAGCATTGTTTAAATTGTTCAAAATTGTTTAAAATTGTTCTTTCCGTTAACCAGCTGTCGTCCCCTTACGAACGGCCCTCAAAAGTTGAAACTTGTGCGAGCCAAGGATTAACGAGGTCTTACCTTTTAACGTGCGATTCCTAGCACTTTCTCGGGCCATCAGATAAAAATCTGTAGTCGCTAAGGATTCGAACCTAGCCGACCAGCAGTCACTGGTTTCGAACGAGAAAGTCTCAACCACTGAGCTACATGACCCTATTGCTACAGGTTTCCAAACATTTTAATATACATATATACCATCATAAATCAAACTACCTAGATCGAATCAAAATCATCACTTCGCATTTTCAGATATATACGACTTCCGTATATAAATTAAAATCATAACGTTACCGAGGGGGAAACCACTGGGGAATTTTGGTGTACATGTATTGGGTATTGGTGAAATTACTCGGGTATTAGCCGGGAATTAGAGCTATTACTTGAAAATTATTGGGAGTCACAGGTATTACTGGTGTATAAGGGCATTAAAGGAGTTGGGAACCATTGGCATTTGGTAATTACACGGGAAAAGGATGTATTACTCTAGCATTACATGGGTATTACAGAAATTATTCGGAAGTGAGACAACAATTAACCAATAAAGGAAATCAGAATTGTACTTGACAACAAACCTAACATTAAGACACGATTTTATATTTTTATTACTTTTTTTTCGGCAACAGAAGAAGAACATTTGCCACTTTTGCTCCCGTTTCATTGGCACCTGAACTAGAAACTACGACGGAAGTATCATCAGCAAATACATAAACTTTACCATTACTCATCTAGTCAGGAGACTAGGACAGTACCCTGGAAACTCCTGAATCAACCAATAATTCTTCAGATCCTTGTCCTTAACAACCATTTCTCGGTCCTTTAGTAATGAACCATCCATTTCAATATATGGTTTCGAAACCCTGTTACTTTTAATTTCAGTAAAATGAAGTCGAAATTGAGGCTGTCAAATGCTCGAGACAGGTCGAAGCAGCACAATACTTCAGAGTTATGACCTTCCAAAGTATGAGTACCTAAGTTGAGTTAGCTTTCTTCTTCTTTACATGATTCATACGGTGGTCACATATGCGGTTTTTGAATGGTCTTTCTGTCTGGCCAACATATACTTTGGGGCAAGATCCACAATTCAATTTATAAACTTTCGTGTCTTACCTTTACTATTTTTGATAAACTCTCCAAACATGTTTTCCATAATAATATGCTACTTTTGAATTTTGTTTATGCAAAAATGAAGCTAATAATTCTGTAATGGGTCCTGAAAATGTTGAAGTTCTATAACTGTAGTCAAGAATCCTCGTAGTGGGGTACACTTCTTGGAGAGAATTTATATGTAGTTTTTTTAACAGCTTTGATAACTTCTTCACAAACGATATAAATTAATTATATATATATATATATATATATTTTTTTTTTTCAGTTATTATTGAGGAGTACAAGTCAGCAATAATCTTCCAACATGAACCAAAGTATTTCGTAGCAGATCATCCCTTCATGTATTTTGTACAGTGCAACGGAGTTATTCTCTTCGCGGGTCGATATAAACAGTAAAGAGCAGGAGTGCAGTTCAGTGGCGGACAAAATATGAAACCATACCAATTATTATGTTATTCCGATATTCAATAAACACTATGAACAAGTTCGTTTTCAAATCAATCACACTTTTTCATGCCTGTACAAAAATTTCGTCTTTTATTCCTTTTTTATATAAATGCGGTCATCTATGAAAATTGTTATACCCCAAAACAGTGCCAAAAAAAATAGTAAATCCACTCTTCCGCAATCACAATAAATATTGAAACTAGTTATGATATCACTTTTACTAGCTGTGGTGCAAAAAATGCAGTAGGTCATTTAAATCTGTCAGGTAGATAAATAGATTGATATATTATTTTCCAACATGTAAGGTTGTGTTGAGAATAAGGCCCGGAGGTTAATGAGGCCCACCCTCCTTTTCCTTGGAGAACAGTAACTTTTTTAATCTAGCTACATGGTAAGTTGCCTCATCCGAGTGTTGAAGCTACACGGAAAAATCGTTGTGTTTAGTCCGCCATCAACAACACTAGGTGTATCTATTGTTTTGGGCTGCTCAGATTGTAAGTTCGCAAGGAGGTGAGACGTGTTTTCAATTCGAACAATTTTAAAATTTAAAATTGATTGTGCTCCATCCTTCACTCGCGTAATAAGGCCCAAAGGCTTAGAATGTGTGTAAAATATGTAATTTGTTTTCCACGAAACTTGTATAGAATTGACGGTGGAAGATTTTGAGGATTTTTACTTCAGTGAATGGTCTTGAAGTTTTTATTTATCAGTTCTTTGAAAAATCATTTCATATCTTCCTTATAATTTTGTTTAGCTTTTCAGTTTTTTGAAAAATAAATTTTTGATTTTTATTTTTTTACAGTTTCATGTTTCGTCCAGTTTTGATTATTAGGAATGATAAAGACTATGAGGAGGGTAGATCAGTGTCCTCCGAATTATGAAATCACACCAAAGATGGTGTTATTCGATATTCAATAAACTTTATCAACAAGCTCGTCTTTTAATTAATCACATTTTCTTATGTCCGTTTAAAAATTCTGCCTTTCATTTATCTTTCATACAAATGTGTTCGTCCCAAATAATGACAACCTGAACAAAATTAAGTGAGTAATTCCAACTACTTTGTTACCTTCAGAAGAGATAATATCGAAACTAGTTAAATCGGTTTCAGTGCCTGCGATGCAAAATGAAGAGACCAGTACAGATATCAAAAGCATTGGCTAGACAATGTAATTATTGATAAAGAAGTGTAGTAAAAATAATGACAGTTCATATCATCAGTGAATTCATTCGAGGTAAGGAAAGTCTTCATTTGGGAATTAAATTTGTGAAAATTATGCTGTAATTATGTGACTTTTTATAATTTTTGTACCTATTTAAGATAGTTCCAATATCGTTGGTAAACTAATAATGCCAGAAGGCACTGATTCACTGCACCACCAGGAATAAAATTGTTTGCAACAAACATTATATTATTGCCTATCGCTTGTTTTGTGAACAAAGCAGTATTTCGTGTATTTCGACATTGTGTCTCATTTGAACCATTGCACAATTATGAAAATTATCACTAATGTCACTGAATTTGTTTATGAAGGTAAAAAACCACGATAATTGTAGAAAATATACCTGAAATTTCTTAACAGCTCTTCAAAACAAATAAGTCTAGGCAATATCGCCGCTCCTTATAGCGGTGTTGCCAAGAGTGAGATAATTCTGGTAAACGTTCAGAATTTCAAAATGCCTAGTATTTTATTAGTTGAATGTGATTTGAATATGAAATATGAATGATTATGTACGCATTGAATGATATCCGAGAAACCGTGAGGGGGGGGGGGGGTAAATAAACACTTACCAATACGCCCCACTCACCTCACGGCTTCTCCTTCTACGCGACCGATCAGGTGGGCTCGGCCGTTTTAAATCATGTTTGCAATCTTTTTTCACCCATTTCGTGGCATTGTAGCAAGAAATAAGGATGAACATTTTTGGTACTATACTTTATTTTTCAAACTCTGAGTAATTGAAATTGGACTATCACTAGAGCATCCAGGAACGCTGCAAATTCCATTTGAACACATGATTCACTACTTTCGTGAAGAGGGCCAACCCTATATACTCAAAAATATATACTAAAAATTTGTGATTTGTTTAAAAAATCGCAAAATTTTCCAGGTTTTCAAGTTTTTCTCCGTTAATAATGATTCGTTCGGGTAGTACAGAATCTCATTTTGTTCGTATTTCAATTTTCTACAAAAAAGTTTGATATTTCATCTCTGTTGACAGGTAATAAAATGTAACTTTTTATGAAATTTCTTTTTCCCCGAATACCGGGAAAAAAGAAATTACTTTTCTCCCACTAGAAAAAAGTGAGTACTTTTTTTCCAGATATCTATATATACACATAGGTTGAGGTAGATATTTGATCGAATCGTCATTTTTCCCGTCACAGAAGAAAATAGTGTATTATACACGGAAAAAATATTAGATTTTAGCTTTAAATTTTTTGTCTCCCTCCGCTTCGCGTCTAGAGACAACACAACCTCGAGATAAAATCTAATGCTTTTTTTCCTTTCCCTTTCTTCTTTGTATATAAACTATTTTTCATATTCAAATGTTTATAAACATAACACAATATATCTAGGGACTGTCTTCCATGCACGGTCGGTTTCCTAATCGTATTTTCGTTAAAAAATCGCTCATTTTATGCTCTATTGATTGGTGTATATCTGCTTCATGCTCGAACAACACCGACGGTTGCTATGAGAAAACTCATTAAAAATTGACTGCCACCTATTGTATTCCATCAAAGTTTAATTTTCCCCAGGTTGAGCCAAATTTACCACTCTTTCACATATTCACTCTTCTCCATCGTAGTGAAGACATATTTTGGAAAATGTAATGACTGGCCTACTTTTTTCAGTTATCATGTATCAGATCCTGTCTGAGGAAATCCACGAAGGCCAACCAAAAACTTTCATAGCAGATCATCCCTTCGTGTATTTCATCCAATACAATGGAGTCATTCTCTTCGCTGGTAGATACAAGGAGTAATGAGTAGGAGTGCCGTTCAGTAGACGCCGAGAAATGCAATCACACCTACGACAAATTAATTTTTCGATATTCATTCATTAAACAAAATCAACATGTTTGTGTTTTTATTGATCACAGTTCTTTCCATATCAGCTTTAATTATTTTTTTTTCATTCACATACAGGTGATCCTGTATTTCTTTCAAGTTCTGGTTTACACATAGAGTAAAATACTGTGTTGTTCAGAAAACGTATTGAGAAGTGAGGAAAAATATATATAAATTGGTGTTCTTCTTGAATTTTGGAAGTCTGTATGACTCAGGGAACACGTCCCGAGACAGCGAGTTCCAAAGTTCAGACTTTCATTGGAAGAACGACTCCTTTTTAAAAAGATTGTTCGCCATATGGATATGAGGACTGACTTCAATAGGTCAGTCTCGATGAGACCACTAACTATGGAATTACTGATAATATTTCGGAAGAGCATCGTCCATGAAAATTTCTATGGAACATAGACAGATCTCAAATTTTTCTGCCGTGTTCCAGGGAAGTGAGGGAGCTTGTGAGCGAAGTATCACCGATGAGAAGAATGGCTCTTTTCTGCACAGAATCCAAAAGTTTCAATGTGTGTTTGGGTACTGCACCCCATATATGGAATATTATTTCAGAAAAGGTATTACGTATTCTTATTTTCAAACTGTGGGAGGTTGAACACCCAAAGAAAGATGTCAAGAAAACCACAATACCAAACATTTAATCAATATTCCCATTGTATTCGAATCAAATTGTTGATTTGGGCAATTATGTTTCAACATCGTTCTTCCAATGAAAGTCTGAACTTTGGAACTCGCTGTCTCGGGACGTGTTCCCTGAGTCATACAGACTTCCAAAATTCAAGAAGAACACTTTTGAAAACTTTGTATATTTTGTATCAAAATTTGACAATAAATGTTTTAAAAAAAAAAAAAAAAACATAGTGTATTGTGTAACAAGTGGTATAAACGTCCTTTCAGTAACAGTATTTTGATCACTAGTACAGATAGTAACTTTTAGTCTCAAAATGAAATTAGCATTCTACCAATTGCCCGAAAACAATTTCCCGAAAGACAATTCCCCGGAAACAGTTGCCCGAATTGACAATTGACCGAATGGACAATTTCCCAAAACACAATTGATCGAATGTACAATTGACCGAATAGACAATTTCGCGAAAACAATTGCCCGAAAGGACAACTGACCGAAAAATGTATTTTAGCGCTATTTTATAAATTTGTAACCAATATTTTCGGAAAATTCTGTATACTATTATTTCTTCTCTGATTTACAATAACACCCTTAATAAGTCAGACGGTTTAAAAAGAAGGTACGAAACTGATGCATATTTTGCTTTAAAGCTCCGATTATTGTCGGCCCTAGCACTCGTTCCCACTGCAGACGTAGTGGAGGCATTTGAAACCATTTGCGAGCAAAATGTGTTACCTGCAGAAGCCCAGTCAGTAATTGATTATTTTGAAGATACCTGGCTAGATATTACATTATTTTTATAGTACAGTAACCACAGACAAATGTAAGCCACAAGTGAAGAATGAATCGTAGCACTTTGAAATTCGGCACATGACTTCTTGACATCATGTATTGTTAGAAAAAAAATGGTTTACCAAAAATCAGGGATGGAACCCAAAAAAATATATAATTTTTTTTGGCTGCTGTTTCGGGAAGTATAAGATTTATCAAGAAACAATTTCAACAAGGTGAAATATAATTCAATTCTCCACAAGCAATATACCTGAAAATTCCTCACAAAATGCGCTCATTTTCTCGGAAAACCTGATTGAATTCCGATATCAAATTTCAGGCTCGAGTTAACCGGCCACTTCCATTTCCGGCAGGGCCGAAAATTAGATTTGTCATAACTTTGCTAAAAACTATAGTAGAAGGAAAAGAAAAAGTGTATGTTGTTCCTGAAAACTTCTACTTCTTCATGCAAATATAATATGTGAGTATCTGAATACCCAAAATGTGGTTTATGCCACTTCACATAACCCTCCTACGATATTTACGGAGGATCCGAAAGTCATGGATATTTTAGTTGATGAAATAATCATACTGAAGCAGGAATCAGTACCCTCTTTGCACAATATGCAACGATTTTAGACTAGTGAGACGAGTCCCACTTATACATGCCAAAGAAAAAACTGAGTTTTACTCCTGCCTCAGTTTTAAACTCACCCAGAATCCCGGCAATTCCTTCAGTAAATGTTGAAAATAATCGCTCATACACATCCTACATAAAAAATGAAGTATGTAATTTCAAGCTTGAGTTTTGCGCTTCACAATTGTGTTATTAAACATATATGCAGGATATGAACAAGCAATTATCTTCAACATTTACAATGTCGGTTTTATGGGTAAGTTGAAAATGAGGCAGGAGTAAAACAAAGTTTTTTTTTTGGCATGTATAAGTGGGGCCTGTTACACTACTCATACAATTGTTGCTGCTTTAGTATAATAATTCCAAATTTACTAAATTATTCATGATTTTCGGATAATCCGCAAAGTTCTCCGTAAAGTGCGACAAAACACATTTTAGGTACTCAAATACTCACATATTATATTTGCATGGTCTTCAGAAACTATATGAACGTTTCCTTCTCCTTTTCCGATTATTTTTAGTGGAGTTATGACCAATCAAAAATTCGGCTCCGCCTGAACTTCTAGCGGCGGATAAGCGAGAATTTGAAATTTGGTGTCGGCGTTCAATTATGTTTTCTGAGAAAACGGGCGCATTTCATAAAAAATTACTAGGAATCATTTTTGTGGAGAATTGAATTGTCTTCCACCTTGTTGAGTTGTTTTTCCGATATATCATATACTCTCCAAGATTACAGCGAAAATCAATTTATTCATTTTTAAGCGAAAAAAAAATATATATTCCACCTCTGGAATTTCGTGTTTATCATGGTTCCAATAACTAGCATACCAAATTTGGTGGTGCTACAGTCGATCCTCGTCTCAAAACCCGATCGTACTGGATTATTAAAAGCAAAGACAAATTCATGTCAGTACTTACTATCTTACCCGTCATCATATACATATATATCACTCGGTACATTGCTTAACATGCTAGCGATGCTGAAGGTATTTAAAAAAAGTTGACACCTCAATTACTATAAAGCAAAAGGTGCTGTGAATGACAGGGCAATCAATAATTCCACTCGCATGCAGCCCAGGTCAAACCCCTCAGCAACAATTAATTTGTTTTTCTTGGACGCGAATATGAAGATCACCTTTACTCAAGGACACTTGATACAAAAGAGGTGAGTATTGCCGAAAACAGACAACTGCAAAACGCAGACGTTCGCTGAATGCATGTGTAGATGACTGGAATTAAATCCTAATTAAAGTGAGTAAAAATGTTCAGTAAATATAATTTTTCTACAACTGTCAAAAAAGTCCACTTTTTTTGCATGGTTTGTTCCTCTGAGGAACTATTGAACCTAATCTACACTAGGTAATCCAAGGTAGCTATGGCTGTTTGGCCATCAGAAACTAGTTGACAACAATAATTATAGAAATTTGTGAAATTGGGCATCTATCCAGATAACGAATTCTTGATAACTATAAATTTAATACAAGTAGAAATGAAAAGTGATGAAGATTGAACGGAGAAAATCGTGGATAGTGCAAATATGAGATTTCCTTGGTATAGTTCAAAGAAAGAAAAAGGTATTCGTTGCTTCACGAGGATTGTTTATTTATTTTGAATACAAATCTAAGAAAATGAAAAGTTACTTCGACTAGTTATTCGAAAGTCAAGTCAACATTAATAATAATAATATTGACCTCGATGAATATGTTATTTTAATATTCGCTTAAAATTTTCCGGATAGTGTGAAGACAAAGAGATTTCGACTCTGTCAAAATCATTTGTTTCATTTGATTGAAACTCAACTCGAATATTGAATCAATAGAAATATGCCAAATTCATTTCATATTTGTAAAAAAATATTAATTGGTTATTTTTTTGACAGTTGTAGAAAAAATACTGTATGAAACTCGTGAGTAAAGTCTTTTTTTTTACTCGTAGGAATTTCCTACTCGTTAAAAAAGTATCACTCTACTCATTTGATTCATAAATCACTATTTTCTAAAAACCTTCACAAAAAGAAGTAATTTTTTATTAGAATAACTTCAGCGAAACGTAATTTCTAATAGACCATCAGATAACGATATATTTTGTTCTCTCTCTTCGGGCATTTTAACCACTGAAAATTATATCAGTGTTGAGTTCAAAATATGAAAATTCAGCGATCGGACGTGTGCTAGGCATTAGAAAAAAAAACAAAATTTTTCGGTCGGAAAATTTACTTAAATAGTTGACAGGCTTACGAGAATTCGGCGTCCTTATTTCAACCCTTTAAGGACTTACAAACCTTATGGCTTTGGTTTTTCACTATTAGATTGTTCCTACCTGTTGATGTGTTAATGTGATGACAATGACAATGTTGATGTGATGACATTAATTTCAGTGGTTAAAATGAGTCAGCAAAATATGTTATTATCTGACGATCTATAACGTTAACTTTCGTTTCTAGTGCCGAAAGTTAAATTTATATTTTCAATAATTTTCTGCACTCGTACCTATAATACTTGCACTGCACTGTTTGAAACCTTCGGTGTAGTAATGAACATACTGGAGTTTTATCCCCAACACCAAACCGTTAATTTTAACACCTCGACACATGTTTCAATCACCATGTGATCATCTTCAGGAGGCAGATTAAACTGAGTTTTGAGTTTAATCATCTGAATGTGATTGAAACACTTGTCGAGGTGTTAAAAATTGCGGTTTGGTATTGGGATAAAACTGCAGTATATTCTTTATTTCTATAATATTGTGACAACTTTAACTTATTCATAAACGAAGACAGAAATCATTTCTATAATGCTGCCGTCCTAACTTAAAGAGCAGTATCTCCACTTCTGCCCGTTTGCAGTTAATCCACTTGGTGTGTTCATTATGACTATATCTAACATCATACGAAGCTAAAAAGCAATGAAAAATATAGATCTATAAGAAAAAACATAAGCACCATGCAGTGGCACAGATATAAATACTTTCATGCGCATTTTCTCGGAAGTACCAATTTGTGAGATACTGCTCTTTAAGTTAGGACGGCAGAATAAGAATGCCGTTGTTTACTTTTGTTCATTTAAAATGGAAAATATAATCATAAAAATACCGTGAAATTCAAAAACAATTTATATCTAATTGCCTGGTTTGACGTTTCCTGGTTTGACATTTCCTGTTATTTGTTTACACTTGTCAGTTTGCACTGGGAGCATTGTTAGTTTTTTAAGTTATCATGATGACTGATTCAGAATTTTCAATACACCACCAGAAATAGCAAATCAAGCTGATACCTCTTTCGATTTATTACCAATATAATCTAAAAAAAGATACGAAGAAATGTTTGTAGAAATTTGGTTATTTTTAATTTGATATAATGGTATATTCTGTCAAAAGGGTCAAAATGAAAATTCTATGCGAGTGGGATCGCGAATTTCCATTCTAACCGAGTAACCGACTGTGTTTTTTCCACAATCTCAATTTTACATACAGAGTGATCAACATTTTATTTTAATAGATAGAGCATGAATAGTTCTAGTTAAGTGCCATAAATTTAAATTGAGAATGCCACTGGATTCACAACATTTTCAAGTGTTTTTTGTGGAAATAACGTAGAAATGCGTTCATCAATAAAAAAGTTATATCGGAATAAAATTTGAAAATTATGTCCATTATTAATCAACCATCCCCTTCAATTTCAGAACTTTTATCAAAATTCTTACTACACCACTGGATTTGAAATATTTTGAGATATAAAAAAATTATAAAATAATAAAATGAAATTCTACTCCACTAAACAACATTCTATTCAATTTTATAAATTGATGATTTTTTTATTCGTAATCATTTCCATGAAAATCTGAGCAAATATACTTCGAAAAATTCTGAATCCAGTATATCCAGGTATAGTCTGAATTTTGATGAATCGTCTGAAATTGAATTGAAGTTGATTTATTGAAAAAAAATAATTAACGCATTCAACAGTAATAACACAAGTGATAGTAATTTTTTGATAATTCCAACTAGATGCACGAATCTTTGATTATTTTTGTACAGGATATTTGTCAGTGTCATCTTGACAACTAAGTCAATGGCTAACTTTCTCATGCATCCATTTGAACAAAGATCCCATCAAACATCGTGAAAAAATTATCGCTGTAATTTGCTACTAACAAATTATCAGTGGAATTTTGATACTTTTTTTCGATTCAAAATGTTTTCTCATGACGATTGGCTGCAGGATCGTATAACAGAATGGTAACATTCTCGCCTTGATATTGAACAAATATTCTACAACACTTGATGTCTTATGCATTCTGCGTGCATTTCATTCTATCACTTGGTAAGGAATGAATATTCTTCTCTGTTGTAGCAATGATAACGTTAGCCTTGACTGGAATCATATTGACAAGATGTGAATTGAAATGTCAAAATCATTTTTCATTGGCTTTCCATTTGATTATAATATAGAATTTGTGATTGTGGAGAAAGCATAGTCTGTTACTCGGTTAAAATGAAAATTCGCGATGCTCGTGGTTCCTCACGCTCGGTTTCAGCTCGCGCTCGGAACTTCACACTCGC
This sequence comes from Chrysolina haemoptera, assembly GCA_958298965.1. Taxonomy (NCBI): domain Eukaryota; kingdom Metazoa; phylum Arthropoda; class Insecta; order Coleoptera; family Chrysomelidae; genus Chrysolina; species Chrysolina haemoptera. Next base: position 15,923,086 of record OY282585.1, on the reverse strand, counting down.
ATCGAATTTTCATTCTAACCTTGTTACAGAATATACTATTGAATATCAAGAGCGATAATGTTACCATTCTGTTATCACATTTGATTTCAGAATTGACAAATTCTATAACGGTTGTGGAAAAAATGTTTTTTCATTGTTTTTTTCCAGCATATTACTATGATATAAACGGGGTTTTAGAAAAAGTATAGTGTTTCACTCGTTGAAAACATTTTTGAAGCCCGTGAACATTACCAGCTTTGGCTGCGGCTCAGCTGGTAAACTGTTCTCTCGCTTTAAAAACTATTACTTTCGTCACTCGTAAAACAATTTGGGTCTGTAACCTTCCACAATCAGAAAATGAAAAAATGGTAATCCAAAGGAATCTGTACAAGTGTAGAATTCCAAATTAATGAATTTGCCCGATAAGTTACTGCGTTCACAAGACTGCTGTCTTGAATGAAATTAATTTTTGTCAGTAACGTTTCCTATACTGAATTTGCCTATCTGAAAAAATGAAATCAAATTAACCAAGAATACTTCTCTTTTTTGAAAAATTTTGAAGTTTCGGAAACTGTACCTGCCTCCGTTATCAAAACTTACTAAAAAGACGCTGAAAACTATTTGAATTGCGGTTTGGAAATAACCAGATCTTTCTTTGACAGAGTCAAAAGAAATCTTTCTCACATTCTTTTGATTGACGTTTGCTATCTTGATGCACAGGGTGTTAGGTATCAATCAATCACTATTCTGTTAGTTCTTATTTCATCTCTGAGGAGAGGTAACCAGGTGCGGGCCATTTCGATGGAGTTTGTTGAAAAGCAGTTTTTCGATAAGAGAATGCACGCAGTTTCCTTTAACTTTCTTTTTTCTTGATTGGATTCTCTCAATAAAATTTTTGTATTATTCCACTCCGTCATATGATCGCCATCAGATGTTCGGATATTTTCGAAACTGTTATTTTTCGATTTTTGATGTAACTTTTATGTTCTTCCTGGCGCACAATCAATGGTCCTGATGTTTCACCTATATATTTTTTACCACACGAACAAGGTATGTTGTAAACACAAGTTTTTGATCATTCATCAGTGTTTTTGGGTTTTGTATGTGTGCGTATTGATCTCAACGTGTTGCTTAGGGTGGAATGTTTCATCACATTTCAGAAGAGCATCGTCCATAAAAATATGTATTAAACATTATCCTTTTAGGCCAGTGTGACCTGTTGTCTAGAATGGGGTAACACTTCAACGTTGCCCTATTCTCTTTGGGGTGTATTTGTAATTCTTTACTGATCTAGACCTCAACAGTTGGAGTCAAGTGCTTTGAGTACTACGTGAAAATCAATTGGATAATAGAGTCGCCTAGGAATCCTACGGCAAAAAATGATAATGATAGCATCATCCTCTGCTGTCACCCTGGGTACACTCACCCTAGTGTAATCTCATTTTATATTATATTGTATTGAAATTAGAATTGATTCTTTACTGAAAATGAATATAAAGTAGTTTCTTCGAGAGGTTGCAGTCTGTTGTGGTCTTAATAAAAACTCTGTTTTATTTTGTCTAGCTTTCGGAAAGTTTTATTTTCTTCTTCAGGACAACTAAAAAAAGGGATATACGAAAGAAACAGATTAATGGATCCACTTACATAAATATAATATATAATATACATATATGATATACATATTATGATCTTGGTAGAGTGCAATAATAAATTAGTTAAACCCTGCTAAGAAAAACAAGCCATTGTTACCATAATCATTGTTATTATCACTGAAATGATAAAAAATAATCATCTGAAATTATAATTATAAAGCATCAACTCTGATATATTTTATTTCAGTACAATAACACCATGAGAACTACCTTCGTACTACTCGCTCTGTCCTATACAGCTCTATCAGCTCCCTCCGAAGATGCTCTTCAAGAATTCAGAAGAGGAAACAGAAGATTTACTGCAGCTCTTTACGAGGTGAGACATTTTATGTCGATACATAGTACATCATACCATGGCATCGCACGTTGAGAGGTAATGGCTGCGTCGTATTTTAATAAATAAAGAAATAACAAACATTTTTGCACTTGATGGCCAAGATCAAATCATCTTATGTCAGTAAATTATGATATACAAAGGGATCCGAAAAAAAATTATCATTGCCATCATCAGATGCTATGACCAGCCAATCTTTCATTGAAGAGTGATAGTTGTTTTCCAAATCTTCGAATACGATACTTCAATCCCCAAGTGAGAATATGTATTTAAGGCATACGGAATATGATGTAGATTCGAAACCCTCGCAATTCCCAGCAGATCCAGTAGCATTGTCTTCAGTTGATTGACTCAGAATCAAACTTTTCTCTCATTGCCGATGAAACATTATAGTTTTGTAGTTCTCTCCTAGAAAATTTTACAGTCGATAATTTCCCTGAATCCCATAATCCTGAATTTATTTTCCTCAAACCACAGTAAAATGATGTCAGCACTGCGTTAATATCTTGGTGTTCCCAAGATCTCTATGAAAACCTTCACTTGAGTTTTATCAATGCATATTTTGGATATTTCTTTTCGTTCACCAACTGCGTCCTTACTAGTTACTAGCAACCCTCAGAAGTCTTCGAGAGACTTATGCGAGCTAGAAAATATGACGTGTGATGTAATGCTCGAGACGATACTGACTTCCCGCAGTCTTATGAAAATATTTATTTTCGTCAGACTCGAAAGATTTAATTTTCTCAGATTATTGCTGAAACTCAAAAAAAAATAAACGGGTATGCTTGCTTCCTTTGCAACACAAGTGTTACTGAAAATCCATGGTACATAATATATCCAAGTTGTATATGTCTCTAGTAGCTGAAATGAAAACTAACGTTAGCCTTCAATTTCAGGAGCTGGGTAAAGTGGAAACTGGGAACATTGCAGTGAGTCCTTTTTCTGCGGAACCTATTTTGGCTTTGACTCATGAAGGAGCGAGAGGAGAATCTGCACAAGAAATGTCTTCTGGTCTTTTTCTTCCTAGCAACATCGAGAAGATTAGACAAGCATTCAAATCTTTCTTGCCACGGTTGATATCTACAGATGAAGATCCAAAATTATCGATAGCTAACAAAATCTACGTTGGGGAAGATGTCAAACTTGAAAACGATTTCAAACAAGTTGCAGTGGACGTTTATAAAGCAGGTGATTGGTGTATTTTTCATAAGGAACATCAGTTCAATAATTTAATATGAATTTGCTTCGTATAATGAAGCTGATTTCAAATTCTTGCTGCGATGTTTGATCATAATGAGCTTGAGTGAGAGCATTTTTACAACCCATTGATTTCAGGTCCCTTTTATAACAGCAAGAAATAATCTGGTATTTTTCTGTTTTTTCTTTTCATTTTATTAAGCGTTATATTTTTTTAATTGTGGTTCACAGAAAATCATCTGATTTTCAGAGAACATTGTAAGAATCAATGAAAAGTATGAGGATTATGTAGGAGGTGTTTATAAGAAAGATAGTACTCAGAGATCCATTCTAGAACCAACATTATTTCTTCTTCAGATCAATGATCTGCCTGTTTCGGGTGAAATTTTTGATTCAGAAAAATTAGTGTAAGTGCTGCGGGGGCACCATACACATACACGTAGAAAGATAGATGACCCTCCATCACTGTGAGCTCCTAATCAGGTTTTGAATGTTGTTCAACTATATCTGCTCAAGTGAATTCCAGACTGATGAGACATGGAGTGTGCTTCTGTTGTCTTTCATCTCTGATGTCGTACACGAATTAATATCTGTTCCTGTGATTCTTGCAGGAATGTTTTTGAAAATATTTGAATTATAAATTTTCAGATGACTTTTAGTAGAACTTGATAGCCCATAATTACACCTTGCAGGATCATAATCTCCACATCTATAGTGAAGTGAAGGACTTATTTTTTTAGGGAGTTATTTTCGATTCAAAAATGACTTTCAACAAACATATTTTTCACATCTCTAAGAAAGCGATCGAAATGCTAGGTTTCATTTTGAGAACAGCATATCCTTCCAGAGATTATAATACCGAGCGTACTATTTTTATGTCTGCTAGGCATTGCCTAAACCATTTGGAACCCCCACTATATAATAAACAGAAAACAAATTGAAATCATCCAGAAAAATTTCATTAACTATATCAACAAAAAATATTTCGGAACATGCCACAAAATTACTTCGTGCTTATATCAAATTTTCTCTTAAAATCATAAATATTCCACTCACCAATATAATTTGTTTCATACGTCCATACCAAACACAAACTATTATTTGAACTCACCTCTACATCGATGATGGAAAAGTTATAATTCCATCTCAAATACAATGGAGCTCCATAAAGCTCTCTCTCCTCTATGTATGTATATACAGTGTGACCAATTTAAGATGGAAGCACCTATATAAAACTTACATTCATCAACCGATTTGATGATTTTGTTTTCTTTAGTTAGACATTCAAAAAGTCTACTAGGACACCAAATTTCATATATAAATCTCCATTTCCAGGGCCAACTGATCTTATTTTTCAAGGTCAAAAATCTAAAAAATTACTAGCGATTTTTTTTTAATCTGACTACACCACTAGATTCGCGACATTTCCAAATGGTACATATGTGAATTGAGTTGAAATGCGTTAATCGATAAAAAAGTTATAAGGGAATGAAACTTGATAAATATGGCGTTTAATCAACCCACCAATTCAATTTCAGGACTTTCATCAAAATTCGAAAAACACCACTGTACTCAAAAGATCTCGATATATCACTGGTCAAAATTTCATCGAAATATGTTCATAAATAAGAACATCATAAGAAATCAAAATTTGAAAATGGAATTTCGCAAAAATGTAATTTTATCTCAAAATTTCTTATTTTTTTATTTATTAACAGATTTCGATGAAATTATGGTCAGTAATATCTCAAGACACCCTGAACCCAGAGGTGTAGATAGTCAAAGTTGTTACAAAAGTTTTGAAATTGAAGTGGTGGGTTGATTAAAAGGCATTCCAACATCATATACATGTGAACCATTTGAAAATATCGCGAATCCAGTGGTGTAGTCAGATTTTTTCTAGAAAAAATTGCTAGTCATTTTTTTAGATTTTTGACCTTGAAAAATAAGATTAGTTGGCCCTGGAAATGGAGATTTATACATGAAATTTGGTGTCCTATTACACTTTTTGAATGTCTACCTGACGAAAACAAAATCATTTCAATCCTTTGAAAAATGTAAGTTTTATATGGGTGCTTCCATCTTAAATGGGTCACACTATGTGGATACTGTTTCTGGATTCATCTGATTTGTATTCCCATTTGTGAAAATAAAATAAATAAATAAATAAAATATTCAAGTTTCAACAGAACCTGTAACAAGCGCTACAATTACCGATAAATAATCTATTTCATTTCCTTCATTTTCGTTTACTTATTCAACATCTACCATATGAACAGCTTTCATAAGCTTCTGACACAAACAAAAACAACATCATAAGTCATTACTCCCATAATTCATATATTTTTTATTTTGGCATGTACCTATTCCATTATTGTCAAAATTATTATAGGTTTGGTATTTCATCGATGTACTGAACTTTTATAACTATGAATGACCCTTTCGTGACATATTCTCTTTCAATTCTTCAAAATATCTAACCGAAATACTGTCTCATGCAAATTTGAAGGCTTCAATTTATAAATTTCACAATATCAAAAACTTATATGTTTTTCTTGAATATCACGATGTCCATAAAACTTGATTTTTTTCTGGAATGAACCCTAAGGACAAAGGTTAGACAATGAAAAAATGGCTTTCTTGTCAGAAGGTCGTTTAATAAAGCTGTTTCGTAGATTTTTTGATGAAGCTCGCAAGAAATACCTGATTCTGAGCCTAATGAAATTCTTATATTTGTTAAAGATGTTGAAAATGTTGATTTCGCTGAGAACATCGCAACAGCTAAAAAAATCAACGGATGGGTGGAAGACCGCACTCAGAACAGAATCAAGGACATGATCGACCCGGATAACATCAACAGTGAAACCAAAATGGTTTTAGTAAACACTCTATATTTCGAAGGCCAATGGCTTCATTCATTCAATAACTCCGTCACGGAAAGAAAGAAATTTTACGCATCGAAGGATAAAACTGTGGACATGATGCAGCAGACTAACTATTTGAAGTACTACGAAAATACTGCTCTCAATACAAAATTTCTGGAACTGTCGTACCAAGGTGAGTTAATTATGACAGATCCTCTCCAAGTGAATATCTGCTTCACAAACTCCACCACCAAGTTTTACGAAATGTTATTATTGTTCCTTACATGGCTTTAAACAATGAAATCACTCACGAGAAATTAAAATATTATTAAAATTGTAGTTTAAGAGCAAACAATACCTTTGATAAAACGAGTATCGGTTTTAAGCGTTCAGTTTTAGTTTTTTGCAAAAATGTTTTTGGTACACATGTTTCAATTTTCAATTTGTTCGTGAGAATGCGGGAAATTAACTGATTTTTGGTTTTGATGATTCTAAAAAAAAAAATGGTTTGACAAATGAAAAAAAATAGATAGGTTCATGCATTATTAAGGAAATTATAGAACCAAAGGAATTTTTTTTTTATATAAAATCATTAGATTTTACGCAAAACCGAAACTGCGATTGAGAGCTATCTATCTTATTGGCGCTTCCAGCTACATAGTTTACGGACAAGTGCTTCGTTACCGCCAATATCACTCTTGAAAAATATATCCACACACACCTAAAATAATAAAATTTGACTTTCGTGAGGACGCGCTGATGAAGCCTCTTAAGAAACTACAGATCATGCTTCACTCCTAACATGAACTAAAAAGGAAAAAATTATTCTCAAAGTACTTACTCCAATGTGAAGAAATCTTGGGTGCTCTTGACCTATATTCTTAAATTACTGATTTCAATTTACAGCATTCAAGAGCTCAAGAGAACTTGTGTAGAGCATCCCACTCTTCATTACATTTGAGTTATCACACTGGGAATTATTTTTCACGTCTCAGTGCATAGTGGAAGGAAAGCGTGTTCTTCGTTTTTTTGAAAGAAAATTTTATTTTATTGTTTCCAGTCTTTCGTTTGTATTATTCCGAGATAATTGGACGTGAACAATGAAGAACAAGAACTCGACTAGTTCTTGAATATTATTCGATAATAGTTCTCGATTCCACTACATACCAATTTCGAATCTAATCTGACCATAATCACAAATCTCATCTGCCATCTTGGAGCCGCCCTCTATGAATGTTGTCAAAAATCTTAATCTCTGACCCCAGACACCCTTTCATATCAATTTTCAATCGATTCGAACCATAATCACAAATCTGGTACAACAGAATTGTCGTGATGTATTGTCATCGGAAACATTCTAGTAAATCATAAATTAATTGAATATTATCATTGGGTAATAATGTATGATCAATGATCAATAAAGTACCGAGTGTTTTTTCTGTATCTGAGATCTGCGTTTTTCGAAAAAATATTGTGTTTAATTCGAAGACAAAGTGAAATTGCCGCTCTCTAAAGATCACTCTCTTTGTCCAGCGACAATTCATTACTTCGTGCTCTGAATACACAAATAGCTATTGGTGGTAACAAGTGAAGCTAATAGAATCGTTAAAAATTAAAACTGAATTTCCAGAGAAAAAGCGCTAGTGCATGTTTTTTTCACAAAAAAATTTATGACTTAAGTGCATTTGTACTTTGTGAAGTTTGAATGTTATCAATGGGATTCGTTTGTTCATTTTTTTGTAGGAGGTGACGTCAGTATGGTTCTTATTCTACCGAAAGAGAAAGGAGGTTTAACTGCTCTGGAACAAAACATAAAAGATTTATTGGCTCCCCAACCATTCAAAACAGAAAGGGTCTATATTCAGATTCCCAGATTCAGAATAGAGTCCACGATTGATATGAAACCAATTTTGAAAGAAGTAAGTACCTAGTACCAAGCCAGATAATTTGAGTTGCAAGTATTTCCTGAAATTTTCTGTTATAAAATGATAATGATAATGATACCCGATGAAGTGGTGATATGCATTGAACGGTCGCTCTGGAGGATTCACTTTTCCATAGGATCTGGTCTAGTCACAGATACTAATCTTTAGAAGACGTGTGTGTACGGCACCCCCAGCAACCGTAGTCATAAACTCACCCAATTCTTTTACATGGACGATCCCAACCAAACGACTTGACGTCTGGATGGAATCCAGAATCGGCATATGAGCAAAGGTTCGTCTTAAAGAGGAAGATGCGAGGGATACGGAGTCAGAAATGAACGAAGTTGCTGCAACCAATATGCTTGCTATCTTGATCCTTCTCTAGTCTTTGTAGTGGTGAAATTGATTCGGGAGAAGCTGCGATAGTTGTAGTAGTGGTAGTAATCGTGGGGAGGCTGCTGTCGCAGCCAGGCAAGTAGGCTCCATTGGGCCATTTTTGTCTTTCCCCGCTCTCCACATAACTTCATTGCCTCTCCTCATCTTCTTTTCCAAACCTTCGTGACCTTCTCATCGTCAGTATGTCCGTCCACTCTATTTCGATAAGTTCCTCTTGTTGGAGTTTTTCAACTTCGAAGATTTCAAATCCTAACCTCCCATATGCCTCACACTCGCCGAGGAAGTGGGACGAAGTTTCTTCGTATTCGTCACACATACGGCAAATGAGGCTGATTTCTTGTATGCCCATTGGTGATAGGAGTCTACCTAATTTGTTATGACCTGTTAGTATTCCCACCAGGAGACGTAGTGTTTGGCGACTTCTGCCTAACAGCCATGTCGTCATTGACTTGCTAGCGCGATATCCTCCAGAGTTCATTTAGTTTTCTTTCCGCCAAATCGTCCAGGGCAAAAGAGATTTGACCTCTTTTAATGCGGAACCGGTTCTGGCAAGTTCTTCTGCCACCTAGTTTCTGCTTACCCTTCTGTGACCGGGAGCCCATACCAGCGAAACTTAGTTCTCTTCGGGTAATTCCTTGAGAGAATTTCCACATTCTTCCACCAGGACTGAGCTCGGTTTAGGGTGGTGGCAGATGGCTCTGAGCGCTGCCTGACTGTTCGAAGAGATGTTAATTCTATGATCGGGCCCTTCTTTCACCCCAAGTGGCAATTTATGGCCTGAATTGTGTCGACTGTTTTCTGCTCAGTGGTAATTGTGTCCAAAAATGTTTAAGTTTTTGTCGACATTTTTTCAGCTCATTATGTCAAAAGGGATATGCGTGTCTGAATAGCAACATTTAAAACACATTTGTTTAAAATGTCTACTTTTTGTCGGTTCTTCAAATATATTCAGAATCAGGCGGGTCGACACTAAATAGACTCAAGTTTGTCTGTTTTGTAACACGACGATTCTATTTTATTACCGAAATGAGTTGAGTAGATACAATAATTTCCATTTGGGTACATTTCAAACAAAGAGTTTCTTCATTGTTTCTACAATTTGTCTTATGGGCACATACGTATCCATAACATTTCACACATATAATTTCCATTTTGTTTCTATAAAAGATAATTTTAATGTTATTCTTTCCGGAAGAAAAACGATATTCATTTCTGGGTCTAAATGAAGAAACAAAAAACCTCCATCAGGTTATCGTACATTGATATAATATATTCTTTTTTTTTCTTTTATTGTTTCATTAGTGTATCCACCAATGAATGACGCTGTGATTTTGTTGGCCGGTATACAAAAGAAGAGGTTATGAAATATGAGTGTGATCGAATCTCGGTCACATTTTAGACACAACCCTTCGATATTTGCCCACTGAACTCCGGTCCTATAGGGTACTGAAATATGTCCGTGACTTTTCAGTCACATTTCAGTTCATTTTTGGTCTATATTTCAGGAACATTACTCTAGATTGTTTCTTCTATTTTCAAATGTGTCGGGATGGACAATTTACATGGTCCTATTTGGACCCAACCTATAAATATCTTGTCTTGAGGGAAATGGCGGTTTCTGAAGTATTATTTTAACCTGAAGCTTTTGGTACTATTTAATGCACAAATGTACCCAATATGATGTCCTGAATAATAAAATATCATCTGTTTTTGATTTGGTGGATAATTGAAAAAAAATATATTTCTTATATTAGAAATAAGAAAAAATCGGCTAATTAAAATTCCTTGGTGTTTTTAAGTCTCCTTCTATTTCAAAAACCACCATGTCAACTTTTCTCAGTAAACTTTACTTACCAAGTGTACCTTACCTACCTATACGAGAAATACTAAATTACGCAAGATGAAATGAAATCCCGTTGAATTTAGAGCACATGCAAATTAACTTTCGGACACATAATCGACATTTGTTTTCCATTTTAGTTACATATTGAAAACAAATGGCAGAATCAATACACATTTTCGAAAAGTTTTAGGTATGTTTCAGACCATTGGAAAAAATTTAGGCCATATTTAGTTCACATTTCCGTCACCATTTCAGTCGCATTTCCCACTCATAATGGTCCAATAGTCGACACTGTGCCTTTAAAATGTGTCGTGTCCAAATAACAGTGTTGACACGGCGTCGACAGTTTGTCCAAAATAAGTTGGAAAATGTTACTACCTCTCGCCTCATACCTACGGTCAAAATCGCTAACACTTCAGCTTGGAAAACTGTTGTGTATCTTAAGCTTTCTCGTACACATCTTCCTTCTAAGAAAATGACTGCGCCTGAAGTCTGTTTGTCGGTAAGACGAGAATCGTCCGTATAACATAAAAGGCTTCCTGGTCGAAACTCCACTGTATTTCCTCTCCATTGTTCTTTTCTCGGAATATTGAGAGGAAACTTCCTATTCGATGACATCTTATCTTGTGTGCTCTTCACTCTGAGGGCGGAATTAGGAAACTCTTGCTCCGCCCACTTTGCTATTTCCGCATACCCTATCATCTCTCCTTCGTTTATCCAAACCTCCGAATCTCGCATCCTCAACTGAGCTGCCACTGTCTCCTTGATCCAGACTGGAAGAGGGCAACCTCAACAGTACCTCCAATACTGCAGTTGGGGTCGTTCTCATTGCACCCATTATTACCAAACAGGCCAACCTATGGACCTTACTAAGGGTATGGTCCGTATATCGCCGAACATTTCAGATCGGTAAGTAGCGATTTCTGAGTTTTCAAGCAACCGGCTGCGCATATACGGACCCCTTGTCACTTGTTAAAAGTGTAATTTTTTCTTCAAGAAACAATTAAATGTAATGCTTTCAGACCAAAGACCTTTTTGAGATGAATATTAGATTTTTGATAGAAAGTTTCAAATCTGGCACTCAAAAAAATGATTGCAATTGACAAATGACAAGAGGCTCCAAGTTACCGAGTAAAAAGTACAGTTGCTCTGGTGACAGATAAATCATGGAAGTTTCAGGAAATAGTCACCGAATTTTCAGGAATTTGGTATATACGGACCGCCAAATTACTAACCAGAATAATCAAGAATATATACGGACCATACCCTAAGCTTTCGGCCTATTGTGCTACCCTGTGCCCCTGACCCAATACAGCTGGCCCATCTTTGGTCGTACGGCCGCCGTGTATATCTAAGGATTGGTTCCTCAATTTTTCTCTACATCTCTCCTCAGCTGCCACAGGATTGCTACCGACTTTTGAATCAACATGCGGCCTCCATGTAAGTTTGGAGTCCCCCAGGTATTTGACCCGCTGAACTAATTTCAACTCTTGTCCAAACATGGTGGGTGGTCTGAACCCATGTTTTTTTCTGGTTTGGTTTGGTGAACAGGATCTCTGTTTTTGTCGGATTTACTGCCCTGCTTCACCGCACCACCTCTCAATACGACCGCAGACGACTCCATGGTCGGCAATCTAAGCAATTATTGGGGCATGTCCATTATGAAAAATTAATTATAGTAGCTTTTGCCCAATTATTTTAAAATTATATTTTTTGCAAATCGCATGAAGTTCCGGATCGTGCAAAAGGTTGAAAATTTGTGAATGCATCAGAATAGATATTTTCAATATTTGCAACAAAGCTTCAAAACTTTTGTTTTTATTTCGAGATCACCTTGATCAAACAAATTACCACGAATCAGGAAATTATATGTTTCAGTGAAAATGAAAGCTTACAAATCTGCACAACTCTTCGAAATATTTTCCAAAGAATTTATCAAAGAAAAACAGTTTTTGATAAAAAAAAATGTTCCGTACACTTCAATTGGTTGTAAACTTGATTCGTGATATGAAATAATATATATAATACTACCTTCTGCAAGTTTTCAGAATTTTTTGAATTTTTTTCAACGATTATACAGCAAAATTCAAGTTAATTCCAGTCTTGACAATGTTGCGGTCTTCAGATCAGGTTGCAAAATTTTATAGTTTGTTTCTAAACATTTCCCGAACTTGTGTTGAAGTTCAAAAACTTTTGAAATTATTATGAATTGATTGTCTATTTCTATTGGCCTATATGAAACTCTCATTTATTTTTACAAAGCTGGGAATCAAACAAGTATTCGATGAAAATAAGGCTGATTTATCCGGTGTGTCTTCAACGAACAAAAACCTATTTATTTCTGATGTCATCCAAAAGGTATTCATCGACGTCAACGAAGCTGGAACTGAAGCTGCAGCTGCAACAGCAGGTTAGTTGATAATAATATTTATATTATAAAATGGGTTATTACATGCAAATTTTACACTATACTTTTTCTACGACCACCTGAATCATAAACAAATCTGTAATATTTTGAATAACACTTTTTATCATAAAAATTCCTGCCGCCAAGATTCCCATAATATATACAACCCAAAAAAGGAATTGAAGATTATAATAAAAGTCGAACACTAATCGATTTCAAAAAAAAAAAAAAAAAGTGGATTAGGTGGGATTTGAACCCTTACCCACTGTCCAAAACCTGAACGTTCCCTCATGCTTCACTCGCTGCTAACAACGCAAATAAGCTTTGAAATTGATGAAAAAAATTATTTTTCATGTAATATAATGGCATTCACAATGATTTATTTGTAATCGATTTTGAAAATATTGTTGAAACAATAATCGAATAAGTAAATTCTTGAAATTAATTTAGAATTCTTTCAATTTTTTCATGCTTGAACTACAAATATTGTACACGTCACTTTTCAAAAATTTAAATATGGGACTGTTCTGTTGCAATCAAATATAGAAAAATAAAAGTCGACATAATTTTATTTTGTTTAATTTCATTTGTAGGTCGCCCTTCATCATCAGCACTAATATGCGGCCTTCGTTTTCTTCAAGATCGTCTGCGAACTCTTCAATTTCTAGATATTCGAGTTCAGTATTACTCTAATTTAAATTTTTTGCATACTGTTTTGGTCTTTGATGTCCTCGGAATCAATATATTTTTTTGTAAGGCGGTTTTTCCGAATTTGAACACAACTCAGAACCATGCTATTATAGCACAAATTCGATCATCTCAAGCCAAGCTTGCGACAGCCATATCTTTCACTATGGCATCCTGTTTTGCAGCCACACAGAATATAATTTTCAGCATTTTTTCCTTACTGATCATTTCTTTGTGAAAGTAGGCATGATATTATATTTGAAGACTTCACATGCCGATAACCTGTCTCTCTACTAATTACTTACCATCGAATCATCAACCCATGTTCACTACACTACAAATAATCAATATTAGAAACCACCCTGATTTTGTCAACCATCCACATACTGCTAAGAATTTTTTGTTTAAATAATTATTGGCCCTAGTCTAGATAACAAAATCTTATTTTAAATTGGATCGAAGATTCCCGTACAATTACAATTACAATTATAAAAATATTCAAGAAAAAATGTAATTTTAACTGAGTTACCAAGCCATTTTCTCTACTGCAATATCGATAGAATAAACGATTTCAATGTTGCGAAAACTGAAGAAGAGCAATTGACTGATTTGATACCAAGCAAATCGGAAAATTGAATGAATGAACGAAAGAGAACGAAGAAACTATACGTTGAATCGCATGCGTTATGTACATCATCAGGTTTAATGAAATTCTGTCAAATTCCCATGAATTGAATACGAATATGAACTGAATAGGATTTTTTTTCAGATAATATTGTGGTCCACAGTTTATTGGGGGACCCACCCAAACCAAAGTATTTCATAGCAGATCATCCTTTCATGTATTTCGTCCAGTGCAAAGGAGTTATTCTTTTTGCGGGTCGATATAAACAGTGAAGAGCAGATCAGTGACATTCAAAATATGAAATGACCTCAAAAATTATGTTATTCAATAATCAATAAATCCTATCAACAAGTTCGTTTTTTAATCAATCATACTTTTGCAAGTCATTTTCGAAATTTGGATTGGTTCCCCAATTTTTCCCTACAAATTTCCTCAGTTGCGATAGGATTGCTACCGACTTTTAGATAACCATATCAACATACGGCCTCCCTGTAAGTTTGGAGTCCAGAACCACACCCAGGTATTTGACCTGCTGTACCAATTTCAGCTCTTGTCCAAACTTGGTTAGAAACCTGAGCCCATCTTTTTTCCTGCGTTTATTGAACAGGATCATCTCTGTTTTTGTCGGACTTATTGAGAGCCCTGATTCTTCGGACCACCTCTCAATCATCCTACATGCGGCCTGCGTACCATCGCAGACGAATCTAAAGAATCCGCTGACTATAGGACAACGTCATCATCCGCATATGCTTGTGCCTAGAAACCTGTGAATGCACCCAAGAGTTCGTTCATGACCAAGCACCATAGATGGGAGGAGAGGTAGCTTCCCTGAGGGGCGCCACCCCCACCTCGTCTTTCAGTCTGCCATATAATTGCTATTAACTTTTGAATTATCCTACATACATGCGGCGTTTACGAAAGTTTTGAGCCCAGTTATTTGTCCTGTCGGACTCATTCTATTCATTGGCCAAACATGAAGGGTGGCGCGTATGCCGGTGCCTCGAAACCATTTTCTGTGAGTTCACCCAAGAGTTCTTTCTTGACTTAGCCATAGATGAGAAGAGGGGCAGGCTTCCTGTGGAAAGCCCTCCCCCCACACACCTCAGCTTTCAGTTTGTGGTCCCCCCGGGATACCTCAACCCTGCTTCTTATTACATACGATACAATCCAACTGACCATAGTGAGGCGTTCCTCTGGTCATTATTGCTGCATATATTTTGTCTCTGTCTTTGACCTGTAAATTGCACCTTCCACTTCGAAGAGAACTCCCAACGTTACCTCTCTGAACCTTGAAGACCTTTCTACCCTTCGCACTATCGTGTGGAGGTCTGTTTCCGTCGACTTCCCCTTTCTGTTTGCATGTTGATTCGTGTGAGAGATGTGCAGACTTATGGGTATCAACCATCTTTTCCAGTGTTTTGAGGGAAAAAGGCGTTATGCTGATGATTCTGAAGGACTTTGCTATTGTGTCTTCTTTTTTTCTCGCCTTGGGGATAAAGACTACTTTCGCTGACTCCAAGATCTTTTGGAAATAGAAGGCGTTGTGTTTGCCTGGTGGATGCCGTAGGATGCACATTGATTTAAACATTTCAGTACCATTGGGGTCAAGTGATAAAACATTTCTTCTTCATTTTTTTCGAATTTTGTAAGTATTATTTTACAGTATGCACGTGAAATTTCGACTATAAGGCGGATTTGAATGATACCCTTATCTGGACAACTTTTGAACGGTTTGATGTAGTCCGGTCGCTACTTCATGTCACGTGTGCAGTTATATGTCCCCTCAGTTTCATTGCTTGTAGAACACCTATAGCAGTTTGAACAAACATTTTTCACATGGTCCGAATCATGGTAGTTTGGTCGCCATATATAAAAATGTTCACCAAATTGTTAAATTGTATATCTCCGTACCCAGTGGTCCGATTTACATTTTTCAAAGCTCATTTCACTCCTTTTATAAATCAGTATATCGGGTGTCCCACATTTTATGTGACAGGCAATATCTGGTTTGTTGAAGGAGATACACAAAAATGTTTCATACAAAAGTTTTAGGAGTTCATGAGAGCTATATTTTGATATAATTTTTTAAATATACAGGGTGTTTGGTGTAGGTGCTATAGACCAAAATAGTATTTTTTTGAATAAAATGCCCTGTATATTATCACATATTCAGATTCTACGTTGTATTCTGATATCATTTCATGTTTAGTTTTTGAAATTCGGTTACGGCGTTGTTGAGTTATTGCTTAAAATGTAAAGTCTTGAGAAGCCTTGAGACTATTATTTTCAAAAATATCTCATACAATTGAGTGCCCTAAATGCAAAACTCTGTATTTGCATCTCAAGTCATTTCGAGTAATCTGCAAAAAACTCATAGTCTTGTGCTACTGAAATTGGTCACGATAGATGGAGATAGAATCTAAGATCCTATGTTTTCTGTTCCGCACATATTAGAAATGCCATGACTCCAAAAACAGCGTTTGAAAATTGTAAATACAAAGTTTTGCAATTAAATAATGCAAAGAACCAGTTTCGCATCTGAACAAATGAAACTTACCTACTTTTACATCTCAATGTAGTTCTACAGATATGGAATTTGTTCATGAAAATCAAGAGTAGAATTTAAAAACACATTTCATGTCAGTTCTCACAAAAATCACATCAGTGTTTGAAGAAGTTTTGATTGCGAATGATGAGTTAGTGAAACAAGAAAACAGAAACACTCGATTCAATACCATGTGTTCAACCACTTGATCCATATTCTGGCACTCTTATTGGCTAGGTTCATATACCGACTTTTGCAAGTGAAACTCGCTTTTAAATAGAGAGTTTTGCATCTCACACGGATTTTTTAATGGGATTTGCATGGAAACTACATTGTTTTGCAGCTAGTTCTGATGTTTGTATGGTAAATATTGAAAATACATTTCATTTGGTACCAATATCTCCATTTTCGACATTTTGGCAAATACCGAGTTTTGCATTTAGGGCACTCAATTATTCTCTCTGCATCAGATCACATGAAAATTAGTCAAAATTTTGGGTGTTCGAAGTAATGGTTTCAATTTTGAGTTGTGGAATTCAGTCAGGAATCATTTTGAATATGAAACAATTTCGAAATTGAAAGAGATGTATTCGAAAACAAATCGTTAATAACAATGTAGGTAAATAATATAACTTGATAAATCATTTCATAAGAATGGTAGGTACCTAGATATAAGTCATAAGAATTGTTCAAAGTGACGCCCATTAGATATTATACAGGCTTCGAAACGTCGAATCACTTCTCTCGTACAAGTCGCTCTTATAATATTAGGCGTAATATCAGTGCACGCTAGTCGAATTTTCATTTTCAGATCATCCACATTCAAAGGGGGAGTAGTGAAAACAATATCTTCTAAATGACCTCATAGAAAAAAATCAAGCGGTGATAAATCTGGGGAACGAGCCGGCCACCGAATTGGACCCTTATTACCAATCCATCTATTTGGGTACGTTCTATCCAGATATTCAGTAACAACCTGTGAATTGTGAAGAGGAGCACCATCTTGTTGCCACCAAATTCCTTGTCGTTCTGCTATGGGAATATCTTCCATCAACTGGATCAAATCGTTTTCTAGAAAATGTAAATATCGCAATCCATTGAGATTTTCATTGAACACCATGCATTAATACCCCAAGTAATTTGAAAATTACTTTCGCGGACCCAGTGGGGATTTTCTTGAAACCAATAGTGACTGTTATGTCGATTCACAATTCCATTATTGTGGAATCGCGATTTTCATGTAATATTACCTGAGTACAAGCAATTAATTCGTCGAATTCGAAGTCGTCGTTCAAAGTCCGTGGGTTTCAAACTTTGTACCAACTGAATTTTGAATGGGTGGTATTTATTTTTTTTTCAGAATTCTCTGTACATTAGATTTACTCACACCGACTTCTTCTGCAAGAGTACGGATAGAAACATGTGGATGAATAATGATATAAGCCAACACATTGATCTCTAAATCTTCAGTTCTAACAGATCTCGTATGATGACGATGCTTTATAGTAGAAGGAAATGACCCAGTTCGCAATTTTTCTTCAACTATAGAAAAAGTCATTCGTGACGGAATGGGTCTGTCTGGAAAACGTTCTTGGTATAGACGTTGTGCTTGACGGCAGTTTTTCTGACATTCCCCAAAAATTAATAACATATCAATGCAATCACTTGGACTAAACGCGAAAGTCATACTGGAGTTTTCGCACAAAGAACACAGTTACTGTTTTGCAAAGAATCACTGAATCGTACTGGACAGTAGATACCATTCAACAACATTTGTTACTATGGCATCAACAACCATAAGCTACTTGATGAAATTGTGCAATATAAAGCAATTCACCCTCAAGTTAGTTCTCAAGAATTTCAATATTATATTCAACTGATATCGATATCGTTATCGTATCGTAGAGGTGAGAATAGTAGTTTCTATTCAGCAGTAGTCTAGTTCAATTCAATAAAAGATATAGACTGGATTCGTGTACGAGTAAATAAGTTTTTTTGAAACCTTATATTTAAGGAAAAGTGCAATAACTCAACAACGCCGTAGCCGAATTTCAAAAACCAAACATGAAATGATATCAGGATTTAACGTAGCATCTGAATATGTAATGATATATAGGGCGTTCTATTTTAAAAAATTGAATTTTGGTCTGTAGCACCTACACCAAACACCCTGTATATTTAAAAATTATATAAAAATATAGCTCCCTCATAAAACTTTTGTGAAAATCATTTTTGTATATCTCCTCCAACAAACCAGATATTGCCTGTCACATAAAATTTGGGACACCCGGTATATACCGGCGATGAAATTTAAATCTTGCCTGAGGCTAATCTGAATGACGTACACAAAAATAATAGTTTGAAACAATATAGGCTCAAAATTTCAACGGATTCGGAATCGGAATACCAATTTTACAGGCAGTACAGATTTTGCCTAAACTTGGACTAAGATAGTTCTCATTAGACTTTTCACATGTCCTTAAGCCCAATTCTGGGTGCTCAAACATTGGAGCTAATTCACTTAACTCGGGCCACCTCTTAGGTTCAGTTTGTCTTCCCAGTATGCAGGTATATTGAATGAAGTTCTCATTAGACTTCTCGGTGTCTTAGCAATATTTGGTTGAGGATGGACAGATCCATAGAGAACCCACCTCCCTATTTTCTTTCTGATTATTACTCATTATTTTTCACCCATTACTAAATTTGATAATTTATTCGTAATCTTGATAGAGTTTTCTTTGGTAGCGTATTTTTGGAAAACGAAACGTTCCCATTAGACTAATCACTTTCAGATTTACGTTTCCTTTTTAAACTCATATCTAGATTAGTTCAATTTCTATTTGAGTTCTTTGAATCTATGTCACATATGTCAATGGTCACTGTCACTTGTCAATAGTGTCATTGGCATACATTGTCAATTTAAATTTCTTTTCCACTTCCGCTTCAACATTCAGACAGATATGATGTAGTATCCCATATCTTTATCTTTAATAGTCCTTAAACAGGATGAAAATTATTCAATTTTAAATATGTTTTATATTTTGTAACATTTTAATTTGGTCCATGGACATGATGTTTTTATATGGCTTCTTGTACACCTGACGAGTAAGTAACGTCACTTTTCATAACTTTCAAATTTCAAAAATTTTTAATTTTATCAAATTCATTTTCAATCATTACTTACTTGCAGGTACGCACTGATGATGACTTAACAGTCGAAAGCGCTTTGCTACAATTTTTAAAATAAAAATATTTTGCACGAAATACAAAGTTTCTTCCTTCAAGTATATTGAAGCGTGCACACAGCTTGACAATTTCACTTGAGTACAGATTTTCACTGTAAAATTTTCGGTTTCAAAAAACCCAATTTGACTCACTTCAAATTGGCAACCTCGTATCTTTCGTAATTATTGGAGTAGAACTCTGTAGATTTCAGGACGAAAAAATAACAGAAAACTTTAGATTACGAAGCAATAAGAAACTAGGAAGCTTCAAAACGGTTATAAGGAAACTAAGATTTTTATATGAATAATACTCGACAAATCTTTTTCTGGATTCCAAGTTCAAGTTAAGTAGACCAGAGTTGACAGTTTATAACGTTAGTTTTAAAAAAAATATAATTAAATGGCTATTGATTATCCTAGTGATCATTATGCAAGAAAATATAAACATATCATTAAGGCAATATTTAATGAATTATGATGGATGACCTTAAACTTGGGGAAATGTTGTTTGTTATACTTTATATATGGACACAACTTTCAGAATGCGCCTAAATCAGGACCGCTTTTCTCCAATTAATACGAAATTCCTATTTCGGTTTATCTATTCTATCTGTTAGGCATTTTAATTAATACGTATGAATAATTATAGATGCTGGGCAGGTGCCAGTTCATCTAATATTCATCTTTGATTCGTTTGCCTGAGCTTGATCTGAGTGACACTGCTCACCAGGAGGTGTTTCCATGAGACAGATAATTCATCGATTTTTGTGAACAATGTTAAACTGAAATTAAGTGAAAAAATAAAATGCCTTGGTTTAACGACAGATCCTAATCTAAGATTCTCCAATCATGTGAATTCTTCAATTTCCAGGTCATATGGTATACTGAAGAAGCTGTACCCGCATATACATTACCTTAGTCAAAATTTTAAAATGCATCTTTGTGACACACTTATTCTATCGGTTTTCAATTACTACGATAGGATATGCGGCCCCTGTATTGACCTAATCACTGCCTCTAGAATTCAGATGGTTCAAAATGCCTGTATATGCTTTATATTTTTGTTGAAATATTTCCAACTATAAATGAAATGAAATGGCTCAAAATAATGAATCGCTGGAAACATCATCTCGTTTGTTTTACACATGAACTATTGATAATAATGTATACTCATTTTAAAAAATATGGCTACCGTAACTTTTAGACTTGAAATGTTATGTTGATTCCACTAACGGAGATTGTGTTAGAGGTCAAAGTATTTTATGAAGACCCAAAAAAAGTTGATTCAAACAATAACAACACTGATTTATCCGTTACCACACGTTACTAGGTATATTGCTCAAGAGGCCATGAGCGCGATCACATTTGGGACGCTTAAAGGGTAAAACAGTCAATTGATAATTCAAAAACTGTTCTTCTTATCGATTTTAAACAAGGACAGGCTTCTAGAGGACGTTTGATTCTTCGTTCGTGCTGTAATGGAAATTGATTTTTCAATCCACTTTTTCACCAAAAAAAATCTCACCAATGTTCCAAAAATGCAGTTAGTTTGAAGCAATTTTTTGTGAAGATAAAATAATAATTCAAAAAAATATTACTACACGTACATAGATCAATGTTTCACCTTTCTTTTGATACCAAATTCATGTCGATTGGATATATATTGCTTCAAATGTTAATGGAAGAGAAATACCTCTGCAGCTAAATCGATTGTCTATGAAAAGCATCGTGAGGTGCTGCCGTAGATATGGGTACATAGAATTAAACGTCCTCTAGAAGCCTGTCCTTGTTTTAAATCGATACGACGAACTGTTTTAGTTATTGACTCTTTAACCAATAAAAACTTCCCAAATGTTATCGCGCTCATGGCCTCTTAAGATACTAGCGATGCTGAATAAGTTAATTATTTTGAACAAAAAAGATAGCTGTCGATGACAGGGTAAACAATAATATATTTAAAATCAGTAATTAACTCAAAACAACAGATTTTTTTTTTATGGCTTTGACATTTAGACATTCGACCAGTCGACCAGGCTCAAACAAAGTATTCACTAAATAAGAATGATTTTAAGTAAAATAAAATGAAAGCCTACAATAACATACTGAAACTTGATCTTGGCCTTGTGTAGGAACTCAATTAAAAATTCGTATAATTTCAAGCTGTTTCTCCGAATCAAAAATCAAGATAACCTTTCTTCAAGGATACTTGATACACAAGAGGTATTGCCGACAACATACGATTCCGATAAGCAGACGGTTACTGAATATTTGTGATGAAGGATTGGAATTAAATCATAATCAAAGTGAGTAAAAATGTTCAGTGAATATAATTCCGCGATGAATGACAAATTACAGATTCTAAAACTGTGTTTGAAGCAATGTTTCAGTAATTTAACCTCGGCAACTATATTTTTATAGTTATTTAACGAACAAGTGTATTAATAAGGGCGATTAACAATCGAGATATTTTAACGCGTGAGCGGAGCGAGCGCGTTAATGTTTGAGATTGTTAATCGCCATTTTAATTCACGAGTTTGTTACAAAACTTTTCCGTCGACAGAAGTTTTCAAAAATACAGATATCTTATTTTCAATGTTTATTTATTTAACGTTACGATAAAAAACAATCACTATTTCCTATTTATATTAACTCTACTCAAAGATGGATAGTTTAATTTTTCTCAGTGGTAGTTTTATTTCATTTTTTATTATTTATTTTCAAATTGAAAAAAAAAAATTACCCTCGGTGAGTTTTGAACTCACGACCTCAGTGTTACAAGCCAGGTAAAATAAATAAATAAATAAATAGGGTTTTATTTACAGATTCCTTCAGTTACATTTCACGTGTAAAGACAAGCCACTTCACATATATTACATTTCCACGATCCAGGGGGAAGGGGAAAAGGATATACGGGGCGCAATAGTAGCAACCCCCCTACTCCTTTTCAGGGGTGCAGGAAGGGTGCCTTGCCGAGGCGAACATAGCGCCCCCGCGAAAGGGCGCGGTAGTCCGCCCGTGCTGGTGTTAACGCTGGGCCGGACTTTTCATTACACAGTGGTTATGGTCAGTAAAACACGCCTCCTGCAAAGCTTATGCGTGTTGTTCGAATTTCTATTCCTTGCAGAAACGCCATTGTTGCAGTTTGTGAGGATGGTTGTTTCAATGCTAAACCCCGGAAAAGGCTGATGCAAAAAACCGGGTGCAAGGCAGGTGCACTTTACCATTACGCCACGGGACCATATATGGTTTTAAGTGACAACTGGTGTAATGAACATTTTCTAAAATTTTATTTGAAAATTGACAAATAAATAATGACAGATAGTACTAACCAATATAAAATGTATAAGAGCAATGTATGTTGGGTTGCATATAATCAAATCGTTGATTAATAGAAAATCATTCATTAAGAGGGGTCATTAATCAACGATTTTGAGTGCGTTAAAATACATCATAAATGAACGGTCGACGGAAAAATTTTTTAATGTATTGTTCTTATAATTCTAGCTATAAGATTTCAATGATGGGAATTCCAGCATGGCGGTAATTTTTCATCGGTGACCATTATGATTGAAGTTTAATAAATATTTCATAGAAAACCACCGAGATATCAACACCTGCTAATAGGCAAGGACATTACAACAACAAATTGTTGAGTGGGGTAATGGAATAGGTAGGGGCCACTGAGGTACGTCACGATAAAAGCGTCTAGCCGTACCATTCTACTTTCGATCCCGCAGTTCCGCAAGCGCACTTGTTTATGCTAGAAGCTTGGTGAACCGTCAAAATGGCTGCCAACGCCTGTTCTTTCTGAATTTTGAATAAATATTCGTTATTTCGTAACAATTTTGTATTGTTAATAAT
The DNA here is from genome assembly GCA_958298965.1 of Chrysolina haemoptera. Lineage (NCBI taxonomy): Eukaryota > Metazoa > Arthropoda > Insecta > Coleoptera > Chrysomelidae > Chrysolina > Chrysolina haemoptera. Next base: position 15,899,547 of record OY282585.1, on the reverse strand, counting down.
AGGTCTAGGTAAGGGTAGTCAGGTCAGATATGGTTGGTAAGTAATTTACGCATTTTAGTTTGCATGCAAACTAATTAACGCATTTTTGACTGACAGGCAAGCTAGGTTAGCTTGCTCAGGTTTTGTTTGTGTTTCAATTGCGAGCGAAAAACTAATTCACGCATTTTCGACTGACTTGCAGGCTAGGTTTAGCTTGTTCAGGTTAGGTTTGTGTGTTAATTGCGAGGAAAAAAACAAATTCACGCATTTTCAACTCAGTTTGCCTACTTGTTTTGTCATCCCAACACCACGCCACACCGTCATTAAATAATTTTAGTTGTGGATCAAAAGTAGAATTGGTACGGCTAGACGCTTGTGGAATCCAGCATTTCCAGCAGTCATGTGTGTAATGTCCTTGACTAATTTCACTCAACGCAAAATTCGCCCATAAAATTGTAGTAGTTAGGCGCTTTTCAAGTAGTAAAGTCCTGAAGTATCAATACTATTTCTGAACAATCGGAAAGTGTTGGGAATGTACATATTGAAAGTTTGATCCGATTTTAATTTTACTACTTACAACCTCTATTTTGAATTGTTTTCGTCGTTTTCAAGTTCATCATTAGATTTGTTATTTAATGTTTGTGTTTACTGGTTGTGCAAGGTGAGTTCATGACATTATTTATGTTGATTTAAAAAACAGTGAAACAATACTTTTTATACAGGATGTTTGAAAAGAGCGTGACATTGGTATCGAATCTTTTCACATCTTTTTATTCTTTAGAAAAAAGTAAGTTGACTTTGCGAAAGTATCTCTATACCTAACAATCGCTGTTATTGAGGTATTCAACTTTTTCCACAATAGTTCTTATACCTACGAGTGGAAAATGGGTCATTTCATGCAAATTGTACACTTTACTTTTTCTACAACCATCTGAATCATAAACAAATCTGTAATATTTTCAATAAAACTTTTATCATAAACTTTCCTGCCGTCATGATTCCCATAATACATAAAACCTAAAAAAGAAATTGAAGATACAAATATTGAAAATAAAAATAAAAATCGAACAATAATCTATTTCAAAAAAGAAAAAGAATATAGGTTATGTGGGATTTGAACCCTCACCCCCACCATCCAAATTCTGAGCCCTCACTCTTCACTCGCTGCTACGAGCTCACATAATAATATAATGAAATTAACTGCTATAGAAACTTCGTTCCAACTATTCGAAAATAAAGAATTTGATTGTCATCAATCTTTACATTGAAATTAGCGGTGTCAATGTCAAATCATCCTCACTATCACTACTCATTTTCGATTACTTATTTTTTTTAACGAATTTTGTAATTACTGATGTGAAATGTCAAATTATTAGAACGTTAACAAACTTGATTCGATCTTATATTATTTATGATCATAAAAATTACAGTCTAGTAGTTCATGAAAGTCGTGGGAAATGAAATATCCTGTACTGAAATGATCATTACAGTACAGTTTGCGATATTGAAATGAAAAAGTATTTCACAATCGGCCTACTTCCTTGATCGATAAAGCGCAAAAAATGGGCATATTTCCATGTGGTCGTAGAAAATAGTATATTCTGTAACAAGGATAGAATGAAAATTGGGTGCTAGTGGGAAGTTCCGGAGAGCGAGCCGAAGGCGAGCGCGAGGAACCATGAGCATAACAAATTTTCATCCTAAGCTAGTAACAGACTGTGCTTTCTTCACAATCACAAAGTTTACATATAATCAAATGGAAAGCCATCGAAAAATCATTTTGACATTTCAATTCACATCTTGTCACTATGATGCCAGTCAAGGCTAACGTAACTATTGCTACAACAATGTCAGAATATTATTATTATACAAGTGATTGAATGAAATACACACAAAATGCATAAGACACCAAGAGTTGTAGAATATTTGTTCAATATCAAAAGGGAAAATGTTACCATCCTGTTATCATATTTGATTTCAGAATTGGCAAATTCTGTAACGGTTGTGGAGAAAATTTTGTTCAGTTAACCAACTTGCAACTGTGGCTTTTGGGTGGGTTGATTTATCCTACAGTGGGTGAATTTTAATCTGATGGCCCGAGAAAGTGCTAGGAATCGCACGTCAAAAGGTAAGACCTCGTTAATCCTGGGCTCGCATAAGTGTCGACTTCTGAGGGCTGCCGTTCGTAAGGGGACGACAGCTGGTTAACAGAAAAACAATTTTTTCGATAATTCCGAATAACAAATAAATACGCAATATCGATATAATTAGCCACGGTAGGTATACATTTTCATCAGTTATTCAAATCCTTTACAGCTACGTTTTCTTCTCTTCTCATCTTTTAATTTCCTTCTGAAGTATTTTATATTTGCATAAATGTGGAACCCCAAGAGTTATTGAAGCGTTTTTGAAATATAATAACTGTTTCAAAAAAATGTTGATGTTGAATGTTGAAGGAAATTTCGTTAACCCTTGCTGTTACATCGGTTGGTATCTAACAGTTATATCAGAATTCTACGATTATTGCGATATTACGGAATTTTTTTTATGATAATCGTGCACGAACATTCCACTACGCACATAATCTTAAAAATAGGACGTTACATTAAAGAGGCTAGGGTTTTCAGCATTGCGTACGATTAATTTCCATTTGTCATTGTCAAATTTTCTACAATATATCTGGTACTAACTGAGAAAATAGGCATCAACATATTTCAACATTTTGCATAGGTCATAGTGCTTAATCATTTCTGCCTGACCACTGGCAAAGTTTTCAAAAGATTACTTTGTACAGTACCTTCGGAAATAACCAGCCAATGTTATTCGAACAAGTGTCTATCAACATACCAATTTCATGGTTCCACCGATCATCACTCTAGACCGGTTTGTGTGACGGTTGTAGTCTATGTGGTAACTTGATTACTCAGACGTCCACCGTCTTAATGCTTGAAAAATATTTACCTCTTTCAATTTTCCATTTTGTTTCAATTGCGCACTTGTCTTCAGTTGAAGATTGTGAAAAATTGAAAGAGGTAGAAATCTTCCAATCATTAAGACGATGGATGTCCGAAATGTAAGTGATCAACTTACTTGGCAAGCTCTTGTATCTGTTACTCACGGAATAACTCACATAACAAATCTAAAGAAATTATGTTTTATTTGAAAAAATAATACTGGAATGTTCAGCGAGCATTGTGAGAGCCCAAGAAAAATAGGTGGTAATTGGTGTTCTTGGATTTCTACAAGAAATACCTCCCGAATCAGTGAATTTCAATCCTACGACAAATGGTACTAATATCTAGATTTAATGAATATGATATGGAATAAAATGAATACACTTCATTACATATGATCTACGTGGAGTGGCAAAATCAATTTGTTTACCCCCGCCAATGGAAATAACCCATTCCTATCATAATCATTATTAATAACTGTAATAGTTAATTATGGTACTAGTGTGAAACATAACACACGAGTGGCATACAATGTTTTATCGAACAAGTGGAAGAAATCGTTTTTTTATGAGATAATAATCAATAAGTTCCAAATATCAACGGGAGTTATACTAGTGAGTTATGGATTATAACACACTATATAGTACTAGTACACTATAGATTATAACTATGATAAGTACTAGTGAGTTATGGGTTATAACACACTAGTATGTTATTTGATAGTTTACTTGTCTAAAATGACATTAATAATGACAGTCATAACTGTCATGTGTTGGATAAAGTATTGAACGATAATTATTTGAAATTGATGCATTTCAGGACAATACCCATAATGAGAATTGCCTTCATTCTACTCGCTGTGGCCCATACGGCTCTAGCAGCTCCCTTCGAAGAAGATGCTCTTGATGAATTCAGAAGTGGAAACCGAAGATTCACAGCAGCTTTTTACAGGGTGAGAAAATGTTTCACACTCTAGATATCTTCACCCATAAGTAAAACATGATACCACTTTTGAAATAGTTCTCATGGGTTGAAGTGGCGCGATGGTTAAACGTTCGCTTTGGGGTTCAATTTTCGAAACGGTCACCGGTTCCATGCATAGCCATCATAGACATTATAACTGTATGGACTGTGCATGCGAAAGAGACAATTGAGGACAGAGTAAGAACAAGGATGGAGTAATTATGGGAAAATGTCTATAATCCCGGCTGCGAGAATGTGATTAAGATCCCGAACGCCGTTCGGTAGTCTTCAAAAATAGTTGCAAACCCGACCGAGATCCATGAAACGATAGAAATATATTGCAATAACGTCAGGCAGTATTTAAGGAAATATTATTTTAATATTTCAATAATAAATTCAATCTCAGAATTTTCGATTTTTGTTTCCACATAATTTATTTCAGAATTTGATAGATTAATTCCTCTTTCCTTCATTACTATATCAAAAATTCATGTCAGTTGCGCCATCTGTTGGCTATCACTAGTAGGTAATATGACATAATGTGTGTTTCATGCTTTTCCCTCCAAGTAATCCGTAATACAGTCAGTTAGTGCAGTAAACTCGACAGGAGCGTTTCATTTTCCCTAAGCCCCTAATAATTTAACAATAATAATATTCAATTTTTCAGGTTGTTGTTGTTGATTATGTACTATAAATTTGTGAAGCCTTCATTGATAATTAGTTAAAATGAACGAATTTTGTCAATATATGTCTTATTCGTGACACCACTTATTAGCAGTGTTATTGATGTGGTGAGGGCGAATAGTTAAGTAGGATTTTAAAATCAAATCTTTTTGACAATAATATGTCTATAAAAAATCATGACAACAACTACTATTTTATTTTCAAGGAAAACCCTATAAAAGGAATATTATTGAATCAATTATTCAACAATAGTGAACAATGCTTATAATTTATCAGACAGTTCAGAAATAGTATAACTACACAAAATAACTTGATACGAATCTTTCAAAACACTACATGCAAACACATCAACATGATAATTCAATTAAATTTTTCAGGTTGTTGTTGTTGATTATGTACTATGAATTTGTGTAGCCTTCATTGATAATTAGTTAAAATGAACGAATTTTGTCAATATATGTCTTATTCGTGACACCACTTATTAGCAGTGTTATTGATGTGGTGAGGGCGAATAGTTAAGTAGGATTTTAAAATCAAATCTTTTTGACAATAATATGTCTATAAAAAATCATGACAACAACTACTATTTTATTTTCAAGGAAAACCCTATAAAAGGAATATTATTGAATCAATTATTCAACAATAGTGAACAATGTTTATAGTTTATCAGACAGTTCAGAAATAGTATAACTACCCAAAATAACTTGATACGAATCTTTCAAAACACCACATGCAAACACATCAACATGATAATGACACGATGCGACACCAACGTTTTTCCTGCACTCGCCGTTTTCACCAGTTTGACAGCAATTATATCTTTCTTGCACCTGAAAAATATTTACGGTACGAGTAGACTAACAAATGAGCGTACAGAATTGTAAATCTCGATTATATTTCCGTAGGAATAGTTCTGCACCCATTTTTGATACTTCGAAAACGGCGTCCTTGAGCCACAGCATTTCAGAATATTTCCTTCTATCCCGCGTTCGGGATTCTAGTCTGTCCTTTTTCCCCATAACTATTCCATCCTTCACAGTACCTCTTTTTCTAATGTTGTCCGCAGGGAACTGTGTTTGAAAGTCACGTGACAGCCAGTCCATATCCTACATTATCTATTCTAAGTCTATGAGCATCATACGTTAAAAGGTGTGGGCTACGTCTGCTGTGGCTTGCTCAATTATCTCAAGGACTTCTGAGGATTGTTCGGGTGTAGACATTAATTTGACAAAAATATAAAAAAAAATCAACAGATGATATGGGTTTCTCGTTGGTTGTTGATGTTCGTTTGAATCTGAGATATATTCATTCATATCTTTTATTCGAGTCATTTGACACTAGAGGGAAGTGAAACGCCCAAAAATAAATTAAATACTTAGAGATGGCGCTGGATACATCATACTTCATTATCTAGTTTAGGAATTCCTAACAAATGATGAAAGTACTAGCCTTCGCTGATTATTGGCAAATTATCATGAAAGCGGTATCTAGGTTTTCACAATTTCAATCAAAAAATGAATTCAGCTATGTATTTAAAAAGCATTGCAAAGTTGTTTTAGAAAACATTGCCAAGTTCAAACAAATGAAAATCCACGGTTGTAGGGGGCAGTACTTGATTTCTGTCGGATACTTGCCAACGAATAACCTATTGTGTAGTTTTTTTTTTCTAAAGATGGATTATATAATCTTTTTCATTATTTATTATTGGTCTTCCGTCAAGTAATGTCAATTCTTTATGAATCAGAAGGTAAAAGTTTCGTCCTCCCTAGCTTGCACAAGCGCTGAAACCCAGTTGAGTCCGGTGCTCAGAAAAATGGTTTAGCTGCGTCCCGCAAATTGAATTTCATAGCCCAGTTGCGTCCTGTGGTCTCCTAGTTGTGTCCCGCTGTAGGCGTATATTCCAGTAACGACAGACAAACTCGAGCTAAAAGTGAAGAATGAATTGTAGCACTCTGAAACTCGGCACATGACATCTCGACATCATTCATTATTAGAAAAAAAATTGTTTACCGAAAAATCAGGGGTGGAACCTAAAAAAAATTTCATTTAAAAATAATATACTTAATTTTTTTTGGTGTCATTTCAGAAAATATAAGATTTATCAAAAAACGATTTCGATAGGTTGAGAGATAATTCAATTCTCCACAAGAATGATATTCAGTAATACCTTATGAAATACGCTCGTTTTTCCTAAAAAAACGTGGTTTAACGCCGATTTCATGCTCGCGCTAACCCACCACTGCAAGTTGAGGAAGGACCGATAATTAGATTGGTCATAACTTTGCTAAAAATTATAGAAGAAGGAAAAGAAAAAGTGCATATCGTTCCTAAAGACTTCTACTTCCTCAGGCAAATATAATATGTGAGTATCTGAATACCTGAAAAGTGTTTTGTCCACTTCACCCTTCTACGATATTTACGGAGGATCCGAAATTCATCGATATTTTAGTTGATATGAAATAATTATACTGAAGCAGGAATCAGTACCCTCTTTGGACCATATGCAACGATTGAAGACTAGTGAGACAAGTCTCACTTATACATACCAAAGAAAAAACTGGGGTTTACTCTTGCCTCAGTTTTCAATTCACCCATAATCCCGGTATTTTCTTCAGTAAATTTTGAAAATAATCGATCATACACATTCTACATGAAAAATGAAGTATATAATTTCAAGCTTGAGGTTTGCACTTTACAATACGATTATTAAATATATAGATGAATAAGCGATTATTTTCAACATTCACTGAAGAGAATGCCGATTTTATGGGTAAGTTGAAAATGAGGCAGGAGTAAAACAAAGTTTTTTTTTTGGCATGTGTAAGTGGGACCTGTCACACTACTTTAAAATTATTGCATATAGTCCAAAGAGGGTATGCGTTGCTTCTTCAGTATAATAATTCCATATTCAATAAATTATTCCTGATTTTCGGATCATTCGCAAACATCTCCGTGAAGTGCGGCAAAAAACATTTTAGGTACTCAAATACTCGCATATTATATTTGCATGAGAAGGTAGGCGTCTTCAGAAACGATGTGAACTTATCCTTTTCCACCTCCGATCACTTTTAGCAAAGTAATGACCAATCAAATATTCGGCTCCACCATAACTTTCAGCGGCGGGTAAGGGTGAACCCTAAATTTGATGTCGGCGTTCAATCACGTTTTCTGAGAAAACGAGCGCATTTCATAAGAAATTACATAAGATAATTTTTGTGGAAAATTGAATTGTTTTTCAACCTGTTTAGTTGTTTTTCCGATGAATCATATACTTTCCATGATTACAGAAAAAATGTATTTATATATTTTTAAACTAAAAAAAAAAATATATTCCACCTCTAGAATTTTGGTAAAATTTTTTTTTGTGTTTATCATGGTTCCAACAGCATACCAAGTTTGGTGGTTCTACAATCGATTCTTGTCTCAAAACCCAATCATACTGAATTGGTAGGCATACCTAAAATAATTCAATTTCAATAATAATCCCATGGTTAGAGAATGATCTTACCTTATTCTAACCGAAGGGTATACATATCTACGCACTCAAATGTCTACGTAAGGTTAGTTCGTTCTGGTAAAAACAGACTGAATAATTACTACTTAAACAAGTTTTTCATTTCAATATCCAATTGTTCATTTTTATACCACGTTAGACAAACTCCGCACGCAAAGGTCTACGTGAGGTTGGTCGTTCTGGTACGATCAGCCTAAATAATTACTACTCAAACAAGTAATTTATTTCTAATTGTTCATTTTTTTATACCACGTTAGACAAACGGATAGGCGAAGGCTATTCTTCGGCCTTACCTTTCTGAAGGGTCAATTTTCTGACCGCGGGGCTCATCTAAGCTGCAGCCCGGCACGCAACTGGGCAGAAAAAGGGTCAATTTTTAAATTTTTTGACCGCGAGACGCAACTGGGCTGCAGCCCGCACAATTTTCCCGAAGAATCCTGAGGGTTGCTTGTAAAGGTGCAACCGGTTGAAGGATATAACAATTAGCAATACATACAATGTTGGCTTTTCAAAAGGGTGAATAGAAAAATATGTTATATATTTCATTTTGAATAGAGCAGGGCTCATAGGTTAAGGTAGATATTTGATTGAATCGTCGTTTTTCCCGTCACAGAAAAAATAGTGTATCATACACGGGAAAAAGATTAGATTTAAGCTCTCGGTTTTTTGTCTCCCTTCACTTTGCGTCGGGAGACAACACAACCTCGAGTTAATATATCTAATACTTTTTTCCATTGTATAATAAATATTTATTTTTCAATGAAAAAATAATTAGGTCCCATTTGATTATTTCTGTTTCATATTCAGTTGTCGTTTGGGTGGTATTCTGTCAAGCGAAGTACGTCGTAATTTTGGCATCTGATGATTTTAAAAGTTGCCATAGAATGGATAAACAATTTTGTACCTTCACAGAAATATAACCACTCAATAAATAACAGAAAATTCAAGAATTCATCCGATGAAATCCTGACATATTGGGTGATTTTAATAAAAAACCGTATTACATATACATGATGACTCAAGAATACTGATCCATTGATACAAATTTTTGAATCAACCAGTTTGAGTCATCATATTTGGTATACTCTTTACAGAGGGGAAACCGCTGGAGAATTATGGTGTACATGCCTTGGGTATTAGTCGGGAATAATTTAGTATGCTTGGGAATTAGTGAACACAATTTCCTCAGCTCTTTACTGAAAAAATATTGTCGAAGGCGAAATCAATTATTAACGGAATTTTTTAATTGGGTGAAAAATATTAGAATAGTGTTGGGCTAGTGGACACTTTTAAAAAGGTAATTTATTAACACATTGTACTGAAATTTCAAGAAATTCAACATGAGACCATTTTTCATAAAAAAATGTCAGGTTCTTTGACTCAGAATTCATAGTACGTATTACTAAGTTGTATGAATCTCTATAATCAGGACTAGGGACTAATATAAGAGTATCATTTTAGGAGCTGAGTAAAGTGGAAACTGGCAATATGTCAATGAGTCCTCTTTCAGCCGAAACTATTTTGGCTTTGACTCAGGAAGGAGCGAAAGGAGAATCTGCACAAGAAATGGTCGCTGGCCTCTTTCTCCCTAGCAGTAATGAGAAGACTCGACAATCATTCAAATCATTCCTGCCACAACTGACATCTACAGAGGGAGAACTGAAATTGTCGACAGCTAACAAAATCTACGTTGGAAAAACTGTCAAACTTAGAAACGAATTTGAGCACGTTGCCGTGGATGTTTACAAATCAGGTGATTAATGTATGCCTATTGGAATAGGCATATTTTCTTGATAATTTACTGGCCGATTTTAAATTATGAATATTATTTTTCGTCATAATGAGCTTCATTGAGCCTTCTTCAGATTTCGGTTTCTCTATTGGCAACAATAAAATAATCTGCTAAATTTCCATTAATACTATCAGGTTCGCATAACTCGGAACCGAGTCATCTACAAAAGCTTCATTCTCGGGAAGGAATTCATCTTAATTTCAGAGAACATCGTGAAAACCAATGAAAAGTAAGTGGGGATTGTTGATTGGCTTGAAGTTTTGGAAGTATACTTGTAAAATAACCCGCCGGACAGAGACTTTGGCAAGTGACAGAAGAGGAGTGTTATGACTGAATTCGTCAGGTCCCTCTCGATAAGACGACTAATGGAGTAGTAATTAATTATATTGTAGAAGAAAACCAAGAAAATATCTATTGAAACTAACATTTCCGTGGAGTTCAAGAGGCCATGAGCGCAACCACATTTCGGACGCTTTTTAGGGTAAAAGAGTCAATTGATAATTCAAAAACGGTTCGACTTATCAACAGGCTTCTAGAGGACGTTTGATTCTACGTACGTGCTGTAATGGAAATTGATTATTCAATCCACTATTTCACAAAAGAAATTTTGGAGATGAAAAAATAATTAAAAAAACACCACAGCACGTACATAGATCAATGTTTTACCGTTCTTTTGATGCCAAATTTATTCCGATTGGATAAAGATTGCTTCAAATTTCAATTGAAGAGAAATACCACTACATATGAAAAGTATCGTGAGGTGCTGCCGCAGACATAGATAGGTACATAGAATCAAGCGTACTCTAGAAGCCTGTCCTTACTTGAAATCAATACGACGAACTGTTTTAGAGTTATCGAGTCTTTAGCAATAAAAACGGCCTGAATGTAATCGCGCTTATGGCCTCTTCGAAAAAGCAAACAAGTTTGTGAATGAAGAAACATCAAAGAGACAAAAGCAGGTTATTTAGCCTCGCACAGTATCCTCTTGATCATTTTCCAGGAAATCTGATTTCCTTTGACTTTCTCAAAAAAGATCATATAATCTCCAAATCTGAATCAAATGAGGCATTATTTTTTTTCAGTTGAATATTTATTGTACCATACGTTCATTCAAGGCAACAGTCTTGTAAACGCAATAGGTTATCGGGGCAAATTCATTAATTTGCCCTTTCACACTTGGTCAGATTTCCTTGGATTCAATTCCATTTTCAGATTGTAAAAGGTTGAATACCCAAAACGTCATGTCAAGAATCGAATTTCCCCACAAAATCAAACATTCAATCAATACTTACTATTCCTATGATTTTCTTTTGGAGTAAACCCTGGAAAAGTATGAAAAGGATCTTTTTTCAGAAGATCGTGAATTTTAGTTTGTTCATCAAGTGAGTAGAGTGATCTTTTTTTTTTTTTGAGTTGGAAATATTAGCACACAATGACGTAGGCGAAGTGCTTCAATTCCTACGAGTGAAAAAAAACTACGCACCAGTTTTATATGGTATTTTTTTCTGTGAAAATGGAAAAGCAATTCAGATTTTGATTGCAAATATGAATTGAATGTGGCATATTTGTTGATATCGATATTAATATTACTATTATTTATGTTGACGTAACTTTCGAATGAACATTCCATTGGGAGAAAGTCTTCGTTTTCTTAGATTTTTCTGAAAGATAGTTGAACAATACTCTGTGAAGCTACGAATAGATTTTTTCGCGATATGTCGATGAGAAGTCATACAGATAAGGCAAAAATTCATCGCATCATAGCGTTTGCGTTTGGTATTCGATGTGCGAGACAGAATGCAGTCGACCAGCACAAATTATGACGGGTATGCGAGACTGAGACTCGATTAGTCAACTGAACCACTGTATATTTTTATCCCTACCTAGGTACGTCTCTGCGATTGACCGCTTTGCGTACTTCGTAGCCCGTATAGTCGGAGTAAACGATATTATGCACAATAATTAAAATTCGCGGCACTCTCAAAGATAAAAAACCAAGTCGTAAAAATGAATTGGCTGAGATCTAGTCCACGTGGACTTTCGAATTGGCTTATCAAATTGGATAGTTTGTACTATTCGGGTCTCATGATGAAATTATAATTGAAGTATTTTTGCGGTGACCCATAGAAATCGCAGAAGGTTATCACCGTCGTCTCATCGATGTTTAGTACAGGAACTGATGGCGATTTGATTGTTGAAATTTGATATTGCTGCTGTTTCATTTTGTGGGTCCCCATCAGTTTTATAACTTCCTAATTTTCGTTTTTTATCTGTTTGAAATGTCGCGTCCTTGAACAAGTTTTGCGATTGAAATGAACGAGTGATAAAAACGCTGACTTTTTCCAGTACAGTGATTCCAATAGCAATTCAATAGACAGTTAGTTGACGATTCGATCTTCACAAAACACCTATTTAACACCACGACTTGTTTCGATAAGACAGTTTTGCAATTTGTTCTTCTACTGGGTGACCAAACCACAGTAAAATAGTTTTTTCGGAATCCCTGCTTTAGATATAAACAATCATAAAAATAATGAAAATGAAAAGAAAATATTTTAAACTCATTGTACTTCAGTTAGTTAGTATCTTCAACAATAATCCTCATATGTTGATGAATTCTCATATGTAGATGAATTATTTAGTGTGACTGGAATATTTTGTTCATTTTTGTTTCCAACCTTTTCAGTCTGGTCGCCATTTTGAAAGATTTTTTAAACGGCATGGTGGGTCGAGTGATACCTCATTTGAAACGTCTTTTAATTCTCTAAATGACAGCAAAATTTCAAACAAAGATAATAATCCGAAGAAATATATGGCGGTACAAAATATTGGAACTCTTCTTCAGTAACCCCACCCCTGTTAACTTTTGAACGGATTGGAATTTTTCTTAGACAATTTATTTGCTTGGATGATAGTTTATAAACAACCTGCTGACACAGGTGTCTTTTTTGTGCGCCACCCCAGCATATTATGCTATATCTGAGGTGACTTTCCACCAAAGCGTGGTACAAGACATTCAGTTGGTAAAAATTTTTCAAATACTTGAATTTGTGTATAATGAATCTCAGTTTGTTGCATATATAGTTTATGTGTGCATCCCATTTGAGGTTTTTATTCATAACAACACCTAGGTATTCCATTTTTTTCTTTAGCAAAATAGTGTGCTGTTGTCCAATCGTGTTTATGGTTAATCTTTCGAAGGGTGGAGTGTTCGATTTATTGCAAGTGAATGGCATGTTATAAGTTTTTTCTGAGCTAACAGTTAATAATTTATGTTCCAGCAAACGAAAATCTACCATACTCTTCAACTCTTGCCAAGTATTTGCTTTATAGAAGATGGCAGTATCGTTAGCAAATCCCTATCCATTTCAACTTATATTAGTTTCATGGTTATCAAGAATTTGTTAACTGAAGATATATACAATTCCACTGATTGCGATGATTATTAAGTAATGCATGTATGCATGTGTTGTATGCTATTGTTGCCACATAAAATAAGAACTGAGAGTAATTTTTTAAGTATGTTGGTGATGTCTCCAAAAAATACCTGATTCTGACCTAAATGAAATTTGTATATTTTTTTAAGGTGTTGAAAATATTGACTTTGGTGAGAACATCGCAACAGCTAAAAAAATCAACGGATGGGTTGAAGAACGCACTCAGAATAGAATCAAAGATTTGATCGATCCGGATACGATCAACAATTATACCAAAGTGGTTCTAGTGAACACTCTTTATTTCAAAGGTCAATGGGTTAATCAATTCGAAGACTACCTCACGGAAAAACAGAAGTTTTACGCATCGAAGGATAAAACTGTGGATGTTGACATGATGCAGCAAACCGAATACTTTAGGTACTATGAAAATACCGCTCTAAATGTAAAATTTTTGGAACTATCATATCGAGGTGAGTTCATTTTGATAGATCCTTCTCAAGTTGATATCTGCTTCATAAACTCTACCAAATTTTATGAAATGTTCTAGTGTTCCTTATAGTTAGAGTGCCCATCGGCAAAAATTTTACTGATACATAGATACTCTCTCCAAACTTTCTGTATGGCTTCTTTCGACCTAGTCTGCCACCGTTTCCATCTGTGAATTTTTTTGATTCGGGGGCGTATCTCCAATAAACAATTCCAGATATGTCCGGAGTTGCTTCGTTTCTGAGATACGGGGCGTTGAGTGTTTTTTGCCACACTCAACAGCGAAGGCAAATTCAACCCAACTAATCCATGAAACACTTCCAGATTCTGTTGAAAATTCCTAAAATAAATACTCAAGTATATTTCCAGCGCCACCTTTAGGTTTCAAAAATACATTCGACCATGACAATATGATCCCGAATCGATCAACCTTTGACCATTAACTAACAATGAAATAAAACAAAAACGAAGACAACTTTTAGTGAAATGCATTGAAAATTAAGGAATAATTTCTTTTTAAAGATTCAAAAGCTTGCAGCTAGGGCTTCTCGAGACCAAGACTGATATTGGCCTCGATGTTTCAAGACCAAGACGAGACTCGCTCAGTCTTGGTCTCAGTCTTGATAGTCTTGGTCTTGAATCAAAATGCGCCTAGAGTCTTTGACTTCCTAGCTTCAATTAATCTGCATCTGGTTTAATTAATATTGATACCGAGATATCATAAAGTATTCCAGATGCCAGAGTCGAGGACTTTTTTAATAATTTTCCCGAAAGTTTAGAAAAATTTAATTATTACTATGTGTTTCCTCCTACAATCCTACCTTTGTGTACTCATTTCTTGCCTGAATTCTGAATTTTAATGTATAACATTTTTATTTTACAACATGCGTATGTACCTATGTGATATCCATAATGCTCCATATTCTAAGTTATACTATAGTTCCTAAATTGTAGATAGTGACTCATAGGTTGCATGGTTCATAATTCATATACAAGAAATAGAACCGAAATCAGCTAGGTACTTGGCTTGAAATTAAGTTTTTCTTTGCCACTTTCATACATTTTCTCTGCAATTTCAAATTTCGTAAAGACCTGGAAATGTACGAAGAGTCACTGTCTACAATTTAGGAACTAGACTATAACCTGTATCTATGTTTTTCAATAAATGAATATATTATCTACCTTCTTTGTGGTATTTTTAAATATAAATATAACCAATATACAGGGTGAGTAAATAAAGTTGCGGTAATAGGCTGTCGAAAATCTCACTTTTCACCTGTAATTATTTCAAAAACAGTTGAAGATAGGTATAAATCATTCCATGTAACCATCAATATACGGGATGATTTTTTTTAATAAAAAATCGTTGTCAAGTTTAGCTGGAAGTGACATCAACGCAGTATTGAAAGTATTTTCAAAAATTACAAATTCAAACCAAATAAATTTTGCATTAAATATTTTAATATTTGTTGTGAACTGTAAAACTGCAATACTATATTTGAAAAATGTATTTTCGATTTTAAGTGAACAAAAATCAATAACCCACCATATAAGAAATAAATAATTGAAATAGAATGCTATAACATTTTCCATCAGGTTCTTTAATAGTGAGTAGATTCAAGTTCACTGTGTTTCAAGTATTGGTCTTGGTTTTGAGAAGATTTATTCAGCGCACTCGAATAAAAACTTTCTCTCAATATTGTATTTAGTATATTCCAGTTAGGTTTGTGGTTATTACAAAGCCTGTTTCATGTGATTCTTGAGCTATCTAGCTCTCAAATGAGGAGGACATCTGAATATTTACTTGTTCACCATCTTATAGCCTCCATCTTGCATGTATTCATGAATTTCAACAAAATACCCCCTCACACTGATTCAGAACAGAATCAGACTATAACTACGAACTCTCCCATATTGACTTTATGAATTTCGACAATAATATCTTTAAATTCATAATCTTTGTTCAAATTATATTCAAAACCGGTTGTTGAAAATAACAATTTTTTTTTTAACAAAGAATGAAATGTCATTTTTAAATGCACAAACAAAATAAAAATAGCCGATTTCTTTCGCAAAAAACGCTCTAGTGAGTGTTTTTTCACGAACATGTCATGACATGTCCTATATAAAGTTTTTATGTAATGAATCTGATTCATTCATTTTAGGAGGTAACGTCAGCATGGTGTTCATTCTTCCGAACGAGAAAGAAGGTTTGACTTCTCTAGAACAAAACATGGAAGATTTACTGGCACCCCAACCATTGAAAACAGAAAGGGTCCATGTGCGGATTCCCAAATTCAGAATAGAGACCACAATTGATATGATACCAATTTTGGAAGAAGTAAGTACTCCTCAGTCAAATGAAATTAACTAGAACTATTTCCTAAAATTTCAATCACCAATTCTCAATTTCCAAATAATTTTATCAAAATATCCGTTTTACTCGATTATTTAATAACAATAATAACTTGATAAAGCAGTGAGATGCATCGAACAGCTGATGCCACTCTGTAGAAAGGTTTGCCATAAGATTTGGCCAGATCATAGTCCAAACAGACATTATTTTCAGAAGACGTGTTTCAGGAAGACTCTCTCAGCAAACTCCTTTTCTGAATCTTCCTGTTGCCATTGTCAATTGTACTCAGGAAAAACCGTATATACCACTACGGCACCCCAGCAATCGAAGTCACCAAATTATTTCATTTGGATGACCGCAAACTATACGCTTAGGGAGAGGAGGATTCAGGTCAGTCCTTGAGAGTGGAGGAGTACACGCATGCTATCGAGGTGGAATACAGAATCAACATATATGTTACGGTTCATCCCAAAAAAAGAAGATGCGAAGAATACGTAGAAAATGTCCAGCTTGTAGACGGAAGTATCCTACTACATCTTGATGCCAGAGGGGCGTTAACTAACCTGAGTAAGGGTATAACAAAGCTGTTCCCAATAGATAACTATAGGTAAAAATCTCTCGACTGTCAAGAAAGAACGAAGTTGCTACAACTAATATGCTTGCCGTCCCTGTGGCATTTTTCCGTTTCCTATAGGGCTAGCGCAACCAGGTGCACTAATCAGGCAGGAAACGGAAGCGCGAGATCTGTATTCCATTCCGTAACTGCATGGTTAACGCACCTAATGCTACTGTTGGACTCAATTGCCGATTTCGGCCATTCGCCGAAATAATACATTGCTCAAATGCCGAAAAACTAATTCACGCATTTTCAACTTGCAAGCTAGGTTAGCTTGCTAAGGTTAGGTTCGTGTGTCATTCGCGAGCATTTCCGGCAATTGACTATTTTTGGTGCGTTAACCAGTTAGGGAATGAAATACAGATCTCGCGCTTTCTTCTCCTACCTGGTTAGTGCGCCTGGTTGCGATAGCCCTTTAGGAGACGAAAATATGCGTCCCGGTCCTACTCTACTCTTTCGAATCGTCGAATGGATCCATGAGGCTCTGCGACAACGCGACGTTAAAGTCCACAAATCTGGCAAAACGATAAATCAGCATGAGGTTTTGCTTTCTATGAGTCCGTTCTACAAGTGTACTTCCACAGACAACAAGGAGGCCGTCGACCTTGAGTTTGGAGGTTTTGCACATACATAATGGCACTGAAAGGAGCCTATAAAGTAATCGGGAGTTTATATCCAATTATTTGCATGGTCGGCGACAATGAAAAAGCAGGGGTTGAAGAACTTATTATCGAAGCAGTCGTGCATGCAGCCGAAGAACTTGGTCCCGTGTTCGACATTGAACGAACGAGGTTACCCAAATGCATTCACCGAATTGGAACCTTTTTGGCATAAAATCTCACATTACAACTGAAGAGACAAGGTACTCCTGCAGACATAAAAGGAACAAAAGGATAAGCCAATGCATGCGAGGTCTTCTTCAAGAATATCCAAGAGTTTAAATTATGAAAATTTTTCGACCTTTTCATTCCTCAGGTCGACTGTACTGAAGGACTCATAATTGCCTAACACTTCTGCTAGAAAAATGTCTTTAACACCCTGAGCAACCGTTGTCGCGTCATGGGTATAGAGGTCTCGGACACTTAGTATAGGGCGTGTCCTGTGCAAATAATGCATTTGCTGTCTGCGTGTCAAGCTTATGCCGTCTTAGCCCGTATCTACAGGCACAACGCGGCGCTACTAGTGTTAAAAATACTACCATCAATACTCGTACTGCTTAGGTCCGGGATGCATAAGCAGAACGTACCACGTTTCCGTCAGCGGCAGATATTCTGGCTCTCTGATTTGTTATGACCAAACACAGGTGCATTTTGCCCATCCAGACTGAAACGTGGTGCATTTTGCACTAGTGTGAATTAGTTTTTTGCTTGCAATTGACACACAAACCTAACCTAAGCAAGCTAACCTAGCTTGCCTGATCACCACAGGGAATTTTTTCGATTAATTTCCGGGCGACAAAGTGCACCACGTTTTAGTCTGGATGGCAAAGTGCACCTGTGTTTGGTCACAACGAATCAGAGAGCTAGAGTATCTTCCATTGACTGAAAGGTGGTACGTTTTGCTTATATGCGTCCGGGATATATTGAGTCTGTTGTGGAGACAAATACATGCCAATAAGCATTATGTACTCGACTATCAAAGTGAGACGATGATGTCTTAAAGTGTTCAGCTCCTGGCAAAACGAACATCATCCGAAAAGAGGAGGAGAATCGGACTTGATATCAAGATGTACGTTAGAAATCGGTAGGCCTTATCCGAACCATTCTGCTGAGATGGTGGTTCTGATCGTATAAGTCTTCGGAGCAATGAAGGAAAAACTGCTCTTGAATCTGAAAATTAAACCGGCTGAATGAAAAACACAGTCAGTCTCTTACGGTTCGTCTACTTACGGACCCAATTATCATTAACCTCATGCGTATCGGGAGGGGTTATTTGGGTCGATGAAAAAACTGAATGCAATTTACTAGGAAATGAAATTATTCGTGCTCGTCCCAAACCAACCAGAAATCGATGGTTCACTCGATACTTCTCGTTGTACTCAGTGTGATATCTAACACACCTTTCCTCATTCTTGTTACAAACCTGGAAGTATTTCCTATGTTATGTATAATAAGATTTCTTTAAAAAATAAATTCTAATCCAACAGATGTATTTGAACAAGCATGTCAGCAGTAGTTGTTATTTGTTGGAAACTCGCCAACGAAAATACCTATTGTAAACGCTTATGTGGAAGAAAGCATTATTTATTTTGAAATTGTTTGAAAATCTTGGTAGAGTTTTTCAATATATTAAGGTTCAATATTAGTTCTGTCAGAAAAATATTTCTAACATTAACAAAAATATTTGACAAATGTTATTACCATATTTGACTACTGATGATTTTACTGTGCAAACCTTTGAATTTCACATTTATTTTCATACAGCTGGGAATCAAAAAAGTATTCAATGAAAAAGAGGCTGATTTATCCGGCGTGTCATCAACAGACAAGAACCTAGTTATATCTGAAGTCATCCAGAAAGTATTCATCGACGTCAACGAAGCTGGAACTGAAGCTGCAGCTGCAACAGCAGGTTAGTTGATAATAGTATTCTTGTTAAATACAGGGGCGGAAAATTACTCTTCAGTCATCTGGAATTGGTTTGCAATACCTATATTAATTTTGGTATTCCCCAAGGCATAGGTTCTGCGGTTTATTACCTTCATTTGTCGTGGAGCTTGTGGAGTACAGTTAGTATCAATTAGTGTTATTTTTGGCACTACAATAATAATGATGACACTCATTTGAGTGTTCCAAATGCACAGTTCATGCGAAAAGGGCAGATATCAAAAATTTTCATTTATGGTGCTTCAGAAATATTTATTGATTATTGTGTTACAATTTGGTCGTTCAGGTGACGATAGTTTACGCACAATCGTGTCAAGCCATCTTTCTTCTCCTCCAGAACGACTGGAGAGGACCAGGTATAGTCGGAGTAAACGATATTGTGCACAATTAAAGTTCGCGGAACTCTCAAAGATAGAAAACCAAGTTGTAAAAATGAACCGGCTGAGATCACTAGTCCAAGTTGACTGTGGAATTGGCGTTTCATATTGGATAGCTTGTATTAATCGGATCTTGTGATTGGCTGAAGAGTCATAAAATTAAAATTGAAGTATTTTCACGGTGACCAATAGAAATCGCAGAACCAATATCCAACGCTGAAAAAGTATATTCAGCTATCTCTTCGGCACTTTTACTGAGTCGTGAACTTATAGTTCACCCTAAATTTTCCGATCATAAACAAAATGCTAACAATTTTACTTTTTATCAAAAACCCTGGTCTAATTAAGCGACAGCAACCTATTGTAGTCCATCAGACACTGATGTTTTCTGTCATGAGTATAGTTTTCTCGTACTGGTTTGAGCCGAACTCAGAACTTTTTTACTCAATCACTTCCCTTCTTCATAATACGGATAGATTTTGGAAAAAGTATTGACTGGCCTACTTTTTTTCAGTTATTATGGTTGAGATCACATCAGCAGCTATCTACGAACCCGAACCAAAGATGTTCATAGCAGATCATCCCTTCATGTATTTTGTCCATTACAACGGAGTTATTCTCTTCGCGGGTCGGTACAAACAGTAATGAGTCGAAATATATTATAAAACAATGAAAATGTATATCGATGTTCAATAAACACTAGCAACTATTTCGTTTTTGTATCAATCACAGTACTTCCTCATTTCAAAATTTCGTCTATTCATCGTTCTTTATACAGTGTCCGTCTAAAGTCCGTTCTCCCCTACTAATTTTTGAACCACCTGGTATATCGCAACGAAATTTGGAAGGCTCAAATAGGAGATGTAAACCTCTCATGAAAAAGTTCCAGTTAAAAGTTTCAAAATGGCAGCTGAGCGCCATCTTCAATAATTTTTTTAAATAGAACACCGGTTATATCATTGCATGATCGGTTATATAAGGAATCCAACAACACCAAGATTGGTGCTATTATCTCCAAAGACTATAGAGATGTTGCCTATTATTTTCTCCATAAGCCGAATGAGTGGGAGAGAGAAATTTTTTATGGCGGCTCAATAAATTCTCTCTCCCACTCATTGAGCTCATGAATAAAATATTAGGCCATATCTCCGTAGTCTCCAGAAATAACAGCATCAAACTTGGTATTGTTGTATTCCTTATGATCATCCCTAACCGATCGTGGAATAATAATAATAATAATGTATACTGGGAGTTCTATTTTAAAAAATTATTGAAGATGGCGCTCAGCTGCCATTTCGAAACTTTTAGCTGTGACTTTTTCACGAAAATGTAGGTTTTCATCTCCTATTGAAGACTTCCAAATTTCGTTGCGATATACCAGGTGGTTTGAACATTAGTAGCGGGCGAACGGACTTTAGACGGGCACTGTATGAAGGTCGTCGTGTATAAAAATGTTTGATGATGTGTATGTTATCATCATATGCAATTATTCAATGTGTAGAGCACATATCGCTAGTCAACCAGAAGGTGTTTTCAGAGAAAATATTCAATAAACGGTTTATGATCTGATAGAGTTATGTCTTCAGCTCCTAGATAGGTTTTTTACGACATAAACGATTCAGAGATTTTCTTTTCATGAAATTGAATATTCATTTTTGCTGATGACAACAATCGACTAGCATACCTATTTAGTAATCATTTTCATATATTCCTGGTTCGAAACAGCTACGACCGTGAAATTGCCAGTGTCTGTAAGTAAAATGTCAGATTGTGTGGAATCAGTTTGGATTAAAATAGATGCTTCGTCCAAACGTGAATCAACAAGTCTTTTTAGGCACGTTTGTAATTGATCTACTTTTCTTTGCAAAATCAGAAACACATTTTCTATAAAAGGAACCGCGGCACATATAGAAAATAGTAAGGGCATAAACCAAGAAAATTTCGGTGTATATCTTTTGGAATTGTCCACTACTTTCCCAGCTGAAGCCAGGCTGGACATTCAACTATATCTGATAGATATTGTGAAAAGACTTCAACTGAAAAGAAAAAAATCTGAAAGTGAATATTCGCATTTTCATTCGGATAATTGATTTGTTTTTATTATCTCTAGTTTTCATTGAATGAGACAGGGAGAATTGGTATATAAGTGTATAAATTTATTATTTATTGCAAAGCGCTTTCGACTTGCGTCATCTTCAGTGCTTTCTAGTCAGGCAACAGAGAGTGTCGAGATTTGTAAAAACATTATCTGCTTAAATTTGCAACTTATTTAAGTCTAAACACCAACGAAATGCATGTTGGAGTTATGATGCCATGTGGATATTTCAATTGAGATCACAGATTACTACTCCCGTTTGCTACGGTGCCTTTGCCACCCCTGGAGTCCGTTTTACCCTCATTACCCGTGATGAAAATTCATGTCGTTGCCCAGGATTCACCACGTGGAGGTAAGAGTCGCGTTGGGATGCTCGGACTCCAGACAACCTCTTAAATCCCGTAGCATCTGTGAATATGCGTCCGGGTAGGCCAGAAAACTGGCCATCGAAAAGTAAAAATTACTCGAGAGGTGATGAATGACAGTTTTTTGTGAACTCAGCTGAATCCTAAATAAATTTTATGAATAATACTACGTCAGATATTCTCGGATGTTGCCGTACGTATAATTGAGGATTGAAATTCTTGAAGAAACTCATTTAAAAAGATTTATCCAAGCCATATGATATTTTGATGAAAGTGTGACTAAGCTAAATATTAAAACATTGACAGTGGTAGTTCTCCGTCAACCCGTCCTATCGTTTTTCTTTACACCCCACCAACTCTTTACTCGATATGAACATAAAAACCCGTCAGTGTCACATTATGATCATCGTGAATCCCAACAAGTGCTCCGTATTGAGTTCCCAAAGCGCTTTGTATTTAATAAAAGTTCGTACGACTCCTTTCTTTTATGGTTCAAGACATATAAAAATGCACAAAACTGCCATTTTGAATAAGCAATTTCATTTCCATATGCGACAAAAATATCAAATCAAGCAAAATTGAAGTGAGTATGAACAGTTGTCACAATTTGCTCTAAATGATACCATAAAGTATGAATTGTTTTTGTATTTGGAAGTTCCTTGAACAGAATCTGCTGTGTTCATATATAATGAATAAGGATTTTGAATTGCAAAATTGTTACAATTTGAATCGAATAGAGCATGTACATAATTGGAAGTTTCGATATACGTCAGGAATGTGGTAAGTTGAAATCACACCACAAGCGATAAGATGGGCGGTTACACCCATACAAATCGCCAGGAGGATGGCATATCTCCAGCTCTGATACAAATCGGACTGGAACAGCTTATAGCTGTCCTTATAGAACTCTTCAGAACGAGTTGTTTCTAACTGGCCGCGATTGAGGTTATCTATATTTCTAAGGTGGGTCTGACTGACCCATACCCAAAATCGCGCAGACCTATTAGTCTAGCAACCTTTATGTTGAAAAGCAGGTGTGATGCACTAACGAAGCACCCCTCAATGTTCACCAGTATGCCTACCAGGCTGGCAAATCAACAGAACTTACTCTCAATAACCTTGTCTCAGGAACAGTAATAATCGACGTTCTGGAACACCTGGAGGTAGCAGTCACTGCATAACTGGATATTGAAGAAGCGTTCAACAATGCACTACATCACTCCCTATATGAGGCCACTGTCTCTAGAAGAATTGAACCGATACCTTGTGACTGGATAAGAACAATGCTTCATAACAGAAAAATATCGTCTTCCATACAGGGGGGAAGTGTCAGCTTCAAGCAAGCCAGAGACTGTTTCCAGGGGAGGTCCTCTCCCCTCTCTATGGACACTGGATGATCTGCTGGCCATTATCTCGCTCTAGGAGGTCGATCTGCAAGCATATGCTAACGATCTGCTCTAAGTAATAAACGATAAATCCGAAGAGACGATCTCTTACGCCCTTAAGGATATATTGAATACCATACAGTATCGGAAACTTTCCATCTGGGTTATAGACAGGAATCCACGCGAGCAACAAAGAACGCAATGGTATGATAATTCCACATAAATAAGAGAGACGCACTACTGCACGCCTCTCCTGTTACCTTACTCGACGAATTAACAGCTCAGTCGATATCCCTTCCTCGAGCGAGTAGATGAGAAATTGTAATGCTCTCTCAACATTATAGCAAGCTATTCTTCATGCCCTCATGAAGCCACCATACCCCAGATGAAAACTTTCCGATACTGTATATAAATGGTGTGAGAGGAAGGAAATGTTCATTAACCCCCACAAAATGGCCATAGTACCGTTCACCAGGAAAGGGAAGCTGGAAAATTTAATACCATTCCATCAATGGTGTAACAATTCTTTTTGCAAGTGGAGCAGAATATCTGGGAATAACCCTAGATAAAAAGCTAAACTAGAATTCACATTTGAAAAAGGCTATGAAAAAGACTAGCCTATTATTCTGGACATGCCGCAGAATACGTGGCAAAACATGGGATATATCACCAAAACAAGTGTATTGGCCAACGGCAGCAATGGAATGCCATCTCGAATTACTTCCTCTCCACATATTTCTAGAGAGAAAGGCGGGAAGGGCAACATACATACTCTACCAAGTGACCATTAGTCTATTGCATAAGAAGCAGCAACATGTTGGAGGGCATAATAGCTCACAATATTCTGGGAATGCCGTCAGACATCATAGCTAAAACTATTAATTTTCACACGTCCTGCACTGTGGTGAGTTTTAAACAAGAGAAATAAATATATTATTATTATTATTAATGAGTAGTCCTGGTAAGGCAGTAGTGCAGAACACATCGTTCTTTCCATGTTAAGCTCATTGAAAACAATTTCTTTACATGTTATTGTGATTTTGGAAATCTTGCAATGTGGGTTAGAAGTTGAGCTGGCGCTCATGGTTTAGTGAACGGTACACTGCGAGCGCGGCTTCAGGTCATGCCTTGAAATGGAGAAGTGATTGAACCATCTGTTTCAGACTTTAGTTATTTTCCACATAGATCTATCCTACACTGATAGGGAAAAACCCAAAAATCGACCTAGAGGTGGTCGCAAATGTTTCGATGAACATTTCCATGCAACTATCAATTGCACATAAAGCCTTTCAGGAAGTCTGCACGGAAATTCATCAGATGTAATTCAATATTTGCCGTAGTATAAGCCAAGAAAATTGTTGTTTTCTATTAGATTATTTACCAAATTATTCCCAATGTATAGGATTGTGGCAATGAGCAGTTCTGCGATGGTAGGGCAGGACACATTGTTCCTTTCATGAAGAAGCGGCTATGTTAACCCATGCAACTTCTGATAAGCATGCTAGAGCATGCTCAGTAGATTCCAAATATGGACAACGGCTGCTCTCTCTGAATTTCGGATAAATAGTCGTCATATTGTAATAATTTAGTATTGTTATTATGTCTACATAAGTTCAGTCAGGTCAGGTATGATTACTTAGTCATTTACGCGAATACTCATTAATTAATTCAGTGTACGAAACAAGAATATTTCAATAATCCAGTAAATGATTTGGGCATCAATTGTTGGCGCAAAATTGTCAGCGAAGAATTGTTGGAGAAGAATTGTTGGGAATGAATATTCCTAGCAGGCACAGTTCTTCAAAAACTACCTGAACTGTAGATTGATTCTTCTTGAAGATCAGTTGGTTTCTATTAAGTAATATAAATCTTCAAGAATATTATGGCAATATCTTATTTCTGGTACGTTTGTAGGTTTGTCTAGAATATAACTAACCTCCATGATGGCTAAGAGGATTTCGAATCTAGGGAAGAAAAAACCGGAGAAAAGGGAAATAATCAAGAAAAAAAAAAACGGAAAACAAGAAAGAGTAATTATTTAGTCTGATCTAACCAGAACGAAATATAATTCATAGGTACATTTTGAGAGGAGTAATTATTCAGCCTGATCTAACCTGAACGAACTAACCTTACGTACAAATTGTATGATTTTTTTTTCAAGAGGTTTATTTTTGTGTTTTTTCCGAGTTTTTTCTCCGGGGGTATTTTTACCGTCGACCAAGGATTTCATAAAGAGTAAGTAAGGATTGAGTATGAGAATTTTGAAATAACATATCTAAGTTCAAAGAAAATCTCTCAAAGAATAAATTGACTTTATTCTACCCGATATCATATAATTTGTCACTCGATAAACTTTATTGAAGGTTCTAGAAGCCGTTAGTATTCAAAAAAGGTCAATAATCTCAATAATCTGAAACAAACGATAGCTGCCCATACAACTTTTTGTTAATATTTGAAACCGGTAATTAAGACGGTTCATTTGTTTGAATCCACTTAACAACAGTAAGATTTAATGGTTTGTTTCAGAATCGAAAATAAAGATAACCTTCTTCAAGGATAGTAGTTGATATATCATAAAAACTACTGACGAAAACATCCGATAGGAAGATATTTCTTGAATTCTGTACTGGAAAATACTACAATAATTATACGCCCTGCTGAGGTGGGGGTCATTATTTTATATTTATAGAATTCTGTTGATATTTTCGGCACATTTCGTATTTGTAGTGGGTGATAGGAATTGGTTTTGATCAAAGTGAGTTACAATGAATGTCAGTGGATGATAATTGTATGTGAATTGATGTTTTGGTAGTTTTCGAGCTCTGATAAGATAGATGGAGGTTGTGTTGTATAACTCTTCACTGCCTTCAACATTTGATGGCCTTGTATTCTTGAGAGTATTTTTTTTATGGAATGATAAATATAATAAAGCATAAACTAAAATTTGGCTCTGAGGAATCGTTAAGCTAAATATAGATATAGTCCAAATCGCTCTTATCGTGCGGGTTAGCGCTGCTTAAAATTATTATTACAACACATCTGCTTTGCATGTGAAAATCGTATGTATCATTGGGATTTTATTTGAACGGGTACAATTCAACACAAAGGAATTAGAGGAAACTAAATAAATTGTCGGTGACTAAGTCTCACAACCGCACGTTAAGACCGATTTTGACTATAATGATCTCTACGTTGTGCGCAGAAGTCAATAAACAAAAATGAATAAAATAGTCACTTTAGCCTGTTCATTCTTATTATTTAAAATTTATTGAGAATGTTTATCGGTTCCACTGCCAGTTCAATGAAAGGGTAAACATAAAAAAACTGATAATACCTGAAAGGAGACTGAAAAGTCTTTCAAGAAACTGTACAATAAAACCAATCCAGCGATAGATTTTAAATTTTGCCTTCGATTATGTTCAGCGCCTTATCACTGGATATTACGAACTATAATCCGTTGTCCGACAAGTGCGCAGCAATTTTTCACGTCTAAAGCTAGGCTGGTTTCACTTTACCTCCCTGGGATTATCAAACGAAACACTTATTGAAGGGTTATAATCAATCATGCATGGCATCACACGTTGAAAAGTAAGGGCTGCATCTTCTCTAGCTCGCACAAGTCTCTCGAAGACTTCTGAGGGTTGCTCAACGTAAGGGGGAAGCCGGTTGATGGAAATAACAGCAACTACAATAACAACAATAACAATTACATTTCTGATGTAGGAGGGACTCCTGTTGCGGTGTTTATGTAAAGCGGGTTGAATATTAATAGTTCGTTGAATGAATAAAAAAGTCTGAATCATTTTCCTTTATGTACTTGAATAGACTGGAAATGCCCAACAATTAACATTCCTTCTTCTTTCTATATAGGTTGTCCTACGGCGATTACGATAGAGAATATTTCGAAACTCGAGGGTAGTAGAGAATTGTAATTTCGGGGTTGTAAATTAAAACAATTGGTTTTTGATATTATTCCACTTGATTAGTTTTTTGTTTTCGGTCACGTGACATCATGATTATTATAAAACCCATAACCCTGCCAAAAAGGTCTCATAGATATTACAGATACATATTTGATGATATTTGAATATGTTTTAAGACATTACTGTTATCATTTTCTATAAGCAATTCCTGGGATGAATGCTGCATGTTTCTATGAGGTCATCCAGTTTGAAAATACATGAGAAATCAATGAGATTCTGCGAGATTTTTCCTAGCAAGTTCCATATGAAAATAATAAATCCAGTGTATTATTGCATACAGAAATACAGATTCGACTATCAAATCCTAAACCCGCTTTTTTATACGATTCAAAATATTATTGTGGTATATATAGTATCGTATAGTTATTGTGTATAGTCTCTTTGCACCACCCCTGCCTAAAGCAATATCTTATACCTGTATCATTCTTTTCTTATCGACACTTGAGAATTCTCAGTGATTTTGAGTTGTATGGAAACTTATAGGAATCGCATAAATTTTCATAAGAAATACCTGCCTAATACAAACCATCACATTTTGATCCCTCTGTTTCCACAAGATGCCCAATAAAATTGAATACGGAATTCCTGATACAGACCATCTAATCCTGAATCCACTTTCTTCATACGGTACCTAATAAGATTATCAAATGTGAATATCCACACATTTCTCAAACGTTGACAAACTTATAAATGAGTATATAATATCGTTGTGATTGAAAGTGGAATACCTCATCGAATTTTATAACAACCACTGCCTGATACAAACCCGTATGACGTATGTATTTAGTTCCAAAAATTGTATGTGCCAGAGTTACGTACGTGTAGGTACAAACTTCCCCCGTAGATTCTTATGAATTCTTATAATTATTAGTCTATATTTTTTCTTGAGATTTCATGTGATATTTTTGGCAGGGAATAATCAAGAGCGGTATGTGAACGGTCGATTGTGTAGCTCAAATGTCGAAGAAAAAGTGAAAGAGAAAGAAAAATTTAAAGTTTGATCTATGAACCAGCCATTTAGATTGAAAAGTAGAACTGACTGATATGTTTCAAATCGTTTTTGTCAAATTCGTGAATGAATCAAAATCTTATCCAAAATTCAATCCCACTCCACGTTTTTCTTCAAACAAGAACCTGTTTGAGATATTTGACATGTAAATCAACACTTTTGCGAAACGGAGTTTTATTTTAAACTACAATACCTACCAATTCGTTTCACAAAAAAAATAATTTCAAAGACTGAAACTCAACTACGGAAAATCACGCTTTAAAAAAAGAGAAGCAAGAAAAAATTCTCAACTGAATTTGTTATTTACAATCTATTCAATATTAATCGGTTTGTTTTCCACTCAGTCCAAGTGCAAGAACAGGTTAGACAACATTAGATTATCATACAAACCTTGAAACATGTCATGTCTGCTGGTGGTCATTCCCAATCAGTGGGGATAATAATATTCAATGCTTGATCACAATAAACTCTTGCAATTGTTTTCCTCTGAAGAATATTTCACAAATGGATGTCAGTTATAATTTAATGTTCGTAGGAGAAAGTAATTGTTTTCTGACAGATATTTGTCTGAAGTATTTCAATTTATGTGGCGAGAAGGGGACTTCGACTTCATCGGAATTGTTCGTTAAACGTATTAATGGTGATGTTAAGAGGATAGCCGTGGTGGTGTTATGCCACCTATCCTAACAAAACAATTCATTCTAACAGTAGTTGGCGATCATAAGCTTTTGACAAAGTGGCATATGGCCATTGTTATCCTCTGAACATCATTATGGATATATATTGAATACATTTAAATTTAATTTGTTTATCAAATACTCGTTTTTGAAAACAAAGAAATTATTTATAGCCACTGTTGATTGATACTATATTACGTAACAAGTGTTATAAAAGGCATATTACGCACGAATATCGATGAACTTGAAACGCAAAACTTTATCTAAATATAAAATTGGATACAAATCATTAGAGCCGTTTCATAGATCCAGAAATGCATATTATCATTATTAATATTTTGAGTAAAATCACATTTTTTTATGAAAAGCGCCTATATAGATGAACTTTAGCAATACCTTGTCTAAATGCAAAATTTGATCCAAATCGTTGAAGCCGTTTTCGAGATCCAAAAATTATCATCATTAAAATCGTGTGTTTCCAAGAAAGGCGCCTATATAAATGAATTTAAAAAGCAAAACCATATCTACATACAAAGTTCCTCCCAAATCGATTGAGCCGTTTCCAAGATATATCAAACTGTACGATTTGTTTACCGTGCGTAAGGAACTATTTACAGAGTCGTGTGTTTTTGCCTATTTTCTGCAGTGGCCGTAGGTAAACAAAATAAAAGGTAACTTTCTGATTCAATATTGTTCAGTATTACCTTTCATTCAGATACACGGAGCATTACATTTTTTTATGTCATTGATAATGTTTTTATCATCTCAAAAACTCTTCCCTGAATTTGAACCTTGAAGTTCACCCATACTATTTAGAAAATACTGTTGAAAATTATTCATGAAATTTCTTTCAACTTTGTTGTTGTTAAATTAAATCCTATTATATTATACTTTCCAAAATCAGTTTTTTGATACCAGATACAACACAAAGTCACAAACTACACTCAAGCTTGAACACAACAATACCCGCAAACTAAGGAACAAATTATATATAACATAGTAACAACCCTATAGACCTTAATACCGCAAATTTCAAAGATGCTTATCTCAGAAGCGGATTATACAAAATTGACAAACTTCACTGAACAATTTGTGAGTTTTCAATAATAACATTGTGAATGACTTAAGAAATATACAGTGCGGCTTTTAATAGTCCCCCCCCTGTTAAACTTTGGAACGGTTCGACGTAGAAACATGAAAACAAAAAACGTATCGAAGGTTTCACCAATACTACTTTTTGAAATGAAAAAAATTGTGATTGCCCAACAGGAAGGGCATGGGGCACATCAACTCATAATGTTTAAATGGCATGGGGGGGTCAAGTGGTAGATCGTCGAAAAGGGAACTTCATTCTCTTTACAACCATCTAATTTTGTTTTTAATTTCGTTAATATATTTTTTTTGCAATTCATATTCTAAATATCAAATATAAAAGCGGATCTGAATACTGAAACAAAAAATTTGAACGGTTTGATGTGAAATAATAAAACCAAAAATTTTCTGAAGGGTATTAACGATACTACTTTTTGAGAGAAGAACTATTACAATTACTCGACAGATGGCGCTGTGGGCAAATTAACTTTAAAATTTCCACTTGACACCCCATGCCATTTATAAATTTTGAGTTGATGGCCCCCCAACGCCCCCTATTGAGCAATCACCATATTGTTTATTCCAAAAAGTAGTATGGGTGAAACCCTTGAAACAGGGGGGGACTATTAAAAGCCGCACTATATACTGCACCCTGTATCTAAATGAACGGTAATATTGAACGATTGAATTCATCAGAATCATCTTTGTTCAATAAACTGTAGCAATAAATCATTCAATAGTATTTAAAAACGATCGGTCAAGTGCATTCATATTCAGTATGGTATAAACCAAAATTTTAAAAATATTATTTTCCACGCAGTCATCAAAGAACAGCGGTTTCGTCGCCAGAATAGACTGAAACGAAAATGTCTTACAAAAATATAACTTGTTGGTTCTGAAAAAGTGCTAGAAAAAATTACACCCTAATCTATCATTCCAAGATTACTGTTATATAATGTATATGTTACCTAGTTCTAATGAATACGTTTTCTTCTTGAATTTTGAAGAGTTTGTTCTTTGTCAATCCTAGCAATCTTCGACGTTTTTATGAAATTTGACGGCTTACATCTCAGAAACGACAAATACAAAATTATTTGAACCCACCCATTTTTCTAACGACTATAACATAAAAGAATATCAGCCAATTTCCTTTATATTTTCGTGCAGGGTCCTTCATCTGGGTGAAACATTCAAACAAATGTATTAATACTATCTACAATAAAAGTGATATATGAATTGAATAATCGAATCTTCCACATAAACATATACAATAGGTATTTTCGATATCAAGTCTTCAACAACTGCTGCCCCCTATGATCTTCCAGTTATATATTTTATTAGTTTGTTTTGAGTTAAGAATTCCTAACATAAACACTGAAAGATATCCGTATTTCAAAAAGGAATTTGACTATTGTTTCGACTTCAATATGAAAGAGAAAAGTATTTTATTAAGAGTGGTCAACGATTTTCTTTGATTAATACACGCCTATTCTGACTGCCAACGAAATTCCTTCAATTTCTTAGAACCGACCAATCAACCTACCTAAGGCTACCTACGCAAAACTTTTTTGACTAATTTAGGTTGTTTGTAAGTTGTTTTCCTCCACGAATTATATGAAGTAACACACACTGGTATGGCAAAACAGGGAAACACCTTCAGGCTCTTTAAAACTACTCGAAACAATTTGAATGAATCTGTTTTGTGTAATTCGTGTATTTCATAATATTTTGTCTTGCTACAAAATGTTTTGTATGAAAGCGTTTGGGAAACCTGTTGTAGACAACACGTTGAAGTGCCGACTCTATTTGCACGTACTGTTTTGCTGTACAGTAAAACGTTTTGCATGAAACCATTTTGCTTTCAGGCGTTTTTGATTTATCGGTGTGTGGTCAGTCTTCATTTCTCAAATACGTTTTTCTTTTTAAGGCGTTTCTGATTTTTCGGTGTGTTGTCAGCCTAACGCTTTCATTCAAAACGTTTTGTGGCAAGAGAAAACCTTTCAAAATACACTACTCACACAAAACAGCTTTATTCAAAAACAGTTTGTTTCGAACAGTTCAAGAGTCTAAGGCTGGCCACACACCAAGAAATCAAAAATGTTTCAACGCAAAATGTTTTTGACTAATTTAGGTAAAAGTTGTTTTTCCTCTACGAATTATATGAAGCGACACACAGTGGTACGGCAAAACAGGGAAACACCTTCAGGCTTTTTAAAACTGCTCGAACAAACTGTTTTTGATTGATTCGTGTATTCGTGTAATTCAAAATGTTTTGTCTTGCTACAAAATGTTCTGAATAAAAGCGTTTCGGAAACCTCGTTGTAAACACGTCGAAGCGCCGTCTCTATTTGCACTGTTTTGCTGTACAATAAAACGTTTTGCATGAACCCGTTTTGCTTTCAGGCGTTTTTTATTCATCGGTGTGTGGTCAGCCTTCATTTCTCAAAAACGTTTTGCTTTGAGGCGTTTTTGCTTTTTCGGTGTGTTGTTAGCCAAAAGATATTACACGCTTTCTATTAGCTCCACTTGTATGTTTGTTTGTATGTTTGTATGTTTGTAACTGACTCCTTAGGGCGTGATTTTTACCCATTTCCAGACGTCTGAATGATTTGAAATTTGACAGCTGTTGATAGTTCCGGTGACAATGCAATAGGACTTTTTTTTGTTATAAAAAAACAAAATAGCGGCTCCAAGGTGGCGGACGAGATTTGTGATAATGGTCCGAATCCATTCAAAATTGGTATATATTTAGGGGTTTTCGGAGATTATAATTTTTTTATCAAAACTCATGAATTCAAAATGGCGGGTCCAAGATGGCGGACGAGATTTATGATTTTGGTCAGATTAAATCCAAAATTGGGATGTGAGGTTTTTTTAGGTCGTATATTTCGAATTATGGCCTGATTCGATTCAAAATTAATGTGTGAGGGTTTTCGGGTTCAAAGATTATGAATTTCGTAAAACTTTATGAATTAAAGATGGCGGTCCAAGATGATGTGGACGAGTATTGTGATTATGGCCAGATTCGATTCTAAATTGGTATAGTTATAGGAGTCGGAGATTTCGATTTTTAGTAAAAAAAATAATTGTTAAATTAAACTAAAAAGTATGAGAGTATATATCGAAAGCACCCACGCTTTTTTACATTTGAGAAATTAAATTGTCAATTATTTTTTACTTTTTAGTCCATGGGAAGTAAAGCGTGTTCTTTAGTTTTTTAAAACTATCATTTTTTTTTCAGTTTTGTCGTTTCAGTGCGTATCACTTCATATGATCCATAGAGAAAAAACTACTCCTACCTAAATAAGTCAAAAATAGTTTGCGTTAAAACTTTTTTGATTGTTCGGTGTGTCGCCAGCCTTATCATCCATTGCTGTTTGCAGTTTGCTTTCACGTTGCCTCATCTCTTTATCAATTTCATTGAAGGTTTCTTTCAGCTGTTTGATTTTGCAATTGTGTTGAATCTTCTCGGACCATTGCTTTAATCTCCTTCATCGACAATTCCCTTCGGAAAATAAATTACCACGAATCCTTCAAAAAATGCCCTGATCATTGACTTGATTCAATGTCCAGGTTCATATTCTTTTGAAACAATCATAAAATTTTATTCGAATATTATTTTTATACTTCCTTCATGCTATTTACTAGAATATTCGTAATTCTGGATAAAGGTGGCATTATTTCTACTTCAAGTGAGTTTTTGATGATATGACTAAGAATTTTATTCATTGTGGTTATATTTCCTTCGACGATTCAATTTGTTCACTAACTGTTTTGCTCAGTATATCAATAATTTTCTTCGTGAATTTTTGTTAAAATATACAGTCAGGTACACGCCTAGTATATTAGAAATTGTCCTAAAATTGATCAATAATTCCTTTCACTCTGTTTATTCAGTTATTGATCAAAAAAATATATGATAAGAGAATGACCCACAATACTATCTAAGCTTGCTTCCTCTCTTATCAAAATAATAAAGAATTGTAAAGATATTATTGTATAAACTTACTTACTTACTTACTTACTTACTTACTTACTTACTTACTTACTTACTTACTTACTTACTTACTTACTTACTTACTTACTTACTTACTTACTTACTTCCTTCCTTCCTTCCTTCCTTCCTTCCTTCCTTCCTTCCTTCCTTGCTTGCTTGCTTGCTTGCTTGCTTGCTTGCTTGCTTGCTTCCTTACTTACCTACCTACCTACCTACCTACCTACCTACCTACCTACCTACCTACCTACCTACCTACCTACCTACCTACCTACCTACCTACCTACCTACCTACCTACCTACCTACCTACCTACCTACCTACCTACCTACCTACCTACCTACCTACCTACCTACCTACCTACCTACCTACCTACCTACCTACCTACCTACCTACCTACCTACCTACCTACCTACCTACCTACCTACCTACCTACCTACCTACCTACCTACCTACCTACCTACCTACCTACCTACCTACCTACCTACCTACCTACCTACCTACCTACCTACCTACCTACCTACCTACCTACCTACCTACCTACCTACCTACCTACCTACCTACCTACCTACCTACCTACCTACCTACCTACCTACCTACCTACCTACCTACCTACCTACCTACCTACCTACCTACCTACCTACCTACCTACCTACCTACCTACCTACCTACCTACCTACCTACCTACCTACCTACCTACCTACCTACCTACCTACCTACCTACCTACCTACCTACCTACCTACCTACCTACCTACCTACCTACCTACCTACCTACCTACCTACCTACCTACCTACCTACCTACCTACCTACCTACCTACCTACCTACCTACCTACCTACCTACCTACCTACCTACCTACCTACCTACCTACCTACCTACCTACCTACCTACCTACCTACCTACCTACCTACCTACCTACCTACCTACCTACCTACCTACCTACCTACCTACCTACCTACCTACCTACCTACCTACCTACCTACCTACCTACCTACCTACCTACCTACCTACCTACCTACCTACCTACCTACCTACCTACCTACCTACCTACCTACCTACCTACCTACCTACCTACCTACCTACCTACCTACCTACCTACCTACCTACCTACCTACCTACCTACCTACCTACCTACCTACCTACCTACCTACCTACCTACCTACCTACCTACCTACCTACCTACCTACCTACCTACCTACCTACCTACCTACCTACCTACCTACCTACCTACCTACCTACCTACCTACCTACCTACCTACCTACCTACCTACCTACCTACCTACCTACCTACCTACCTACCTACCTACCTACCTACCTACCTACCTACCTACCTACCTACCTACCTACCTACCTACCTACCTACCTACCTACCTACCTACCTACCTACCTACCTACCTACCTACCTACCTACCTACCTACCTACCTACCTACCTACCTACCTACCTACCTACCTACCTACCTACCTACCTACCTACCTACCTACCTACCTACCTACCTACCTACCTACCTACCTACCTACCTACCTACCTACCTACCTACCTACCTACCTACCTACCTACCTACCTACCTACCTACCTACCTACCTACCTACCTACCTACCTACCTACCTACCTACCTACCTACCTACCTACCTACCTACCTACCTACCTACCTACCTACCTACCTACCTACCTACCTACCTACCTACCTACCTACCTACCTACCTACCTACCTACCTACCTACCTACCTACCTACCTACCTACCTACCTACCTACCTACCTACCTACCTACCTACCTACCTACCTACCTACCTACCTACCTACCTACCTACCTACCTACCTACCTACCTACCTACCTACCTACCTACCTACCTACCTACCTACCTACCTACCTACCTACCTACCTACCTACCTACCTACCTACCTACCTACCTACCTACCTACCTACCTACCTACCTACCTACCTACCTACCTACCTACCTACCTACCTACCTACCTACCTACCTACCTACCTACCTACCTACCTACCTACCTACCTACCTACCTACCTACCTACCTACCTACCTACCTACCTACCTACCTACCTACCTACCTACCTACCTACCTACCTACCTACCTACCTACCTACCTACCTACCTACCTACCTACCTACCTACCTACCTACCTACCTACCTACCTACCTACCTACCTACCTACCTACCTACCTACCTACCTACCTACCTACCTACCTACCTACCTACCTACCTACCTACCTACCTACCTACCTACCTACCTACCTACCTACCTACCTACCTACCTACCTACCTACCTACCTACCTACCTACCTACCTACCTACCTACCTACCTACCTACCTACCTACCTACCTACCTACCTACCTACCTACCTACCTACCTACCTACCTACCTACCTACCTACCTACCTACCTACCTACCTACCTACCTACCTACCTACCTACCTACCTACCTACCTACCTACCTACCTACCTACCTACCTACCTACCTACCTACCTACCTACCTACCTACCTACCTACCTACCTACCTACCTACCTACCTACCTACCTACCTACCTACCTACCTACCTACCTACCTACCTACCTACCTACCTACCTACCTACCTACCTACCTACCTACCTACCTACCTACCTACCTACCTACCTACCTACCTACCTACCTACCTACCTACCTACCTACCTACCTACCTACCTACCTACCTACCTACCTACCTACCTACCTACCTACCTACCTACCTACCTACCTACCTACCTACCTACCTACCTACCTACCTACCTACCTACCTACCTACCTACCTACCTACCTACCTACCTACCTACCTACCTACCTACCTACCTACCTACCTACCTACCTACCTACCTACCTACCTACCTACCTACCTACCTACCTACCTACCTACCTACCTACCTACCTACCTACCTACCTACCTACCTACCTACCTACCTACCTACCTACCTACCTACCTACCTACCTACCTACCTACCTACCTACCTACCTACCTACCTACCTACCTACCTACCTACCTACCTACCTACCTACCTACCTACCTACCTACCTACCTACCTACCTACCTACCTACCTACCTACCTACCTACCTACCTACCTACCTACCTACCTACCTACCTACCTACCTACCTACCTACCTACCTACCTACCTACCTACCTACCTACCTACCTACCTACCTACCTACCTACCTACCTACCTACCTACCTACCTACCTACCTACTACCTCCTACCTACCTACCTACCTACCTACCTACCTACCTACCTACCTACCTACCTACCTACCTACCTACCTACCTACCTACCTACCTACCTACCTACCTACCTACCTACCTACCTACCTACCTACCTACCTACCTACCTACCTACCTACCTACCTACCTACCTACCTACCTACCTACC